>CM060352.1:191453201-192653201 GCA_030545235.1 Helianthus tuberosus | reverse complement strand
AGGAGGTGTGGTATAAAGCCCCCCGCCGCATAAGCACCGTTAACGCCCTATAGCTCCCTATAGCCACCCCCTGGGCGCCAAAGGGGGAGCGCTATGGGGAGGGCTCCATTGCACTAACGCCGGTTAAAGGGGAAAGAAGGTGGGGCCCACTCTTTTCAACCAATCAAATCTCTTCTCTTTTTTGTATTTTGTTTAATAGATTGAGAAGCTGTTGAGAGTAAAGAGGAATGCCCTTTTCCCTTTAGCATAGATAATCCATCTTTCTTATTCTTAAATATAGCTTACTCGAAGGTTAGCCCCCTCTGCTAGCCTTGAGGGAAGCGAAAGAAATCGGGCAAGTGAAAGTGAAGTTGACTATAGCTTTTTGGCAAGCGATCTCAATAAAGAAGCATAGCTCAGTGACGACTATCAATTTACTAAGAGAGTAAGAGAAGAAAGATCGGATTGTAGGCTAGATTCAAGGTATGTCAGTTTCTTGATTCTACTCAACTTTCCAGATTGGCTTACTGACGTGGCGTTGAGGTGGCGTGATAAAGCCCCCGGGGGCTTTATACCACATCCTGTAGCCTTAAAACTTGAAATGATGTTTAATTATTCTTTTAGATTTTCACATATATTGTGTTATCTTGAGTCGAAATTTTTGATTTGTGAATAATGCAAGTATCACTGATGGGTTTTATATGAGATAATTACAATTCTAACTTATTACATGATTAATTTAGTTTTTTTACTTTAAGTCAATCTTTATGTACCATTAAGGTGTGGAATATACAACAAAAAATATGTGATTCTTGATTTAATGTATGCAGGTAGCTTATGCTAGAGCCTTACTTCCTTGGGTTAAACATATGGAAAAAGTATTGTTAACACTTTGCAAGCCGTAGGTGAGTCATCCGTAGTCATCAGTATACTTTACTATAAAAAGGCAATGTGAACTTTGTTTATTTGAATTTCATTTACCTATATTTATTTCATTTTTATGTTTTTATTATAATGACGACTATAAATGGAAAATTGATGGTTGAACTTAATTAATCTAGGCAACGCCTCGCTGAAAACCTCACGGAAGTAACAGTGAAAGCTGCAAATATTCGCGAGTAACAAGCTGGAATTGAAGGTGATCATCGACGCACTTTATGTTTATTCGTATATGTCATGTCTAAATTTCTAAGCCCCCCGACCGCATCGCGGCGGGGTCTTCCATCTAGTTAATATTTAATTTATAAGTTTATATAGTATAATAGATTTTTCGAAAATCGGGCAGAGTTTCCTCTGTTTCTCTCTGATAATCCCGACAACACAAGTTGTCGTCTCAATAAACAAGTGTCCAAATAAATAAATCAATTGTCTGAAAGCTAATTTAAATACCTTAGTTCAAGTTTATATTTACAAATATATTCTACAATTTATATTTACATACAATTCCAAATGTCTGAACATTACCCGAATACAATATGTATATATTACACAACAATTTCACTTAGTAGGGCCGGGTTCTAGAGCTCGGCTTTTCACACGTTGAACAAATATCAGATAATGTATTCAAATTTCAAATACATAGATGCGCGTCGTTACCCACTCAAATTAACCGCTCAAGACCAACACGAAAAAGGTTTCTCGATAAGCGTGCCACTCAAATACTACCAGCTAACTAGACTTTGACCAGCGTTGACTTTTGTTGACCGAGAGTTGACCTGACCCGAACCCGTGTACTCGATCTAGCTCTGGCTCGATGATCCATAATTTGACAGAGTCCAAACACCCTTAAACGCAAGACCCGTTTGACAACCTATACCCACGAATCTGCTACTTTCAGATCTGTCCCAAGGCAACCACCCATAACCGATTCAACCGAACTAAGTATGAAATCGAGAGACTTAAAAGAAAGATGTTAATCGGTTTATCAAATCAGAACTGAAGCGAAAAAAATGTGGAAGGACTCACCGGAATTCATCGGAAGGTCAACAAACTCCCTTGTCGCCGTGAGCCACCACCTGAGTCCACATCCACTGCCATAAATCGGAGCTACCAGTTGCCGTCGTCAGAACGGTGGTTCTCCACCGTTGCAGCACCCGTTGCCATGACCACAGACATGGCATTGCTGCTGCCACGTTGTTAATTTTGTCGCTACGCGACGAAGGCCGCCGCCACAAGTTCAAACGGAACCCTCTTTCGTTGCTTTTCATTTCTTTATTAGTCCTTATAAGGACATATTTATCTTCTAGTCCCTTCATGGACAACATTATTTCTTCCAAGTCCCGTTTAGGGCAATTCTGTGTTTTTTTTTAAATCATTGGAATATCTTATCTAAATTTCATTTTATCATTATATATGAATATAATATATGAAATAAATCAGAATATTATTCCTTTTCGTAATTGATCTACCAGTATATATATTAAAAAGAATCTTAAAGGGTATAACCTAGCTTGAATGTCATTAAAGACCTAGCTATGATGGTAAAACCTGTTTAAAAGAGATTCAGATCCTCGTTAACATCTGAAAACATGTTAACACTCCTGACAACAATGATGCGATAAAATCACACTTGTCATCCTTATATTGGGAATTTCCAACCCCTTATCTAGCCCAGTGATTTAGAAATCATGGCATAAATCATCAAATAAAGATGATCATATTATAAACATCCATTAATGATGAAGTGCCTACGGGCTAAACTTGTTGTCCGATAAGACAACGACAGTGGTGGTCTTTGACCCCCTGTCTAAAGATGTTGGACTATGTCCAAGCATAATAGTCTGTATGATCAATGCGATCTTGACTAACATCATCAGATAAGATGATCATATCATAAACATCCCTAAAGTGATGAAATGCCTACGGGTCATATCTATTGCCCTAAAAGATAAAAGACAGTTGTAGTGTGACAACTCGTAATTTAGAACCCTTCATTGTATCTTGATGTAACACGCTTAAACGTTATGTGACTATTTGACATGTTGGTTTAATGTATTTTATAAGTGTATGTAATGATATTGTGATATGTGAATGTATGTGATTCGAACCACACAACTCTAATCCGATTACACAAGCCCATTCGGGCCACACTTTGGGTTCGGCCCACACCCCCTTGTGTCGCATAACCCATGAGGAGAGTGTATACTCCTCATTTGTTGCAATCTCATAATACACACCAAACCCTACTCTCTCTTCCTTCTCTCTAGAACCCGACGGCAACAACACCCATCTTTTCGAAGCTCACTCGATTCGGATTACTCTTATTTGAAGCTTGATAACCGGTTAGTGTTTTATGATGCTTGTTGTTAGATGATATTATGGATGCCATGATTTAACTAGAATAGTTTGTATGAATGATGATGTTCTTGTGAATCGAATGTGTATGATGATGTTAATCGGCTATCATGTCTTGTTTTCGGATTGATTGCATGATGAGTTAATGATATCTTGTGATTGAATGTGATTTAAACCATT
This sequence comes from Helianthus tuberosus, assembly GCA_030545235.1. Lineage (NCBI taxonomy): Eukaryota > Viridiplantae > Streptophyta > Magnoliopsida > Asterales > Asteraceae > Helianthus > Helianthus tuberosus. The sequence goes on along the minus strand of CM060352.1, from coordinate 192,649,748 downwards.
AATCATTGATGATCATGAAATCGGCTTGCATATGTGTATTAGATAATGTTCATGTTAATCGGATTGCATACTATTGTTCTAAGAATCGAAAGCTTGTTAATCGGCTGCATGTATGTTGAAATCGGATTAGTTGTAGGGTCGAGTATGAGGTGTTATATGATGATTTGAAACCCCTAGATGGATATGTTTAAGTGTTTTGATTGTTGTTCATGATTATGATTATGTTAGGGATCATAAGAATTGATGTTAAAACCCTTATTTGATCGATTTGTTTGTATGAATTGAAACTGTTAGTTGTTGATTGATATCTACAAAAATGGAAACAACATAACTGATTGTCATGATTTCGGATATTGAACAACCGATCGCACAAGTTTGTCGGTCGCACAAGATCAAGTCGCACAAGACTTGATCTGATCGCACAAGCTCCCAATCGCACAAGATAGGTACAATCGTTTAAGCTCACGGTATAAATTAGTTTTGCATGATCGCACAAGTCCTTGTGGATTGCACAATATGGTGATGATCGCACAAGGCTTGGGCCTCACACGAATTACATTACTGCTGGGCCTCAAAGCCCAAGTCCAGTCGCACAAGATGTCCCCAGTCGCACAAGACCAATTGGATCGCACAAGTTGTTTAGTCGTTTGTTAATTTGGGCCGTGTATATGTATAAGGATGTGTTGGGCTTTTAGTTAATGGGCCGGGTACTATTGGGCTTCAGTGGGTGACTCGCACAAGGTTGTTGAACTTGTGTGAGCCCAATCTTTTGATCGCACATGTTCGGATATGTTATGACTGTTAAACGTGATGATATGTGTTTGCCATGATCTATATGTGTTCGTAACTTGCTATCTCTGTGTAAACATACGTGCACTATTTGAACCTAGACCTGACTTGTATGGTAACCATGTTAGGACGTGGTTGACCCTAGTAGCTCGATTGACCTTTCGTTTATCTACCGAGCTAACCTAAGGTGAGTTCACACTTTCTACAAAGCATGGGATTCCCAGGGGTTGGGAATGGGGTTAAGGAACATGGATTCCTCGTCCTTTCTTGGGTAGGACAGTACTAGTTTAGGAATATAATTCCTCGTCCTCACGAACAGTTAACTTTTACTAGACCAAAACTCTATCACGAAGTCCCTCCTTTTTATATCGACTTAATCGCCGGGCCAATGGCGAGCGGGTCATTAGTTAGATAGCGCTATTTAGGTCTGACAAGCCTCACACCGTGCCGCAGAGGACGGGCGTGAACTAATGGATCTGGGCACGTCAATGATGATAGACATTGACAGTTCAGGGCACATAAACATGACTACAGTCAGCAGTCGATATGGTAACGAGTCTAGTAGTATATACATGGGGTAGCCCCCACGGCCGAAAAGCCAGATAACTAAACATGGGGTAGCCCCCACGGCTGGATTGCCAGAGTAAATGGGATAAACAAATTACGTTTTCAACTATGGGGTAACCCCCACGGCAGGGATGCCAGTTAAAGGAAACCGTTTTCAAAACAACTTAAAATAAACACCCAACTGTGAACTCGCTCAACATTGTTGTTGACTCGTTACTACATGCTTTGCAGGTCAATAGGTACTTAGCTGGAGCTTGCATGGGGAAGAGTCGTTATGGGGCATGGACATTGAGTGTTCATGAAGAACTTAAACACTTTTACTTTATGATTTGGGTTTTGAACTGATTGCTTCCGCTGATAACTTAGACTTATTAAATTGTTTTAGACACCAATTATATTGTGTGGTGGAACTTTTAATTGCTTTACTTTATGGTTCAGTATGATTGGTGGCTGGATCCTGGTCAGTCACGCCTCCAAGCGGTGATACTCCGCATGTGGATTTTGGGGGTGTGACATGTAGTCTTTGAATCTCTGTCAAGAAAGGTAATGAACAACGTTCAAACCTTAATGCCTCGATCCTATAAGATCATGGCTTATAAATACAAAACTGTCCTCGTGACAAGGCCTTTTGTGCCATTTCAATATCCTTAATAGCTTATAGCTGGATTAATTATAATAAAAAATTAAAATAAACCTGATTATCAAATTAACCAAGTATGGTCTATTAATACCATGGTTAATGAATCATCGAAGATGATGGTTCCAAAATAGACTCCCTGTCAAGAAAAGGTAATGAACTATGTTCAAACCTTAATGCCTCGATTCTCTAAAATCGTGGCTCATAAATTTAAAACTGTCCTTGTGAATAGGCCTGTTGTGCCACTTTAATATCCTTAATGTTTTATATACTAGGATAAATTATAATGAAAATACTAATATAATTAACAAATTAACCAATATGGTTTGTATTACCATGGTTAATGAATCATCAAAAATGATGATTTCATAATAACCTCCAAATAAATCATTGTCAATATTTATGTAGCAATCAAGCTACATGGCTGGATCAGATGAGGTTAACAGCCACCCGAGGGAGAACAATGATACTACCAGAGTTAATATAACTGGTGCGGAACTGCAGACATTAATAGATAATGCTGTTACTCGAGCTCTTGACAGACAATATGATGAATCAAGTGGTACATACCCTAAGACTCTATATGTGGCTCGTAGTAAGCCCCCTTCTAAAACACATGAGTCAAAGGAAGACGATGTTAATCACTCGTCAAATCAGAGGAGTATTCCGTCTCGACAGGTTGTGCTTCATCAAGAGCCACGTGTTAAAACCTGTTCATATAAATATTTTGTCTCCTGCAAGCCCAGAGACTTCACAGGAGAAAAGGGAGCCATCGACTGCATGACGTGGCTCGATGAGATGGACACCGTTGTTGATATTAGTGGATGTGCAGAGCAAGGCATTGTGAAGTTTGTTTCACAATCCTTTAAAGGAGAAGCTCTAGCTTGGTGAAGGTCACTAATCCAAGCTACTGGGAAGATCCCGTTGTATAATCTGACATGGGAACAGTTTGTTGCTCTTATCAAAGAAAATTACTGTCCTCAACATGAAGTTGAGAAAATTGAGACTGATTTCTTAACATTGGTCATGAAGAACCTAGATTGTCAGGCATATCTTACAAGTTTTAATACCATGTCTCGATTAGTTCCTTACTTGATCACACCTGAACCAAAGTGTATAGCTCGCTTTATTGGGGGTCTAGCCCCAGAAATCAAGGCAAGTGTGAAAGCATCGAGACCTACTACATTCAGGTCAGCGGCAGATCTGTCACTATCTCTCACACTCGATGTGGTCAGAAACAAGGCTTCCAAAGCTTCTGATGATGGAAAACGTAAAAGGGAGGATGAGAATTCTCATCGCTCCGATAATAAGAAAAAGAGGAACTCTGATCATAAGAAGAGTTCCGGGCTTAAGAAGGACAACCAGCAGTCGGGGGAAAAGACCAGATGCAAAACCTGTAGGAAATACCACCTCGGGAAATGCATATTTGAATCTCAGGCTCTACCTTGTGGAATCTGCAAGTCCAAGGAGCATAAAACCTTGGATTGCAAAAAGTTAAAAGATGCAACCTGTTATGGTTGCAACGAGAAGGGGCATATCAAGACTAACTGCCCTAGGAATCAGAAGAAGCCTGGAGAGGCCAAGACAAACGCGTGAGTCTTCCAGATGAACACCCGGGAGGCAGTACAGAAAGATAGCATCATAACAGGTACCTTTCCTTATCAATAAGATGTATACGAGAATTGTTTGATTATGGCACAGAAAAGTCTATTATGGACAATAAATGTTGTAAGCTGTTGTATCCGCCTATTAGGACTTTAGGCCTATAACGCGAGGTGGAATTGGCCAATGATACTTTAGTGACTGCTTCAACAATCTTAGATAGATATTTTATATTAGGAATTACTCTTCTCCAATATCCTTACGACAAGCTTTCAAGCTATCCAAAAATCATCAATATGATAAAGACAGAAGTGGCATTTTGATCCCCTGTCAAAAAGGTGATGGACTAGGTCCAAACCTTAAATGCCAATGATGGTCCTTCTATGACCTAGGCTAAGTATAATTGATATATATACATATCTAAATAACGTTCATTGAGAATGTTTGTACTATATTAGCCTGTATGGTTTAATGATACCATGGTTAGTATATGTTAGGTCATCAGGATGATGAATAGCGGTTGTTGGATTGCAACAAGTAATTGTTTTATTTGGTGTTAGGAACCAAATATCGAGTATGACAAACTCGGATAAGACAGTTGTCGATCGTATCATGGATGATGCGACACATGCTAATGATGCTACAATTGTAGACCTCAGAATTACCAAAGATGTTCTCCAAGCCATAATAGACGCAGCTGTTGGAAAGGCTGTGAGGAAGGCCGTGAAAAAGTTCAAGAAGCCCAATGCTACTTGCTCCAAATCCCATCACAAACCACACTTCCTTACTCACGAGAAGGATCTTATTCATGCCTCGAATGCAAAGGATGAACTAAAAAGGAAAGGAAAGGGAAGGAAGATAACTCCCAGAGCTCTAAGAAAAAGGGTAAGCAAGAGTCCAATAAGAAACCTGTTTGCAAGACCTGCAAGAAGCGCCATCTAGGGAAGTGCAGGTTCGAACCAAAATCCCAATCGCAGCCTAGGGCTTGTGGGATCTGCAAATCAAGGGAGCACAAAACATTGGATTGCAAGGACATGAAGAATGAAGTCTGTTTCGGCTGTGGTGAGAAAGGCCACATCATGACTACATGCCCTACATCTGTCAAAGGAAGTGCGGCTAAGGATGGAAAGCCTAAGAATGAAAGCGCTTAAACTCTCCTGGAGAGAGTACCAGAGATAATTCATATCAATAACGACATCAGGTACATCTTTTAACATTTATTGGAATATAAATGCTATGAGTTCCGTTTTGATTCGGATACCAATAAATCCTTCATAAATTATAAGTATAGCAAACTCTTAAAGTCTTCCATGAGAACCCTAGATATTAAGTGTAAGGTAAAACTTACAGGCGAAAATCATAGGAACCATTTCTTCTATTCCTGTCAGAAATCTTCAGTCGTGAAATTCTAGTGTACCCTCTCTCCAGATGAAGTGCATCATAATAAGTAATTGGTATCTCTTGATCTCTATCGATTACGAATACCAGATGGTATGACAAAAGCGCCATATGAGGATTGGTGTATCTTAATACGTTCCATAGATTGCTTCCATGCCTGATCAGTATGGAGGTTTAATGCATGGAACCACAAAGATATTCCAATAGTCATACGGTATTAAAGTCAGCTAATGGTATTCAAAGAAGATATCTAGAATGGAATTATCCAAGTAAATGTCTCTGATTAAGGAATCCATGGACTCATAACATAGATGTGTCACTTATCTGACACAGACAAGATAGATGAACCGGAGCTTGAGGTTTGGAAAATCTCTGTAATCTCCTTGTGTCTTGATTATCTTCTCCAAAGATTACCCTGTTTACCTCCTGAGAGGCGAGTAGAGTAGAGTTAAGATTAACATCCCGCTTAGGGCTGCAGTATTGTGAAATCTCCATATTGATTAGTACCACCAATTATGGAATAATTGAAACCCTGATTAAGTAAGTTTTAAGATATAAGTTCATATAGCCTAACTCAATATTCTGAGAATTCGGTATTGTTAATTAAGAAAGACGGTTCATCTTGCTTATGCATTGATTACTGCAACCCTATTTAGGCAACAATTAAGAATCGCCATCAGCTGCCCAGGATCGTCGATTTGTTTGGCTAGCTGTAAGGATTAGCTATTCCTTAAGATTAGTTTTAAGCAGTGGTTGGAATAACCATCTCACATTAAAATAAGCTTTTCTATAATAGTTGTTATGTAAGTAACATGGCTGCTCCTTTGGGGACCTTGTATAGATGGAATGTTGAACATCTATTGTTAGACAGAAGATTTGTAAGTCCAATTAGCAGGACCTGAAATTACCTTGGAAACAACGAATAAGATCATTCGAATTCGTAATCATCTAAAGGTTGCCAGTAATCGGCAGAAAATTAAGGATTGATGAAAGTCGCAACCCTCTGAAGTCCTTAATAAGGAATAAGGTTAAATCGAAGGTATCGCCCTAAGAAGGGTGTGCTAAATTTTAATTTATCAGGGTAAGTTAAAGCCCTGGATATATAGGAACATTCGGGGAAATCGAATGCAACAAAGGTCAATAGCATATAAGCTAAAACCTATATAAGGATCTTAGTGGAGCTCGCAATATGACCCACATTAGTAATTTAAGAATACGTTTTATCGATAAATCGAGACACATTATCACATAATGATATGCAGATTTATGATATGATAAGAAACCCATATCGATTAAGGATCGGTAGGTTAAGAAGCTCCAAAAGGATACATGTACCTATTATAGAGGTCAACTTGGGTGCTTGGAGAGGCCCCAAATACGCTATAGAAGTTAAGTCCATTATGCGACAAAAAGTACTTCCATCCTTTTAGCAAATCTCGAGGTCGAGATTTCTTCTAAGGGGGTGAGGATGTAACACCTCGTAAAATCACGTCCAATGATGTATTGACACGTGTAATAAACCCTAATAAAGTCAAACATTGAATTTAAGGGACTAATTTTTCAAAAAATTGAAAATTTTGATTATGAGAGGACTGGAAGTGTTAACATACCTAAAATAAGTTTCTGAATAACCTCTCACGGTATTTATATTCACAAATGAGCCACTTGTTGATCAAGTGTAGCCGTTTGCGTAATTAATTGAAAGTTTGCACAATGAAGGGTTAAAAGCGTCAACATGTTAATTCTTACCACTGAGTGACCTTTTAACAAACCGAGAGCTCCATGATATTTGAGCTTACTCTCAGAAGTGCCAATTATTGGCCGTCTATGGTTTTTATGCCTTTAAGTGAAGTTACACGCAACTTTGCAAGTTTAAGGGGTTAAAAGCGTCAATATGTTTAATTATACCTCTGAATGACCTTTTTATGAACCCGAAGCATTATTATGTTTTATAATACTCTCATGAATGCCTAATATGGATTAGATAAGGCTTCAATGCTATTAAACGAAGTTATGCGCAAGTTTGCGCATTAGAGGACTATTTGCGTCAAACTGCAAAAGTATACAGATTCGTATGGTATCGAACCTTCCGGAATATGATCATAAGTTAAACATACCCTAAATATCCTTTATATAGTTTAGGAATAGGCTTTGAGGTGTTTGGTGTGCAAAAATAAACTTATTTGATCAACAGGGACTAAAAGCGTCAAAAAGTGCACAAGTTTGCATTTTCGCGCATATCTTACGTTCTGAAAATATCCGGGCATCCAAAAATTTATGTAAGCATTAAAATATTTTATTTTAGTGTTTGTCTTGATAAAATTCCATTCGTCGCGTAATTTGGTTCGTTTTTCGCATCCGTCCGTGTTTCGTCGTAATTAGCCGAACAACGTGACCATACGACCAAACGAACCGACATCCGGCATGTTTTTGAGCATATTTCATGTTCCCTATGTTTGGGCATCACTATAGAGCCTTAAAAATGGTTTAACGGGCCTTAGATGTGTCGGAAATGGCATTTGGAAGTGCAGGGGCCAAAATTGTCAACATTTGAAACTTGTCGTGTGCTGACCTGGTCCTTACGGTCCGTAAGCTGATGCCAGTAACAGAATTCTTAAAAACCAGCTTTGGTTTTGCTCCTTGTCTCACACATTTGATTCTAGGGGCTTTGATGGTTTGGAAAAAAGGTTTTACACCTGTAATGATCTTGTTAAACCATTCCAACACTTGTTGATCATCCATGGATCCCTCAAACACTATAAATAGGGGTGGAATTTCATTTGAAATTCACACCATTTCCTTCATTCTTGCTCTCTTACTCAAATCTGAGGGTCCGGGCCTTAGGTAACCTCCTTTTGAGTGACCTTCTGCCTCTTGGACCTTTTGTAAGTGTCCTTCTTTGCTTAGTTATTTTGTTTGGCTCTCAAAGCCGAAAAGTCAAGCGTTTTCGATAAACGCTTTGACTTTTAGCTAGACCTTGTATGGTCGAGCCATGGTTCGCAACGAACATGGCTACGTGAACGTAATTAGGTAGGTGTTAAACCCTCAAAAGGGCACCTCCTAATTACCACGTTTACTTAGTTAATTGTCGGGTGAAAGTAATAGTCGGTTTTTAAATAAAATTCATAACTAACGATGTAAAGGCAATAAAATCAGTTTTGTCACTTTAATAACTTGGTAAATATTATTTGAACATGTCTAGGCATGTTCAACCCGACAATTCTAAGTTTAGGCTCGGTTCGGAACCGAAAGTCGCAAAAGTTGACTTTTGCTTTGACTTTCAGTTCTGACCCGAATTAGCTTAGTTTGATTATGCCTTAGGGTTCCTTTGTGACCATATTATATGTTAGTATAACCCCCTGAAGTTATACTACTTGGTCCTTTAGATTTAGAGTTCATATGCATGTTTCCGTTATATGCTTAAAGTTGACTATTATGCCCTTTTGATATTAAAACAAGATTTTGAAAATGTGAAAGGACAAAACCTTTATTACTGATTTATAAACATGTCCATAAAATTTCACATCAGTTCGTGGTCTAAAATGAGAGTTATGCCCAATATCGTAAATAAAGGCATTTTTATTAATTAAACGACATATTTGACATAAATCCTATTTAAACTCAAATTTTGACATCAAACCTTTTACCTACTGATGTAATATAATATTTTGGGACTTTTGGAAATTTTTATTAAATTTTAAGATAATCATAACATAGAGTTCTCGCATAGGCTCGGTAATTGACAATAACACCCTTTTTGCTAATAAAATGAGTTTTATACATCCTTTACATGTCAAACCTTTTTCTACAAATTTTATATGATAAATAAGTTATTTTAAACAGTAAAGTCCGGTCAAAATCTGAGATTTCCCTATTTAAACCGAATATCGTCAAATACCGACTTTTATGCGATTTAGGCGCATAGTATGGTTTAAAACCATATTAGGCACTTAAAGCTTGATACCTACTGATGTTATGAATAAATTTTTATGCTTTAAACAGTAAATAAAAGTTTTGAACTCAGATTTCCAAATTTGACCTTTAAAGTTTATGTGAAATTACCAAAATGCCCCTTCGGTGCATAGTTTGGTTATAATTGATAAATTTCACATATAAGCAATACTCTACTAATATAAATTGTTAAAATAAATATTTTTACTGATCATTTTAGACCAGAACCTCAGAGTGTCATCTAACCTCTTTTACAATCTTTAAAATGACCAAAATACCCCTACGGGGCTTAATTTGATTTTAAATTCGTTTTAGGCATAATGGAAGATATCCTACTGATATCACAACATATTTAAGGCATATTAACTTGTGAAACATGTTCATGACTCATTTGGTTACCCGTTATGCATTTTACGCGTTCGGTACGGTTTATATAACTAGTTTACATGAATTAGCCGAAACGGGTCAAACCTTATCATTTTCATTTCAAAATCCAGAATGTGTTTAGTTTACCCGTGTTATACAAGTATTCATACTTGTCGGGTCTAAACCACATTCTAATCCGGTCTTCGCTTAATCTAGCGTTTCGAACCGTAAACCTTTCCTTAAAACTAACCAGTCTAAGTTACGACTTAAATAAGACCCGTTAGGAATCTAATAGGTTAATAAAACCTTCGTTCCAGATTGAGAGCCCGAGTAAAGGTACTTGTGCTTGCGGATTAGAATATACGGCTGAGTATAAATTGCATTTAAGCTCAGGTAAATACTTTTAACTTATTTTCCCTATACGGGCTTGGGATACGGTATTATAATAATACCGCTTGGTCGGGTATTGAATGTTTAATTGGATTGTGATTAAATTATTGAGGTAACCCGTTTTAATCTGTCTTGTTTGAAATAAAGGCCTTTAGGGGTTAATGACCATGTCCCGGATATCCTTGGCATCATTATAAAATAAAAATGGCCACGTCTTATGCACGGGGTGTAGGCATACACCTAACAGTTGCATAAGGGAAACGGTATCTCACTCTCTTGTGGGCCTATACTTGTGGTGTGTCTGTTAATCTTGACTCGGTTTCTAACATCGAGCCCAAAATGTATAACGAACATGTAAATATGTATTCAAGATTATTTTTATATAATTGTCCCAAGTTATAAAAGAATTTTTGTGCCTTGTGCATTCAAATCAATTTTCTTAAACATTTTCAAAATGAGTCAGTTAATTTTATTTACCAGTGTAAACTGACCTATTTTCCAAAAAGATTAAGTGACAGGTACTATACATAATTGGCTGGGAGCTCAGGGCGTTAATATGGGAATCTTGCAAGTTCTAGATGCCTAAAGTCTGTTGAACAGTGTTATCTTTCTGTTTTAAGATCCGCCTGTGGATCCATCTTACAATTCGTTTGTAATATCAAATGTTACATTTGAATCGGTTTGTAATGTAATTATCTTTTGCTTCCGCTGTGCATTAAATTGTGTTGTTTGACTATGACGATATCAACTATGTCACGATACTCCCCACCGGGCCCACCGGTAATACGTGGAAATATCGGGGTGTGACAACCATTCAGGATATATATAACACCATTCAATAAAGTATATGACACCATACAATAAAGTATATAACACCATTCAGCGTATATATAAAACCATTCAATAAAGTATATAACACCATTCAGCACATATATAACACCATTCAATAATCATTACATCTCTGTATATCATCTTCTCCACTGACGGCATGACCACTGTCGCTCCGCTGCCGCTGTCGTGTAGAGGTGGCCAACACCCGACACCACCTTGCTGAATGTCTTTTTGTCGCTCGTACCAAACCACCAGAAATCACCTTGCCGGAACCCCTGCACCTTCGGATACCCAAACCACCGCCGGAATGACACATCGCTGTCGCCGCAATCATCGGAAAAACAAGAAGGGGGCACTGTTCGAATTCTGGAAGAAGGAAGGGCGTTGTTCGAATTCTGGAAGGAGGAGGATGATTCGAATGAAGAAGAAAGAGAATTCAAAAATTTAGGGAATTGATTTACAGTTTCCTATTTTCATGTTGATGTAAAAGACACAATTGCCCATACAAATTTCAAATCAGTCCAAACGAATAAAAACATTTTACAATTTGGTCCCTTTTGATCTAAACCATTAGATCAAAATATCTAATGACTGAGATTCTTTCTCATCCTTCTCACACTTTTGGTTTTTTTTACACGAACCTTTATCGTCTTTACTATATCATATGTTTTATGCAAAATATATACATAATACTAAAATATATATTTTGTTAATCTAAATTGGTGCCTTTAGATGTAGACAACTTACACATATGATTTTAATCATCGACTTAATAAAGTTAATATTAGACTTTAAGTTGTTGGTTAAAATAATTAAACTAATACATTTAGACATATGTAATTCTTGGACAAAATTTGACAATATATGTATATTTATGTCTTTAGACAAATTATAGACTATCAGATGATATAAACACTATTTTATATTTTGTCATTAGATTTAGTCTTATAGAAACGGGATCAGGAGAAAACGGTATAAAGTGTGAGAACGGTGAGAACGCTTCCTGGCCCAACACGTGTCACGCGACATAGAGAAGGGCGGAGGGGTTTTTTTGTCCTTTCATATTTTCTTTTTTTAAACGCGTGTTACATCACCTTTCCATTTTTTGGCGTTTAATAAATACGCAGCGTTTTTTATTGTTTTTACATCAGGATCATATTAAACATTTTGGCGTTTTAAGCAAATTTTGGCGTTTTTTTATTGTTTTTAGATCAGGATGCAGGACCATAATGTAAAAAACATCAGTTATTTTTTTCTTATGTTTATTTATTTTTTATTTTTTTTCTATCAAGTGTTGTGCCATTTATGATTCAGGCCTATAGTGCTGATTTTTCCAGTAATCCTTTTTTCGCGTTTTTGGCGTTTATATATGCCAACATCGTACTTTACTAGAAACCGTTCTCACTGTTTTCACACTATCAGGCGTTTTGGCGTTTTTTTATTAGTAGATATTAAACAACAGAGAATCAGATAACAAACAATAGAAAATGGAAAAAAATATAATCTAATTTCTCATCCAAATCTTTACTGTCATCAGCCTCTTCTACTTTAATCTTTTTGGCGTTTTGATCCTTTTTTGAATACCTTATGAAGAACCTTTTTATTGTGGTTTGATATATACTTGTTTGGTGACATGTTGAACACCAACGCCTGCTCGAATGTAAACATCTCTTCATGGCATCGATAAATCCATCAAGAACAAAGTGACCTGATGATCATCAGTCTTTTTTTCATGAATATTTGTCCATCTCATTCAGCAAAAACTTATAGAGATACCCACCTCAGAGTATAATCCATTCAGTGAAACTTCATTCAGAAAAATACTTAATATAGAAGGAATGAGGTTCTGCATCTGTGGCTTTTTTAAGTATCTTTTTTTGGCGTTTTAAGGTGAATGGTTTTTGGAAAGTTGGCATTTATATTTTTGGTTTTTTTGTGATAAGTTGATTGTGCAGAGATGTCTCTCTTATAGGATTTTTTGGCGCGTAGATTAGGCGGAATTTTTATTTATAATAAATGATATTAATAATGTAGCCGTCTTTTCATTTTCTATGTTTATTTTTTACTCTTTTTTGTTCAGCTTTTTATGAGTTTTTAGGGTCATAGACTTTCCATATCTCAAATTTGGCGTTTTAATGGGTTTAAGTAGTTTTTGGCGTTTTTTTTTTTCAATTTTTAGCTTTTATTAATTAATTCTTCTGCAAACTACTTTCATTATAATTTGGGAGTTTTTGGCGTTTTTCTCCATTTATGGCGTTTTCATATGCATTATGATTGTTTGGCGTTTTATTAAGATAATGTATTTTTTATTCTAAGTTGAAAAATTCATAACAAACAACAGAAAAAGAAAATTAAAAAATAAAAGTAAAAACAATTCATCTTCCAAATCTTTACTGTCATCAGTCTCTTTCTTCTTAGAATCATGTTCGCTGGTGGGTTGGCTTACTCATGCTTGTGTTTGTGTGGCTGTTTGGAAAGACAAAATGACATAAGTTTTTTGTTTGAATATGTATCTTCAAATAACTCGTGTTATTCGTCTTTTCATGCCATTATAATAAGCGTTCTCACCGTTCTCACACTTTCTACCGTTTTCTCTAAATCCCGACCCTAGTCTTATATACTACTTAGAAATATTTATTTATTAAAATAAGTATTTTGTCATGAATTATAAATTTTAATATTTAGCCTTTAAAAATATAGTATTTTGTCAATAGGAAAATGGGAGTTTAAATGGTGGTTATGGTGCCTTCTGAATCTATTAGGACGAACAATTGACGAGACTGATTGATGGAATAAGGAGAGACTCTGCAAGTGGCTAGGTTATAATGACTGCATTGGGCTTTGTGCATCAAGGAAATGGCTATGCAGGAGAAGTCCGGTCAACTCATGCACACTTGCACTACACGAGCGGCCTGCACTGGGGGCTGATGACGGGGATGGGTCAAAACCCACTTCCCATACAATAATAATGAAAGAAGATAAATAATTAATCGGTACAACACCAGACAAGGAGAAGACATCCCCCGGTGAATAAGCACAAAGCCAATAAGGCAGTGCGTCCCTAAAAATGAATAAGAATGAGACATATCGTCGTAAGCAATAGAATAGTTGTAAGGCATGGAGATCGAAGCGGGTCAGAAATCTCATTAGTCAAAGACAAAAGGTTAAAGACAAAATTAATTAATAAGACATAAGGAGACAATTCAAGACCAGTCGTTATCAACAAGAGTAAAGTCAAAGGATTACCCAAAATGATATGGAAGAACAAAACTGAGCTCTGGAACAAAGGAAAGTACTCTGTCGCACTTCCTCTCTTGGAAATGTTACGGGTCTCGTTAAGAACAAAGGAAGACTCTTGGTTGCTTATAAATACGCAACTATGGAGACATTAGAAGACACTTCGGATGCAAGACTCACACCTTAGGCTTGCAGACAATTCGCCACTTTACTTCTCCTTTGTAATTTAGCATACTTTTCCTTTGTAATTATATTATACATTTCCACTTATAATCTGTACTCATTCTTTGTACTCATCAGCCTTGGATTTCTCAAGGTTAAGTGTTTCATTATATCAATAATACACACTTTATTACTGTTGGGATTGAACCCTATCAAAGGAACAGATAATTAAAGCCAAAACTGGATCAGAGCAGTGGATCCAGAATAAGCAGATGTTACATACAAGTCTCTCCCCTTGAAAGTGGTTTCAACATCTGCTGACCTCCTATCTACTGATCGTGCAAACTGCTGATCTAGTAAAAGGCCTGATGAAAGACTAAAGCTCTGCTGTTCAATCTACTGTCTTGAGTCAATCACTGCTGATCCGGACAAGTACTGCTGGGTTCACAGCAGTGGAAGGATGCAGCAGTTATAAAGATGTCTTTTATGTAATGAAATGTAATAGCAGTAGTTAGCATAGCAGTGTTTGTATTGATCAGAGGTTAGAGTTTATTAGGAGGTTAGATGTCACTTTCATGGTGACGTCAGCTTAGATGCTCAGTGGTTTGGTAGTGCCTATAAATAAAACAGTGCTCTATACTGTTCTATTAGCTCTTTGCAAAATTCTCTTCCTGCACGAACAAACACTGAGCTCTGGCTGAGGGGGAGTTTGTATTCAGCATTGCATTGTAATCGTAATTGAAATAAATTCAATCCTTCGGTTCTTTGTGAAAAATGTTTGATCAAAGCAATTCTCCCGTTTGATTGTGTACAAAGTTTGTTTCCATCTTAATTCCGCTGCACAACTCATCCATCTTCATCTTATTCAAACGTAAAAACACAATCAATACCAAACTCAGATCCAACAATTGGTATCAAAGCCTGGACAGTCAAATTTGATTTAACAATCATTTTGACGTAAATAGTTCAGCTCATAAAAGTTGATACTGATAGTTTGTTCGTTTGTGTTGAAAAACAGAGTAAGGTTTAATCACCATCAAAGTTGATTAATCAGTGCCTGTAAAACAACCAGGATGACGTCACAATCACAAGATGATAAGAATAACATTGGCTCGCTTTTTAAACCACCCATGCTTAAACGTAATGAATAAAACATCTGGGAGAGAAGGATGGGTCACATCCTTGCTCAACAGAACACTGGATGTTGGAGGTCTGTTGTTTTTGGTCCCCATGTTCCTATGGTGCCAAGTGCTGAGGATGCAAAGAAGTTTGTTCCTAAACCATCTGAAAACTATACTGAAACTGATTTTCAAAAGTTCGAACTCGATGCCAAAGCATTTAGCATCATAGCATTTGCATTACCTAATGAGATCTATGCTGGACTGTTACATTGTAACAGTGCTAAAGAGCTATGGGATGCGTTGAAGGAACAGTTTGGGGGGACAAAAGAAGTCATTGAAAACAATAGGGAAATTCTAAATCAGCAGTATGAAACATTTTGTCACATCAAGGGTGAATCATTGACTCAGCAGTTTGAGAGATTCAGTTGTCTCATTAGTGAACTAAGGCTTGTTAAAGTAACTTTTCCAAATACAACTCAAAATAGCAGGTTCCTTAGATCACTACCAGAAAAATGGGATACCATAGCTTTTGTTACTAGAAACTCTGCTGAGTTCAAAGATCTGACCCTGACCCAACTTCATGGTAGACTTCTGACCTATGAAAGGGAGTTGAACCAGAAAAAGAAGTTGCAAGAGTCTGGCAAAGTTACTGATGATTATTCATTCGGTAGCACAGCTCTTTTTGGTCAGGAAGAATCTGGTAGTAGTGGTAAGGATCAGGGTTATGATCACTTCATTGATATAACTGCTGGTGGAAATTTTAACAACCCTGATCCTCACTCTGCATATTATGCTTTTACTGCAAATTGTGAAAACCAGATGTCAGATAATTTGTGTTTTGAACTCAATGATTTGCAACACTTTGATCCCACTGACTTAGAAGAGATGGACATTTTGCATCAATTGGCTTTGCTTAGTGTGAGAACAAGCAAATTCTACAAAAGAACAGGGAGAAAATTCCCAGGGTTACATGGGAATTTAAGGGTGGGGTTGGATAAATCGAAAATCAAGTGTTACAAGTGCAATAGACTAGGTCATTTTGCTAGGGAATGCAGGAGTCAAACTACTGGTCCTATAATAACTCATCCCAGCTCAAACCGTAGACCACAAAATCAAAGCACTGTGCACTATACCTAATATACCCCTACAGCCCATGTTAACACTGCTCACTATGCTGCTACCCCTGTGCCTGTGCATTATGTCCAAACCACTGTTCCGTAAATTCAGTACGTTCAAACCCCTGTCCCTCAGGCACAAGTGCAACCTGTTGCATCTCAAACAGCTGCTCCAGCAGTGGTACAACCAGATCAGCAAAGCTTATTCACTCAAGGCTTTGTTGACTGGAGCAGCATGCCTGATGAGCTTGGTGATGAAAATTTTGCACTCTATGCTTTTAATGAACCTTCTAATGATGAATTTTGTTTGATGGCATTAGAGTCAATAACAGAGGGGGTAGAAACTGAAGGTGAACAGCTAAGTGTTGAAACAGTGGATGAAGTGACTGAAGCAGTGGTTACTGCAGTTGCTGGTGAACTGCTGCTGGGAGAAAATTCAGAAACCCTGATTGAACCACTGACAGATCCCTGGTCCGAAGATGACAAAGAAGAAAAGGAAGAGAAGAAAGCAGGTGAGAAAGAAGATAGAGCTGATGAAGAAGGTGATTTTAAATGTGATTATGCCATGATGGCTGCTACTAAGGTAACACCTCAAGTTCTTGAAAAACTGTGTTCAGACCAATGCATTATTGCATTTGCTAACATTAAAGAGGTAAATGAAAACCTTAGGGATGAAGTCTTGTCTGATGAAGTCAAATTTGAAAAGTCATTAAAAGAACTTAGAAACAAATTGGCTGAAAAGGATAAAGAGATCAGCAGTCTTAAAGAAGAGCAAAGCATAACCAAAACTCAACTCCAAACTATGGTAGAAAAATACCAAGTTTGCAAAAAGGAGTTAGAGTCCACCCAAATCACATGTGAGAAATGGGTGGAATCCTGTAAAGGATATGAGGTAATGCTTGAAAAACAGATTAAAAGCAATGTGAAATTTGGTGTTGGTTATAGAAAATATGATGATGAATACACTGCTTTTGAAAAATATGTTCAAACCACTGATGTAACCACTGAGTTCATCCCCACAAACAAGAATGGCCAAGAAGTGAAAATTACTGATAAACTTGGGAACAAAATCACACTTGACAGACCAATGGGATCCTCTACTTTTGAGGAGATTGAGAAATACCAGTTTAAACCCACTTGGTCTGATGAGTGTGACATTCTTGAAAATTTCAAACCCATGGACTTTACAACCACTGATGGTGTTAAAGCTCCAAAAGCAAAAGTCATTCCTCTTAAGGACATCCCAACAGAGGTTAAAAACTCTGTTGCAAAGGAGTCTGAAAAGAGAAAGAAGAGAGAAAAGATCAATAACTTGTTCTGTGAATTTTGTGAAAAGAGAAACCATCTAACAAAAGACTGTTTTCATCTAAAAGCATATGATCTAAACAGAACAAGTGTCATTGTTCCTGCTGAGAGCTGCACCATCTGTGGTAAAACAAACCACAAAACTCAAGCATGTGTGTATCTCAAAAACTTTGATGTGAAACAGAATGAATACACTACTAAAACATCCTTGAGTCCATCAACATCATCTATCAAATTCACCAAGAACCAACCACTGTTTGTGCCAGTTCAAATAGCTGTCACAAAATAGCTGAACCAAACATCTATCAAAAGAGATGTTCAGGTTAATGATGCACCCCCTGCCAATCAGTTCAGAAAAGGCAAGGAACAACAGTCTTACCAAAGGATTCCACACGTTTATGAGACCTACAAAAGGCCCTCTAAACCTAAAGTGAACAGGCATCCTTTTGGGTACCAACAGGTGATTGGGCAAAACCCACAACAGTGGTTAGAAAGAAACAGTCCTAAAACAGTCCAAACCCCTGACCTAACCACTGTCCATCAATCTGCATCCATCCCAGACACTTTTGAAAATACTGTTGTCAAGACTAACAGTGCAGGTCCATCAGAGGATTCATCATCAGACTATGGGTATGAAATCATCATCCCTCAAAAGTCTGCCAAAATGGGAAGAGCATCAGGTGTTCAAAACAGCTGTCAAAGCTCAACCACTGCTACCTCAACAGTTGTTAACCAAAGTAGCCCATTAACCACTGCTTCCACATCATCAAACACTGCTGACAAAAGTCCCCAAACAGGGGATAAAAGCCAGTATGTGTCCTCACCATTACCTCCTATTCCACCACCTTTTGAAGCCACTGCTGGATCATCAAAGTCACCAGCAGTGGTTAGCTCAGATGATACACATTTGCAGCCTTCACCAACAAATGCCATCATACCATACCAAGGAGATTTAATCTTCTTGAGATCTCATCCACCTGATCAAATCATTGGCAACATCAATGAAGGGGTGCTCACAAGAAGCCAAACCCAAAACATTTGTCTTTTTGCTGGTTTTCTATCACTCCATCAGCCAGTCAAGTACCAAGAGGCACTGAAAGACAACAGCTGGGTAGAAGCCATGCAAGAGGAGCTCCAACAGTTCAAAAGACAACAAGTATGGGAGCTTGTACCACTGCCAAAAGATGTGAGTCCCATCGGCACAAAGTGGGTCTTCAAAAACAAAACTGATGAAAGGGGCATTGTTGTCAAGAATAAAGCCAGGCTTGTGGTTCAAGGTTACAGACAGGAAGAGGGGATTGATTATGATGAAACATTTGCCCCTGTAGCAAGATTGGAAGCTATAAGACTGTTCCTGGCCTTTGTTGTCAACCACAACATGAAGGTGTTCCAAATGGATATCAAAAGTGCTTTCCTCTATGGTACAATTCAAGAAGAGGTGTATGTTTGTCAACCTCCAGGTTTTGAGGATCCATTTTATCCAGATCATGTCTACAGGCTAAACAAAGCCTTGTATGGCTTGAAACAAGCACCTAGGGCCTGGTATGAAACTCTTTCCACCTTTCTACTCTCAAATGGTTTCAAAAGAGGTACCATTGATAAAACACTGTTTCTAAAATGGAGAGGAAAGGATTTAATGATTGTCCAAATTTATGTGGATGACATTATTTTTGGAAGCACATGCAATAAAATGTGTGAAGAGTTTAGGGAACTCATGACAGCTGAGTTTGAAATGAGTGCAATGGGTGAGTTGCAATGCTTTCTTGGTCTCCAAGTTCAGCAAATGCAAAATGGGACTTTCATTCATCAAAGCAAATATGCAAAAGAACTTTAAAACAAATTTGATATGAATGATTGTAAACCATGCAGCACACCCATGGCAACAAATAAGTTAGTCATGTCTGATGAAAAGGATGAGCTGATTGACCAAACTCTATATAGAAGCACGATTGGGTCTCTTTTGTACCTAACTGCATCTAGGCCAGACATCATGTTTGCAACATGTGTCTGTGAAAGAAGTCAATCAGCCCCTAGAAAATCCAACCTTATTGCTGTAAAAAGGATATTCAGATACATAAAAAGTGCTCCCACACTTGGTATCTGGTATCCAGCTAATGGGAATATCAAGCTTTCAGGATTTTCAGACATTGCATTTCCTGTAAGAGGTTTGCCACAAAAACTGTTTTCATGTCCTGAGCATTGCATTTCCTGTTTAAAAGGAAAACAGCATAAAAGCTCTTTTAAATCCATCGAAGAGTCCAAAACAACCCAGTGTTTGCAAATGCTGCACATGGATTTGTTTGGCCCAGTTCAAGTCATGAGTCTAAAGAAGAAGAGATATTGTCTGGTTATTATTGATGACTTCTCTAGGTTTACATGGACTTTCTTTTTACACTCAAAAGATGAGACTGCAGGCATTTTGCAAGAGTTTGTGACACAGGTTGAAAAGCAATTTGACCTTCTAGTAAAAGTCTTCAGGAGTGACAATGGCACATAATTCAAAAATAAGGAGTTGGATGCCTTCTGTGTGAAGAAAGGGATTGTAAGGCAGTACAGCATCCCTAGAACACCAGAGCAAAATGGGGTAGTTGAAAGAAAGAACAGAACTTTGATTGAGGCTGCCAGAACCATGCTTGCTGATTCAGGTTTGCCATTAACTTTTTGGGCAGAGGCAGTAAACACTGCTTGCTATGTCCAAAATAGAGTTTTAATAAACCCCAGGCACAAAAAGACTGCCTATGAAATTCTGTATAAAATCAAACCACTGATCTCATACTTCAAGGTATTTGGCTGCCCATGCTTTATTTTGAACTTAAAAGATTCCATTTCAAAATTTGCAGCCAAAATTGATTGTGGTTATCATCTGGGATACTCAACCACTGCCAAGGCCTACAAAGTGTTTAATACACGGACCAAGGCAGTGGAGGAGACCTTGAATGTAAAGTTCAATGAACTTTCATCAATGAAAATCCCAGCAAATCTTGCAGATCTGTTTGACCTTGATAAATTCACTTTTGAAAATACTGTTGTCAAGACTAACAGTGCAGGTCCATCAGAGGATTCATCATCAGACTATGGGTATGAAATCATCATCCCTCAAAAGTCTGCCAAAATGGGAAGAGCATCAGGTGTTCAAAACAGCTGTCAAAGCTCAACCACTGCTACCTCAACAGTTGTTAACCAAAGTAGCCCATTAACCACTGCTTCCACATCATCAAACACTGCTGACAAAAGTCCCCAAACAGGGGATAAAAGCCAGTATGTGTCCTCACCATTACCTCCTATTCCACCACCTTTTGAAGCCACTGCTGGATCATCAAAGTCACCAGCAGTGGTTAGCTCAGATGATACACATTTGCAGCCTTCACCAACAAATGCCATCATACCATACCAAGGAGATTTAATCTTCTTGAGATCTCATCCACCTGATCAAATCATTGGCAACATCAATGAAGGGGTGCTCACAAGAAGCCAAACCCAAAACATTTGTCTTTTTGCTGGTTTTCTATCACTCCATCAGCCAGTCAAGTACCAAGAGGCACTGAAAGACAACAGCTGGGTAGAAGCCATGCAAGAGGAGCTCCAACAGTTCAAAAGACAACAAGTATGGGAGCTTGTACCACTGCCAAAAGATGTGAGTCCCATCGGCACAAAGTGGGTCTTCAAAAACAAAACTGATGAAAGGGGCATTGTTGTCAAGAATAAAGCCAGGCTTGTGGTTCAAGGTTACAGACAGGAAGAGGGGATTGATTATGATGAAACATTTGCCCCTGTAGCAAGATTGGAAGCTATAAGACTGTTCCTGGCCTTTGCTGTCAACCACAACATGAAGGTGTTCCAAATGGATATCAAAAGTGCTTTCCTCTATGGTACAATTCAAGAAGAGGTGTATGTTTGTCAACCTCCAGGTTTTGAGGATCCATTTTATCCAGATCATGTCTAAAGGCTAAACAAAGCCTTGTATGGCTTGAAACAAGCACCTAGGGCCTGGTATGAAACTCTTTCCACCTTTCTACTCTCAAATGGTTTCAAAAGAGGTACCATTGATAAAACACTGTTTCTAAAATGGAGAGGAAAGGATTTAATGATTGTCCAAATTTATGTGGATGACATTATTTTTGGAAGCACATGCAATAAAATGTGTGAAGAGTTTAGGGAACTCATGACAGCTGAGTTTGAAATGAGTGCAATGGGTGAGTTGCAATGCTTTCTTGGTCTCCAAGTTCAGCAAATGCAAAATGGGACTTTCATTCATCAAAGCAAATATGCAAAAGAACTTTAAAACAAATTTGATATGAATGATTGTAAACCATGCAGCACACCCATGGCAACAAATAAGTTAGTCATGTCTGATGAAAAGGATGAGCTGATTGACCAAACTCTATATAGAAGCACGATTGGGTCTCTTTTGTACCTAACTGCATCTAGGCCAGACATCATGTTTGCAACATGTGTCTGTGAAAGAAGTCAATCAGCCCCTAGAAAATCCAACCTTATTGCTGTAAAAAGGATATTCAGATACATAAAAAGTGCTCCCACACTTGGTATCTGGTATCCAGCTAATGGGAATATCAAGCTTTCAGGATTTTCAGACATTGCATTTCCTGTAAGAGGTTTGCCACAAAAACTGTTTTCATGTCCTGAGCATTGCATTTCCTGTTTAAAAGGAAAACAGCATAAAAGCTCTTTTAAATCCATCGAAGAGTCCAAAACAACCCAGTGTTTGCAAATGCTGCACATGGATTTGTTTGGCCCAGTTCAAGTCATGAGTCTAAAGAAGAAGAGATATTGTCTGGTTATTATTGATGACTTCTCTAGGTTTACATGGACTTTCTTTTTACACTCAAAAGATGAGACTGCAGGCATTTTGCAAGAGTTTGTGACACAGGTTGAAAAGCAATTTGACCTTCTAGTAAAAGTCTTCAGGAGTGACAATGGCACATAATTCAAAAATAAGGAGTTGGATGCCTTCTGTGTGAAGAAAGGGATTGTAAGGCAGTACAGCATCCCTAGAACACCAGAGCAAAATGGGGTAGTTGAAAGAAAGAACAGAACTTTGATTGAGGCTGCCAGAACCATGCTTGCTGATTCAGGTTTGCCATTAACTTTTTGGGCAGAGGCAGTAAACACTGCTTGCTATGTCCAAAATAGAGTTTTAATAAACCCCAGGCACAAAAAGACTGCCTATGAAATTCTGTATAAAATCAAACCACTGATCTCATACTTCAAGGTATTTGGCTGCCCATGCTTTATTTTGAACTTAAAAGATTCCATTTCAAAATTTGCAGCCAAAATTGATTGTGGTTATCATCTGGGATACTCAACCACTGCCAAGGCCTACAAAGTGTTTAATACACGGACCAAGGCAGTGGAGGAGACCTTGAATGTAAAGTTCAATGAACTTTCATCAATGAAAATCCCAGCAAATCTTGCAGATCTGTTTGACCTTGATAAATTCACTTTTGAAAATACTGTTGTCAAGACTAACAGTGCAGGTCCATCAGAGGATTCATCATCAGACTATGGGTATGAAATCATCATCCCTCAAAAGTCTGCCAAAATGGGAAGAGCATCAGGTGTTCAAAACAGCTGTCAAAGCTCAACCACTGCTACCTCAACAGTTGTTAACCAAAGTAGCCCATTAACCACTGCTTCCACATCATCAAACACTGCTGACAAAAGTCCCCAAACAGGGGATAAAAGCCAGTATGTGTCCTCACCATTACCTCCTATTCCACCACCTTTTGAAGCCACTGCTGGATCATCAAAGTCACCAGCAGTGGTTAGCTCAGATGATACACATTTGCAGCCTTCACCAACAAATGCCATCATACCATACCAAGGAGATTTAATCTTCTTGAGATCTCATCCACCTGATCAAATCATTGGCAACATCAATGAAGGGGTGCTCACAAGAAGCCAAACCCAAAACATTTGTCTTTTTGCTGGTTTTCTATCACTCCATCAGCCAGTCAAGTACCAAGAGGCACTGAAAGACAACAGCTGGGTAGAAGCCATGCAAGAGGAGCTCCAACAGTTCAAAAGACAACAAGTATGGGAGCTTGTACCACTGCCAAAAGATGTGAGTCCCATCGGCACAAAGTGGGTCTTCAAAAACAAAACTGATGAAAGGGGCATTGTTGTCAAGAATAAAGCCAGGCTTGTGGTTCAAGGTTACAGACAGGAAGAGGGGATTGATTATGATGAAACATTTGCCCCTGTAGCAAGATTGGAAGCTATAAGACTGTTCCTGGCCTTTGTTGTCAACCACAACATGAAGGTGTTCCAAATGGATATCAAAAGTGCTTTCCTCTATGGTACAATTCAAGAAGAGGTGTATGTTTGTCAACCTCCAGGTTTTGAGGATCCATTTTATCCAGATCATGTCTACAGGCTAAACAAAGCCTTGTATGGCTTGAAACAAGCACCTAGGGCCTGGTATGAAACTCTTTCCACCTTTCTACTCTCAAATGGTTTCAAAAGAGGTACCATTGATAAAACACTGTTTCTAAAATGGAGAGGAAAGGATTTAATGATTGTCCAAATTTATGTGGATGACATTATTTTTGGAAGCACATGCAATAAAATGTGTGAAGAGTTTAGGGAACTCATGACAGCTGAGTTTGAAATGAGTGCAATGGGTGAGTTGCAATGCTTTCTTGGTCTCCAAGTTCAGCAAATGCAAAATGGGACTTTCATTCATCAAAGCAAATATGCAAAAGAACTTTTAAACAAATTTGATATGAATGATTGTAAACCATGCAGCACACCCATGGCAACAAATAAGCTAGTCATGTCTGATGAAAAGGATGAGCTGATTGACCAAACTCTATATAGAAGCACGATTGGGTCTCTTTTGTACCTAACTGCATCTAGGCCAGACATCATGTTTGCAACATGTGTCTGTGAAAGAAGTCAATCAGCCCCTAGAAAATCCAACCTTATTGCTGTAAAAAGGATATTCAGATACATAAAAAGTGCTCCCACACTTGGTATCTGGTATCCAGCTAATGGGAATATCAAGCTTTCAGGATTTTCAGACAGTGACTTTGCTGGATGTAACACCACAAGGAAGTCCACATCAGGAGGGTGCCAGTTTCTAGGTGATTGCTTAGTTTCATGGCAAAGTAAAAAGCAAGCAGCTGTTTCAACATCCACTGCTGAAGCTGAATACATTGCTGCTGCAAGCTGTACAGCCCAACTACTGTGGCTTCAAAATCAATTGCTGGATTTTGGTATCACTGCCTTAAAGACACCACTCATGTTGGATAGCCAGGCAGCAGAAAATATCATCAAAAATCCAGTTTCTCATTCAACCACCAAGCACATCGACATCAGACATCACTTTGTGAGGGATTGCTATGAAAAAGGTTTGATTTCTCTGCATCATGTTCCAACTAAAGACCAGCTGGCAGATGTGCTCACAAAAGCATTAGATACAGCCACCTTTGAAAGCTTGGTCTCTAGGATTGGCATGCTAAACATGGAATAACAAGCAACATCTTGTTTTTCTATGAATAAAAGCATTAAAATGTTTTCAGAAAATCAAAAATCCATCCTTAAAAATAGTTAAAAATGAAGTTTTCATTAAAATCCTTAAAAGTCTGCCATAACCACTGCTTGTTCAAAAGGCTGCTCTACTTCAAAATGCCTGTCCACTGCTGAAAGCCATCCCCTGTCCTCTCATTTTCTTGATAAACTCTGTTTTTCAAAAGCAGTGTCTTATCCACTGATATGCTATCCACTGATAGTGAAAATCATCCACTGCTTCCATTTGTTACCATTGTAACCACTGTCTTCATCAGTAACTTTCATAAAAGTATTGTCCTTCATTTCTTCAGGGGTTGGCATGTGGGCAGTACATAGTGGTCAGTCCTTTTGTAACCGCTGCCACGTCAGCATTCACTTTTTCCTCCATAAAACCCCCACTTCAAACCAAAACAGGGTTTTACTGTCGAATTAAATTCTCAAAAATTCTCTTCTCAAAGCAGTTTTTCTTCAAATTCCTTCAAAACTTTCTTCGATCATCATCTTCAAAATGACAAAATCAAAATCATCTGCAAAACCCACTTCCAAATTGTGACAACCCTCAATTTACATGTATTCCGTACAATTAATTAGTGATAATGAAAGTGCTTGATGGTTGTGCTAAATTATTTAACTGCTCTCGGATTACTGTGTTATACTTACATGTGCATGTTAGCATACTAGTAGTATACAGAAAAATTACTAAATAGTCCGGTATGTTTTCCTATGTGTTAGGAATAAATTTCGTTACAAAAATATATAAGTAAGACGCCTTACGGTACAATTAAACACTTTAACGAAACAGTATCCGACCGAACAACCGGACATTACCCGAGACACCAAATATTTGTCAAACACATTATTTAATTATTTTTGGCTAGTCATGATCCCCGTACACCATAACACCCGCTAAAATACCCACTAGCTAATTATGAAAGCATATACTTGGAATGTGGCTAATAATTACCAACTATCATCAAATATTACAATTTACCCCCCCCCCCCTCCCATACCCAATTTCGGTCACAAGGGACCCCACCAAATCACCACCATAATTGCTAGATTTTATCTAAGATTTTTGTAGATTGTTGCTTGTTGGGATGGACAAAATATTAGGAGAAGACTTATAAACATGGTGTGTATCTTTCATCTTACACTTCACAAGATTCACCCCACTCCCTCATCTCTCTCCCTCTTATGGCTCCACCCACAACCGCCACCCTCACAACAACATAACCATCATCTTCTTCCAAGAATCAAGTTCCATTCAAAGCTTCAAGAGGATCCAAGGAGGTTGCAAGGTTGAAGGAACATCAAGAGAGCTTGTTCTAGTCACTTCACCACACTTTTTCTCACCATCATCCTTACACTAAGATTTCCATCCTAGCCTTGTGCTAGTGGTATGTCCCTTCACACCCTTGTTCCATTTTGTTCTTGTTATGTTTTGTTTAAATGTTCTTGACACACACAAGCTAAAACACTAGATATATGAACTTGAAACTCTACATAAAAACCTTTCATAAAAAGTTTGTTTGAAGCTGAAATCTGGTTGGTTTGAGTTTGGTAAATGCAAGCATGGTGTTTGAACATTAAATCATTGATAAAACTTGGTTAGGGTCTTTGTTTATGCGTTTTTAGTAACTTCTACAATAAAAACAGCTTGCTGATTGAGATTTTCCAGCCCCTTCAACAGGATGTAACTGGTTCATTTTTAATCGAAAAATTGAATTTCTGGAGTCTAAATTGTGTAATTTTGAATATCTGAACAAATGGAACTGGAATCGTAATTTTTCGAGGTCGTTTACTATTTTTAAAGAATTATTTTAAGACAGCAGCTCAAGCTGAAATTTTCCTGCTGAAAAAGTGTGTCGTAGTCGGAGTCAAAACTTAAAACCCGAGCAGAATCGGCTCGTGGGATTTTTTACTGAAGATGGTCACTGTTGTTCCCGTGACCCTCCAACTGGAATTTCGACGATCCAACTTACGATTGATTTTTAGTGAATTTTTCCGTAAAACTGCAATCAGAAAGTACCAAATCTGATTGCAGTCGAGTAAAAGAATTTTTATATAAAATTGGTAATGAACTGAGATCCGAAATTTTTACACAATAAATTTTGGATTATATATGACGGGTAAAGATCAAATAGGAAGTTAATTTTCGCTAGGAAGGATAGGAAGCCATAGGATTATGACATGTGGCAAATTTTAAAATAAAGAGAAAGGGTATTTTAGTCGATCCAACTCCTTCTTCTTCCTTTTTCAAAACCCAGTAAATTCAAAAACCCACCATTTTCAAAACCCACCATCTTCAACCATTTCTTCACTTTCTATCTCAATAATCACTACATTATAGTGCGATTTTCATCACCAATCAATGATTCAAACACCCGATCAACGTGTTCTTCAGCTTTTTTGAAGAAAACACAGTTTAAATTCATACAAAATCTCGTTTTTTTCCGGTGATTTTGAAGATAATAACTCGATTCGTTCGATTCGAGAGCTGATAAGTGTTTCAATTATTCAAAATTCGTCAATTGTTGAAGAAATCACTTCGATCCAGGTAACAAATTCTTTAATTTCATTTTTACGAATTGGGTTTTTGATTTAGTCATTGCGTTTTACGATCTTGGCGGGGGTCCGGGGGCGGCAGCCCCCGGTAGCGGGGTCCCAAGGGCGGCAGCCCCTGGCGGGGTCCAAGGGGCAGAGCCCCTGGCAAAAATGAAATTAAAGAATTTCGATTAAATTGCTGTACTAAAACGCATCAGAAAAATTAATTTTCCAGAAATTGGCTCATTTCGAAGACAGTAATTCGTAGACAATTCAGACAGTTCACAGACAACTCACAGACAGTTCTCAGACAGTTTTATGTGTCCATTGCGTTTTAGAAATAAGAGAGTTTTATGTGTTTTCTAGCTATTGTGTTTTAGAAAAAACACATTTTTAAGTGTTTTTAGTTATTGCGTTTTAGGTAAAACACATTTTTGAAGTGTTTTTAGTCATTGCGTTTTAGGTAGAACATATTTTTAGGTGTTTTCAGTCCATTGCGTTTTAGAATGAGTAATTTTTAAGTGTTTTCTGGCCATTGCGTTTTACAAATAAAACATTTCTTTGTGTTTTTTGTGCATTGCGTTTTAGGTAAAACACATTTTTATGTGTTTTTGGTGCATTGCGTTTTAGGTAAAACACATTTTTATGGGTTTTTAGTCCATTGCGTTTTATAAAGTACATTTTCTTTTGAGTTTTTAGGCTATTGCGTTTTAGAAATAAAACATTTCTTTGTGTTTTCTGGCCATTGTGTTTTACAAATAAGTCATTTCTTTGTGTTTTTGATGCATTGCGTTTTAGAAAAATGTCATTTTTTAGGGTTTTTTTTTCATTGCGTTTTACAATACTGGGGGTTTTTCTATTGCGTTTTACGCAACTGGGTTTTAATTTTTTTTTTTCAAAATATAGCAATAGTATACTCGTTTTAAAGATAAAAAAACGCTCGTTTTTTTGGTGCAATTTTTATAAAAAAATAATGTCGTATGAAAGAGTTATTAACGTTTAAAAAATGGGGGGGAATTGGAGGAGAGAGAAACTATTGGCTTACTTGACTAGAATTCCCCTGAAAAAAGTCACGCGCCTTTTTTTTACTTTCAATTTCCCTGATTTAATCTTAGCCCTTGATTTACTTAATGGATGGTCAAGATCACTTCCTAGCCAAATTAACTTCCTATTATATCTCCACCCTATATATGACATCCTGTAAAAATTTGAGAATTTTTGGAAAAGGTTAACTATTTTATTAAAATGCTCGAAAACAGTCCAGTTTTGATTAATAAAACTGAAACGACATAAGGAGTGATTTGCGTGTCTAAATGTCGAGTAGGTTATCCGAGAATGATAGAACATGTTATATGTCAATAAAAGTGTTATGTGCAATGTTGTATATTTGTCTATGAGTGGGGAATAGATGGGAAGGTTATATGGGCATAAACCGTTAAAGTGATGCATGTTATGTGATAGATACGTGTAGGAACTTTGTGTTCTATTTGAAGTCACTAATAAACTAAGTGGTAATGGTACTAGGACGTGACTGACCGACCTTGACTGTTAGCTACTTTTGAGAGTCAAACCGAGCAACCGAGGTGAGTTCACACTCTTTCTAAGGCATGGGATTCCCAGGGGTTGGGAAGGGGATTGAATAACTACTTGTACTATCATTACTATTAAACTACTTTTTATTGTCCTCGGATTGAAGGGCACGTACGTAAAACCTACGTACACTCATACTTTTCACCGTCCTCGGATTGGAGGGCACGTACGTAAAACCTACGTACACCCACACTCGCTACGGTCCTTGGATCAAGAAGGGCACGTACAAATACGACTAGTCGACACATGGGAAGCCCCCACTAATCTTCGCACACATGTTTGGGAAACCGCGATACGGCCACTAATCATCGCACACATGTTTTGGAAACCGCGATCCGGCCACTAATCATCGCACACATGTTTGGGAAACCGCGATACAGATAACTAAGATACTTGGTTTACGAAATAAACAAATGATTCATGAACACTATAACTAAACAACCAACTGTGAATTCACTCAACTTTGTTGTTGATTCGTTGTTACATGCCTTGCAGGTCGTTAGGTATCTATGGAGCTTGCATCGGAGTGGGAAGAGTCGTTGTGGGACATGGACAACTGTGTACCATGCTAAACATTTGAAACGTTTAAACTTATGATTTGGTTTTAAACTTTATGCTTCCGCTTGTAACTCAAACTATGTTTTGTTTAGACACCAATTGTATTGTGTTGGATTTTACAAACTACTTACATGCTTGTTCAATATGATTGGTGGCTCGATCCTGGTCACGTCATGCCTCCAAGCGGTGGAACTCCGCATGGTGGATTTTGGGGGTGTGACACAAATCATCATCAAAAGAAGCCTCTCAAAAGGCAAAACCCACTGAAATTCCACATAAACCGTCTCACAATCTTCTGGGTCTTCTCACAAAACCCGGCACTACAGATGCTTTCGACTCCATCCTTGATATCATCTCTGCATCAAAGTACAAAACTTTGTTAACAGCAGACGCCCCAATTTACTTGGCAACCCAAAGAGAGTTTTGGAAGAATGTAACCCTTGACAAACAAGGTGACACTGTCATAGCCATTAACTCTTCTCTAAAGGGTAAAGCAGTCAAGATTACACCACAATCAATTTCAGAGGTCTTTCAACTCGATGATCAGGAAGGTAAAATTTCTTTTCCCAAAAACGAGTTAAAAAATGATTTTCTGAAAAGAGGGTATAATGCAGAAGTAAAAAATGACACATTACAAAAAGGTTACTTCCCTTCTGCAACAAGATTTTTATTTCATACCCTCCTAATGTGTGTTTCAAACAAAACCACTACTTTTAATGAAATACCATTAAAAATTCAAAATCTGAGATATGCTATTATTCAAGGAGAAAATTTTAATTATTCTCGGGAAATTTTTAATAATTTGGTTAAAAATGTTGAAACAAAGGCATTCTTACTATTTCCAAGATTTTTGAGTTATTATTTTGAAAAGAAACTTGGTAAGAATGATCCTGCTGCAATAAAACAAGGTGACTCTATTCAAATAAACAGCTTAACTGCTGAAACTTTTACAAGGATGTCAACACCTTGCAAAACACAAGCAGAGGTGCTTGAGCAGAATTTAGCAGCTACCACTGCTCCTCAGGTATCTGTTGCTGAGCCCACTGCTCAAGGTGATCAAAGTAGCAAAACAACTGCTTTGAAACCCACACCTACAATCACCAAAAAGCCAACAAAAAGAAAAACTCAAAAACCCCCTAAACCCATCAAAAAGGAAACTCTGGAGGATGAGATACCAGAGCAATTGCCCGTGACAGCACAAAAGTCACAAGAAACCACTGCTGCTTCTTCCTCACCGCAGTTGGTAAAAATATCTCAACCCATAGCCGAAACCCCTCCTGTTTCTTCTCAAAAAGAACAGGTTGTACACATAGGGACTCCACATTATGATGCTCTGGAATCACTCGTTTCCATCATCCACAGCCCATTGCCCGGGGCAAATCCTTTTTCTACACCAACCATCACATCCACAATTCCCCCACCAACCAAATTTTTGTTGGATGCAATTGATTTGAACCAGGCACAAACCAGTCCTTCTCAATCACCTATCAATGAGAACATGCCTCAACAAATGACTGGGTCTGATGTATCAATCTTTGCTAACCCACCAACACAACCTGAGGAGGTTACACCCCTTGAGTTACAAGTAACTCTTGGTGATAATCCAAGTGAAGCAGCCACTACAAGTGCTGAACCCACTGGTTTGCACTTGGACAATGGTTACATCAATAAGACTTCCTTGGAGGCAATTCCTTCCATAGCACCTCTGACATCCACCAGTGGATTCTTTTTTACCACTGGCAACATCAAAAGGTTGTCAAGTGTTGAAGGAAGAAGACCCCCGTACCAAGAAAAAAGGGCATTAGTGGTTAATGTTTGGAGTACACTCCCTACCTCAACCACTGATAAAACCACTGCTAGTGGGAAATCAGATGATCCCATTAAATTGGGTGATGGTTTAAAGTACCTGGAATTGACGGATCGTGTTGACAAACTGGATACTTCAGTTGCTGAAATCAAAGGAATGTTGCAACAGTTGTTAACCATATAAAAGGTGCAATCCACTGCTGTTCCAACTCAAGCACCTGCTACAAATGAGCTCTGGAATCTATTTCAACCTTTTCTCCAGCAACAAACACAAGTGGCTGATCAGCAACATGCAATACATGTACAAGAGCTGAGAAACACAATGGAGTCTAGGTTCAAGAACACACAAGCAGACATCAAGGCTCTTAAGGCCCACATATTGAAAACCACTGGCACTGCTCCTCCAACTGTTCTCTTCATTGATCAATTACCCTCAGATAATGCCAAAAAAGGGGAGAAAATTAAAGAATGGAAGAAGAAGGGAGTAGATGATGGTCTCTACATAGAACCTGAAATGGAGAATATGACCAAGCAGATACATTTGCCAGATGGTAGCAAAAAGGTTGATGTTACCCAAAATGCACTTGATGAAGCTATAGCAAGTGTAAAAAGGGACAGAGCGGCAAAGGATATGTCAAGGTGGAATAAGGAGAAGAGAGCTTACATGGAGCTGAATGCGCAGGGTTGTTCTGGGCTAAAGGATGTTCAAAATCCTGAGCTAAAAAGAAATCCCACTAGAAAAGTGAGGGAACCCAAGTCCACACCATCCAGACTCAAAAAGCATACTCCTAAACCATCATCCAAAAGCCCCCAACATCAAACCTCCATCCAAACAGCTGTTGTAACTCCTGCTGTATCAACTACTGCTGGTACTTCAGAGGTTTCAACATCTGTTATCACTTCAACACACACCACTTCAACACACACCACACACCACAACCACTGCCTTACCACCACCACCATCATCACCAAAAACAACCTCACCACCATCTCCTCCTGCCAAAAAGTAGAAGACAACAGATGTTACAACATCTGCTGTAATGACAACAGTGGTTGAAACACCAGTTGTTTCAACAGCTGTTAGTCAATCACAAACCACTGCCACTCAAATCACCACCACTGATCCACCCAAAATATCATCTGCCTCTCCTAAAATAAAAAATGAGAAGGATTTTCATACCAGATGATGATTCACCATCACCACCACCAACATCTTCAACATCTCTATCACTTGTTACAATACCCAAACCTGTTCCTCTCTCATCAGCACCAGTACAAATATCAATCCCTGTCATTACTCCTGCAGGTGTCCAATTTCCTCTAGAACTTGAAGCAGTTAGAGAAGAGATCAAATCCTTCTACTATGAGGATGACCCTGCTAAAAGGAAGTTGACATCAGTTAAAGGATATCCAAGGCCAAACAATATTGAAGAATATTTGAAAGTCAAAGCTAAACAAGCAGAGGATATCTCAAAAAGAAATGCACAAGGAAAAACTGATAGAGAAATTCAGCAGAATTATCAATTCTTGCTCACACAAGTCAGATCCTTAGAACAATTTGCCAAAAATGTATGTCAACAGATCTCAGAGAGAGCAGATGAAACTTTGAGAAAAGACTACATTGAAAGCATCATGGCAACCAAAAAGTACAAGGGTGAAAAGAACATGTACAAGGAGTGGAACATTTCTGAACTTGAAAATGAAGCAGCCAGGATTCAGGAAATGATAAAGAATAAGGTCAAACATACTCCTCCAGATTGGGCAAAATTCAAAAAGAATGTACCTGATAAAAAGGTAGAGCTGAGGAGAATGAAAGAGGAATTGGTTGCTGCTGATTATGGGTCTAAAAATCAAGTGGCAAGATGGAAAGAAGATACAATCAGGGCCACCTACAAAAGGTTGGAGGAATTAAGGAAGAAAGATCCCACTGTTCCACAAAAACCTGACTATCCTGAAGCAGAGGTTTCAAAAAGACCATCAAAACTGCAAATCAGGAGAGCCACTGCTCCAGCTGGTGCAGCCATCTATAAAAGAAGGCAACAAAAACAGTTGGGTGGTGAAACCATCCAAGAGCTGATAAAAGGATATGCCCTTGTAAAAGAAGGCATAAAGAAAATGATTATAGAAACTCTTGGTTTGGATCAAACTGCAAGTGCTGCTCAGTCAGTCATCAATAGGCCAGCTTCACCAAACACCTCATCCAATAAAAATCTCCCAAGAAACCCACCAGGCTCAAAAGTACTAAAGTGGAAAACTGACAAACAGACCCATGTATTGACTATGTTCAGGTCTGGTGGAGAAGTGAAGAAAATAACAAGGGAACAAGCTCTTGGCCTGAGTCTTGAAGATATGCAGGATCTCCTTGATCTTCCACTTGGTAGGGATGAAGATGACACAGACGCCCTAGACTTTGAGTTACAACTTAAAGGTCAGATAAGGGAGCTGTTGATGAGGCAATAAAGTTCCACAATAATGAAGGGTTTTGGCATTATCTGTTCCAGGGGGAGATTGTTGGGATTGAACCCTATCAAAGGAACAGATAATTAAAGCCAAAACTGGATCAGAGCAGTGGATCCAGAATAAGCAGATGTTACATACAAGTCTTTCCCCTTGAAAGTGATTTCAACATCTGCTGACCTCCTATCTACTGTTCGTGCAAACTGCTGACCTACAAACTGCTGATCTAGTAAAAGGCCTAATGAAAGACTAAAGCTCTGCTGTTCAATCTACTGTCTTGAGTCAAGCACTGCTGATCCGGACAAGTACTGCTGTGTTCACAGCAGTGGAAGGATGCATCAGTTATTTAGATGTCTTTTATGTAATGAAATGTAATAGCAGTAGTTAGCATAGCAGTGTTTGTATTTATCAGAGGTTAGAGTTTGTTAGGAGGTTAGATGTCACTTTCATGGTGACGTCAGCTTAGATGCTCAGTGGTTTGCTAGTGCCTATAAATAGAACAGTGCTCTGTACTGTTCTATTAGCTCTTTGCAAAATTCTCTTCCTGCACGAACAAACACTGAGCTCTGGCTGAGGGGGAGTTTGTATTCAGCATTGCATTGTAATCGTAATTGAAATAAATTCAATCCTTCGGTTCTTTGTGAAAAATGTTTGATCAAAGCAATTCTCCCGTTTGATTGTGTACAAAGTTTGTTTCCATCTTAATTCCGCGGCACAACTCATCCATCTTCATCTTATTCAAACGTAAAAACACAATCAATACCAAACTCAGATCCAACAATTTCAACCATTTAATCGTTGTAGCAACAATTATTGTTATTTTTTATCAGCCGCTTATTGTTCATGTTTTATATCCTCTTAGATGGTTATATTTTAAAGAGTAAATTACAAAAATTGTCCTTTATGTCAACACTAGATTGCAAACTATATCTTTTACCTTCAAAAAGTACAAAAAACGGTCTCGATGTTTGCAAACTCTTGCATGTTATGTCATTTGGCTCTAACTCAGTTACTTTTAATGGTTAAATCTGACCACTAAAAGTAACTGAGTTAAGGTCAAAGAACATAAGAGTTTGCAAACGTTGAGTACGTTTTTTCGTTCTTTTTAAAGGTAAAAGATATAGTTTGTAATCTCAACACAAAGGACGATTTTTATAATTCTATATAATAACAAAAGCAAATGTGAACATACTATATATTATTTGTTTTGTTTTTTTTGGCTTTAATAGTTTAATAATTAACAATTGTAAGACTATAATAATATTATTTTTAATAATTAATTTACGTTTTTAACTCTAAACTTTAATAGATGTATCATATAACCCCTGAACTCTAATAGTTTTATATTAACGATTTACGTATGCCTTTGAACTTTAATAGATTTATCATACGAGAGTTTAATAATAATTCTTTTTTCGATAAACAATTTACGTTTTGACCCCTGAACTTTAATAGAGTTATCATACGACCCTTTAAGTTTAATAAAGTTAATTTTTTCTTCTATTAACAAATATTTGTTCTTTTATATGTTTTATTTTACTTATTATTAATTTAACTTATTATATTTTAAATTAACTTTTAACTCTAGATATATTTACTTAATCGTGTTACTTTCTGATTTTTATCGTCATTACTTACATGGTCTATATTAACCCTTAAATACAACAGGTAACAAATATAATCATTTTTTTATTTACCTTATTATAGTTAAAGCCAACTTTTAACGTTAGACGTGTTCAATTACATGAAACAAGTACATCCTCATTGATATACCATGAAACAGGTATATCCTCGCCAGCAACCTCCAACAACCTCGTCGCGAAACGCGGACGCCAATTCTAGTTTTTTTTTTTTTAAATTAAACTATGAAACTAATGAATTTATATCGAGATAGCTGGTAAAGGGCAAAAAGCTGCGTTGCTACCCTTTTTAGAATAGCATCCTATTTTAAAACATCCTACATGACTTGTTTATGAAGTCCACTTTGAGAAGGTCACGCAAATTACCAATATTTGAAGGACAAAAACTGTAAATGACGTCTTCTTCTTTCGCCCTATTTTAAAACATCCTACATACCCCCGCCGCACAACAAACCCTAAAACCCAAATCCAACTATAAATACACTCCACCAATCCTTCCCAAATCACCCTCACCCACAACATTCAGGTAATCCATAATCCATCTTTATTTTTTCCTACCCCTTGTTTGTTTTTACTTTCAACCTGTTTTAGAGGTGCAATGATGTTGAAATCTACCTATTTTATGACGGAAACTTGTTTTCCTTCATGATTAGAAACAACCAATGGATCCTTCTGAGCACTCTTTTTTTTTTTTTTGTATGAATTTAGTTTTTGAATCTATTGAGTTGATGAGAAAGTTGTCGGAATATATGATGTCGATTGAAAAATACTTCCAGACTACAATTATCTGATCAATGGATTATGAATTTTTTTATTTTTTTTTATTTTTGTGTTTTTTTGTGATTTTGTTAAAAATTTAATTTTGGATGGAAGTGATGATTATTTCCCCAGATGATCGAAGCTGATTATACTGTGCGCTATTTTACTTTCTCTTTTTAGAGAATCCAAGCCAGAAATCTGATCCATCTTTATTTTAATTTAACTTTTGGTTTAGCATGGTTGTGAGAACAGTAGTATTGAATTCCCTTTCAATATGTTAATATAAAAGGTTTATTAGTTATTAATTTTTTATTACATCAAATGAATGTAACAGAACATTTCACCGAACATTTACGAATATGTTAATATTTATTAGCGAACATCAATGAATGTAATATAATCAAGCAAACATCAATGAATGTAACCGAGCATATCACCGAACATTCATGAACACAGTTGAACAGATGTGATTTGTGACCTTTGTTCGTGTTTGTATGCTAAGTTAACCAAACAAATGTTGTTCGTGTTTGTTTGTTAAGCTAATTGAATGTACATGAAGGAACTTCTCGCTGAAGGGTTCACTGAATGATCGGTTTGTTTATGGCTTTTGTTTATGTGAACTGAACAAGGCCTTAGGCCAAGACGCAGCGGCCTGAAATTAAGCTTATTGAACGTACATAATGGGACATGAGCTAACTCAGTAGGCCAAGATGCAACGGCCTGATATTGAACCCGAATTTGTGTGGAACTGAACCAGGCCTTAGGCCACTGAGCTATGCCATTAGGGGTGAGCAAAAGTAAGTAGGTTAATGTGGCTGCGAAGTTAGCAATTGCGACGCAACAAAAGAGACAAAAAGGGCTTAAACAACCCAACAGAGTGACTTGTAATCAACCCAATAAGCAATCAACAATACCTTTTAATAACCTGCATAACATCACAACAACTGAGCGTCTATCATAGGGCTTCGGAAGAGAAAATGTAATGATAAAAGTATAAAAAATGTTTAATTGAAAATAAGAGAGAATGTAGTGATTTATAGCGTAGTTATAGAGAGAGTAGAAAGTCGACTGTGAATGCTCTAAGCATCATAGTGCCAAGTCGCCAGCGTTAACAAAACACCAAAAACCCTAAACAATTGTAGCAGCCAAAATCCCGACTAGACGCCGGTTAATTCTGATTAATCTATGACTAATCCCGATTAATCACTAGTCTCCATCCTGCCGACCGACTAGCAGCTAGTGATTACATTGGCCAAAATAAACAATTTGCAAAAGCGAAATTAGGGCTTTTAAACTCAATGTCACCATCATCAAACCCAAATATCTATGGCATCAACAATGGTGCAAGCAGTGGTAAGTTGGAGACGGTGACCATCATATCCACCATCTTTAGGCCATGGGGTATGGTGGGGCTTGGGTTGGGCATTGGTTGACACGTGCACTTTAAAAAGTCAAGGCATCAACCCACTTTTGAAGGTGGTATAGTGGGCGTGGCTTGGCCAAGCCACATCATGTTTTTATTTTTTATTTTATATATATATATATATATTTATAACCAAAATAATTATCAAAATAAAAACATACAAAATAATTATTAAACATACAACATAATTATTAAAATAAACATACAAAATAATTATAAAAATAAAAACCTATCATTCTTCGTCGGTTTCGAACCCAGGAATCGTTGAAACATGTTCCACCAAATCAGCTCGAAGGTTGTAATGTATATCCCTTGACTTTAATAAAAATTCATTTGTCGCTTTATCTTCGTCTGTTATGTTACCTGGTTGGGGGTCTTCGTCATCGTAATAGGTAACGACAGCTTTACCTTCATCCTCCAAAATCATGTTGTGAAGAATGATACATGCGTACATCACGTTTCCAATTTGATCCTTGTCCCATAGTCGACAAGGCATTGCCAATATTCGCCACCTTTTCTTCAAAACACCGAATGCACGTTCGACGTCTTTACGTGCAGCCATCTGGACCCTGTTAAACTTTAATCTCTTTGGATCTGTCGTACCGTGTTTTGTGAACGATTTTACAAAAGCCCCCCACTCTGGGTAAATCCCATCAACTAGGTAGTACCCATACACGTACTCAAAATCCCGTTTACAAAGAAAGTTCCTTTAGGTCCTATACCATTTACCCGATCATTGAAAAGAGGCGAGTGGTGTATGATGGTAATATCATTATGTGAACCTGGCATACCGAAGAACGCATGCTATATCCAAAGATCTTGGGACGCAACCGCTTCAAGCATGATGGCTGGCACCTCGTGAAATCCACTAGTGTGAGCGCCTTGCCATTCGGTAGGACAAAGTTCCCAAGGCCATTTCAAACAATCTAAACTACCTACCATCCCGGGTAGCCCATGATAATCTTCGTGATGTTCCAATATTTGTTGCATGTCACTGAAGGATGGCTTTCTCAAATATCTTTTCCTATAAAGTTCTAGAATACACGAACAAAAGTTGTGAAGAGTTTCTCTAGCTACACGTGCAGACATTTTTAAATAGTCATCCATAATGTCCGAACTATTGCCGTACGCTAACTGCCTAAGTGCGGCAGTGACCTTTTGCCACGTACTAAATCCTAATTGCCCGGTTACATCAGGTTTTTGTTGGAAATAAACATATTTCTCCTCAAGATCTCTAGATATCCTTAAAAATAAGTTTCTACTCATACGAAAACGACGCCTAAACATCTGTTCATCATATTTAGGTTCCGCTGAGAAGTAATCGCTTACCAACAAATCGTTAGCGGTGTGCCGTTCACGAGCGATGTACCTTCTCCTCCGTTTAGGTTGTTGAGTCTCTTCCTCACCGTCTTCGTCTTCCACGATAGCTTTCACCACCGCCGCGATCGTTTGTAGAAATATTTCAGCACCATCGTCAGATGATGAAGAACTCATGGCAATATTTGTGTTTTATGTGGTTGATATTGTGTAAATGTGGTAAGTATTTATAAAGAATTTTTTTTTTTAAATGTAGACCCCAACGGCTAGTTTGAAAGGGCCATTCACAACCCGCCATGTCAGCTTGCTCCCCCGCCCCACGCCCGGCTTGAAAGCCAAGCCCCAAGGGCCACGCCCAAACCCAAGCCCACCCGGGATGGTGGCTTGGGCGTTTTCCCCCAACCCACGCCCCAACCCACGCCCCAACCCAAGCCCCATACCCCATGGCCTTAACAACGCATAATGCTAAACAGCCGAAGACAAAGATACGAAAACGAAAGGCAACCAGACTCAGGTGCATGTGACCATCATCACCCTAAAACCATCATCTTCAAGGGACGCCTCAAAGTGATACATGTCATCGTAGGACACGTGGGCTAACACATTTTTTTTAAATAATAAAAAAACGCAGAAAAGACTTGTACTCACAATTTAGCCTTGGTAAATAATGGATTCTTAAATTGGCTGAATACATTATGGAAAAAAAAAACAGGAATTCAAACAATAAAAAGGATCAACACTAAAATTCCCCTTTAAGTGAGCCAAAACAAAGTATCTTGCCTTATCGAGCACCTTGCGAAACACTTGACCATTGTTCGAACCCGAAGTCATAAAATTCATAGCTTTTAGCATTAAACAAGTATTTTTAAAACTTATATAAGACAACAATAAAGTAAAAAATAATAAAAAAAAACTAGATAAATTTAAACTTGTATCTAATTACACTTTTATAATGATTTAATTTTTATAGTTTGTCTGTCTTTATATTATATAAGACAACACAAAGTAAAAAATAATTAAAAAAAACCTTGAAAAAAACATTAATTACTTTTATGATATGTAAGTTAAATAACTAGTTATATAAAAATGCATTACATAAAGAATGAGAATTCATTCATAAACCCATAATAAAACAAAGCCACAAAAGCAGTGATATTCCTGTTTGTGATGGAAAGGTGTTGTCAATTAAGTGATTTGCTTTTTCATATCTCCAACCTCACTATTCTCATCCTCGTGAGTCTGCAACTCAGAACCACCCGCTCAGAAAGCTTTCTTCACTGACATAGTCCTCTACCTTCATGCTCGCTTGTTTCCGTCCTGATGGCGTCACATAAGCACCGTTGGAGATGCTCTTAAAAAATCCCTTTTGTGGTATAATGTTTTATATTCTTATACATTGTTTTTAATAATTATATTTTAGAAAATCCTGTTGGAGATGCTCGTTAGCTAATTTAAGTAGACTAGGTTTTGACTGTTTTTAAGTTAACAAATACGCAATTTGACTCGTTAACTAATTTAAGTAAGGGGCTGTTTGTTTACCTCTTAATGAGGCTCTTAATAATTCAGACCTCTTACTGGTTCAGCACTTAATGGTTCAGACTGTTTGTTTCACGAGCAGATATGTTAATGGTTCAGACATTTGCCTCTGAATGGTTAAGCATTATACAGAGTCTGAATGGTTAAGACCTCTAATCTGAATTGGTAAGACATTTGCCTATGAACGGTTAAGCATTATACAAGCTCTTAATGGTTCAGAGTAAGGGTTCAGCACTTAATAGTTCAGACCTCTTACTGGTTCAACACTTAACCATTCAGATGTTGTCAAACGGCCCTTAAGACTCACACTAACCCGTTTTATTTTGAGGTTAATCAAATGAAAGGTGTTTCTTGATAGAACTAGATTCCCTAAATATTAACTTAAAAAAGGTGTTTCTTGATAGTTTTTTTATTTTATTTATTTATTTATTTTATAATAATCTCATTAAAATACCAAATTACAAACGGCATGTAAACGAGCAACAAGCTGCGCCACAACCCCTTTTGAATTGCAAAACCTAATCAATAATAAAACTTAATAAATATTCTTACAACAATAATGAAATTATTTCCGATCTTCCATCATGAAATTGGAAGTTCACCTCAAAGAACATTTAACTTTGTATCCACTTCTTTAATCCCATCCATTTTAAGGGGATTTTATGAGATTATTCCTATTTGTTAATCATCTGGTTTTGAGTACACTACAAATCAACAAATCAAAATATTTTCTAAATTCTCAAGGACAAATCTTGCATCATT
The DNA here is from genome assembly GCA_030545235.1 of Helianthus tuberosus. NCBI lineage: Eukaryota > Viridiplantae > Streptophyta > Magnoliopsida > Asterales > Asteraceae > Helianthus > Helianthus tuberosus. Next base: position 192,608,355 of record CM060352.1, on the reverse strand, counting down.
CTTTATGTTGCAAATCTTTAAGACTGTTTGTAATGTTTACTTGCAGGTCAAGGCTCCTGTATTCCACTGGAACTTTCATTTCATCACTAACAAAACAAACCACAAACTCATCACAAACAAGCATATATTTATAAACCGAAAAATATAAAATGGTTCATTTACCTCCTAATCAAGGCATCGACCGGCATGGAGACTTCAACTTCAAGCAAAAACTTGTCTTCCAGTTTGCGCTTTCTTACACTCTTAACAACCGTTTTCTGCGAGCATATCACGTTTATAAGTGGCAACTTCATATATACCCCTAAAACTTCTTGATTTACTAAACTTAAAAAAATAATATCAGTTATCAAATATACCCGTTTAAAATACTTCAAATTTCATATTACCCGCCTCCCTAGATACAATTATAATTATGACTGTTATACCCTTCGTTTCTTTCTTAACCTCAAACGCTATCTTAACGCAAGGTTTAGAAGAAGGGATACTACAGTTTTTTTGTAAGAGTTAATTATGTTTTTCGTCCTGGTGGTTTGTTGAAAATAACTATTACGATCCATTTGTTTAAATATTGCGAAAACAGTACCAGTACTTTCACTTTTGTAACAATTACAGTCCACCTCAATTTTTAAAAGGAACGGAAATGCACATGCACGTGGCCTGACTAACGAGTTAAATGAACGGTGTTAAGCGAGGACTACAATTGTTACAAAAGTGAAAGTACTGGTACTGTTTTGGCAATTTTTAAAGTAATGAACTTTAATGGTTATTTTCAACAAATCACAGGGACGAAAAAGCGTAATTAACTCTTTTTGTAATATCATGAAAGTGTTAACTGTTAAGTGTACCTCGGAAAACATGTTAGGCAGCAACTTGTTCACCATTTCTTCAATCCGATCATCTTCCAACATTAAATCGCTTGAATCACAAGTTACGTCTGCAACTTCTTGCTTAGTGGCAGGCTCTGCAACGTGAGATTGAAAAAAAAAAAGAAAAAAGAATTATCAGGGCCCTTTATCAATGGAAGCCGTTGAACTTATTCTAGCAACGGATTACATACCTAACTGTATGAAGACTTCAGAAACTTCCGGATGAGAACTCTGAATCTGGTACCGAACACTTTCACCAATTTGATGTGCTATGCTTATACTACAACAGGGATCAACCTGCAAAAAAAGTATTTTAAAAATTGTCATCATGTAAGCAGATATAAAGCATAAGTTGTATGCAAAATGGATTTTATATTTTATAAAAGGTAAGTCACCTCAATCTTTACATCGAGATATAGAGATGAACCAGCTCTCCTTCCCCTAAGGTGTCTGCAACCCTGCATTTTTCAAATATTTAATTATTTAATTACTGAAATACAATCTTTTAATCATATTTTATATACAGGTCATTAGAAAACTAATGGATAAATCGTAAACTTGCCTCCACTCCTTTTACTTGTAATACCGTCTTTCTTATTGGATCCAAATGTTGTGACGGTATTGCAGCATCCACCAGTTCCAAGATACTTTCAGTTTTAAAAAGTGAAAGACCAGACGTTAATACTTGCATCAATACATTTTTTACTTTTTTACATCAAGATCATAAAGAAAGCAGTCGAGGGCAAATTAGGAAATTACCTCTGGTACCCAGTTTGAAGTCCAGCTTTTAGGATCATGCCGGAGACAACAAGTCCAGCAAGGGGATCTAGAAAGCGTACACCGAGAATAGATCCGCCTGTATTTGAAAACGGAAGTTTAGTGCATATTATTCCGAGTAAAAAAAGGGTATTTGTTGCACGCACACCACAAGGGTCAATGATACTTACCAACCCCGATAAGAGCAACGAGTGATGAAACGGCATCTGCACGATGATGCCATGCGTTTGCTTTCATCAATCCGCTACCACTCCTTTCTCCTGCTCTTTTTGTCATCCAATACAATCTAAAATATTGATTGTAAGTCGTAACATAAACACAATTATGCATATGAAACTAATGGTGTATGTAAAAAGACTTAGCTAATAAGGATAATGTCATATGGAGATCAATTGGGCTGCAAACGAACCGAACGTTCAGTGAACTGTTCGGCGGGAAGTTCATTTAGTTAAATGAACAAACACGAACAAGAAATTCCGTTTGTTTAGTTAAATGAACAAACATGAACAGAGGCCGCGTTCGTTCGTTTATGTTCGTGAACGTTGAGTAACGTGTTCGTTTATCTTGGATAGTTCATTACTGTTTTTAGTTTATATATTTTATTTAAATACTTAAAAATTCCGACAAATAAAATATTTAATAAGTATCAATGTATTAAATATTATATTCATAAACGTTTGTTTGTGTTCGTTTGTTTCCATTTGTGTTCATGAATGTGCGTTGCCTAAAATTAACAAATGAACACGAACACATTCATTTGCTTAACGAACAAACACGAACAAGGTCTTGTTCGTGTGTCCGGTTCATTTGCAGCCCTAGAGATCAACCTAGAGCATAAAAAAAATTACAAAAAGAACAAACTTTGACTTATAAAGTACCCTTCTTTAACGGCAATCGCAACAATAGTCGTATTCAAAGCTAGTATAGGGTGATTCATGTCAATCCCATGATGATGACCGTGATTATGAGCATGCTGATGTGGCAATGACTGATTAGCTACCTCAGAAGCCGCTGACATTACCCCCTGCATGAATGAAATGTGATGACTTGCTTCTTTTTGCTTACAAACTAAGCAAGTATATTATTGATAGATGCTCTCATATAGAAGAAAGAAAACGACATATACCACTAAAACATCCAAAGCATGCCATGCAATACCTCCAGCCGTTAACAAAAGCACACCGGAAATACCAAGTGCACCTAGAGTCTCAAACTTGCCATGCCCTGAAGTTTGTTTCAAATTTTACGTATAAATCTCACCGTGCAAGGCATTTGAGATATGTTAAACAGGTGTTTAAGTTTATTCAAATCCCATAACTAGTATGGTAAATGGTGATCATGACATATATGGATATAAAGTATTAGCAATATACATACATATATTTATCTCTATTTATTTTTCTTATTATACATTTGTTCTTTGTATTGTATTATCTTTAAATCAAAGGAGAAGAAAGTCGGTACAGATCAAAAGTGACCATATGGATGTTCTTTGTCCTTCGGAACCCTTGAAGCTCTAAATGACAGCAAAGCAACGCCGCTTAACACCTGTATGAAATATACATCTTAATTAATAAGCTCAATTGTTCATTCAACAGTATCAAAAACTTTATTTGTGACAGTTTCAGTACAGGCAATAAAGAAGATAAAATCATACATAAACATAAAGTTGATTAATATTCAAGTTTGTATACATTTACAAGTCCAATACACCATCAAACCACCACTACTTCATATTTAATAAACCATACAGATAGGGCTGTAAACAACCAAACGTTCGGCGAACAGTTCGTGAACCGTTCGGTGGCAAGTTCGTTTGTGTTCGTTCATTTATTAAACAAACGAACACAAATAAGAAATTTCGTTCGTTTAGATAAATGAACAAACATGAACAGAGGGCGTGTTCGTTCATTTTTGTTCGTGAACGTTCGGTAACATGTTCGTTTGTGTTTGATAATTCATTAGTGTTTTAGATTTTATATTTTATTTAAATAATTCAAAATTACGACAAATAAAATATTTAATAAGTGCCAATGTATTATATATTTTGTTCATGAACGTTTGTCTGTGTTCGTTTGTTAGCATTTGTGTTCATGAACATTAGTTTGTGCTCATTTGTGTTCATCATCGTCCGTTTTCATTCGTTACCTAAAATTAACAAACAAACACAAACGAACACGAACAAGTTCATTTCCTTAACAAACAAACACGAACATAAAATCTCGTTCGGTAAGCGTTCATGAACAGTTCGTGAACACATATATTTCTTAACAAACAAACACTAACAAGGACTTGTTCATGTTCGTTCGGTTCGTTTGCAGCCTACATACAGATAAAAATCTATACCGAACAAATAAGTAAATAGTTGCACTACATGTCTAAATCCTGCAAGCCCAAATTTGTATTTTATTTCTTAATTTTAAAAAGTTCCTAAAAACAAGTCAATCAATCGTTTTATAATTCCTAAATCTCCGTTACCTACCATTTAATATTTCTTTATTCAACCCCTGTAACACACTGGTTTCTAACCTAGTAAAACTATAGATATACAGAATTTAGCGATGAGATCGGTAGTGGTACCATACCGCATATTACGGATGCCGAAATTTAGCTAAATTTAAAACCGAATACCGTACCGTACATGTTCAGTCGTTACCATCAAAAGTCACAAACCGGTACCGTACCGAATAAGAATGCTACCTAAATTGTGCTGAGCTAAATTCAAAACCAAATATTCCTAATATAAATCATACAAATGAACCATACAAACATGAACTAAATTTATCAAAAACTCATCATCATATGATCAAAATAAGTGCAATTAATTTAAAAAAAAAACATTTAAATAACTACCACATCGGAGAGAGAATGAGCAGCATCAGCAATAATAGCAGTGCTACCGGAAAGATAACCGGTCAACACTTTCCCGGCGGTCAAACCGACATCAGCGGCCAAACCGAGCCGGAAAATCCTGTCGCCTTCTTCACTAGTTTGATCATGGTGAGAATGACCGACATGCCAGCGCTTGGAGATCTGAAAATTAGGGTTTTCATAGTAACCGAATGATGATCGATCATCGAATAAGTGAGGAATCAAAGGGCGAAATCGTAATTTGTTGGTGATTATTGATGGAATGGATCTTGTTGTTGATGATTTGTGAAATTGTTTGAGGAGAATTGGATTCAAGTATCTGAATTTCTTCATGTTGTTGGTGTTAAAGTGCTCAATTTGTTTTTAGATGATTTTGAAGGTCGTTGTTCCAAACTTCATGTTTGTGATTCCCATGACAATGACACTTGGTTCTCGTGATCAGTTCGGTTAAAAGCTGTCGAGTCTTAACGAGTCCGAGCTCGAGCCTGAAATAGAGGTCGTTTAGGCTCCCAAACAAAATTATATAGTATAATAATAATTATGATAATATTGGCAACTCGAGCACGAGCCGAGCTTTGTCTCGTTTAAGCGATATTGAATCGAGCTCGAGCCGAGCTTTTAGCTCATTTGAGGTTGTTCTCAAAATAGCTCGAGCCGAGCTCGAGCTTTAGGTTTTACGCACGAGCCGAGCTCGAGCTCAAATAAGTAGGCTCGAACCAAGCCGAGCTCGAGCTTCATAAAAACATAACGAGCCGAGCTCGAGCCTAGTTGAACTGGGACTCAGCCCGACTCGTCCACACCCCTATGTACTTTTTAAGGTGTTTTTTGAGTTTCTTATTACGAATGGTCTAAGTTTAAAAATGAAACTAACCCACTTACCATGGTTGGAACAATTGAAGAGAGAGAAAATGGTGTTCTATCATCATTGACATGATAAGACCACACTGTGTGGGCGTGGATTTGTGGCGTTTAGGCCACTCCACGCTGCACACATCATACCGCACATGACGTTGTTTAGTAGGCGGGGGAATTTCCACCGACGTGGAAGGGCAAGGGGGTGCAACATGGCGTGCTTTTATTGGATCTGGTAAGTAGTCGTTTCCCCCAACGACTAGTAACCACCGGCGTGGAAGGGCAAGGGGTGCAACATGGCGTGCTTTTATTGGATGTGGTAAGTAGTCGTTGCCCCCAACGACTAGTTAAAAAACTAAAAATTTACTCTCTTATATATAATACACCACTTCTATTATTTTAAACCCATAATCTCTTAACCCACATATCAATTCTTCCATTACATGTCAAAGCACCCTCTCAAAAAACACTTCGAAATGCCGGTTATTCTATGGAGCTTAGAAGAGAACATTGCGTTATGCGAATCATGGGTCGTGGCGGTGACCAACCACGAGGCTTCGTTACCCATGTCTCCGTTTTTGGATCGAGTTTACAATGAATTTTGTATACGTAGGGGGTGAGGCCATCCGAAGAGTGTGCGCACTTTGTTCACGTTTCCGGATGATTCATTTGGATAGTGCGAGATTTGAGGCGATTGTCAATAGTGTGAAGACTCTAGAACCCCACCCTTTAGATCATATGTGATCAAATAATCGATAAGTTATTAAACATATATTAAAGCATTCCAATTTCTAATTCATATTCGTGTTACTTTGATGAATAATAAAAGGTTAGTACTATCGTATGTAACAAGATGGTTAATTAAGCACCCAGCCAACTATGTCCATGCAAAGCTTAAAAGTTCACCTGATAAGAATAACTTTATCTAACAAAATTACACTTTCTACATCATATTTGCTTATTGTTTTTTATATTAAATCGTAAGTGTTTACAATCCCTCATCCCACATCGCCTGGGTAGTAGATACTGTTATTGTTTATAAGCATTGGTCAAAACTTAATTTTGCTGGACTCTGTTACGTGGGTCTGTGACCCAAGTGGGGGCAATAAAGTGGGCTTGAAGTAGCAATTGAAAGTGGATTACCCATGGAAGTTAAAAGCCACTCGACCCGGGTTGAGTGGCCAAGTGCTGGCTTGACCAGAGCAGCATCGGTTGGACTTAAAGAGCACCCTAAATAAAGAGATGGAAGCATACCTATACCCTACGCTTAGGGAAGCGTATGTATGCTACGCTTCTCTCTCTTTATTAGTTGTACTCTCCTGGTTCAGGAACTTCCATGGCTGATCCCCTTTCAATCCCAACTCCCAACTTTTATTAATCCTTTTAAATAGATTTATGATAAATGGGTCGTGTTCGCAGGTTGGTGAGTCCAAAACGACATGGACTCGAAAATTTGCCACGAATCCGAGTACGTCCCAAAAATTCGGGGACCTGACATAAACACAACCCATTTAACCCAACTTTTTAATACTTACAATTTTTATGTCACTCGTAATTCGAGTTCCACCCGTGTCAAACATTTTCATTGTCCACTCCTACTCTTAAAGATTTTGTATAGAAAAACATAATATGATTTTAAAATGAGTTCTGTATATATACTAAATTCATTAATTTCACTGTTCCATATGAGTTTACTAATTTCTTAAAAAAATAGTAGATGTAAACAAGCAAAGTCCCTTGTGAGATCGTCTAGTGTTGGAAAACTTAGGATTAATCAGCGACTAGTAGACGATCAATCGCTAGTTAGCTGGCCACTGACTAAACTTTAGGTAATCGGTGAATTAATCGATAGTCGGCCCTAGTTGGCGCTACTCGGTCAAAATCCGGCTCTAGTCAGCCGGGAAATCGATCCTAGTCGGCTGGAACTAGGCGATTTCGCGATATTGCGGTCAGATTCCGACCAAACTGTAACACCCCGAAAATATAAAACTTTATATTAGAATTATAAAGTATAAATAAACAAGAATTTACTAACTAGGAAAATTATAACCTAGTTAACTACAAGTCTAGAAATAACTTGAAATAGGGTTAAATAACAAAAACTATATGTTAAACAAAAGTGGAGGGGCCAATGATGTTAAAATTGAAACTTATGTTACTAATTTTAATAAAAAAAAAACAAAAAAACCAAACACCCCATTTGGGGGTCTGGTCGATCAAGAACAAGCAGGGGGCGACACCCCCACTCTCAAACCCTAACATCCACAAAATCTCATAAATTGAAGGTGCAAATCTGGTCCAAAACGAAATCCGAGCTTAGAATTGTGATCCTCTTCGCAAGAGGATTATAAGGTATGTAAAATTTGATGAGAATTCTCTACTTGAAATTCTCATGAATTTAGGAAATCTGAAATTTGATGATGCATGTTTGTTACTTGGGTAGATTAGAAAAGATAAAGTGTCTAGGAGCAAAAACCTAGACAACAATATGTGAAATCATGATAAAATTCTGAAAATTTCATAAACACAATGAAGGTGATTCATGGGTTTTGTGAGATAATGATAAACACTAGAATGATAGTGGTTGTTCTAGTAATGTTTGACATGTATGAAGTGATTTCAGAATTTTAGAAGATAAAGTTCATGTAAAATAGTTGATTTATGAAGAATTAAGGCTATATGATAAGTTGAGAACTTGATAATATATAGTGTAAATTTCTGCCCTTAAAGTGTTCGCATAAATGCCTCAAAGAAGGCTTAAATCTGAAAATTTAAGTTAAACCGCATGATTGTGATGTTTAGGCAAAATATGCGAATTGTGAATTGAAAAGAGTTCTAAACATGTTTTGGTTGAACTCAATAGGAAAGGATACCGGAGCTTCAAGCGGACAAGCCGGTGGCGACTTGCGTTTGAAGGGCGTGCACTAAAGGTATTTAACTTGACTTGTTACATTGGGCAATTTGATAACTAGCATATATGTAGTTGAATTGTAGAATAGAAGTCGAGTTGAAATAAAGTGATCATGATCGCTATGTTGAATAATAGATAAAGAATTGTTTAGATCGCGTTGGTAGTCATCAAAATGGAGGATTCCATAGATGAGCCTAACGGGTCGAATAATCAAATAAAGCATGAGAATTGCTTCGTAATATGATTGATTGTCTTTGTTTATTGATTGATAATTGACATACCAAATTACAAGAATTTAGTATTTTGGGTTGTTAGTATGAAAGATCCGAGAGAATTGTTTGGGCAAAACCAACAAATCCGTCAAAACATATATTTGCAGAGTCTACCGTAAATTACGGTATGTACCGTAATTTACGGTAGAGGTCAGAGAGCTACGGTGGAACCAAAGTTTCCCAGAAGCTACCGTAACTTACGGTGACTACCGTAAGTTACGGTAGAGCCTTGAAATGTATGTTGAACTTTGCATATTTTGTTAAATCAAATCCGTTTTTAAGCATAGTTTTGATTATGTAATATTTCTAAGAAACTTTAACATTAAGATTTGTTAAAATATTTAGTTTTCAGGTTTGGCATGGACGTGGACGATGATCGAGCATGTTTGAAGAACCGAACACAATTTCTTTTGAAGCTTCCGCAACGTCTTAACTTTTAGTAGACTATGTTTATGGAATGTAAACAAATTGTTAAACAACTTTCTGAATGTTTTCGAATTAGTCGTTAGTTGACTAATGTCTTTGCTACTTTTGAACCTTGCTTATGATATTTTTGTTATAACTTAGATATGTTTTATATATAATGGTATGAATCATTATTAAATTCAAGTAAATATTAGACGGGTGTTACAAGTTGGTAATCAGAGCTTAAGGTTGTCAACAAAGTGTTCGGTTTGATCAATCGTCCGGTAAGAATTAACTTATCATGTTAACAAATTATGTCTTATGTAAGAATGAGAAAGGAATTGATGTGCATGGGAAGAGCGTGTTAACACACTCAAACCCGGAAAGTGCATTAAATGTGAACGGTTAAAGCAAGTTGAGAACTTGGCTAAACTGAAACAAATGAAGCATTGTTATGAATGAAATGTTTAATGTTTAAATGTAAACATTTCAGTTTCAAGATGTCTGATGGAAACGATGATAATCCGGTGCAAACAAGCACCGAACAAATGAAAGAGATAATTGCCGAAGAAGTAGGGAAGGCAATTGAAGGAAGTCTATCCGGGTTTATAGACAAAATTCAAAACACGGTGTTGTCGCTTGTCGAAGAGCGAGTTAAAGGTTGGAGGATAGTGTCAACCTTATGAAAGATAAAACGGGAGAACGTAAAGGGTGCTCATATAAAGAATTTATGGCGTGCAAACTGCCAATCTATAACGGGGAAGTTGACCCGATAATCTGCCAAAGATGGATAAGTGACGTTGAAGGAGTGTTTGATCGAACCCACTGCGACGTAGGTGACTTTGTTGCTTACGGAACGGGTCAATTGAGAAATCAAGCCAAGGATTGGTGGGACAATAAAAAGAAGGAAATGGGAGCCGAAGCGGCAAGGGTCATGACTTGGGATGAGTTTAAGGTGCCGTTCCTTAAACACCATAGTCCTAAAGCAGTTATCAACAGGATCAAAGAGGAATTTATTCAGTTAAGACAAAAGGGAGAATCAATTGATAAGATCACGGGCATCTTCATGGATAAGTTGAGATTTTGTGACGAGTTAGTCACCACTGAAGAACAGAAGATATACTACTATTACAACATGCTGAGTGCTGAATACCGGGAGTTTATGACTCCCTCAAAATATGAAACTCTCACAGAAATCATCAACACCGCCCGGGAGCGGGAAATCGAGTTAAAGAAACAAGTTGAAAGGGGTGAGCGGAGAGGACAAGATGTGAATCCAAGCCCTACAAAGAAAGCTAGAACTGCGGAATCGGGGAAGAAAGTGGAGGCTAAAGGCGGGTCGCCAAGTTGCAAAGTATGCGGAAAGGGGCACAAAGGTGAGTGCCGCTTCAAAGACAAGCCGTGTCCGGTATGTGGGAAGACGGGGCACACTGCATCGCTATGTCCCGGAAAAGTTTCTGTTTGTTACAAATGTTATCAACCCGGCCACAAAAAGTCTGAATGTCCCGAGTTGGTTGGAAAGAGAGACACAAAAGAGTCTCCAGCAGAAGCTCCCAAAGCGAAGGCTAGGTCCTTCCAACTTACCGCGGCTGAAGCAAAAACCGAACCCGATGTGGTCTCAGGTATATTCACAATTAACTCAATTCCAGCACGTATATTGTTTGATACGGGTGCGAATAAATCCTTCATTTCGCATGGATTTATTCGACATCCTTCATTTGTGTTGACGAAGTTATCTGTGCCCTTAGAAGTAGAAATAGGGGACAACAAAAGTTTCATAGTTTGTGACGTTTGTCGAGGCTGCAAATTAAGCATAGACGATGAAGAATACTTGATAGATCTAATCCCGATATCAATGTGAGAATTTCAAGTAGTCGTTGGGATGGATTGGCTATCTCAGCACCACGCGAAGGTCGTGTGTTTCCGTAAGGAGATAAAGCTAATATCTCCGAGCGGGAAACACGTCACTATCTATGGCGAAAAAGGAGGCAACCCAATAGTATGCTCAATGTTGAAAGCTCACAAGCTTACGGAGCGAGGATGCAAGGCATTCATGATATACGCAAATGAGCCAGAGAAAGGATCACGGAAGATTGAAGACGTACCGGTAGTACGAGACTATGAAGATGTGTTTCCGGAGGATTTACCGGGAATACCGCCTGAACAGGAAGTAGAGTTCGGGATCGAATTGATTCCGGGCGCAAAACCCATAGCAAAAGCACCGTACCGACTCGCACCGTCGGAATTATAAGAGTTGATGTCCCAAATTCAAGACCTGCTTGACAAAGGATTCATAAGGCCGAGTGTGTCTCCTTGGGGCGCACCGGTACTGTTCGTGAAAAAGAAAGACGGAAGTATGTGCATGTGTATCGATTACCGGGAGTTAAACAAACTCACGGTAAAGAACCGATACCCGCTTCCGAGGATAGATGATTTATTCGACCAATTACAAGGAGCGAACTGGTTTTCAAAGATTGACCTTAGATCGGGGTATCACCAACTAAAGGTCAAGGAGGAAGATGTGCCGAAGACGGCTTTCCGCACGAGATACAGACATTACGAATTCCTCGTGATGTCATTCGGGCTAACAAATGCACCCGCGGATTTCATGGACCTCATGAACAGGGTTTGCAAGCCAATGTTGGATAAGTCGATCGTCGTGTTTATCGATGATATTTTGGTGTATTCGAAAAACGAAGCTGAACATGCACACCACTTACAAGAGGTGTTAGAGGCACTTAGACAAGAAAGGCTGTATGCGAAATTCTCTAAGTGTGCCTTTTGGTTACGAGAGGTGCAATTTCTTGGCCACATCATAAGTGCCGATGGAGTATTGGTAGATCCGTCGAAGATCGAGGCCGTGTCAAAATGGAATCCCCCAAAGAACCCTTCGAAAATTAGAAGCTTTTTGGGGCTTGCGGGATACTATAGGAGATTCATTCAAGATTTCTCCAAGATTGCGTCACCGCTAACAAAACTAACCTGGAAGGAAGAAAAGTTCATTTGGGGTGTTGATCAAGAAAGAGCGTTTCAAACGCTAAAAGAGAGGTTAACTCAAGCTCCGGTACTGACATTGCCAGACGGGGTCGAAGACTTGGTGGTTTATTCGGATGCTTCACTAACGGGGCTCGGATGCGTTTTGATGCAACGGGGCAAAGTTATAGCTTATGCCTCGAGGCAATTGAAGATACACGAGAAGAAATATCCCACGCACGATCTCGAGTTGGCTGCAGTGGTATTTGCATTAAAAATATGGAGGCACTATTTATATGGGGTAAAGTGCACCATATTCACCGATCACAAGAGCTTAAAATACTTCTTCGATTAGAAGGAGCTAAATATGCGACAAAGGCGATGGTTAGAAACGGTGAAAGATTTCGACTGTGAAATACACTATCACCCCGGAAAGGCAAATGTGGTGGCGGCTGCTCTGAGCAGAAAAGCGGACTATGTCCCAATACGTGTAAGATCGATGCAGCTCGTGGTGACCTCGGGTATACTTGAACGTATTCGAGAGGCGCAATTAGAAGCAGTGAAAGAGGAGAATTGGAAGAAAGAAAGAATAATCGGTCAGTTGAAACATTTTTTGGATGGGGATAACGGGTTGAAGACCCGATCCGGAGGGATATGGGTTCCAAATACTTGTGGGGTGAAGACGCTTCTACTTGATGAAGCTCATAAATCCCGATATTCAATTCATCCGGGTGCGACCAAGATGTACAATGATCTGAAACAAAATTATTGGTGGACGGGAATGAAGAGGGATGTGGCGAAGTATGTGGAAAAATGCTTGACATGTCTACAAGTCAAGGCGGAGCATCAAAAACCATACGGCAAACTCCAACCGTTAGAAATCCCGGTTTGGAAATGGGAACATATTACAATGGACCTATTAACCAAATTGCCTAAGACAAATCGTGGTTTCGATGCCATATGGGTAGTGGTGGATAGATTGACGAAAAGTGCTCACTTCATTCCGATTCGTGAGACTTATACGTCAGAAAAGATGTCAGAAGTTTACACTAATGAGATAATAGCACGTCATGGAGTACCGGTATCCATCATGTCTGATAGGGATACCCGGTTCACTTCAAATTTCTGGCGAGATTTCCAAGAGCAAATAGGAACCAAATTGTTCATTAGCACTGCATACCATCCTCAAACAGATGGACAGAGTGAAAGAACAATACAAACATTAGAGGACATACTACGGGCATGTATAATCGACTTTGGAGGAAGTTGGGATGTTTACCTAGCATTAGTCGAGTTTTCGTATAACAACAGCTACCACGCTAGTATTAAGATGGCGCCGTACGAAATGCTCTATGGTAGGAAATGCCGAACCCCGGTATGTTGGGGTGAAGTGGGTCCACGTGAACTCACCCACCAAGATATAGTACAAGCCACTAATGAAAAGATTGATGTGGTTCTGGCACACTTGAAAGCGGCTCAAGACAGGCAAAAGGCGTATGCTGATAAAAGGAATAGGCCAATCGAATTCCAGGTTGGTGACATGGTTATGCTAAAAGTTTCCCCATGGAAGGGCGTTATTAGATTCAGAAAAAGGGGGAAACTAAGCCCGAGGTTTATTGGGCCATTTAAAATCATCGGAAGGGTCGGCAAGGTGGCTTATCGCCTCGAATTACCGGAAGAGTTGAACATAATACATAGCACGTTCCACGTGTCGCAATTGCGAAAGTGCCTAGCGGACGAAACAACTTATATCCATTACGATGATATCGAAGTGGATAATAGCCTGAATTATGCGGTGAGACCAGTGGAGATTTTAGATCGAAAGGTCAAGCACTTGCGAAACAAACACATCGATCAAGTCAAGGTCAAGTGGGAGCATAGGAAAGGTTCGGACACTACGTGGGAATCCGAAGAGGAGATGCGACGTCTCTACCCTACTTTATTTGGTACGTAATTCGGTTTCGGGGACGAAACCCTTTTAAGGGGGTGGACTTGTAACACCCCGAAAATATAAAACTTTATATTAGAATTATAAAGTATAAATAAACAAGAATTTACTAACTAGGAAAATTATAACCTAGTTAACTACAAGTCTAGAAATAACTTGAAATAGGGTTAAATAACCAAAACTATATGTTAAACAAAAGTGGAGGGGCCAATGATGTTAAAATTGAAACTTATGTTACTAATTTTAATAAAAAAAACAAAAAAACCAAACACCCCATTTGGGGGTCTGGTCGATCAAGAACAAGCAGGGGGCGACACCCCCACTCTCAAACCCTAACATCCACAAAATCTCATAAATTGAAGGTACAAATCTGGTCCAAAACGAAATCCGAGCTTAGAATTGTGATCCTCTTCGCAAGAGGATTATAAGGTATGTAAAATTTGATGAGAATTCTCTACTTGAAATTCTCATGAATTTAGGAAATCTGAAATTTGATGATGCATGTTTGTTACTTGGGTAGATTAGAAAAGATAAAGTGTCTAGGAGCAAAAACCTAGACAACAATATGTGAAATCATGATAAAATTCTGAAAATTTCATAAACACAATGAAGGTGATTTATGGGTTTTGTGAGATAATGATAAACACTAGAATGATAGTGGTTGTTCTAGTAATGTTTGACATGTATGAAGTGATTTCAGAATTTTAGAAGATAAAGTTCATGTAAAATAGTTGATTTATGAAGAATTAAGGCTATATGATAAGTTGAGAACTTGATAATATATAGTGTAAATTTCTGCCCTTAAAGTGTTCGCATAAATGCCTCAAAGAAGGCTTAAATCTGAAAATTTAAGTTAAACCGCATGATTGTGATGTTTAGGCAAAATATGCGAATTGTGAATTGAAAAGAGTTCTAAACATGTTTTGGTTGAACTCAATAGGAAAGGATACCGGAGCTTCAAGCGAACAAGCCGGTGGGGACTTGCGTTTGAAGGGCGTGCACTAAAGGTATGTAACTTGACTTGTTACATTGGGCAATTTGATAACTAGCATATATGTAGTTGAATTGTAGAATAGAAGTCGAGTTGAAATAAAGTGATCATGATCGCTATGTTGAATAATAGATAAAGAATTGTTTAGATCGCGTTGGTAGTCATCAAAATGGAGGATTCCATAGATGAGCCTAACGGGTCGAATAATCAAATAAAGCATGAGAATTGCTTCGTAATATGATTGATTGTCTTTGTTTATTGATTGATAATTGACATACCAAATTACAAGAATATAGTATTTTGGGTTGTTAGTATGAAAGATCCGAGAGAATTGTTTGGGCAAAACCAACAAATCAGTCAAAACATATATTTGCAGAGTCTCCGTAAATTACGGTATGTACCGTAATTTACGGTAGAGGTCAGAGAGCTACGGTGGTTTACCCCTGTGTTACGGTGGAACCAAAGTTTCCCAGAAGCTACCGTAACTTACGGTGACTACCGTAAGTTACGGTAGAGCCTTGAAATGTATGTTGAACTTTGCATATTTTGTTAAATCAAATCCGTTTTTAAGCGTAGTTTTGATTATGTAATATTTCTAAGAAACTTTAACATTAAGATTTGTTAAAATCTTTAGTTTTCAGGTTTGGCAAGGATGTGGACGATGATCGAGCATGTTTGAAGAATCGAACACAATTTCTTTTGAAGCTTCCGCAACGTCTTACCTTTTAGTAGACTATGTTTATGGAATGTAAACAAATTGTTAAACAACTTTCTTAATGTTTTCGAATTAGTCGTTAGTTGACTAATGTCTTTGCTACTTTTGAACCTTGCTTATGATATTTTTGTTATAACTTAGATATCTTTTATATATAATGGTATGAATCATTATTAAATTCAAGTAAATATTAGACGGGTGTTACACAAACTACGGCCAAAACCTATAAATTCTGGCGATCAATCTTGTATATTTAAAAAACTAGTTTTATCATCCTGCCGCGTTGCGGCTAACTTCTTTTATTATTTAGTCTGTGTTTACTTGTGTTTTGAAATCGCAACGAGCTCGTTGCGCACGGAACCGTTGACAAGAATAAAAATAAAATGTAAAAAAACACCAAAAGATAACCGAAAGAAAATCAACCAAAAAAGTTGTATGGTCGTATGAAATTTGTAGTCAGAGATGAGCAAATGGTATTGGGTACCAGTACCGAAATTCCAGAACCCAAATATCTTAAGTACCAATTCAATACTGACTTTTGGCATTCCTGATACCGGCTCGCTATCGGTTTTTACCTTCATACACCTGTACCATAACCGGTATTTTCGGTACCAGTGCTAATTCAGTATCGGTTGGCACCTAGCTCATCCTACCCTTAAAACTAAAAAAAATCATTAAAAGTTGAAGAATCAACAAAAAAAAAAGTTGTATGATACTGTTGTTGTTTGTACAGTGCCGTGATCAGGGATGAGAAAATAGTACCGGGTAGCAGTACCGAATTTCCCAAACTAAAAGATTTTCTGTATCAATTCGGTACCGACTTTCGACGTTTTCTGTACCAGGCTGGTGACGGTTTTTACCTTCATGTACCGATACCGAACCGGAGCGTACCGGTATTTTCGATACCAGTACCGGTTGACACCAAGCTTATCCCGACCCGTGATACAAATTTAAAAATTATTATAATAAAAAATGCACTAATGATACCGAACCGGAGTGTACCAGTATCTTCGATACCACTGCCTGTTGACACCAGGTTTATCCAACTTAAAAAGTAAAGAAAAAAATGTATATATTATTATAATATAAAAAGTACTATTCATAATGTTGGATTATTAATATATAGGATAACTAGTCTTAAGTCGCCCGCGTTGCGGGGAGGGAGGCGTAATACTCTGCTACCAACGTGCGGAACCAAGGGCATAAAATCGTTTTAAGTAGCAACCAAACAACGACCAAAAGCGGAAAAAACGTAAAATAAAAACACGAATTTTGTAACAACCAATGACTCACGTGACGTAAAAAGTAGACGAAGTTGAATTTATACCGACATGTATTAGAAAGTCGAGAGAGTAAAAAAAACCCGAGGGACCAAATATTACCACCAAACACCGTACTAAGTAGTAATCAAACGACGACAAAGTTGAAGAAAAACGTAGATAAAATGAATAAAAAAACTCATTTAATTTTTGTAGCAAAATTATTAAAAACCAAAATTAATTTAAAAAAAACTCTAATGCTTACAATGAAAAAAAATACAAAAGTAAAAGAAGTAATTATTATTCATTTGTATGCTTAAAATTAATATATAAGTAATATTTTTTTCTCAATTTACGAGGGACTAAAAGTGTCAAAGTGAAGAAATCATGTGCCAAAGTCAACAAATGCAAACATCACCATTGCTCATTATGTTATGGATTAATACTGTATATCAATGGGTAGAGGAGGGTTAAAAGCTGCCTACTTAAAAATATTACATATAAAAATCCCAATCCGATTAATCGCTAGTTGGTAACTTGGTACCAGCAGCCAACTAGCGTCTATTGATTCTTAGAACCATGCTAAAAGCTCTAGTTGAGTCGATCTTAAACGAGCTCAAACTAGCTCAATTAATAAACGAACTTAACTCCGAGCTTTACATATTAAGTTTGTCGCAAACCTAAATGAGCTTATACAAACCCAATATTCATATCAATTTTAAGCACATATTTACATAACACCATTGTATATTTTAAATTATTACACCTTCATTTGATCGAATAATCAATAACTTTTATTAAAAAAATATTAAATAAAAAAGCCATTTGCATTGCATCTTGTGCTTAACTAGGATTTTGTCCGCCGCGCGTTGCGGCGGCGCGCGACGGGCGAAAACATATAGTAAGACAAAACACGATTCGTAAAACGCAGTGTGTAAAAGACAATTACAAAAAAAGTGTAAATCACAAAGGTAGACACAAAGCGTACAACACAATGCCAAAGACATTCGAAAAACACAATGCATTAGCATTTGCAAAGTAGGAGTTATAGTCTAGGGCTTACAGTTGCAAAATTTTTAAAGTTTGGCGGGTGTAAAAATGGAGTAATAGTGCAAGGGGTAAAATAGCAAAGTCAAAAAAATACAAAGTGTAAAAGTATAGGGGTGGTGGCAGAAATGTGTAAAAGATGAGGGGGGTGTTGGTGGAAATATAAAAGAAGAGGGTTGGTGGCGTAACTGTGTAAGAGCTAAGGGGGTGTTGGTGGAAAACCAAAGTAGAGGGTTGGTGTAGGCAAAGTTTGAAAGATGAGGTTATGGTTTTGGAAATCCAAAGTAGAAGGTTTAGGGACTAAATTTGTCATTTTATGAAACTTTGAAGATACCAAAGTCAAGTGGCTAAAATTGCAACATCGTGAAAGTACGGGGGCAGGGAGGCAAAGTCGGTGAGAAACCCGCGCACGTTGCGGCGCAAGCACATTGGAAACAGCGAATAGATTAGTCGAAGCGTTATGTAATGCGTTAAACATATGAAAGCGCACATTTTGACGTATCCAAGTTAACTCAATAGCATTGTAGCTGGAAAAAAATGTAAAGTATATCGTATTTATATGTGACCCGACTCACACATAGGAAACGTACAAAAAAAAACATAAAAGGTGTATCAAGGAAAAACTAACACGTGTAATCAAAAGTGATATTCATATCAACGGAAAAAATTATACCCTTAGCGTGTTGCGGTAGGGTCGAAACGTAGAATTGGAAACGTACATAAAACAACCAAAAAACAAAATATATTTGACCTAACTTGTTCCCCAAAAAAGTTTACATCGAAACGTACACCAACTCGAATTTATACCGACACATAAATTTTAATTTTCATAATACAACCCGCGGGCGATGCGTCGTAGGCACGTTGCAAACAGATTAGTCCAAGCGCTATGTCATGCGCAAGCGCATGGCTTGACGTATTCAGTTCAACCTAATGTATGGTTGAATCCAAAGGTTTAGTTTAAAAAAAAAAAGAAATTAGCGAAAGAAAATAATTAAAGAAAGCAATAAGCTAAAAATGTATAGATATACGGTACAACGATAAAGTTGAAACATTATAAACTTTTAAGATTAAAACTCAATGGTCTAATATTGCAATGTAATTGAAGTTTAACTTGCAAAGTAAATGGACTCAAAACACAATTTAATAAAACTAAAAGTAGATGGCCAAAATGTATTTTACTCAAAGTATGTGTGAAAAATTGAAGTTTAACTTCGAAAGGAAAAAGACTCAAAACACAATTTAACAAAACTAAAAGCAATGGGTAAAAATGTATTTTACTTAAAGTATGGGTGAAAAGAGGAAATGTTGAAATAGACTCAAAACACAATTTAACAAAACTAAAAGTAAGGGACCAAAATGTATTGAGGTTTTATTTAACTTTTGCATGTCGGTGATTCTCAAAATTCTATTCTCCCGTGTTTTATATTGAGCTTTTATTTAACTTTTGCATAAAAAATGAAATATAAAGCTAACACCAGCAAGGAAGGAAGTTGTTGGAGGGACTGTTAGGTAAAAAAGAGAAAGTAAAAGGAAGTTGTTAGAGGTACTGATGTGTAAAAAATGGAAATGCACATGCATGTCGGTGGCGTATGCCACCGACTTTGTGTTTTAAGTCTTTAGGGTAATATTCGTTTATTGATTTTTAAATCCCAAGCGTGCAGCGTCCCACATCGCCTAAGAAAAAGAGCTTATTAGAGCATTCACATCCAATCCACTAAAAATATACATACATTTCACTAAAAAACAACTCCTATATCAATATATTTCCACTAAAAACAAATACTTTTTCTCTCTCCTTTTCAATATATATTACATTTTTCTCTCTTTCACTCACAACCACTTTCAATATATATTAAAAAATTATAGTGGGTGAACAGTGTCCCCCCAAATATACAGATGAACAGTAATATTTTCTCTCTCCTCCACTCACAACCACTTTTTATACTCTTTACATTTTAAAAACCCTACACACTACATATGATGGACTGGATGGGAATGCTCTTACTCTTTATAAATTACCGATCAAACTTCAAAAATTGCTGACTCATCAACGCGAGTCTGTGACCCAAGTGGGGACATTAAGTGGGTTTGAAGGGGATCATTAATACCGGACTGTTACCGAGCCATTAAACGTTTAAGCCCTTTTTAAACTTCAAAAACCGCCAGACTCATTAACGCGAGTCCATGACCCAAGTGGGGGCGTTAAACTGGGATCGAAGGGAGCCAAGCCATTGAAAGAGGACTATTATAGAGCCATAGGTTCGTGTCTAGTGCAATAGCAGTACAACACTGCTCTAGGTGTGCTGTGGAAGTGGAGTCATTGGAATGTCTGTTGTGCCATCCGACCAAGGTCGGGTGGCGTATGTTTTCATGTAACCGGACTCCAACGTGAGTATAAGTATTTGTTTTAGAAAGTAAGAACAAATGTTATGAGAAAAGGTGGTTTTGAATGCCCTTTTCTCATAGATGAAAACTTTATATACTTTAGACATGTTTGACCTGTCAATCATTTATGCTATGTACGTTGGACCGTTAGTTGAATGCTCGATTATAGTGCATTGTAGACTTGTAGTATCTATTTGTCATACTTTTTCTCTAGCAACATTTACTTCTGCCCGCAAGTTGGGGGGGGGGGGTAGTTGCACGGACCTCCCATCCGCCGGAGTATTGCAACTCCGCAAGCTAGCTTAGCCCCATAGCTGCCTGGCGGTGATTACCCACGGTGAAGAGCCCCAACACCCCATAAGGGCATTGCCGGGAATCGAACCGGTGACCTCAAGTAGAGGCCTGGGTGAGGCTGGCCAACTGGGCTACCCCAGAAGGTTTCTGCCCGCAAGTTTCTTTCTCAAGGATGACATTTTTCGATACTCTTACTATTGAGATCTCCAACAACTGTCTAACCGGACATTTTATGTTTGGCAGGCTACCGTAGGACATGATCTTGAAGGTGTCGTCCGATGTAGCTATGGTCTACGACAAGTCGTGTATTAATTGCAAACCTTTTGCTCAATTTACCTTTATTGTTTTTTTTTTTTTAAATCTTTTGGAAAATTCTAATGATGATATCTTTAATCATTTTCATTTCACTCAATATATGAGGTGCCATGTTAGAAAAAGAAAAAATCATAGGTATGTTTTTGTAATACTTTTAGTTTGTGTAAGTAACATATCTTTAATCATTTTCATTTCACTCAATATGATATTCATTTTACATATTCACCAATGACAAGGTACGATCTTTCCAAGTGTTTCTTAAAACGATGATCATTTAAGATAGTAACTAATTGCTCATTTGCTAGGGCTTGAGTGTTTAGAATTGTTACATCATAAAAATAAAAAGAAGTTTTTACTAAGCATAGCTCTTATAGGGTGTGAGTGTTTGGAATTGTCATATCATAAAAATAAAAAGAAGGTTTTACTAAGCATAGCTCTTATGGATGCTAGGGCATGAGATTTTGTTCTATCACGTTATTATTATTTTTAAGATACAAATATATTGTGCATCAAAAAGAGTAAGCTTTTTCTCTCTCCAAAACAATTGATGAAAACTTCGGGGAAGACACGATGTGTTTGCCAACCCTTTTAGGTCTTTCAACGTTTGGTGAACCCCTCCCCCTTTGAAAAAGTGACATCCCTATAAAGGAGGTACCTTCACTCAGTTTTTTTTTTTTTTTCTTTTTTTCTGTTTCACATGTCGTTTTCAATATTCAATGCAAATACTGATAGTTGCCTATAGTAAATTAGAAAATGTTATAAAATGAGTGGTTAAGGACCCGATTACAATAGTTATAAATGAATATTAAAATTTTATATATGAAAAAAAGTGAAAACTAATGAGTGATAATTTGTAAGAGTAAATTACAGAAAATGGTGCCTAAGTTATGTATTTATTGTTTATTAAAAGGTAAAATGTTGATGAATCAAACTGTGCTGGAGATATAAATTTTGTTATAAATTTAATTATATTATTTGCATCTCCTTTTTCTTTATAAACAGACTATTTATGTCTACATACGAAATATATAATGTATAAATATTTTAAATAAATTGTGAATCAGTTATTGAGTCGTCCGTTGTGTTGTGGTGCACCCATGATTCGCAGTACCATTACCATGATCTCTGACTCATGTAAATTTCCTGCACCTTTTGTACCTACGTGTCGCCCAAGAAAACTCCTGGAATTTTGCTTAAGGGTGTAAGGGGCACCTTCGGGGAGTGGGGGCGGGGACCGGTTTTGCCGAAATGGGAGGTGCCGCCATTAAGGCGGGGGGTGAAATCGGGGAGTGAAATCGGTGGGAAGTCACCGAAGAGGGAAGTGAGTGATGGTGGGGCCAGCCGCAATTTAGACCAATCAAACCATTTTCTTTTTTTTTTTTTTTTTTTTTTTTGAATAAAAAAACAAGGGGTGTTAAGAGGGGAGTGCCGCCATCAAAATTGGGTGTTAGGGGAGTTTAAGAGGGTAGTTGACGTGGCACTAGTTGGTTGGTTGGGCGTAAGAGAGGGGACTCACCTCTTAGGTGAGTGCCCCTTACACCCTAATTCTTTTGTTTTTCTCACATTGTTTTCTACCCAGATGCAAAAAAAATTACTTTTAGTTTTTTTAACTAATCTTAGAGCATTCTCATCCAATCCATAAAAACTTGTGAGAGTGAGTTTTTATATTGTAAAGGGTAAAAAAAGTGGTTGTGAGTGGAGGAGAGAGAAAATGTTACTGTTCATCTGTATATTTGGGGTGACACTGTTCACCCAGTATAATTTTTTTAATATATATTGAAAGTGGTTGTGAGTGAAGCAAAGAGAAAAATGTGATGATAATATTATTTAATTGAAAAAGAGAGAGAAAAAGTATTTGTTTTTAGTGGAAATATATTGATATAGGAGTTGTTTTTTAGTGGAATGTATGTATAATTTGATGGATTGGATGAGAATGCTCTTAAAAACAAATATTTGTTTTTAGTGGAAATATATTAAAAAACACATTACATTTTTCTCTCTCCTTCACTCACAACCACTTTCAATATATATTAAAAAATTATAGTGGGTGAACAGTGTCCCCCCAAATATACAGATGAACAGTAACATTTTCTCTCTCCTCCACTAACAACCATTTTTATACTCTTTATATTTTAAAAACCCCACACTCACAATTTAGTTATTTGGATGTGAATGTTTACACTTACAAAAGTTCTTAAATCCGCACCATTTTTATAGGGGATAAACATCTCATGAGTAAAAAATACTAATACTTGTATATATTATTTTTTCTTATGAATATATGAAAAACTATTATTATAATTGTAATAAAATAATATTATATATTATGAATAAAACTAAAATTAAAATTACTAATAATAAGACGAACTGATGAAATTTCAGATTTAGTTATTAAAACATTAAAATTAGCTGTTAAAGTTGAGGGGTTTTAGTCGTTTTGGGTTGACTGGTTAAATTGTTCAACACGAACATTGTAACACCTGTGCCTCCACGGCCATCAAACAAATACCAAACCAATGAAATATTATATTTCATACTTGGGATTTGTAAAAATATGTGTATCATTTGCACATATCAATTCTTGTTCAATTTCAAACTCTAAATCGCTTTCTGGAAGGTTATACGCGCACTGATGCGTAAATATAACCAGTTTAATGCAACGAACACTCCGGAATAGTGAAATAGGCTTAACATACCTTAAATAACCTTTACATAACTTAGAAATAAGTTTTGAAGGCTTTGGTATGGCAAAATCAAAGTTTAATCGCTTACAGGGACTAAAGTTGACAAACTGCGAAAGTATGCCAATTTGAACTGTAACAGACCTTCCGGGACATGAACATAAGTTAAACATACCATAAATATCCTTTACATAGCTTAGAAATAGGCTTTGAGGTGTTCGGTATGCTAAAATAAACTTTTGTGTCATTCAGGGACTAAAAGCGTCAAAAAGTGCACAAGTTTGCATTTTCGCGCATAACTTACGTTCTGAATACATCTGGACATCCAAAAATTTATGTAAGCATGACTACATTATATTTTAGTGTTCGCCATAAGAAAAATCCATTCGTCACGTCATTTGGATCGTTTTTCGCGCTTATGCGCATTCCGTCGTAATTAAGCGAACATCGCGTTCGTACGGTTAAACGAACCGACATTCGACATATTTTTTAGCATGTTTTGAGTCCCCTATACTTTAACTTCATTTTAGAGCTTTGAAATGGGGTTAACGGGCCTTAAACGTGTCGAAAATGGGCTGAATGCATGACAGGGACCAAAAGTGTAATTCTGCCAAACTTGTATGGCTACGATGCGTAGCAATATCTTGCTACGATGCGCAAGGGGTCTCCAGACCAGGTTCAATGTTTAAACAGCCTGTTTTCAGCAGATTTAACCACAACCACATGTTCTCAAATGCTTAGTCACTAAGATAAGGAGCATATGTAGCCACCATAAGGTTCCGACAAGTGTACGGGTTGGATCATGGCACGTTTTCCATGAAACGATCCTAACGGTTACCCGAAAACTATAAATACCCCACCCCCACAACCTCATTTCTTACAAGAATTCTGATTTTGAGAGCTCTAAGTTGAAACCATTGTTTCATACCTGAGTTCTCGGATCGGGATTAGCATTCGGGGACCCTTCGTAAGTATTCTTTCGTTCTTTTCCTTATTTTTACTGCTTTTCGAGTCAGAAAGTCAAACTTTGTTTGACTTTCAGCGTTGACCAGTAATGGTCAATGCGAAGTTCGTTTGAACTTCGCAACGTGAGTGTAATCACGTTGGTTATAGTCCTTTGGGACTATGCCCACTGATTACCACGTTGTCTAGAGTCGTAGGGTAGGCGATCTAATAAATCGCCTATACCTTCGAACTCGACCCATTTGGTCGATCATTAGGATCCGACCAGTTACATTAGGTGACCCTAGTATAGGGCATAACCTTCCGAGGTTATACCCTATGGTCACATCGTTTAAGTAGTTGTATGATAGGTAGTTTATATGCCTTAGGTAAATTACCAGAATACCCTTTTCATGTATAATTGATAATTAAGCATATGTAACCTAAACTTTTGTCACATAACTGATTATGTAACATGTTTAGGCATATAACACTTGTCATAGGACTAGTTAGGCGATCCGAACGTGTTTCACGCAAACGACGCGTTGAAGTAGCATAAGCTATCTAAACGGGTCGTAATGGGTTGTAGGCAGTTATGTTAGGTTTCATTTAGTATGTAGGCTTTGTTAAACCATATCACACGAGTCTCCACACTCGTTTGGTTTACAAACCCTAATGCTACCCAGTCTTCCGATTTAGGTCCGGTTATTTAACATAGTTACCTATATTAGGTGCCGTTTGATTTCCGTGATCTCTAGCGTTGCTTGGTGGTTATCTTAGGACTTCTGAGCAATCCCAAGTGAGTACATAGACCCCTCTTTTACTGTTTTCCAAACTGTTTTGGGGTGGAACACATGTGCCTACTTGTTACTTTCATGCTTTCCTGTTTTCACATCATATACATGCTATGTTCGTTAGTACATTATAGTACATGTTTTACATTACATTTTATGCTAGGTGTGCCCATTGTGTGCATTACTTGGTACATTGTTTTACATGACATTTCACGCTATGTATGTTCATTTGATTACATACTTAGTGCATTATTTTCACATGCTTACATTTTGGTATGACATTTGGTTTGTTTACATGGGACAATACATTCATTAACACCGATCATGCCGTTCGTTAGTAGGTAGTGGTACCATAGGAATTGACAACTCCCGTTCCGGACATCCCAGGGTAAGGGGACAGAAAGGAATGACCGAATTCGTTGTTATAAAGACAGATAGACCTTTAATTTGTTTAAAGGGTTTATCACCTCAGTCGCCAGGCTTGGATGTATGCATATTCACAATACCGCATAAATGTTCATATTAAATATTTGCATGCATTTACACAAAACATAGCTTTGACTTAAACCAAGTTTTACTTCAATACTTTGTTTTTGTGCATATGGTTTAGTTGAGACCTTTCACTTGCCATACATGACATTTTGACATAGACATTTGACATAGACATTTTGACATAGACATTTTAACATGATTGACATTTGATCATGCATTTACACAAAACATAGCTTTGACTTAAACCAAGTTTTACTTCAATACTTTGTTTTTGTGCATATGGTTTAGTTGAGACCTTTCACTTGCCATACATGACATTTTGACATAGACATTTGACATAGACATTTTGACATAGACATTTTAACATGATTGACATTTGATCATGCATTTACACAAAACATAGCTTTGACTTAAACCAAGTTTTACTTCAATACTTTGTTTTTGTGCATATGGTTTAGTTGAGACCTTTCACTTGCCATACATGACATTTTGACATAGACATTTGACATAGACATTTTGACATAGACATTTTAACATGATTGACATTTGATCATGCATTTACACAAAACATAGCTTTGACTTAAACCAAGTTTTACTTCAATACTTTGTTTTTGTGCATATGGTTTAGTTGAGACCTTTCACTTGCCATACATGACATTTTGACATAGACATTTGACATGGATATTTGACATAGACATTTGACATGGATATTTGACATAGACATGGATATTTGACATAGACATTTGACATGGATATTTGACATAGACATTTTGACATGAATTACATCTTGACATGAACATTTTACATTGTTTGGTTTGGTTTGATTAAGTGATTAAGTAACGATGCGTGTGTAATATGATACAAGCATGGTGGATACGCCGCTGGTACTTCCTATATATAAGTGTTTGTATGGTATTACATGTCGTAACGTTATTTGAATCATTTCAGTTTGAGACATAGAACATTTCATACAAATAACATACTTTTCACAAGACATTGATTTATAAACAACTTATCTTATGCAAACACATTTTACTTGGTTATTCATTTAACCTTACATTTATTTATACATATCATCAGATCTTATCATTTTTCAAATGATTTAAAAGACAAAGCAAATAACAAGGTTCATGACTAAACATTTTCTCAAACATAAGTCATAAATCTTATTTTCACAAAACCTATGTATCTCACAGGCATTTTTATGCTGACGTACCTATTTTCACATGTGTTTTTCAGGAGCTGTTGCATAAGATGTTCAAGATACACATAGACAGACTTGGGCTTTAGTGACAATAAAAGATGCAAGACTAGTTAATTATGTTGTATTTCTTTGTTTGTTAAGACATTGTAACACTTTTAATCAATAAAACGAAACTTCTATTGCCATGGATTTGAAACAATTAATTCTGTTACAACACTCCCCGATATTTCCGCCACGTTTTGTATGTTCTACGTGGTCGGGGTGTGACAGAAAAGATGGTATCAGAGCCAATGGTTATAGGGAATTAGGTTATTAGTAATGCTTTGACCTAGTCTATAACCTTCTTAGGACCCTAACGCGAGTTTACTTGCGTTTAGTCATAAAACAATACTGTCGCCTATCCTTAGGCGACAACCACAACAAGAACATAAATTTCAAAACCGTTTTGAAAACTAATCATCTGTTCTAGGATGATTGATTACTAGGTTTTGAATCCTCAATTGTAAAGTTTTAAACTCTCTATTATATGGTTTTGAACCCCTTTGAGTTTTCAAAACTTCGTCAAGGTTTTGGGTTTTAAATAATGTGAACATGTGCAAACTGGAAGGGTGAATGCCTGTATTCTGGGTTTTCTGTCTAGGCAAGCACTTCGTATACATCTCATCAGACGCGAGACCAGTTGTGCTTACCCGGGAATTCTTGGGATGAGTGTTCACTTATAGGCGAGCATGTCTTCGCGATACATTATTTTTGACCTATTTACTTTGATTTGTCACCATCTCATTTGTTTGCCTTAGGTAACAAACAAATGATCACAATTTTCATTCGTTACCATTCGGTATTGATTTTCCAATAACCTTTCACTTGCTTCTTCCTCTGTCCTTCATTTTCTTCTAGAATGTCTATTCCTCTTGGCACTGGTCAAATGCCCGAGCGAACAGCCAAATTTGTCCAGCAAATTGGCGAAGTGATTCAGAGGACTGTGGATTTAGGTATTGCCATGGCTCGTCTTAACAATGAAGCCTCTCGTCTCGACAATGAAGCCACTCAAGAGACACCAAAGGAAGCAGAAGTCAGGCTTGCACCAACATCAAGGAAGCGTAAGGCTTCAAGGAAACCCGCAGCGGTTACACTTAATCAAGCGGGACCTAGCCAGGTAGCGATGCCGACAGCTAGGAAGCCGTACTTGGGAGCTGCCCCATGGTGCAAGCGATGCAACCGTCATCATTTAAACCACATACCCTGCTCCAAATGTACCTACTGTGGACGGTGGGGACATTTGGTCAACACATGCCGCTTTGCTATCCAGAACAAAGCTGTTGCAAATCTTGCTGCTACCCAACTCCAAGTCAACCCTACTCAAGCTCGTTTCCCGCGTGGTACTTGCTACAACTGTGGTGATACGAGCCATTTCAGGAACAACTGCCCGAAGATAGTCAGTGCAAATCCAACCTTCGGATGAGCATTCGGCTAAACAAAGGATGTGCTGTCTAATGCCTTTGTTTCTTTTGTTTTCGTGTATTGTGAAACAATATGTCTTGTTCATAAATAAAAGTTGTTGTTCACAATTCTGATATACAAGTATCATTACATGTGTGTATGACTTTTCCTATGATACCTACATCAAGGAACTATGTTCCTTACAAACTACTCTTGTGATTCTCACTTTCAAGTGATCGCTCATAATTTCCTCGAAAGTTCTAAGTACTCGTTTCATTCTAAGAAACGAAGTACAGGAAATAAAGTGAAATTATGAGTAATCGTGCTTTTTACACATCTGTACCTTTGAATCCTTGGTTAGATAACTAAGGATATTTTCAAATCTCATACCCATTACGTTTTGATTTTTCAACATACACAGTACCAGTATTTCAAAACAATCTTCATGATCTCAAAACATTTCATACAGTTTGAAAACAATTTTTCTAGATGCATTGTCTATGTTATTTCAAAAACATTGGCCATGTTATCAAAACCAACCTTTCTAATTTCAAAATATTTCATATAGTCTGAAGACAATATTAACACAATACATTTTCTGATCAAGTGCATGATTTCGAAAAGCATCATACATATCTTTCAAAAACCTTATACATAATTTCAAAATTCATCTCGCATGATTTTAAAACATTTTTATAAATATACCTATATAATACACCTACTTTATGATTTCCAAAAAAGTATTATATATAAGGTTTCAAAAACGTTAAACACATTTTTCTTAAAGGAACCCCATGCATAGTATTCAAAAATATTTTCCTCATACATTGACTTAACCTTCAAATTCCGCTTCATATGTCGCCTTGACATATCAGGCATCTCAACTTCATAAGCATTTTACTTCATGTTTTGACTTAAGCACATCCCGTGCAAGATTTCAAAACATCTTCAACTTCTAAAATCCATATGGGATTTTTTTTATCTCCACAATTAGACCCTTGTGGATAATCATCATTCAAATCAGAGTCCTTAATTGGATTCCTTATGTACCTTAATTCGAACACTTCGGTTCCTAATAATCGAAATCGAATTTTCTTTTTGAATCTTTCTATCTTTATAGTTGGATTCTTGATAAACGTTTAAAGTACCAAATGAAATCCACGGAATGGATTCCTAGTGTGCTTTAAATGCATGTACGCAATTTACAAGACAAATTAACAAACAATTTTGTGGTTATGTGACTATGTGTTTACTCATCTTATGTTTTCTTTTATGCATTTTTGGTGTTTTTACTACTCTGGATATTCTGTATCCAAATCCTTGCAGGATCTTTCATATCTTCATATGAGGGATTCGTAGCAGGATATTCAAAAGGTACTACCTTTAATCCTTAAATGGGTTTCTATGTAATAGTTAAGACCCTTGGATTATATAGTACCACTCCATGATTCATAAGAGACCCTTTAGTGGTCTAGTCAAAAAGATTGATTCACGATTTGGTTAAAAGACGACATCTAGTGATGAAGCTGGACAGACTCCTTGATAGTCTATTTAGATCATTTATTGATTTAGTCAAAAGGACTCTATGGCGGTCTAGTCACACTCATCACAGGATTGTTCATTTGGTTTTCCCCCCTACACATTATAAAATAGACTGTGTGAACTGTGCAAGGAATTGTCTGATTATGGACGCGTACATAATTATGAAATTTAGTGCACAGAAATCCAGTAAGATTTATTATGTGAAAGAACCGATAGCGACAACAATAACAAAATGATAACGATGTAATGGAGGCATGGTGGACGCACCAATGACGCTTCATATACTTGTATATAAGTGTCCCTCTTACATTGTAAGCATAATGTTATTAAGGTTACTAGAAGTTCAGAACCTTAACCAATGTTGTTCGATCTTTTCAACTCCATGTTTTTAAGCTCTCACAAGTTTCCTCTAAATTTCGGGACGAAATTTCCTAAAGTAGGGGAGACTGTAACACCTGTGCCTCCACGGCCATCAAACAAATACCAAACCAATGAAATATTATATTTCATACTTGGGATTTGTAAAAATATGTGTATCATTTGCACATATCAATTCTTGTTCAATTTCAAACTCTAAATCGCTTTCTGGAAGGTTATACGCGCACTGATGCGTAAATATAACCAGTTTAATGCAACGAATACTCCGGAATAGTGAAATAGGCTTAACATACCTTAAATAACCTTTACATAACTTAGAAATAAGTTTTGAAGGCTTTGGTATGGCAAAATCAAAGTTTAATCGCTTACAGGGACTAAAGTTGACAAACTGCGAAAGTATGCCAATTTGAACTGTAACAGACCTTCCGGGATATGAACATAAGTTAAACATACCATAAATATCCTTTACATAGCTTAGAAATAGGCTTTGAGGTGTTCGGTATGCTAAAATAAACTTTTGTGTCATTCAGGGACTAAAAGCGTCAAAAAGTGCACAAGTTTGCATTTTCGCGCATAACTTACGTTCTGAATACATCTGGACATCCAAAAATTTATGTAAGCATGACTACATTATATTTTAGTGTTCGCCATAAGAAAAATCCATTCTTCACGTCATTTGGATCGTTTTTCGCGCTTATGCGCATTCCGTCGTAATTAAGCGAACATCGCGTTCGTACGGTTAAACGAACCGACATTCGACATATTTTTGAGCATGTTTTGAGTCCCCTATACTTTAACTTCATTTTAGAGCTTTGAAATGGGGTTAACGGGCCTTAAACGTGTCGAAAATGGGCTGAATGCATGACAGGGACCAAAAGTGTAATTCTGCCAAACTTGTATGGCTACGATGCGTAGCAATATCTTGCTACGATGCGCAAGGGGTCTCCAGACCAGGTTCAATGTTTAAACAGCCTGTTTTCAGCAGATTTAACCACAACCACATGTTCTCAAATGCTTAGTCACTAAGATAAGGAGCATATGTAGCCACCATAAGGTTCCGACAAGTGTACGGGTTGGATCATGGCACGTTTTCCATGAAACGATCCTAACGGTTACCCGAAAACTATAAATACCCCACCCCCACAACCTCATTTCTTACAAGAATTCTGATTTTGAGAGCTCTAAGTTGAAACCATTGTTTCATACCTGAGTTCTCGGATCGGGATTAGCATTCGGGGACCCTTCGTAAGTATTCTTTCGTTCTTTTCCTTATTTTTACTGCTTTTCGAGTCAGAAAGTCAAACTTTGTTTGACTTTCAGCGTTGACCAGTAATGGTCAATGCGAAGTTCGTTTGAACTTCGCAACGTGAGTGTAATCACGTTGGTTATAGTCCTTTGGGACTATGCCCACTGATTACCACGTTGTCTAGAGTCGTAGGGTAGGCGATCTAATAAATCGCCTATACCTTCGAACTCGACCCATTTGGTCGATCATTAGGATCCGACCAATTACATTAGGTGACCCTAGTATAGGGCATAACCTTCCGAGGTTATACCCTATGGTCACATCGTTTAAGTAGTTGTATGATAGGTAGTTTATATGCCTTAGGTAAATTACCAGAATACCCTTTTCATGTATAATTGATAATTAAGCATATGTAACCTAAAATTTTGTCACATAACTGATTATGTAACATGTTTAGGCATATAACACTTGTCATAGGACTAGTTAGGCGATCCGAACGTGTTTCACGCAAACGACGCGTTAAAGTAGCATAAGCTATCTAAACGGGTCGTAATGGGTTGTAGGCAGTTATGTTAGGTTTCATTTAGTATGTAGGCTTTGTTAAACCATATCACACGAGTCTCCACACTCGTTTGGTTTACAAACCCTAATGCTACCCAGTCTTCCGATTTAGGTCCGGTTATTTAACATAGTTACCTATATTAGGTGCCGTTTGATTTCCGTGATCTCTAGCGTTGCTTGGTGGTTATCTTAGGACTTCTGAGCAATCCCAAGTGAGTACATAGACCCCTCTTTTACTGTTTTCCAAACTGTTTTGGGGTGGAACACATGTGCCTACTTGTTACTTTCATGCTTTCCTGTTTTCACATCATATACATGCTATGTTCGTTAGTACATTATAGTACATGTTTTACATTACATTTTATGCTAGGTGTGCCCATTGTGTGCATTACTTGGTACATTGTTTTACATGACATTTCACGCTATGTATGTTCATTTGATTACATACTTAGTGCATTATTTTCACATGCTTACATTTTGGTATGACATTTGGTTTGTTTACATGGGACAATACATTCATTAACACCGATCATGCCGTTCGTTAGTAGGTAGTGGTACCATAGGAATTGACAACTCCCGTTCCGGACATCCCAGGGTAAGGGGACAGAAAGGAATGACCGAATTCGTTGTTATAAAGACAGATAGACCTTTAATTTGTTTAAAGGGTTTATCACCTCAGTCGCCAGGCTTGGATGTATGCATATTCACAATACCGCATAAATGTTCATATTAAATATTTGCATGCATTTACACAAAACATAGCTTTGACTTAAACCAAGTTTTACTTCAATACTTTGTTTTTGTGCATATGGTTTAGTTGAGACCTTTCACTTGCCATACATGACATTTTGACATAGACATTTGACATAGACATTTTGACATAGACATTTTAACATGATTGACATTTGATCATGCATTTACACAAAACATAGCTTTGACTTAAACCAAGTTTTACTTCAATACTTTGTTTTTGTGCATATGGTTTAGTTGAGACCTTTCACTTGCCATACATGACATTTTGACATAGACATTTGACATAGACATTTTGACATAGACATTTTAACATGATTGACATTTGATCATGCATTTACACAAAACATAGCTTTGACTTAAACCAAGTTTTACTTCAATACTTTGTTTTTGTGCATATGGTTTAGTTGAGACCTTTCACTTGCCATACATGACATTTTGACATAGACATTTGACATAGACATTTTGACATAGACATTTTAACATGATTGACATTTGATCATGCATTTACACAAAACATAGCTTTGACTTAAACCAAGTTTTACTTCAATACTTTGTTTTTGTGCATATGGTTTAGTTGAGACCTTTCACTTGCCATACATGACATTTTGACATAGACATTTGACATGGATATTTGACATAGACATTTGACATGGATATTTGACATAGACATGGATATTTGACATAGACATTTGACATGGATATTTGACATAGACATTTTGACATGAATTACATCTTGACATGAACATTTTACATTGTTTGGTTTGGTTTGATTAAGTGATTAAGTAACGATGCGTGTGTAATATGATACAAGCATGGTGGATACGCCGCTGGTACTTCCTATATATAAGTGTTTGTATGGTATTACATGTCGTAACGTTATTTGAATCATTTCAGTTTGAGACATAGAACATTTCATACAAATAACATACTTTTCACAAGACATTGATTTATAAACAACTTATCTTATGCAAACACATTTTACTTGGTTATTCATTTAACCTTACATTTATTTATACATATCATCAGATCTTATCATTTTTCAAATGATTTAAAAGACAAAGCAAATAACAAGGTTCATGACTAAACATTTTCTCAAACATAAGTCATGAATCTTATTTTCACAAAACCTATGTATCTCACAGGCATTTTTATGCTGACGTACCTATTTTCACATGTGTTTTTCAGGAGCTGTTGCATAAGATGTTCAAGATACACATAGACAGACTTGGGCTTTAGTGACAATAAAAGATGCAAGACTAGTTAATTATGTTGTATTTCTTTGTTTGTTAAGACATTGTAACACTTTTAATCAATAAAACGAAACTTCTATTGCCATGGATTTGAAACAATTAATTCTGTTACAACACTCCCCGATATTTCCGCCACGTTTTGTATGTTCTACGTGGTCGGGGTGTGACAAACATCACTCATATTTTAATTTGTTAAAAAAAAATAAACCCTAACTCGCACAAAAATGAAATTGTGTAAGCTTTAACTCAACCCATTTACTATGTTTACCTAAACGTGTCAAACGAGTTAACGATCAACTTGTTTAATTAGAGTGGTTAAATAGGTCAATCTGAACATGAACTATTTATTATACAAGTCAACCCAAACACAACCTCTGTACATCAACCTAAACACGACCCATGTATTAAACATCAACCCCAAAACGACCCATTTATTAATCATTTCAACTTGAATAACCGTTTATTAAGCAGATTAAATATGATAACTCAATATGATTATTTTTTTCGTGTTCATATCTTCTCAAAAATACCCTATCCCTAGTTAAATGAGGTGAAATGCTCGTTTTACTGTTTTACTATTACTTTTTGTAGTTTATATTTTTAGAGTTAATTACATAGTTAGTCCCTGTGGTTTGCATAAAGTAACATACTTAGGTACTAATAATTTAAAATAACATTCCAGGGTATTAACTTTTCATTTTGTAACGTTTGGGGGTATTAAGCTTATTTGTAGGCTTAAAATCACATTCTGTTAGTACCTAAGTATGTTATTTTGTGCAAACCACAGGGACTACCTATGTTACTACCTTAGAAGTTAATACCTCCAAACGTTACAAAATGAAAAGTTAATACCCTAGAAGGTGATTTTAAACTATTAGTACCTAAGTATGTTATTTTGTGCAAACCACAGGGACTAACTATGTAATTAACTCATATTTTTATGTTAAGTATTTAACACTTTCTTTTGATAAATTAGAACATGTTCAAAATATAACCAGTGCAATAACACAGATTAATAAACACTAAAAAAACTCACTTAATCTAAACAAATTAATTATTACTTCTTTTAAATCCTAAAAAACTAATGTTACTAGAGTGGAACAATAGTTTGTTTTCTTAAAATACAACTAATAGAAAATCTAAACAAATTAATTATTACTTGTTTTAAATCCTAAATAACATTTGATCATTATTGTATGTATTATCATCATGGTCGGAACAATTACAATAAAACGTATGTCAAAACAAAAAAACCCATAATAACGCCAAATGCTCCCCTGTGTTCGTACCAAAATTGGTCCTATAAAACCATCCATAATCACATTTTAACCCCAACAATCCAAGAATCAATGGAAGTGTTCTGAAAGATTAAAAAAAAAAAAAACCCTGAAAACAACAAGTAATTTCCACCAACATTCCCATTTTCAATCATCAATTTGACCTCTGTAATTGTTCTAACAATTTTCTACTCTCTTCTTCTGAGTTTATATTTTATGCATTTCGAAATTTTCATGTGCAAAGTTGCTGATTTAACAGGGTTTTAGAAGGGTTTTTACATATTTTCTAATATCACAGCATTTGTTGTTGATTTAGAGGAGTTATTGTAAGTTTTATTAGTGATTAGTTCCCCTGTTTTTTCAACTTTTGTGTCTTCTACACATACATATATACATATATTTAATAAACTTATTCGGTAAAATCCTACTTATAGCAAAGCTATTGATAGCGTCGGAGTTGTTCTTTCTTTCGCTATGTGATAATTTAGTGCAAAAGGGTTTTGATAGTCTAATAATCAACCCCTTTCAGGGTTTATGGATATAAAGAAACCCTAACCTATAGGGTTTCTGGGGTTTGAACCCGAGTCTCCATCGGCTTTCTAGTTTCTTTATCAGAGACCCAGGTTCGAACCCCATTCGGGTAAACATATTCGATGGCTAGCTAATTCCAGTCAGGGTTTGAACGGGGCAGAGATAGTGGTTCGACCCCCCCCCCCCCCCCCCCCCCCCCCCAGCTTGGCTTTAGAACCGTGAGTCGGTTGCCTCGGGCCAGTTAGCGAGTCCGGTAAACTTGTTTTTTTGGTGGTCCCTGTGGAATGATAGAGAATGAAAAAATTACCCCGGTTTCAGGACGGTTAGCTGGTCCGGTAAACTCGTTTTTTTTTTGTCCATGTGAAATGGTAGAGAATGACAAAATTAACCCTGCTTCAGGCCGGTTAGCGGGTCCGGTAAACTCGTTTTTTTGGTCCCTGTCAAAATGATAGAGAATGACAAAATTACCCCTGTTTTATCAACTTTTGTGTGAGTTTACACATGCATACTTACATACACAGACAGATAGATACATATATATTCATTGTATGTATGTATGTATGTGCTAATTTAGGGCTTAAAATGGTTTTGTATGTCTCTAATCAGCTCATGTTTTATGCTGGTGTGGTTAGAAAGAAGCCTGATGGTGTTATATTCAACTTATGTTAACAAGCTTCATGATCATCGAAACAGAGGTCAAAATGCTGTTTTGTTTGATGGGCAGGTGGAATTCTTGGCGTATTTATTCTTTAAACGATAGTCCTTTTTTTACGAAC
Source organism: Helianthus tuberosus (assembly GCA_030545235.1). NCBI lineage: Eukaryota > Viridiplantae > Streptophyta > Magnoliopsida > Asterales > Asteraceae > Helianthus > Helianthus tuberosus. Next base: position 192,571,604 of record CM060352.1, on the reverse strand, counting down.
AAAAGATTAAGTATACGTTTTAATGATTTTCTTCTTTTTACTTTATTAATGGGATGTTGCAGGACCGGCTAGTTAAGGTGGTGTCTTTCGTTTCATCATTGCTGGATAACACAAAGAAGCCTATTCTAATCATAGCTTCCACCAGTGCTCTTTCCTTGTGGGAAATCGAGTTTTCAAAGTGGTCAAAGTCGGTCAACGTTGTAACATACAAAGGGACCAAAGATATCCGGACTGCCATTAGAGGGTCAAAATTTCAAGTCCTTTTATCTTCTCCAGACGCCATTGTTGAGGTACACAATCCTTTATATTATATGAAAATAACACCAATTCGTTTATGGATTATATCAATCTTGCTGTTTTGCAGGACGTGAAAACGCTTAATCATATTAAGTGGGAACTGTTAGTGATAGATGAGTGCCAACGCAACACAATTGCAATGCATTTAAAAAAATTTCAGAAGCTTATGGCTGATATGAAAGTTTTAACGGTTTCTGGTGAACCAGCGGTGTGTTTTCTCATTTCTTTTATCTCAAACAGGTCAATAATTAAAAAAATAGGTAAAAAGGGAAATGGGTCAAATTGGTCAAATAGGCTAAAACCCTACTTAAGTATATGTTTGGTTGCAATAAATTATAAACAAATGTCTGTGGGTCAACAAATGTATGTTCGTCAACCTGGCCAAGCCCGTTTTGACCAGTTATAAAATGACCATTTATCCCAAACTTGTTTTGACCCGTTACCAAACCCGCCCACCCTGTTTTGACTGGTAATAAAAATGATCATTTAAGCCTGAACTTGTGTTTTCTCTTTTCTTTTATCTCAAATGGGCCAATAATAAAAATCATAAAAAAAATTAAGGGAAACGAATCAAATTGGTCAAACGGGCTGGAAGTCAACCTAAGTCTATCATTAGTGCACTAATTATAAACAAACGTATGTGGGTCAACCCAACCCAACCCGTTTTGACCCGCGGTCCTGTCATTTCAGGATATTCTGCAGAGCTACCGAATCATTCTTTCGTTGGTTGATTGCAAAAACGAAAAGTTACATGCGGATGCTGACATGGAAATGAACAATGATATTAGCGCATTGAAAGAAAGACTGTCACCATTTGTTGCATTTGAGTGCAAGTTCACCACTCTTGATCTTCAAGAGTATTGGGTCCCGGTTCATCTTTCTTCAATGCAAATCGAACAATATTGTTCAATTTTAGCTTCAAATTCGGATGCACTCTCTTCATTATCAAAAACAGCTTCACTCAACGATGTCATCACGCAGATCCAAAAGGTTCTTTTTTTGGTTGTATTTTTCACATTCTGTTAAGTCAACGCTTCTTAATTTGATTAGTTATTTTTGCAGTGTTGCGATCACCCGTATCTAGTGGACCCCACTTTGCGTAATTCTACAAAAGAACCTTCTTTGATCGATCCATTGGCTGCTGAAGTCAAAGTCAGCGGCAAACTGCATGTTTTTGACAAGCTCCTGTTGGAGATTAAACGATGCGGTTTAAGAGCACTTGTACTATTTCATGTAAGTAAATTTTTGAATTTACTTTAGTTTTCTACGTGCTTTACATCGTTACGTTAAATTAATGAGTTGTTTTGTTGATTGACACTTGACAGTCATCGGTTAACTCAGAGAAGATATCAACCGGACATTTTCTAGACGACCTTGTTCATCAAAGATTCGGCGAGAATTCGTACGTGTATATCCCGGGGCGGGTTCTTTCTAATTCTGCGTATCTAAACAAAAAAGAAGCGTTAGAAATGTTCAACAAAGCAGATAGTGATAGGTTCATCTGCTTATGTGATCACCGTGCTTGTCTGTCGAGTCTTCGACTTTCACGTGTGGATGTGGTAATATTATTCAATAGTGATCCAAACCCACTAAATGACGTAAAAGCCCTCAAGAGGATCACAATTGATTCACATTGTGAGCGGTTAAACGTGTTCCGGTTATATTCAGTATTCACCGGCGAAGAGAAAGCGTTGATTCTCTCAAAGCAAGGTACAACTGTCGACGGTTATATTAGCTGGAGTGTTTGCCACCAGCTGTTAGGATGGGGCGCGACCTACGTATTCAGTAAGCTCAAAAGCTGCAGCGAGTCTGAACCTCTGTTTCGTATAGACGATTTGGTTCGCGAGTTGTCAACCCTGTTGATGAACACACGTGTTGAAACGGAGCGCCCGATCGTATCACACGCGCGTATGCAAGACGGAGCGTATTCTGGAAGTGTCTTGCTATTTGGTGAAACTGAAACGGAAATGCACACGAAAGAAAAAGGAAGTTGTTCTATTGATGAGTATTTGGTTGATAACAGACGTTCTGTTTTCTGGAGTAATTTGGTCAAACAAAGTCAACCTGTACTCGAAAACTCGTGTAGCAGGTTGTCTCGGAGAGTTCAAAAGTCGCCGCGATACTGGTTTGAAGGTATAAATGCAACGAGTCCCTCTTTTGTAAGATCAAAGCCGAGAAGTAAACGAAAATTGCTAAAGAATGTCGGAAGAAAACGGGCAGGTATGTGATACGAACCTACTAATTTGAATCAGTTTGGGCCGAACTGGGTGAGTGCATAAGCTGAAATTGAAGTAAACAGTTGACCCAGTCAACTAAAAGTTATGTATTTGGGGAAAACGGAATTAGTGGTTCGAAACGTAGATAAAAATAAGCAAATCGCGAGTGTTAAAGTTGTTTGATGTTTTAGTTAAGGGGCTAAATATGTTATTATCAAAGTTGAGGGGCTAAACATATCATTATTAAAGTTGAAGGGCTAAACATGTCATTACTAAAGTTAAGGGGCTAAAGTTGTTTGTTATTAAAGTTGAGGGGCTAAAGTTGTTTTAGTTAAGGGGTTAAACATGTCATTACCAAAGATGCAGGACTAAACATGTCATTATTAAATTTGAGGAGGTAAAGTTGTTTTAGTTACGGGGTTAAACATGTCATTACCAAAGATACATGGCTAAACATGTCATTATTAAAGTTGAGGGGCTAGAGTTGGTTAATGCCAAAGTTGAGGGGCCAAAGTTGGTTGATGTGACAAATAGCATATTTATAGTATATATAATTAGTATTAATAGCAGATTTTATTTCTTGTTTAGGGTCGATGTTTATTGTATAATAATTAGGATTCTTAAACCTTGTAATTGGAGACCTAATCTGATGCGGGTGAACCCGTTTTGGAATGCGATCCAGGTTGAAGATTATCTGAATTTTATATAATATTTAGTTTCTTAATTATCGAGTCTTTTATTAATTATCATATCTTTTATTTATTTAGTTTATTTGTGTTTATCTCTAAGGTTGTTAGGGTCCAATATAAATAGAGGTGTGAACTTTGTTCTTGGAACCTTTGGTTCAATTTATGGTCTTTGATAATCAATTGTTTCTTGAGCCATTTGATTGCACGCGAAACTGCATCATAATCCTTCACGAATTGGATTATCGATCTTGTTTGTTCTTGTTTCAATCAAATCTGAATTTCAGATTCTATCGGTATGACAGTTATATTATTAACTTTATTAACTAACATTAATGTTATATGTATGATCGTTTTATCGTTATTTCATTCATACAGGGCCACATACACCTTTTGTTACTCGTCAAGCACGTATGAATGCGACTGAAGGTTCGAGTTCAAGAACAAATGGAGGTCAACAAAGTCAAACCGAACAACCGCCACGGGATACTTCTGCGTCTACGCCTCTTGAAACGGAAATCGAAAGAATTCAGAAGGAGCGAGAGAAAATCACCAAATCACATCAAGAAGAGGTTTTTTTTTTTGAGTAAAATGCCATTTTCGTCCCTGAGGTTTGGCTAGTTTTCCAACTTTCGCCCAAAGGTTTGTTTTTCCGCATCTGGATCCAAAAGGTTTGAAATCTTGCCATTTTTATCTGGCTCGTTAACTCCATCCATTTTTTCTCCGTTAAGTCAGGAGTATTTATGTTTTTTTTTGTTAACTTAAAGGGCAATTCGGTCACGTGGTATTCGATTTTTTTACACAAAGTGAAAAAGACCGAATTGCCCTTTAAGTTAGCAAAAAAGACGAGAATACCCATGACTTAACGGAGAAAAATGGATGGAGTTAACGAGCCGGATGAAAATGGCAAGATTTCAAACCTTTTTGATCCAGTTGCGGAAAAACAAACCTTTGGACGAAAGTCGCAAAACTGGCAAAACCTCAGGGACGAAAATGGGATGTTACTCTTCTTTTAGAAAAAAAAACACGTCTCTTGTGGTTATATTAATTGTTGTATTACAACATGGTAATGTTCTTGTTTACATGCAGAAATCAATGCTGCTTTCTGAATTAGAAAAAGTGATTTCCGAGGCGCAAAAGAAGTACGATGCACTAGTACATGACTCGGAGACGAAATTGGCAGATGAACTGAAGATTCTTGAAGACTACGAGAAGCTTGTTAGTGCCAACAAACTTCTGGCGGAGATTTTGGCGCAAAACTGGCAGGACGCACTCAATCCGAACCAAACTGAGCTCAAGCGGAAGAGAAAACAAAAAGGTATATATACATATAATATATATATATATATATATATATATATATATATATATATATATAGGATTTCAAGATAACTTAATTTCTTTCAAGAACATCATTTGGTTATTGTTTTGTTTCCTTTGATTACAGACGCTAGCGCGTTTAGCATTCTTCAAATCCCTGCATCTGCGCTGGTTCGACCCAAGAACCCGTGTTTGACCCGTGGTCCCACCAGCTATTTTCCTGGGCACGGTTTAGCCGGGCCAGGACTACGCTCTCCAGCTCCTCATCTGAGGTCAAGCCCGTCAATGTTTGCATCATTACGCAATGGGCCCGCCACTGGTGAACCATCTCTTGGTCCATTACCGTCTCTAACTACCCGAACAGTTGATGGACACTGCCCTATATAGAAACAGAATCATACCGTTGAATTTATTGAGTATATAATAGACTATAGAGATCTGACCGAACTGCCAATTTGATGGACTTTTGATCTTGCAAGTGTGTCTATGCACTTGTTATAGAGGTTTTCGGTAGCTTTTTTGGATGTGTGTGGTTTAGTATGAATATGATGATAGTGGCTTATTGTTACTTGTAGTTGAGTAATTCCTTTGGGACTACAAAGAGCCATTATGTACTCCATATTCATTCAGAAATATATATAGAATTACATGCACACAAATTCATATTGGTACATTGTAACAACCGTCTAATTTCTAATCGGATTTAATGAAAATACGCATGATTTTATATAAAATGGTACTTTACTTCAAACAAGTACAAAATTTAAGTTTTAAGGTGATCACATACTAGTTGACTACTAAACTAGTTCCAACATTCAAAACATGATTAGTAAATTGTTTACATTATAGACATTGTCTAAAACAAAGTTAATCTAATGCGGAAGCTTCAAAAGTGCGTGTTCGGTTCTTCAAAACATGCTTGATCGCCATCCGGAAAGTCCTCATCATCACCTAAAGTCAAAACCACTTAAAATGTTAGTTTTGACATTGATATAATGCGTATAAACAAGTTCCAACATCGAATCATTAAAAATAAAATAAAAATTCAGAATTTGATCTGTCGCGTGTCGCGCCGGACATCATTCATTCTGTCGCGTGTCGCGACTGCCCTCGCGTGTCGCGCCAGATCTAGGTGATCCTGTTGCGTGGCGCGGGGGATACCATTTTCCAGCAGGTGCAGGTTTTTGACCTGCATTTCCTGCCAGCTCCGAAATTCACCAATTTTAACTTCAAATGCCCATAACTTTTGATCCGTAGGTCCGTTTTAGGTGATTCTTTTTCCTAAGCGTCTGTAATTTCATTACCGACGTGCCTATAACATTCATTATTCCAAAAATTCGGGTTACAGACCGAATGACTGAAATCACTTTGTAATTATTCAACCCACCAAGTTTATACCAATTTTTGTATTAATGAGATAGCAACCTTAAGGCGTTTTTACCGGACATCCGAGGCTTAATATCACCGGCATTTCATTACCAATCTTATTGTCACACCCCAACCGATGGCGGAAACATCGTGGCATGACACTGAGCGAAACAGATTGTCCAGAAGTTTCCATAACAACTATATTTACCAAATATTTAAAGCAACACGTCCCATACCATGTCATATAAGATAATACAGTTATTATAGAAAAGATCTAGTCAAATTGTTCTGTTCCGACAACTCAGATTCTTATTACAGACAATTGTTTATTGTTGACCTAGGTCTTTCCTAGCCTCGATTTCACACCATAGAAAGCAAATAAGCATCCTAAGCACATGTCACATACGTTAAAGTAAAAGTCAATACACATAGTGTAAAGGTGAGCATACAAGTTTGGTAATAGCATATAGAGTTCGAAAGCGTTACGTATAACCAGCACGTACACAGAGTGAAATGAGGCATGTTAGTTATCGACATGAACCTATCGATACCAATGACTGCGGGTTGACTGCCCAAGGCAGTTCGCGATACATTCTCACCACTGTGAGCCATGTAGGTAATTGTCCTTAACAACCCCCGAGTGAATAGGTGCTGAGTCCAAACTAATAGTACTATCGTTGCTAAGGCAGGTAGACAACATTCCATGTCTAAACATAACAAACAAGCATTCAGTAAGTCACGTATAACATGCGGTAACGGTTAGCGTTTAAAGTATTGCGTAGTGTGTTCTTTAGTATAAGTAACATATGTAACACCCAAAAGTGCGTAAAGCAAAAATGGATCGAGTATACTCACAGCGATTGATGGATTGAAGGGAGCGCTAGAGAGTAGGGTTATCCTGAACAGATTGATAGTATAACGATAAGCGACGCGTAAAACGATGCAAAGTACAAGTGGTTCGGACAGTAGTTCGATCGGATGGTAGTCCGATCGGACAGCCAGTCGTGCGAGTGGTAGTCCGTTCGGATGGTCGTTCGGTCGGATGACTGTTCGAGTGGATTGTTTTTTCCTTTGAGAAGGATGTGTTTTTGTATGATGGCTTGACTTTTGAAGTTTTCGTTGTAGCATTTTGAAAACATTGAAGTATCTTTGCCTTTCAGGTCGATCGATCGGACGGTCGTTCAATCGGACGGTAACCCGATTGGTTGGGCACTTCAGTAAGAACAAGTTCACAGCAGGTTGTCACTCGATCAGACGGTCGTTCGATCGGGTGGCACCCTTGGTGCATTGAACATGTTGAAAATTGTTTAAGTGTTGAAGTTTAAATGTCTCATGATTCGAGTGGCAGTTTGATCGGATGGTGGTCCGATCGGACAACAATTCGTTCAACATTCAGACTTCAATTGTTGGCAAAAATGGTTAAGTGTGGGACCAAGGTGCAAGTCGTTCGGCTTGGCCAGTCGTTCGGATTGGCTGTTCGATCGGACAGCAGTCCGATCGGACGGCACTCCGTCCTGGTCGACCTGTTCGTCTTACACTTGGTTGTTTTGATAGTTTGTCGTTTTATCAAGATGTGTTGATATCGTGCTAACCAACAGAACTCCATCCTAAGTTCTAGTGACCCGATCGAACAGGAACCACCCAAGTTCGGTCAGCCCACCGGGTCAGGACAATTGTTCTTGGTTAACCCGGAATCGATAATCTCGTGGATGGATTACGGATCTCGAACCAACATAACCACAATAATGAGTAGTAAGCCGGCACAAGCTCCGATTCTATCGGTTTTGGGTGCATTGAGTGTAAAAGAGTTGAAAGAAAGTTGGAAAAACCTTCTCTCAATCCTTTTCACCGTGAATATGTTTAGATCTACGAAAGATCTTTGTTTGTTTATGTGGAAATCGGTTAGATCTAAGTCGTTCTTGGTGGATTGAGGCCAAAACATGAAGTTCTTCAAGAACACATGATGACGTCATCCTAGAACACCTTGAATCTTGATGATTTCACGGTTAAAAGTTAAGATTCAAAAGATAGAAAGGTGTAGGAGTGCGTGTGGATTAAGGAAGTACAAGATTTAGGACGAGATCTTACCGGAATTGCGAGAAATCGAAGGAAAAAGCGAGTGAGAGCACTGGTCGGACGTCAGTTGCCAAAAGTAGAAAGTTTGAAAGTGACAAGGGGTATTTATAGGGTTACCCAAAGTGGAAAGGGGCTGGTCGGTCGGTTAGGCAGCCCGGTCGAACAGCTATCCGATCGGACGGCAGTCCGATCGATCGGCTGGTAGCCTGGTCGATCAGTCACCTTGTTCGAGTGTTCGGTGCGACAAGTTTTGCTGTTTCGATTTCGATTGCGAGCGTTTCGATGCGATAGAGTTTCCTAGTCAAATTACTTTTAATCCCAACTACTATATCAACATACAAGCATCCTTATTTCGTGTTCGTTTGCGATTCGATTGCGATTGAGTTCGATTGCGTTTCGATTGATCACCACCCATAACATAAATAAACATGCACAAGTAACATATAGGGCACACACACGTATAACAATAACCAAAATGCGTATTTCGAGTTGCGAGTGCGATTACGATAGCGATAAAGCGATTAAACATGTGATTAATAGCGATTACCATGCGATTATTAATAGATACTCCACATAATACAACTAATGCAAAAATAAAATAGACTAATTATAAGTCAAAGAAGTCAAAACAGGAATTGAGCAAGGAGAGACAGGTCGCAATTAGCAATCTTTTCTTCCTTTGACTTCAATCTTGACTTTGACTTTGACTCTCGAAACACGGGGTGTTACACTTATGGCTTCATGCTCTTGTGATTGTCGACACCAAAAGCTAACTATCAACACTAACATTACTAACTACCCAATTATTCGACCCGTTTGGCTCAATTATGGAATCCTCCATTTATATTGACTACCATACACTTCCTAGTCGAATCCTAACCTATTAATTCAAGTGGTGAACATTGTCACCTTAATCAACACAAGCTTTTGTTCTAAAATACAACTATACAAGTTCAAATATTAAAATTTACTTAATGTAACGAATCAAGTTACATACCTTCAAAGCAAACCTTTCAATCGTGCTTCATCACCGGCTTATCCACTAGACGCTCCGGCTTCCTTTCCTATAGAGTTCAATCATAGCATGTTTAGAACTCTTTTTCTTAACATATATCGCATAGTTTGTCGAAACATTACAAATATGTGTTTTAACTTGAATTTCAGTTTTAAGCCTTCTTTGAGGCATTTTTACAAACACTTTAAGGGCAGATTTTTACACCTTTTATAATCAAGTTCATGGCTTGTTACTTAGCCAATGTTAACATCAATATAAGCATGTTCATATCAATTTTTCTCATTATCAACTTCTGAATTTACTTCCTAGAGCTCAAATTACACTAGAACAACAATCAATTTCTAATGTCTAACATGTTCTTACAAAACCCACTTATCACCTTCAATGGTGATTATGAATTCACAAGAATTAGGTATAATTTCAACAAGTAAATGGCTAGGGTTTTACTCCTAGACACAATATCATCCCTATCTTATCCAAACAACATTCATGCAACATAAATTTCGAATTTCTTAGGTTTATCCAGAAATTCAACTAGAGATTTTCTTATAAAATTCACATACCTTATGACCCCCTTGCAATGGAGATCACTAATCTTAGCTCGGATTTTGTTTTGGAACAGATTTGAACCTTAAATCTATGAGATTTGTGAAGTTAGGGTTTTGAAGAACCTTGGTCGCCCCCTGTGTTTTGTTCGAACTCAGCACACACACACAAGTGTGTGTTTTGAGTTTTAATTTATGTTTTATTTTTATTAGTTTCAATTTAAACACTTTTGGCCCTCAACTATCGTTTAGTTTTTTATTTTTAGTGTTTTAACCCACTTATAAGTCACTACAAGACTTTTATCTAACTAGGTTATTTTTTTAATCCTAGTTAGTTCACTTGTTTATTTATCGACATTATATTTATAATAAATGATCTACATTTTCGGGGTGTTACAAGTCCACCCCCTTAAAAGGGTTTCGTCCTCGAAACCGGAAATACGTACCAAACATTGTCGGGTAGAGACGCCGCATCTCTTCTTCGAACTCCCATGTTGTGTCCGAACCCTTTCTATGCTCCCATTTGACCTTAACTTGATTAATCTTCTTATTCCTTAAATCTTTAATCTTCCGGTCTAGAATCTCAATTGGTCTTACCGCATAATTAAGGCTGTTGTCCACCTCGATATCATCGTAGTGGATATAAGCCGTTTCCTCAGCTAAGCACTTACGGAGTTGTGACACATGAAAAGTGCCATGAATTCCGCTCAATTCTTCCGGTAACTCAAGACGATATGCCACCTTGCCAACCCGTTCGATGAATTTAAAGGGCCCAATAAATCTTGGGCTTAGTTTCCCTCTTTTTCTGAATCGGATAACACCTTTCCATGGGGAAACTTTTAGCATGACCATGTCACCTACCTGAAATTCAATCGGTTTTCGTCTTTTGTTGGCATAAGACTTTTGTCTATCTTGGACCGCTTTCAAGTGGGCTCGAACCATGTCAATCTTCTCGTTAGTGGCTTGGACAACATCTTTATGAGCCAGTTCATGCGGACCCACTTCACCCCAACACACCAGGGTCCTACATTTTCTACCATATAGCATCTCATATGGGCCATGCCAAAGCTGGCATGATAGCTGTTGTTATAAGAGAATTCTGCTAACGACAAATACACATCCCAACTGCCCCGAAATTAATAATACACGCTCTCAGCATGTCTTCTAGAGTTTGTATCGTCCTTTCACTCTGTCCATCCGTCTGAGGATGGTATGCAGTGCTGATAAAAAGTTTTGTTCCCATTTGTTCCTGGAAATCTCGCCAGAAGTGTGAAGTAACCGGGTATCCCTGTCTGACACAATAGATACCGGTACCCCATGACGCGCCACTATCTCGTTTGTATATTCCTCCGACATCTTTTCTGAAGTATATGTCTCACGTATAGGAATAAAGTGAGCACTCTTCGTCAATCTATCCACAACCACCCATATAGCGTCGAATCCTCGGCTCGTCCTAGGCAGTTTGGTCATCAGGTCCATGGTGATATGTTCCCATTTCCAAACCGGGATTTCCAATGGTTGCAGTCTACCATATGGCTTTTGGTGTTCAGATTTGACTTGTAAACAAGTCAAGCATTTCTCTACATATTTAATTACATCCCTCTTCATTCCAGGCCACCAATAATTTTGCTTCAGATCGTTGTACATCTTGGTTGCACCCGGATGAATAGAATAACGGGATTTATGAGCTTCATCGAGTAGAAGCGTCTTGACCCCACAAGAGTTTGGGACCCATATTCTTCCGAATCGAGTCTTCAACCCGTTGTTACCATCCTCCAAATCCTTCAGTTGACCGACTATCCTTTCCTTTTTCAAGTTTTCCTCTTTCACTGCCTCGACTTGTGCTTCTCGGATTCGTTCAAGTAAACCCGAGGTTATAACAAGCTGCATCGACCTCACTCATATTGGGACGTAGTCCGATTTCCTACTTAAAGCATCCGCCACAACATTTGCCCTTCCGGGGTGGTAATGTATTTCACAGTCGTAGTCTTTTACCGTTTCTAACCATCGCCTTTGTCTCATATTTAACTCCTTCTGATCGAAGAAGTATTTTAAACTCTTGTGGTCAGTAAATATGGTGCACTTTACCCCGTATAAATAGTGCCTCCATATTTTTAACGCAAACACCACCGTCGCCAGTTCAAGATCGTGCGTGGGATATTTCTTCTCGTATACCTTTAATTGCCTTGAGGCATAAGCTATTACCTTGCCTCGTTGCATTAAAACACATCCGAGCCCCAAAAGTGAGGCATCCGAATAGACTACCAAGTCTTCGACTCCGTCCGGCAACGTTAATACCGGAGCTTGTGTTAACTTTTCCTTTAGCGTTTGGAACGCTTTTTCTTGTTCAACACCCCAAATGAATCTCTCCTCTTTCCGAGTTAATTTCGTTAAGAACGAAGCAATCTTGGAGAAATCTTGAATGAATCTCCTGTAATATCTCGCAAGCCCTAAGAAACTTCTAATTTCCGAAGGATTCTTTGGAGGACTCCATTTCGACACGGCCTCTGTCTTTGACGGATCAACTAATATTCCGTCGGCAGTTATGATGTCACCAAGGAATTGCACTTCTCGTAACCAAAAGGCGCACACGTACAACCTTTCCCGTCTGAGTGTCTTTAACACTTCCTGTAGATGATGCGCATGATCCGCCTCACTTTTTGAGTATACCAGAATGTCGACAATAAACACGATTACCGACTTGTCCAACATTGACTTGCAAACCCGGTTCATGAGGTCCATGAAAGCCTCGGGTGCATTCGTCAGCCAAAATGACATCAGAGGAACTCGTAATGTCCGTATCGCGTGCGGAAAGATGTCTTCGGTACATCCTCTTCCTTGACCTTTAATTGGTGATAACCCGATCTAAGTTCGATTTTTGAAAACCAATTCGCACCTTGTAATTGGTCGAATAAATCGTCTATTCTCAGAAGCGGGTATCGATTCTTTACCGTGAGTTTGTTTAACTCCCGGTAATCGATACACATTCGCATGCTTCCGTCTTTCTTTTTCACAAATAGTACCGGTGCGCCCCAAGGAGACACACTCGGCCTTATAAATCTTTTATCGAGCAAGTCTTGAATCTGCGACATTAGTTCTTGTAATTCTAATGGCGCGAGTCGGTACGACACTTTAGCTACGGGTTTTGCGCCCGGAACCAATTCGATTCCGAACTCTACCTCCCGTTCAGGCGGTATCCCCGGTAGATCTTCCGGAAACACATCTTGGAATTCACGTACTACCGGCACGTCTCTAATCTTCGGTGATTCTTTCTCGGGCTCATTCGGGTATATCATAAACGCTCTACATCCATGCTTTATAAGCTTGTGAGCTTCCAACATCGAACATATTATACGATTGCCTCCTTTCTCGCCATAAATTGTAACGTGTTTTCCGCTCGGAGATGTTAGTTTTATCTCTGTACGAAAACACACGACTTTCGCGTGGTGTCGGGATAACCAATCCATCCCAACAACCACTTGAAATTCTCCCATCGACATCGGATTAGATCTATCGAGTACTCTTCGTCATCGATACTCAATTTACAGCCTTGACAGACATCACACACTATGAAACTCTTGTTATCCCCTATTTCAACTTCTATGGGCACATATAATTTTGTCAATACAAATGAAGGATGTCGAATAAATCCATGTGAAACAAAGGATTTATTCGCACCCGTATCAAATAATACACGTGCAGGAATCGAGTTTATTGCAAATATACCTGAGACCACATCGGGTTCTGTTTTCGCTTCAGCCGCTGTTAGTTGGAAGGACCTGGCCTTCGCCTTTGAGGTTTCTGTTGGAGATTCTTTGGTATCTTTCTTTCCAACCAAGTCCGGGCATTCGGACTTTTTATGGCCCAGTTGGTAACACTTGTAGCACACAGAGACCTTTCCCGGACATAACGATGCAGTGTGCCCCGTCTTCCCACATATGGGACACGGTTTGTCTTTGAAGTGGCACTCACCCTTGTGCCCCTTTCCACACACCTTGCAACTCGGCGATCAACCTTTCACATCCGTCTTCTTTACCGATTCAGTCATTCGAGCTTTCTTTGTAGGGCTCGATTAACATCCGTTACCCTTCGTTCACCCCTCTCGATTTGTTTCTTCAACTCGATCTCCCGCTTCCGGGCGGTGTTAATGATTTCTGTGAGGGTTTCATACTTTGAGGGAGTCATAAACTCCCGGTATTCAGCGCTCAACATGTTGTAATAGTAGTATATCTTCTGCTCTTCACTAGTTACTAACTCGTCGCAGAATCTCAGCTTATCCATAAAAATGCCCGTGATTTTATCAATTGTTTCACCCCTCTGTCTTAACTGGATGAACTCCTCCTTGATCCTATTGATGACTGCCTTGGGACTATGATGTTTAAGGAATGGCACCTTAAACTCGTCCCATGTCATGACCCTTGCCGCTTCGGCTCCTATCTCCTTCTTTTTGTTGTCCCACCAATCCTTGGCTTGACCCCTCAACTGACCCGTTCCGTAAGCAATAAAATCACTCACGTCATAGCGGGTCCTTTCAAACATCCCTTCGACGTCACTTAGCCATCTTTAGCATATTATTGGGTCAACCTCCCCATTGTAAATCGATGGTTTACACACCATGAACTCCTTATACGAACATCCCTTACGTTCTCCAGATTTTTCTTTCAATAAGGTTGACATTGTCTTCCAACCTTTTAACTCGTTCTTCGACAAATGATAACACTGTATTCTGAATTTTGTCTATGAACCCGGATAGACAACCCTCAATTGCCTTTCCCACTTCTTCGGCAATTATCTCTTTCATTTGTTCGGTGCTTGTCGGCACCGGATCATCGTCATTCATTTCCGTCATCTCGAAACTGAAATGTTTACTTCAATTATTAAACATTTCATTTATAACATAGTTTTATTTGCTTCGGTTTAGCCAAGTTCGTAACTTGCTTTGACCGTTCTCATTTAGTGCACCTTCCGGGTTTGAGTGTGTTAACACACTCTTCCCGTGCACATTACTTCCCATCTCTTATACTTACATAGGATAAGATCTACTTGTCACACCCCAATATTTCCACGTATTACCAGTGGGCCCGGTGGGGAGTATCGTGACGTAGTTGATATCATCATAGTCAATAATCATAGTTTAAATGCACAGCGGAAGTCTAAAAATAGTAATATTTCAAAACGAGTTCAAAGTATCATTATATATTACAAAAGGGGTTGTAAAACGGATCAACAGGCGAATCATAATAAAAGAGGAAATGTTCAACAGACTTTAAGTGATAAAGCTAGCAAAACTCTTTATTTAATCACTCAAGAATTCCAGCCTATTTCGCTTAGTACCTGCACTTAACCTTTTTGAAAATACGTTAGTTTACAATGGTAAATACTATTAACTGACTCTTTTGAAAAATGTTTAAGAAAATTGATTTAAGTGCACTTGGCACATAATTCTTTTATAACTTGGGACCATTATTTTAAAAAAATAATCTTGTATACAGTTTTACATGTTTGTCGTCCATTCGGGACCGGTTAGAAGAGCCGAATTAGATTAATTGACACGCCACAAGTATACGCCCACAAGAGAGTGAGATACCGTTTATACATACGCAACTGTCATGTGTATGCCTACACCCCGTGCTTAAACCGTGGCCATTTCTAATAAATGAGTCGAGGATATCCAGGACATGGTCATTAACCCCCCAAAGGCATTGCACCAAACAAAACAGATTAAAAACGGGTTATGTAATTGTATTAATCATAATCCAATTTAAATAACTACATACCCGACCAAGCGGTATTATAATACCGTATCCCAAGCCCGTAATACGGAAAATAAGTTAAAAGTATTTACCTAAGCAAAAATACAGATTTATCTCAGCCGTATAACAATTCAGCAAGTGCGAATATCTTTTACTGGGCTCCTAAATCTGGAACGAAGGTTTTAATAACCTATTAGATTCCTAACGGGTCTTACTTAAGTTTAAACTTAGACCGGTTAGTTTTGAAGAAAGGTATACGGTTCAAAACACAAGATTAAGCGAAGACCGAATTAGAATGCGATTTAGACCCGACAAGTATGAAGACTTGTATAATATGGGTAAACTAAACACATTATGGATTTTGAGGTAAAAATGATAAGGTTTGATCGAGTATAAGACAAGTATGAAGACAAGTATGAAGACTTGTATAATGCCATTGTATATGTTAATCTTCATTGTATATTTGATCGAGTCTATGACCCAAGTGGGGTTTAAAGGTATTAGACAGATTTATATTAATTGTAGTTGAGGGTTTTATATGTAAGTTAGTTCTCTATATAATCTCTTGTAATTCTCCTTAATCAATACTTCCTTTCACATTCTGACAGTTTCTTTCCTGGAGACTGATCACATCACTGCCTTCTCTGCTGCTGACAAAACTGCTCCTCATCAGACAAGGATGCCACCAAATCGTCCCCACAAGCCAATCCTAATCACCCAATTTGGATCGCAAATGATGCCCATGTTCGGATGTTATTGCTGTCTACCATCTCAGAAGCCTCCTTCCAACATGTTCAAGGTATTTCTTCTCGTGACCTTTGGATTTCTCTTACGGATGTTTATGCACCACACACCTCCTCAAGAGAATATATTCTTAAAACACAATTGCTGAAAATTCAAATGAAAGGAGATGAAACATCATCAGCCTACCTTACACGGGCCCGCGAATATGCGAGTGCCCTTGCAAACATTGGTGAACCAATGAAGGAAAAAGACATCGTCATGCTCGTGGTATCGGGCCTCATAGATGAGTACAATGGCCTGAAAAGCAACCTCCTTGGTGGGTAATACCCAACCGCATTTTCTGAACTCCCTAGTTTGTTAGCCGATCACGATTACATGATCCAGAAGGCTGTCCCTACTGTTCCACCTGTTCAGGCCTTTACCACAGCCACCAATTCAGCCCCTACAGCCACAACCACAGATTTGTCTCAAACCCTTCAGCAATTGATTGCCCAACTTAATCTTTAGCCTCAGCCTGCTGCTCCACAGGCCTTTTATACCAACCGCGGTCGCAGTCGTGGCCAAGGAAACCGTCGTGATCGTGGAAATTTTAGTCGTCCATGAGGGAACGGAAATCGAAGCCAGTTTAGTTGGGCTTCCAATCAAAACACTGTTTATGGTTCGTGTAATAGATGTGGCATATGTCATATCCCATCACAATGCCCTAACCGTGACCCTGCCACTTTAAGGGGAAGACAACCCTCTGCTAATTTTCTGATAACAGGTCACAGGCACCATCTTCATGGCTTCCTGACACGGGCACTACTGATCATGTTGCACCAGACCTTTCTAACCTTGACGGTTCTGAACCTTACTACGGCGAGGACAATCTTCGTGTTGGCAATGGTAAGGGTTTACCCATACTCCACATTGGCTCTTCACAATTTTATTCACCCACTAAAACCTTTTTTACTTACAAATATACTTCATGTCCCTGAAATCAAACAAAAACTTCTTTCAGTTCAAAAATTTTGCCATGATAATAATGTATTTTTTGAATTTCACTCAACTTTCTTTGCTGTGAAGGACAAGCTTACTCGCCTTACCCTCCTCACGGGTCCAAGTAAAGATGGGCTCTACTCTTTTTGTCTGCCTCAGACTCAACCAGTTCCAAAAGTTTCCTTCTCCACCGCTCGCGCTTCATCTACTATCTGGCATCAACGCCTTGGTCATCCACATCCATAACTTTTGCAGTCGGTGTTAAATAAATATTGTTTACCGCTTTCTAATAATCGTGCATGTTCCTTTTGTGACTCTTGTGCTGTTGGAAAATCCTCAAAATTGCACTTACTATCTTCTACACTTAAAAGCTCTAATATTTTAGATTTGTTTTTTTTGTGATGTGTGGGGACCCGCCCCAGTTACCTCTTGTCACACCCCGATATTTCCACGTATTACCGGTGGTCCCGGTGGGGAGTATCGTGACTTAGTTGATATCATCATAGTCAAACAACACAATATATAAATGCACAGCGGAAGCAAAAGAAAAATATATTACAATCCGAATATAAAGTAATATCAAAGTATTACAACGGAAAGTAAAGGATCCACAGGCGGATCAAATAAAAAGAAAAAAAAACTGTTCAACAGACTTTAGACGCCTAGAACTTGCAAGATTCCTTATTAACGCCCTGAGCTTCCAGCCAATTACGTTCAGTACCTGTCACTTAACCTTTTTGGAAAATACGTCAGGTTACACTGGTAAATACAATTAACCGACTCATTTAAAAAGAGTTTGAAAATTTATTTGAATGCACCAGGCAAAAAAATATCTTTTATAACTTGGGACAATTATATAAAAGTAATCTTGTATACAAAATTACATATTCGTTATACGTTCAGGGCCCGATGTAGAAATCGATTCAAGATTAACAGTCCTAGACTCACATGGCAGCCTCTAAACAAGATCAAATCTGCATATAAGGGTCTTGAAGTAGTAAACTTTGAACACTTGCATTTTCTAAAAATCACAAGACAACTCCTGGAGCTTTCTGGACGACAAGGCATCTTCCTAGTGACCTCTAAGCTTATTTAGGACCATTGTAAGTGTTCATAACTCTTTCAAATTCGTTCTAGCTTAGTTATTCAACCGAAAGTCAATCCATCGTAATTTCTGTTTGACTTTGTGATTAAACGAAAATGGCTCAGTCATTTCTCAAATTGAAAGTACCTACAAGTTGGTATTTATGTGGGTAACAAACCCTCAAAAGGGTATTTTCAGATTCCCAATCTAAACATGTTGATTGTCGAGTCAAAGCTTTTCTTAAAAAGTCAACAGAATGTGTTTTTGCAAAATTAAGCATAATTAACAATGTAGGCTACATGCAACCTGTTTGATCATCAAAATAACTTGGTAATTAATGTAAGAACATGTTTCATCATGATCAACTCGACAATTTTCAGTTTAAACCCGAATCGGAACCGAAAGTCACATAAATTGACTTTTTCTTTGACTATCAGTTCTGATCCGTTCATGCATGTTTGAGATCTGCATTTGAGCTTATTTTGGACCAATTTTCATATAAGTTTAACTCTCTGAGATTTTATAACTTGGTTCAACACTTAACCGATTCATATGCATGTTTCCGATTTATGCTTAAAGTTGACTATTTTGCCCTTTTTATTATAAAATGTGATTTTTGAAAAAGTGAAAGAGTAGAAACATTTGTTACTAATTTATAAACTTGCACCAAAAATTTGATATCAGTTTGAGGTCCAGATTAAGAGTTATGCTCAATATCGTAATTTGAAAGCCTTGTGTTACTTAAACGGCGTAATTAGCATATAGCCTATTTAAACCCACTTTTTGATACCAAAATTTTTACCCACTGATGTTATATAATATTTTGGGATTTTTAAAGATTTTTATTTAATTTTTAGCTGATCATATCATAGATTACTAAGTTAATTCGGTAAATACCGATTTTGCCCTTTTAAGCCATAAAATGAGTTTTACAAATCCTTTTGACCCCAAACCTTTTTCTACTGATTTTATTTCTTAAATAAAATATTTTGAGCATTCTGGAAATATAAAAATATCAGCTTTCTTTTAAAAACCCGGAAACGGCTCTAAATCGCCTTTTTAAGCGTTTTTAACGCCTAGTATGTACTATAACCATATTAAACATATAAGGTTGATACCTACTGATGTTCTTAGCATATTTTTATAAAATAACAGTAAGTATAAGTTTTTGAACTCAGGTTTCCAGTTTTGACATTTTTAGCCCTTGTGAAATTACCAAAATACCCCTAAGGTGCATAGTTTGGTTTTAAATGATAAGTTTCACATATGGGTCATACCCTACTGTTATAACATGTTAAATTAAGTATATTTACTGTATAAACCAGACCTGTAACTCAGATCTCTAATTTAATTCTTTTATAATCTTTTAAATGACCAAAATGCCCTTATGAGGCATAAATTATGTTTAAATCTGTTTTGGGCATAATAGGAAATAACTTACTGATATTATAACATATTTAGAGCACATTATCTCAGGGAACTTGCATATGACTCCTACGGTTACCCGTAACGCTCTTTTCGCGTTCGGTTCGGTTTATGTAACTAGTTGCATAAATTGACCGAGACGGGTCAAACATTATCATTTTTGTCTCAAAATCCAGAATGTATTTAGTATACCCATATTATACAAGTATTCAAACTTGTCGGGTCTAAATCACATTCTATCCGGTCTTCGCTTAATCATGCGTTTGAACCGTTTCGTCCTTAAAGCTAACCGGTCTAAGCTTTAGCTTAAATAAAGACCCGTTAGAAATCTAATAGGTTATTTATAAACCTTTGTTCCAGATTAGGAACACCGGTAAAAGCTACCTTCACTTGCTTGTTGTGATATATACTTACCAAGGTAAATACTTTTAACTTATTTTCCCTATACGGGTTTGGGGTACGGTATATAAAATACCGCTTGGTCCGGCATTGAATTCTTTAATCGAATAGTGGTTAAATTTATTGAGATGCTATGTTTTGAATGTGTTTTGTTTGCTTAAAGCCTTTGGGGGGTTAATGACCATGTCCCGGATATCCTCGGCATCATCTTACGAGATGGCCACGACCTGAGCACGGGGTATAGGCGTATACCTGTCAGTGTATAACTCTAATGTGGAAGGTCTATTGATCTTTAACCCGGCATGAACCGGGCTACTGAACGCATAAGTAACATGTAAATCCTTTACAAGATTATATTACATAATTATCCCAAGTTATAAAATGTTTTGTGCCATGAGCATTCAAATCAATTTTCAATCATTTTCAAAATGAGTCAGTTAAATTGTATTTACCAGTGTAAACTGACGTATTTTTCCCAAAAGGTTAAGTGCAGGTACTACACGTAATAGGCTGGCTGTCTTCTAGAGCGTCCACAATAAGTCTCGCAAGCTTGGACGACAATAAACTGTTGAACAATATCTTATTTTATTTTGATCCGCCTGTGGATCCGTTTCAACTATCAGTGATATTTATTATTACACTTTATTAAAGTTGAAATGAATCTATCTTTGCTTCCGCTGCGCATTTATATATTGTGTTGTTTGTCTATGATGATACCAACTACGTCACGATACTCCCCACCAGGCCCACCGGTGACACGTGGAAAATAGGGGTGTGACAGGTTGGTATCAGAGCCAACTCTGAGTGAATTAAACACTAGTCTTTTGTGTTTAATCTCAGTTACACAATTGCACAATCCTCGATTCTCAAGTCTAGACAAGGAACTTAGGAAATTTCCAAATTTTTGTTTAAATTTTTCTAACTTTGTCTTAATTATATTTTTGTTGTATCACTTGTTGTTTTTGACAGGATCACCAGAATGCCACCACGTATGAGAGGTAGAGGCCGAGGACAAGGAGCATATGTAGCTCCAAACGACCATGAGGCCGGACCTTCACACCGGCGGACACCTTCGGATCCTCACCGCACTGATGCTCAAGACCTTTGGAGGTCTTTTACCGAACCTGCTTGGCGCTCAGTCTCACTGAGTACCTCTCCTTCGATCCCGCACTCCTTTGGGCCTCATTCGGAGAATGAGCCCCACAACTCACAGCAGTCCTATATTCCCTTAATAGGACACAATTCACCCTTTCACCAACCATCGCCTGTCTTCCAGGGTCAGTTCAACCCTGATGACTACTTAGAGGCAGCAGCAGTGGGTTTTAACCCACTTGGACCAGAAGACCACTTTTCGGGTGGCAACCCGATGGACATTGATGAGGATACTGATCCTGCTATGCCACCCTCCAGAACACCGAACCACCCCATCGAGATTTCTGATAGGTCACCGTTCATGGGATCGCCTTACAATGGTCCCGATAGCTTTGAGGAGAACTTCAAGCAGCACGACTGGGTGTTTACCCCCAGTTATCATAACTCTCCTTTGCACCAGCCCCATCACTCTCCTCTTCACCAGTCTTACCATAACTCCCCTCTGCACCAGTCATACCATAACTCTCCTTTGCACCTGCCTCACCACTCTCCCCTACACCAGCCACAACAACAGCCCCAGCAGCAGCCACAGCAGCAGCAGAATCCTTCCGAGGATTCCCGACTTGTAGCGGTCACTCCGCCAGCAGCACCACCTCCGCTTCAGCCTCCCTCGCCTCCGAGGCGAAGGAGGACTACAGTGCGAATGTCCGCACGAGGGGGAGTGCGTATCAGCACCCCTCCACTCTCGAGTGGCAGCCGGTACTCACCGGTCCACGAAGAAACAGAGACGGGTGAATCTTCACACCCCGTCTCTGAAGTAGCAACTGCGCCAGTCGCGCCACAGCCACCATTGGGTTTTGGAGACCCAATCCCCACTTACACCGGTGCTGCAGCATTTAACCCCTTCGACCAGCAGATTCACACGGGTTACAACTTTACGGAGGATCCTTATTGGATAGCAGCAAACTCCAACACTTTCCATCAAGAAGCTCCCTACGGAGGTCCCTGGGCTATGGGACCCTCGACCTATGGGTACCCATCATATGGGTATCAGCAGTTGCAGCCTCCTCAACCTCCTTATTATCAACCGCAGCCTCCTCAACCCCCGCTTTATCAACAACCACCTCAGGCACCGGCGATGTCACCGCCCCAAATGCAAGAAATCATTCATGAGATACAAGAGGTGCGTCAGGAGATGCGGCATGGGTTGCAGCATGAACGGAGGGGTAATCGGGGGATGTTTAAGAAGATAGCGGATCTGATTAAGGGGAAGAACAAGAAGGATCGTTGAATCCTATGTTTGTTGGTTATCTTAGTGTGGTACTCATGTCCCTGCGTGGACATTTATTTATTTCAGTACTCTACCCCTGCGAGGGTATTTCTTTCTGTTCTGCCCCTGCGTGGGCATATATTTTTATTTGACCCCTGCGTGGGTTTGTTTTGTTATTTGGCCCCTGCGTTGGCATGTGATTTATGTAAAAGACCCGTTTTGGGCAAATCCGTACTGATTTAATTTTTATTTATTTGAATGGTTAACTTAAGATTTTCATTTTTAAATTATGTGCATAAACATAGTGTATGAATAAATGAAAAATAACATTTATTATTTTGATGTACCATTTTAATAAAATAATAAGGATCTTAAAAAGGAAAAACCTAGCTGTTATGTTGTCATAAATCTAGCCAATATGGTGGAACCTGTTTAAAAAGATTCAAATCTCTGTTAACATCTGTAAACATGTTAACATTTTTGGCTAGTGTGATCCGTAAAATCACACGCCACCCTTTTAATAAATTATCCAAGATTATATTTTTATATATATATATATTTGGTTGTGACATAATGCCTACGGATGTAATTAATGTCATATAAAACAAAAAGGCAGCTATAGTTTATAAACTCCCTGCCAAGAAAAGGATTTATTTGTCTTTTTATACAAGCTTTAAATCCTATAAGATCTAAATTTGTAATTTAGAAATTTGTCTACGTGACTAGGCTTATTATGCCAATATTATATTTCATTCTAAAAAGATTACTAGTAAAAATCCTGAATGAAATTATTAAATTAACTAATATGGCTTTTATTTACCATGGTTAGTAAATCGTCAAGAACGATAATACTGTTTAGGCTTCTGAATAGACCTTATCCTTATTTTTGTGTAGCAATTAAGACTACATGACTAAGTCTGAAGAGATAAACAGTCATCCAGTGGAAAACCCCGATAATACTAAAATACTTGTAACGGGTGCGGAGTTGAAAGCATTAGTGAATGATGCTGTTATCGAAGCACTAAACAGACAATATAGCGAATCAAACGGGACCCGAAGTAGGACCCGATCTGCGCCACATTCTAAACCAAAAGTTCGCTCTGAGGCTCATAGCAAGCCGCCCTCTAAGAAAGTTGGACCTAAGAAAGATGAGCTTAATAGGGATGATGAGGATCATCACTCCTCTAACCAAAACAGTGTCCCGATAAAGAAGATCAAGCAGAAACAGGAACCGCATAGTAAGTCCTGTACGTATAAATACTTCGTCTCATGTAAACCCAGAGACTTTACTGGGGAGAAAGGAGCGGTCGATTGCATGACCTGGTTGGACGAAATGGATACAGTGGTAGATATCAGCGGGTGTGCTGAAAGAGATGTAGTGAAATACGTATCACAATCGTTCAAAGGAGACGCACTAGCGTGGTGGAAATCTCTTTTACAAACTGCCGGAAAGATCCCACTCTACAGTATGTCATGGGATCAGTTCGTTGCCCTTATCAAGGAAAATTTTTGCCCGCAACATGAAGTTGAAAGGATCGAGTCAGACTTCTTATCTTTAGTGATGAAGAATTTAGACTGCCAGGCATACCTCACCACTTTCAATACTCTATCTCGATTGGTTCCGTATTTGGTAACCCCAGAGCCGAAAAGGATTGCCCGTTTCATCGGGGGTTTAGCCCCTGAAATTAAAGCAAGTGTTAAGGCATCGAGGCCTACAACTTTCAGATCAGTAGCTGATCTATCTCTCTCTCTCTCACCCAGGACGTAGTCAGGTTGAGAGCAATCAGGAACTCGGAAGAGAATAAGAGAAAACGTGAGGACGATACCTCACGAAGATCAGAAAAGAGACACCGAGGAAATAACGACCACAGGAAAGGGTCGGGATCTAAGAGAGATGGGCAACAATCAGGGGATAAGCCCAAGTGTAAAACCTGTAAGAAGAACCATTTTGGGAAGTGTCGATTTGAGCCGAAATCTCAGTCCCACACAAGACCCTGTGGAATTTGCAAATCGACGGATCATACGACTTTGAAGTGTAAAGGGCTGAAGGATGCAACATGTTATGGTTGCAACGAAAAAGGGCACATTAAGTCTAATTTCCCAAAGTACGCCAAGAAAGCCGATGATGGAAAGAAGACCAATGCGAGGGTCTTCAAGATGGACGCTAAGGAAGCTGTCCAAGATGACAAGGTTATTACAGGTACTTTTCTTGTAAATGATGTTTTTGCTAGGGTATTGTTTGATTCTGGAGCAGATAAATCTTTTGTTGATGATAAGTTCTGTAAGTTATTAAATCTACCTGTTAAAACCTTAAGCGTAAAATACGAGGTGGAATTAGCTGATGGAACCATAGAAACAGCCTCAACTGTTTTAGATGGATGTGTTATATCCATTAGGAATCATTCTTTTCCTTTGTCCTTACTTCCCTTTAAGCTAGCTGGCTTTGATGTAGTTATAGGCATGGATTGGTTATTGCATAACCAAGCCCAGATTGTATGCAACAGGAAGCAAGTGATAGTCAAAACCCCGTCTGGGGAGTCACTTACCATTCAAGGGGATACTCAGCATGGATTGCCTGAGCAAGTGTCCATGCTCAAGGCATCCAGATGTCTGCAGAAGGGTTGTGTCATTTATATGGCACAAGTTACTATTGATGAGCCAAAGCCCAAGATTGAAGACATCCCTGTCATTGCGGAATATCCCGAAGTTTTTCCTGAAGAACTACCTGGTTTACCACCAGATAGGCAAGTGGAATTCCGAATTGACATCATCCCGGGTGCGGCACCAGTAGCGAGAGCACCTTATAGGTTAGCACCAACGGAGATGAAGGAGTTAAGGACGCAGTTAGATGATCTGTTAGCTAAAGGTTTTATTAGACCTAGTTCGTCCCCTTGGGGAGCGCCGATCTTGTTTGTCAAGAAGAAGGATGGATCGGTGCGTCTGTGCATCGATTACCGTGAACTTAATAAGGTCACTATCAAAAATAGGTATCCTTTGCCCAGGATCGACGATCTGTTCGATCAGTTACAAGGAGCAAGCTACTTTTCTAAGATCGACTTGAGGTCAGGCTATCATCAGTTGAAGGTCAAAGATGAAGATGTACACAAGACAGCGTTTAGGACTCGTTATGGACATTACGAGTTCCTAGTGATGCCTTTCGGGCTCACTAATGCGCCAGCCGCATTCATGGATCTCATGAATCGCGTCTGCAAGCCTTATCTGGATAAATTTGTCATCGTCTTTATTGATGACATTCTCATCTATTCGAAGAACCAAGCTGACCACGAGAAACACCTTCGTTGTATTCTCAAACTTCTACATCAAGAGAAACTCTACGCCAAATTTTCGAAATGCGAATTTTGGCTTCGAGAAGTCCAATTCCTTGGACATGTGGTAAGTGAGCGTGGTATCCAAGTGGACCCCGCTAAGGTAGAAGCAGTTATGAATTGGCAAGAGCCAAAAACGCCTACTGAGATTCGCAGTTTCCTGGGTTTAGCAGGATATTATAGGCGCTTTATCGAAAACTTTTCAAGGATTGCTGTGCCTCTAACCTCGTTGACACGTAAGAAGGTTAAGTTTGATTGGGGCCCTAAGCAACAGGAATCCTTTGACATTCTGAAGAAGAAGTTGAGAAATGCACCGGTGTTAACATTACCCGATGGTATAGAAGAATTTGTGGTGTACTGTGATGCATCGCACACTGGTATGGGCTGTGTACTCATGCAGAAAGGCAAGGTTATTGCCTACGCTTCACGACAACTAAAGGTGCACGAAAAGAACTACACCACCCACGACTTGGAGCTGGGTGCCGTTGTATTTGCATTAAAACTTTGGAGACATTACTTATATGGAACCAAGTGTGTGATCTATTCGGATCACAAGAGCCTTCAACATTTGTTCAATCAGAAGGACTTGAACATGCGACACAGACGATGGATGGAAACTCTAAATGATTATGATTGTGAGATAAAATACCATCCAGGCAAAGCAAATGTAGTTGTTGATGCCTTAAGCAGAAAAGAAAGAGTGAAGCCAATAAGAATCAATGCCAAGCGCATCGAAATCAGGAATAGTTTAAACGAAAGGGTGTTAGCTACACAGAAGGAAGCTGTGTTGGAAGCTAACTATCCTGAAGAAAAGTTAGGAGTAACTGAGGAGCAGTTATCCTATGACAAAGACGGAATGCTTAGATTGAATGGACGAATATGGGTTCCAGTTTATGGAGGACTTCGAGATGTTATTCTCCAGGAAGCCCACAGTTCCAAATATTCTGTTCATCCTGGAGCTGATAAGATGTACCAGGATCTAAAAGCCAACTACCGGTGGATTGGTTTGAAAAAGTCTGTAGCTGCTTATGTAGCTAAATGTTTGACTTGTGCGCAATTCAAAGCTGAGCATCAGAAACCGTCAGGTTTGTTACAACAACCTGAAATTCCCACATGGAAGTGGGAGATGGTGACAATGGATTTCATCACCAAGTTGCCAAAGACGAGAAAGGGAAATGATACTATATGGGTCATAGTAGATAGACTGACGAAGTCAGCACATTTTCTACCCATCAAGGAGACTTATAGCTCCGATATGTTAGCCCAGTTATATGTTGATAAGATTGTAGCTTTGCATGGAATACCTGTGTCTATTATCTCTGACAGAGACACTAGATACATGTCACATTTTTGGAAAAGTTTCCAACAATCCTTGGGCACACGTTTAAATTTTAGTACGGCTTATCATCCACAGACTGGCGGTCAGAGTGAGCGTACTATTCAAACTTTGGAAGACATGCTACGTGCATGTGCGATCGATTTGGGTGGTAGTTGGGATAAGAACCTACCATTAATCGAATTCTCCTACAACAATAGCTACCACACCAGCATAAAGGCTGCGCCTTTTGAGGCCTTATACGGTAGAAAGTGTAGATCGCCTATTTGTTGGGCGGAAGTTGGAGATGTCCAACTATGAAAGAAAGTGAGGAATTACAAACTACAGGGGCTAAACGTGTCAACATGTTGAAATTATACCTCTAAGTGATCTTTTGGCAAACCCGAAGCTTTGTAATGATAAAATATACTCACTAGAATATGTGATAAAAATTTCATGAAGTTTCGTGATCGTATGAGAAAGTTATGATCAAAACCGTACACGAAGGGTTAAATACGTTAACGTTGATTTCGTGTCTTTTCGGGTAAGCACAAAGTTGTTCAAGGACTTTACCATGTTTATAAATATCCCAAGGCCCTTAAAAATCAGAATTTAGGGTCTAATGTGCAAGATAAATAAGTAAAAACACGTTACAAAAGGACAAGGACTGAATTGCAAATCAATGAAACTTGGAAACCTGGTCGCCACACCCTCGCGCCACGCGAGGGGGGTCTCGCGCCACGCGAGCACCCTGCCAGCGCAGAATACATGCACAGCTGCCAGTTATGTCTGTTTTGCGAGTTGTTGACAGCTGTTGTCGACTTCAGGGCCTCACCAATCGAATTTCATGCAGTTAGGGACACTTGTATGCTTCTTACTACAGTCCTAGACTCACATGGCAGCCTCTAAACAAGATCAAATCTGCATATAAGGGTCTTGAAGTAGTAAACTTTGAACACTTGCATTTTCTAAAAATCACAAGACAACTCCTGGAGCTTTCTGGACGACAAGGCATCTTCCTAGTGACCTCTAAGCTTATTTAGGACCATTGTAAATGTTCATAACTCTTTCAAATTCGTTCTAGCTTAGTTATTCAACCGAAAGTCAATCCATCGTAATTTCTGTTTGACTTTGTGATTAAACGAAAATGGCTCAGTCATTTCTCAAATTGAAAGTACCTACAAGTTGGTATTTATGTGGGTAACAAACCCTCAAAAGGGTATTTTCAGATTCCCACTCTAAGCATGTTGATTGTCGAGTCAAAGCTTTTCTTAAAAAGTCAACATAATGTGTTTTTGCAAAATTAAGCATAATTAACAATGTAGGCTACATTCAACCTGTTTGATCATCAACATAACTTGGTAATTAATGTAAGAACATGTTTCATCATGATCAACTCGACAATTTTCAGTTTAAACCCGAATTGGAACCGAAAGTCACATAAATTGACTTTTTCTTTGACTATCAGTTCTGATCCGTTCATGCATGTTTGAGATCTGCATTTGAGCTTATTTTGGACCAATTTTCGTATAAGTTTAACTCTCTGAGATTTTACAACTTGGTTCAACACTTAACCGATTCATATGCATGTTTCCGATTTATGCTTAAAGTTGACTATTTTGCCCTTTTTATTATAAAATGTGATTTTTGAAAAAGTGAAAGAGTAGAAACATTTGTTACTAATTTATAAACTTGCACCAAAAATTTGATATCAGTTTGAGGTCCAGATTAAGAGTTATGCTCAATATCGTAATTTGAAAGCCTTATGTTACTTAAACGGCGTAATTAGCATATAGCCTATTTAAACCCACTTTTTGATACCAAACTTTTTACCCACTGATGTTATATAATATTTTGGGATTTTTAAAGATTTTTATTTAATTTTTAGCTGATCATATCATAGATCACTAAGTTAATTCACTAAGTTAATTCGGTAAATACCGATTTTATGATCATATCATAAAATGAGTTTTACAAATCCTTTTGACCCCAAACCTTTTTCTACTGATTTTATTTGTTAAGTAAAATATTTTGAGAATTCTGGAAATATAAAAATATCAGCTTTCTTTTAAAAACCCGGAAACGGCTCTAAATCGTCTTTTTAAGCGTTTTTAACGCCTAGTATGTACTATAACCATATTAAACATATAAGGTTGATACCTACTGATGTTCTTAGCATATTTTTATAAAATAACAGTAAGTATAAGTTTTTAAACTCAGGTTTCCAGTTTTGACATTTTTAGCCCTTGTGAAATTACCAAAATACCCCTAAGGTGCATAGTTTGGTTTTAAATGATAAGTTTCACATATGGGTCATACTGTAACACCTCGGAAATTCACGTCCTGTAATATGTTGACACGTGTCATAAAGTTTAAACGTGTGAAAGAAATATTATGGAAGGACTAAAAGTTGACAAACATGGAAAGTATGTGAATATACGTATTCTAAGTGTCAACTGTGAATAAATATAATGTATATTAACCCTACACGATGCTCATACCTTCAAACGAATAAATCATGGATCATACGAAGCTAAAAGTGAGAGATTACAAACTACAGGGGTTAAATGTGTCAACATGTTTAATATATACCTCTGAGTGACCTTTTGACAAGCCCGAAGCTTTGTAACGATAAATTATGCTCACTAGAATGCACGATATAAATTTCATAAAGTTTCGTTATTGTATGAGCAAGTTGTGATCAAATTCGTTTACAAGGGTTAAAAGCGTCAACGTTGAAAATTAGGCCTTTTCGGGTAACAATAAAGTTACCCGGGGACTTAACGAAGTGGGAATATATCTTGAGGCCCTTATAGATCAATATTGAGGGTCCATATCGCAATAAACAAGTGTCTGTACAAAGTATTGAAGAGACAGGGACTGAAACTGCAATTTAACAAAAATGTGTTGGATGATCTTAGGGGCTCGCGTAGCGCGAGCTTATAGGCTCAGGCAGTCGCGCTACGCGACTGCCACATCTGGACAGAACTTTGATTTTGTTGATTCTTTGTCTGCACATTGAACTTGGATGCACTTTGATCGATCATAACTCATCCCTTGGCCCCTAAAACACCCCTAGAACACTAGGGCATGTGTCAATCAATTGTGGATGGGTGCTAGACTTGGTTGTCAACACCTTATGGTGTCTTAATCCACTATATAAAGGGCTTTCAAGTCATAACCTTTCCTCACACCATTTTCAAGCAATCTGATCATTGGAGGAGCTTACAAGCAGATCAAGGGCCTTCCTAAGCATCCATTAATCACTTGGTAAGTTGCCTAACCTTTCTAAATTAATTATAGCTTAGTAATTAGCTTAAAAGTCAAACCGACGTAACTACGGTTTGACTTCAGGATTAGTTAACGATAGCTCAGTGTTATCACGAAGTAAGAGTATCGTTAGATAGGTAATTATATGGGTATTAAACCCTTATAAGGGCACATACCAATTCCAGACCTATCTAGGTCGTTTGTCGGGTCAAACGTTGACCGAAAAAGTCAACAGAAATGCAAAATATGATTTAATGCACAATTAATGATACGAGAGGTGTGTAACCTGTTTTAATCTTAATATAACATGGTAATAAGTATAAAAACTTGTCTACGCTTGCCCGACTCGACAAATTTCTGTTTAAACCCGGTTCGGAGCCGAAAGGCGCAAAACCTTGACTTTTGCTTTGACTTCGGTTCTGACCCGTTTTAGTTTGATTTGAAGATGCCTTAGTGCTTCGTTAGAGTAGGGTTGCATGTTAGTATAAGTCTCTGTACTTGTTTCGTTGATTATCCGATGCATGCACACGTTTCCGTTAATCGCTTAAATTGGACCATAATGCCCTTATGACCATACAACGAGAATTTTGAAAATGTGGAAGTACAATAATCTTAGTTACTGATTATTAAACATGTACGTAAATTTTCACGTCAATCGGAAGTCTAGATTAAGAGATATGCGCATTAGCGTAAATAATAAGCTTTTTATTAATTAAACGGCGCGATTAGCGCATAGCCTATCTAAACCCGATTTTCGGTACCAAAACTTTTACCCACTAATGTTAAATAATATTTTGGGATTTTTGAAGATTTTTAATTATTTTTAAACTGGTCTTAAGCTAGGCTTATCGCCTTAATTCGGGTAATACCGAATTTACCCTTTTCGGTCATAAAATGATTTCTACAAGGAATTTTGACGCGAATCCAATTGCTACTGATTTTAAATAATAAATGTAATGTTTTGAGCCTGTTTAACTAATCAGAAAACCCAGAATCGTATTTTTAATCGTACGTCGCTTAAAACGGGTTATACGTGTATTATACGCGTAGTTTAGGCTTAAAACTATTTTGAGACATACGGATTACTATCAACTAATATAATCTGTTAAAAATAAGTTGTTTACTGATTACTTCAGTCCCAAACATCAGGGTTACGTTAAATCCCTTTTATAGTCGTTAAAATGACCAAAATACCCCTACGGGGCATAATTAAACATTTAACTCGTTTTGGGCATTATGGAAGGTATCATTATGATATCACAACATAATTTAAGCATATTAACTTAGGAAACCTGTTCGCGACCATTCGGTTACCCGTTACGCGTTATTCGCGTTCGGATCGGTTTATATAACTAGTTTATATAAGTTAACCGAAACGGGTCAAACCTTTACGGTTTTATCTCAAAATTCAGAATGTGAATAATAAACCCATATTAAGCAAGTCTATGAACTTGTCGGGTCTAAATCACATTCTATCCGGTCTTCGCTTAATCGTGCGTCCGAACCGTATCTTCCTGTAAGACTAACCGGTCTAAGCTTAGGCTTAACTAAAGATCCGTTAGCATTCTAATTAATTATTTATACCATCATTCCAGACTAGAGCATTTCGGTAAATGGTACATACGCTTACTTAAGTGAATACGGCTGAGTTATTAGATTCTTGCTAATTAAGACAGGAGCTAGCTCAGGTAAATACTCTTAACTTATTTTCCCTATACGGGCTTGGGATACGGTACTATAAAAGTACCGCTTGGTCGGGTGTATGTAGTCATTTAAATCGGATTGTGATTGATGTACTTACATAACCTGTTTAATATGTATTATTTTATTATTATTTGGTGTATGGCCTTTGGGGGTTAATGACCATGTCCCGGATATCCTTGGCATCATTTTACGAAATGGCCACGACCTAAGCACGGGGTGTAGGCATACACCTGACAGTTGCATTATGTAAAAACTGGTAATCCACTCCGAGGTATCATCCTTGTGGGCATTATACCGGAACTGGTAATCCACTTAGGGGATGATAGCCTGTGGGCATTATACCTGTGGCGTGTCTGTTAATCTAGTCCGGCCCTACAAACCGGCCCTAACGGACGACAAATAAGTAAAACTGTATACAAGATTATATACAAATAATTTTCCCAAGTTATAAAAGATTAATTTTGCCTCTGTGCATTTTAATCAAAGTGTCAAAAGGTTTTGTGCCTGGTGCATTTAAATCAATTTTCTTAAACTCTTTTCAAATGAGTCGGTTGAGTGTATTTACCAGTGAAAACTGACGTATTTTCCAAAAAGGTTAAGTGACAGGTACTGAACGTAATTGGCTGGAAGCTCAGGGCGCTAATAAGGAATCTTGCAAGTTCTAGGCGCCTAAAGTCTGTTGAACAAATGATATGTTTTAAGATCCGCCTGTGGATCCTTTACTTCCGTTGTAATACTGAATATTACTTCATATTCGGAATGTAATAATAAATATCTTTTGCTTCCGCTGTGCATTCATATATATTGTGTTGTTTGACTATTATGTTGCCAACCACGTCACGATACTCCCCCACCGGGCCCACCGGTGACACGTGGAAATTTGGGGTGTGACACATACCCTACTGTTATAACATGTTAAATTAAGTATATTTACTGTATAAACCAGACCTGTAACTCAGATCTCTAATTTAATTCTTTTATAATCTTTTAAATGACCAAAATGCCCTTATGAGGCATAAATTGTGTTTAAATCTGTTTTGGGCATAATAGGAAATAACTTACTGATATTATAACATATTTAGAGCACATTATCTCAGGGAACTTGCACATGACTCCTACGGTTACCCGTAACGCTCTTTTCGCGTTCGGTTCGGTTTATGTAACTAGTTGCATAAATTGACCGAGACGGGTCAAACATTATCATTTTTGTCTCAAAATCCAGAATGTATTTAGTATACCCATATTATACAAGTATTCAAACTTGTCGGGTCTAAATCACATTCTATCCGGTCTTCGCTTAATCGTGCGTTTGAACCGTTTCGTCCTTAAAGCTAACCGGTCTAAGCTTTAGCTTAAATAAAGACCCGTTAGAAATCTAATAGGTTATTTATAAACCTTCGTTCCAGATTAGGAGCACCGGTAAAAGCTACCTTCACTTGCTTGTTGTGATATATACTTACCAAGGTAAATACTTTTAACTTATTTTCCCTATACGGGCTTGGGGTACGGTATATAAAATACCGCTTGGTCCGGCATTGAATTCTTTAATCGAATAGTGGTTAAATTTATTGAGATGCTATGTTTTGAATGTGTTTTGTTTGCTTAAAGCCTTTGGGGGGTTAATGACCATGTCCCGGATATCCTCGGCATCATCTTACGAGATGGCCACGACCTGAGCACGGGGTATAGGCGTATACCTGTCAGTGTATAACTCTAATGTGGAGGGTCTATTGATCTTTAACCCGGCACGAACCGGGCTACTGAACGCATAAGTAACATGTAAATCCTTTACAAGATTATATTACATAATTATCCCAAGTTATAAAATGTTTTGTGCCATGAGCATTCAAATAAATTTTCAATCATTTTCAAAATGAGTCAGTTAAATTGTATTTACCAGTGTAAACTGACGTATTTTTCCCAAAAGGTTAAGTGCAGGTACTACACGTAATAGGCTGGCTGTCTTCTAGAGCGTCCACAATAAGTCTCGCAAGCTTGGACGACAATAAACTGTTGAATAATATCTTATTTTATTTTGATCCGCCTGTGGATCCGTTTCAACTATCAGTGATATTTATTATTACACTTTATTAAAGTTGAAATGAATCTATCTTTGCTTCCGCTGTGCATTTATATATTGTGTTGTTTGTCTATGATGATACCAACTACGTCACGATACTCCCCACCGGGCCCACCGGTGACACGTGGAAAATAGGGGTGTGACACCGGGACATGGTAATTAACCCCTAAAGGCTTTTATTTCGAACAATACAGATTAAAGCGGGTTACCTCAATAATTTAATCACAATTCGACTAAACATTCAATACCCGACCAAGCGGTATTATTATAATACCGTATCCCAAGCCCGTATAGGGAAAATAAGTTAAGAGTATTTACCTGAGCTAGCAATGCAATTTATACTCAGCCGTATATTCTAATCAGCAAGCACAAGTACTTTTACTGGGGCTCTTAATCTGGAACGAAGGTTTTATATTAACCTATTAGAATCCTAATGGGTCTTTAATTAAGCCTAAACTTAGACCGGTTAGTTTTTAAAGAAAGATACGGTTCAAACGCACGATTAAGCGAAGACCGGAATAGAATGTGATTTAGACCCGACAAGTTTGAAGACTTGTATAATATGGGTAATCTAAACACATTCTGAATTTTGAGATAAAAATGATAAGGTTTGACCCGTTTCGGCTAATTTATGCAAACTAGTTACATAAACCGAACCGAACGCGCAAGAAGCGTAACGGTTAACCAAAAGAGTCATATACAGGTTTCCTAAGTTAATATGCCTTAAATATGTTGTGATATCAGTAGAATACCTTCCATTATGCCCAAAACGAGTTTAATCTCAATTTAAGCCCCGTAGGGGTATTTTGGTCATTTAAAAGATTATAAAAGAGATTAATTTTAATTCTGGGACTCGGGTCTGAAATAATCAGTAAAACAACTTAAATTAATAGGCTATATCAGTTGGTGATAAGTCTTATATGCCAAAATGGTTTTAAACCCATACTAGGTGTTTAATACGCGTAAAAAGCCGTTTTAAGCGATTTCCGAGTTATACAGGAAATCTGAGTTTTATGATCAGGTTATGAAGTTCAAAATACTTCATTTATTATATAAAATCAGTAGCAATTGGATTGGTGTCAAAATACTATGTAGAACTCATTTTATGAACAAAAAGGGTATAATCGGTAATAACCGAATTAAGGCGATAACCCCATGTTATGATCAGTTTAAAAATAATTAAAAATCTTCAAAAATCTTAAAATATTATATTACATCAGTGGGTAAAAGGTTTGGTGTCAAAAATTGGGTTTAGATAGGCTTTATGCTAATTGCGCCGTTTAATTAACAAAAAGCTTTTTAAATGCGCTATTGAGCATAACTCCTAATCTAGACCTCTAACTGATATGAAATTTTAGGGACATGTTTATAAATCAGTAACAAAGATTATTGTCTTCTCACATTTCCAAAATTCTCATTTTAAGGTAAAAAGGGCATTATGGTCAACATTAAGCAATTAACGGAAACGTGTAAACGGATTGGACAATCAACGAGCCAATCACAGGGGGTTATACCATTATATAACCTGGTCCTAATGAAGCTCTAAGGCATTTCTAAACCCAGCTAAATCGGGTCAGAACTGAAGTCAAAGTTTTCCGACTTTCGGTTCCGAACCGAGCCTAAACAGAAAATTGTCGGATCAAACAAGCTTAGACCAGTTCTTATACTAATTACCAAGTTACATGAGTGATAAAATAGGTTACACGTCTTCTACATTGCTAATTACGTGTTAATTCGCAAATTAAGTTTTTGTTGACTTTTTATAACGAACTCTGACCCGACAAATGATCTAGTTAGAGCGGGAATCAGAGGGTGCCCTATTAAGAGTTTATTGCCCACATAATTACCTACTTATAACAACTTTCAATTTGACTAATCACTGGACCGTTAGCGATTAATCGATAAGTCAAACCTTAATTATGACGGTTTGAATTTTAAGCTATTAACTAAGCAAAACACGATTAAGGAAGGTCAAGGATACTTACCAAGGTCCTAATTACGACTAGGGATGCTTGGGGAAGACTCTTGTGCTCCAGAAATGATCAGAAGTGAAGTTGGGAATGAATAATCAAGAATTGAAACAATGTGGCCTTTATATAGTGATCTTGATTGATCAAGATCATGCCAAACAATGCTATACATGTTCCCTGATGTTAAACATGTGTCCCAAATGCCTAAGAACCAGTAGGGGTCGCTCAAGGAAGTGAAAAATATCAATATAAGTCGTTTAAATGGCTGAACAGACACCTGACCAAGTTTCTGCATCTGGGCATGGCTTACGGACCATAAGGGTCCAGCCATACGGTCCGTAAGGACTGGCCAGCTCACCAGAACTTTTAAAAACTGACACCTTTGGCCCCTGATCCTTCCAAACTTGATTTTAAGGTGCTTTCTTGCACTTGTAACCCCCAAACTTGACTTTTAAGGACTCCAAGTCATAAACCAACTTTGTTAGGTCCTCGGTTATTCATACGATCACCGAAAAGTCTTAAATTTCGACGTTGACGCTTTTAACCCCTCGTATACGAATTTTATCATAACTTCCTCATACGATAACGAAACTTGGTGAAATTTTTATCATACATTCTAATGAGCATAATTAATCATTACAAAGCTTCAGGTTTTCTAAAAGGTCACTTAGAGGTATATTTTAAACATGTCGACACATTTAACCCCTGTAGTTTGCAATCTCTCACTTTCTTTCACAATTAGCTTCGTATGATCCATGATTTATTCGTTTAAGGGTATAAACATCATGTAGGGTTTTTGTAAAGTATATTTATCCATTGTTGACATTTTGAACCCTTATATTCACATACTTTCCTTGTTTGTCAACTTTAGTCCCTATAGATTATTCTTTTACACGTTCAAAGCTTATGACACGTGTCAATACATTATTGGACATGAAATTACGAGGTGTTACATCCTCACCCCCTTAAAAGAAATCTCGACCTCGAGATTTGCTAAAGTAAGGGAAGCACCTTCTGTCTTATATTGGGCTTAATCTCTATAGTATATCTGGAGCTTTTCCAAGCTCCCAAGTTAACCTTTATAATGGGTACATGTATCCTTTTGGAGCTTCTAATCCTGTCGATCCTTAATCGACACAAGTTGCTCATCATATCATAATTCTGCATATCATTATGTGATAGTGCTTTTAGACTTATTGGTGACACGTCCTTAAATCATTAGTGTGGGTCACATTGCGCGTTCCACCAAGCTCCTTAATTAGGTCTTAGCTCGTAAGCTATTTAATCTTGATACATTCGAATCCTTCGAATGACTTTATATATTCAGAGCTTAACTAACCTGATAATTACAACTTGGCACACCCTTCTAGGGTGTTATCTTTTGTTGAACCTTATTCTTCAACAAGAACTTAGGAGGTTTGCTATTTTCATTAATCCTTGATTTTCTGCCGAATACTGGTATCTTACAGATGATTATGAATTTGAATGATCTTATTTGTTGTTTCCAAGGCAACTTTCAGATCCTGATAATTGGACTTATTAATCTTCTGTCTAACAATTGATGTTTAACATTCCATCCATGCAAGGTCTCCAAGGGAGAAGCCTTGATACTTATATAACAACTATTATTGAAAAGCTTATTTTAAGGTGAGATGGTTAATCCAACCACTGCTTGAAACTAATCTTAAGGAATAGCTAATCCTTGTCGTTAGTCGAATAAATCGACGATCCTGGGCAGCTGATGGAAATTCTTAATTGTTGCCTAAATAGGGTTGCGGTAATTAATGCATAAGCAAAATGAACCGTCTTTCTTAATTAACAATACTGAATTCTCAGAATATTGAGTTAGGCTTTATGAATCTATATCTTAAAACTTACTTAACCAGGGTTTTCGATTCTTCCAATGATGGTACTAGCTGTCTTGGAGATTTCCTAATGATACACCCCTAAATGGGATATAAATCTTAACTCTACTTGCCTCTCGGGAGGTAAGCAGGGTAGTCTTAGGAGAAGATAATCAAGATACAAGGAGGTTACAGAGATTTTCCCAATCTCAGGCTCCAGTTCATCCATCCTTGCTTGTGCCAAATGAATGACACATTTATGCTATGAGTCCGCAGATTCCTTTACCAGGGATATTTACTTGGATAATTCCATTCTAGATGTCTTCTTTGAATACTATTACCTGACTTTAATACCGTGTGACCATTGGAATATCCTTGTGGTCCCATGCATTAAACCTCCATACTGATCAGGCATGGAAGCAATCTATGGAACATATTAAGATACACTGTAACGCCCCGAAACCCGAATGTTTATATTAGTTAAATGTTATGATATGATGCATCAAGGAATAAATGACTAGGTTATTTAACCTAGTTAAGAATATGGTAGAAATAATCAAGGGATGAGAGTTGTGCCAATTATTATAAATGGCAAACTTGAGGGACTAAAGTGGAGTAAATGAAAGTTGAATTTATAAAAGAAAAACAAATACACACATACACACACATCGTGTGTTCGAGAAGGAGCAGGAGGCTCCCATGGAGCCAAGAACCCTAACTTCATCTTTTTCATCAAATTGAAAGGCCAAACGAAGCTTAAATTCATAACCGAGCATAGAATAACGATCACCTTCACAAGGGGATCATAAGGTATGTCTTAAATTCTAGATTGGTAATCTTGCACGAAGTGGGTTATGTTCTAATCCGCGAATTGGTATGAAATTGATTATGAGCATGTGTTAGAATCATCATCTAGAACATCGATTATGCATGGTTTGGGTGAATTTGATGTTGATGTGGTGAAACCCACTTGTTCTAGTAGTATGTTGATGAATGATGATCTTGTAATGGTGTAATTTTGTTGAATGAAAGCATAATCACTAATGTATTGGTAGCCAATCATGTTATAGGATGGATGAATAATGTGAAATTAGTTGAATGATTGAGTTTAGTAAAGTTTACTAGTAGGTTATGCATAAAACACATGTACATAGAGCTTAAAATGTTGTACGCACGCCAAGTGTTTGATGAAATGACTAGGTAAAACTAGAAGGTGAAATTGTATGCAAGAATGTGGTGATTAAGTATAGAATGTAATAATGAGATATTTGGTAGTTAACTAACGTGAGAGGTGCGTCTTAGATAATGTGATGTAAAATTACGAACTACTTATGTTAATGATGTTTGAAATCATACATGTGTGTGAATGTTTAAAGAAATCGGATAAGAAATGATAGATTAGCATGATATAAGGTTGAATGATAAATTCCATATAAGGCTCGTGTGTTGAAAGGGTTGTGACGAATGATGAATAAACTAACTATCATAAGAATGATATATGATAGTTGATGCTTGGTAAGCGGCAAGGAAGCTTGGGAAAGAAGCGGGTCAAACGGGACTTATGCGCACGGGAAGCTTACTTGGATGTGAGGTAAGTAAAGTTTACACCCCCTTTTTGTATAATATCTATTCATGGTATAGATTAAGAACATGATAAGTTAATATATGAAGAATGATGATTCGACAAGCTTTGATACGGGTCGAAACATGTGACCATGTTAAGAAACTAAGTTTGAGGGTTGAAAGGGGTAAAAAGGGGTATTACGGTAATTTTGATTATGAGTTAACGAAGAAATAAGTTACAAGGAGGGAATAATGAATAATTACAACCCCATAAGGATGCAATGGTCTTGTAGACCAAATCGGTCAAATGGTGAAGATATCACCATTTGGCGATATCGACTAATGGTTGTTTTGTTAAGTATTATGAATTCACAGGATAAATAGCGAAAGGATTTGCATTGCTATTTACTAGCAATTTGGTGGATAAAGCACGAAAACGGGTCATAGCTTTGACCCTAGACATGTATGTGTGATTAGAGTTATGGTTAAGTCGTAGGGTTTGGTTAACAACGGATGGAAGTCCTTCGTTGTAAAGGACGTAACTAATGTTGACCAAAACGCCCTTGATGGGTACTTGGGCCAAACGACCTTAAGAGTCATTTAGAAACAAGCAAATTAATTAAGTGAATGCTTTGGACAAGTATGAAAACGAAAAATATGATTTTGAGAGTCAAATGCTTTAAAATGCATAAATACCCTTAACGGGTCAAAATATACACAAGAACGAAAATGGGTTAAGAAGATGCAAGAAACCCGTGATCTGAACCGTATATGATAGACAATGTTGATATTTTAAGGTTCGTAAGAAATTGAGGTCAAATAAACAGGATATTTTGATAAATGCATGAACGGGTCAAAACTTGGTAAAAAGGAAATAAGCCGAGAGTTTTAAGTGAATATTTTCCTTAAACCGGATGTTGGATTTCAAGTTCATATGATAGAATGGGAATTTACAAGCATGTAGGAAGAAACGGGAGGTTAAACGGGTAAACGGTTCAAAAGTTATGCGCGTTTTAGTTCGTACGGACGACGAAACGGAACTGCAGAAA
Organism: Helianthus tuberosus; assembly: GCA_030545235.1. NCBI lineage: Eukaryota > Viridiplantae > Streptophyta > Magnoliopsida > Asterales > Asteraceae > Helianthus > Helianthus tuberosus. The sequence continues at coordinate 192,531,215 of CM060352.1, read as the reverse complement.
AATGCAAAATCTAGAGGGCGTCGCCGACGGGCTCTGGAAAGTCAGTTTTTGGCTGACGGGTTATTTGACTGTCTACGGAAGTTTTGGGCTACGGGCATTTGCAAGGGCCGTCGCCGACGTCCCTAGGGCCTTCGCCGACGGCCTCCCCATGTTCAAATACCTGAAATTTGCTATCTAAGTTGATTTGGGTATAGTAGGCTTCGGTTTGTTATCCGTGGACCACGACGGGCCTCCCAAACATGATTTTGATCATTCCTTTGATGTTTATGGGCTATAAATCTAAGTCTAAGTACCATGTAATTAATGTATGGATATATAAGAGGTATGTAAGATCTTGAACGTGTACGTATGAGTGTATGTACATGTAGACGTGTATTTAAATATATATAAAAGCACGTATGAGTGTATGCAAGTAAGTTGAGACGTAGTAATGTATGTACGTATGTAGATATGCATTTAGGTATATGTGAAGATACGTATGTGTATATGTACGTATGTAGAGACGTAGTAATGTATGTGTGTATGTAGATGTGTGTTTGGTATATATGAAGGTACGTATGAGTGTATGCATGTTTGTAGAGATATAAGAAGGCTTGTACGTATGCAGATGTGTATGTATGCATGTAAGAATGTATGTACGCGTGATTTAGATACGTTGAGTAATACGTTATTAATAGTGTGCCTTGAGAATGAAAGGTAATGCAGGTACATTGTTGAAGCCTCACCAGGACATGGATACGCAGATGAAATGCTTAAAGTTAGAAAGATAATGAAATGGGAAATGTACGAGATTGAATCTTGTTTATGTATTGTATACTAATGTTATGAATGTATGTGGTGAGTGCGGGTTGTACAAATCACAGGCGGTTATCACGACGAATAGAGATCGAAGATCGGGTCACAAAGTAGACTGTACGGGGATTATTGAGTATGTACTTTAGTAAACATGACTTATACCTTATTTTTGTAAAAGATTCATATTAAAACGAACTTTCAAGTATGTCAAGACGTTTGTAATGAAAGAAATTTTATGGCACGAATTTCCGCTGCGACTTTTTGTCAAATACGTATTAGGGCCTTACATACACCAATCCTCACATGGCGCTTTTGTCATACCATTTGGTATTCGTAATCAATAGAGGTCAAAGAGATATCAATTTCATATGATGATGTACTCTATCTGGAGAGAGGGTACATTAGGATTTTGCGATTGAAGATTTTCTGACAGGGGTAAAAGGAATGGAATCTATGAGTTTCATTTGTAAGTTTTACCTTACACTAATCTCTAGGGTTCTGATGGGAGGCTTTAAAAGTTTGTTATGCTTACTATCTATGAAGGGTACATTGGCATCCTATTCAAAATAGAACTCTTGGCATTTATTCTACTTTGTATTTTTGTGCTTATGGTTCTAACAGGCAGATTTAATAACTTACAAAATTTATTCCACAACGACTAATCCGTACCAGAATCAAACAATACCCTTGCATATACATCATGGATAGGGACGTACCGATTATAACATTGTCATCTTGTATGGCCTCTTTTGCATCCATCTGAGAGACCTTAGCGTTGGTCTTCTTATCTCCTTCAAGCTTCTTAGCATACTTTGGGCAATTGGATTTGATATGTCCTTTCTCGTTACAGTTGTAACAAGTCACATCTCCTATCTTCTGGCATTCCAATGTTTTATGCTCACTAGATTTGCAGATCCCACGAGCCCTGGGCTGCGATTGGGATTTTGATTCGAACCTGCATTTCTCATAATGGCGCTTCTTGCAGGTCTTGCATACAGGTTTCTGGTTAGACTTTTGTTTGTTCTTCTTTTTAGAGCTCGGGGAGTTATCTTCCTCCATTTTCCTTTTTAGTCCACCCTTTACATTAGAGGCATGAACGAGATCCTGCTTATGAGTGAGGAAATGTGGTCCTAGATAAAATTTGGAGCGAGTAGCATGGGGGTCTTTGAACTTTTTCACAGCCTTCTTCACAGCTTTTCCAACGGCTGCGTCTATCATAGTCTGAAGAACCTCTTTGGAAATTTTAAGGTTCACAATTGTAGTATCATTAACACGTGTCGCATCATCCATAACACGATCAATCGCTGTCTTATCCGAGTTTGTCATACTCGATATTTGGTTCCTAACACCAAATAAAACAATTAGTTGCAATCCAACAACCGCTATTCATCATCCTGATGACCTAATATACTCACCATGGTATCGTTAAACCATACAGGCTAATATAGTACAAACATTCTCTATGAATGTCCTGTAAATATGTATATATATATATATCAATTATACTTAGCCTAGGCCATAGAAGACCATTAATGGCAATTAAGGTTTGGACCTAGTCCATCACCTTTTTGACAGGGGATCAATTGTCACATCTGTCTTGATCAAATTGATGATTTTGGATAGCTTGAAAGCTTGACATTAGGATATCAGAAAAGAGTGATTCCTAATAGATATAAAATATCAATCTAAGATTTGTTGGAGCATTTTCTATAGTATCATCGGCCAAATTTCTACCTCGCATTAAATGACCGGAGTCCTAATCAGGCGGAGACAACAGTTCTCAACATTTATCATTCATTATAGAATCATATGTGCCAGCATCAAATAAATTTCTGCATAAACTGCTTGATAAGGAAAGGTACCTGCTATATAGTTATCATTCTGCACCATCTCCTGGGTGTTCATCTGGAAGACTCATGCGTTTGTTTTCTTGGCCTCTTCGGGCTTCTTCTGATTCCTAGGACAGTTGGTCTTGATATACCCCTTCTCGTTGCAACCATAACAGGTTGCGTCTTTCAACTTCTTGCAATCCAAGGTTTTATGTTCCTTAGACTTGCAAATCCCACAAGGTAGAGGCTGAGATTCAAATCTGCATTTCCCGAGGTGGTATTTCTGACATGTTTTGCTCCTGGTCTTCTCACCCAACTGCTGGTTGTCTTTCTTAAACCCGGAACTCTTCTTATCCTCAGAGTTCCTCTTTGTCTTCCTATCGGAGCGATGAGAATTCTCATCCTCCCTTTTACGCTTTCCATCTTCAGAGGCTTTGGCAGCCTTGTTTCTGACTACATCGAGTGTAAGAGATAGCGAGAGGTCTGCCGCTAACCTGAATGTAGTAGGTCTCGATGCTTTCACACTTGCCTTTATTTCTGGGGCTAGACCCCCAATAAAGTGAGCTATTCGCTTTGGTTCCGGTGTGAACAAGTAAGGAACCAATCGAGCCATGGTATTGAAACTTGTAAGGTATGCTTGACAATCTAAGTTCTCCATGACTAATGTTAAGAATTCAATCTCAATTTTCTCGACTTCATGTTGAGGACAGTAATTTTCTTTGATAAGAGCAACGAACTAATCCCAAGTCATGTTGTACAAAGGGATCTTCCCCGTAGCTTGGATCAGTGACCTCCACCAAGCTAGAGCTTCTCCTTTAAAAGATTGTGAAACAAACTTCACAATGTCTTGCTCTGCACAACCACTGATGTCAACAACGGTGTCCATCTCATCGAGCCATGTCATGCAATCGATGGCCCCTTTTTCTCCTGTAAAGTCTCTGGGCTTGCAGGAGACAAAATATTTATATGAGCAGGTCTTACCTGGTACCTCTTGATGAAGCACCACCTGTCTAGACGGAACACTCCTTTGATTTGACGAGTTACGAACATCGTCTTCCCTTGACTCATGTGATTTAGAAGGGGGCTTACTACGAGCCACAGATAGAGTCTTAGAGTGTGTACCACTTGATTCATCATATTGTCTGTCGAGAGCTCGTGTAACGACATTATCTATTAATGCCTGCAGTTCCGCATCAGTTATATTAACTCTGGTAGCATCATTATTTTCCCTCGGGTGGTTGTTGACCTCATCCGATCCAGCCATGTAGCTTGATTGCTACATAAATATTGACAATGATTCATTCAGAGGTTATTATGGATTCATCACTTTTGACGATTCATCAACCATGGTAATATAAACCATATTGGTTAATTTGTTAGTTATATTTAGTTAGTATTTTCATTATAATTTATCCTAGTTATAAGACATTAAGGATATTAAGGTGGCACAAAAGGCCTAGTCACAAGGACAGTTTTAAATTTACAAGCCATGATTTCAAAGAATCGAGGCATTAAGGTTTGAACATATTTCATTACATTTTCTTGACAGAGCGTCAAAGACTTCAACTGTCTTTTGTCCCTTAGGACAATAAGTATGGCCCGTAGGCATTTCATCACTTATGGATGTCTATAATATGATCATCTTCATTTGATGATTTAAGCCATGATTTCTACATCACTAGGCTAGACAAGGGGTTGGAAATTCCCATTATAAAGATGACAAGTGTGATTTATCGTATCACTGTTGTCAGGAGTGTTAACATGTTTTTAGATGTTAACAAGGATCTGAATCTCTTTTAAACAGGTTTTTACCATCATAGCTAGGTCCTTAATGACATACAAGCTAGGTTACGCCCTTTAAGATTCTTTTCATTATATATATTGGCAGATCAATTACGAAAAGGAATTATATTTTGATTTACTTCATATGTTATATTCATATAGAATGATAAATATGGAATTTAGATTAAATATTCAAATGATTTTTAAAAGGAGTATATAATTGCCCTAAACGGAACTTGAAAGGAATGACGTTGTCCATGAAGGGACTAAAAGATAAATATGTCCTTATAAGGACTACTAAGGAAACAAACTTCAGCAAAAGGAGTTTTCTTCTTTACTTTACTTCTGAATGCTTTCTCCTTGGTTGCACGTTGTACTCTAGCCGCAGTACGAAGCTCGGCAATTCAAGGCTCCAGATGTGGAGAATTTCCATTTCGGCTTCCTTGATTGGAGACATATTCAAAATATAAAAATTCGGAAGCAATAGTTTTCAGATTAGGGTTGAGAGTATTCCTATGTTAAGTCTAGACTCAGAAGGTCAAGGAATGTGCTACTGTGTCATTGAGATTAAACAAAAAGGCTAGTGTTTAATTCACTCAATGTTGGCTCTGATACCAACCTGTCACACCCCGATATTTCCACGTATTACCGGTGGGCCCGGTGGGGAGTATCGTGACGTAGTTGATATCATCATAGTCAAACAACACAATATATAAATGCACAGCGGAAGCAAAAGATAAATATATTACAATCCGAATATAAAGTAATATCAAAGTATTACCACGGAAAGTAAAGGATCCACATGCAGATCAAATAAAAGGAAAAAAAACTGTTCAACAGACTTTAGACGCCTAAAACTTGCAAGATTCCTTATTAACGCCCTGAGCTTCCAGCCAATTACGTTCAGTACCTGTCACTTAACCTTTTTGGAAAATACGTCAGTTTACACTGGTAAATACAATTAACCGACTCATTTAAAAAGAGTTTGAAAATTTATTTGAATGCACCAGGCACAAAAATATCTTTTATAACTTGGGACAATTATATAAAAGTAATCTTGTATACAGATTTACATGTTCGTTATACGTTCAGGGCCCGATGTAGAAACCGAGTTAAGATTAACAGACACGCCACAAGTATAGGCCCACAAGAGAGTGAGATACCGTTTCCCTTAGGGAACTGTTAAGTGTATGCCTACACCCCGTGCTTAAGACGTGGCCATTTTATTATAATGATGCCAAGGATATCCGGGACATGGTCATTAACCCCTAAAGGCTTTTATTTCAAACAATACAGATTAAAGCGGGTTACCTCAATAATTTAATCACAATTCAACTAAACATTCAATACCCGACCAAGCGGTATTATTATAATACCGTATCCCAAGCCCGTATAGGGAAAATAAGTTAAGAGTATTTACCTGAGCTAGCAATCCAATTTATACTCAGCTGTATATTCTAATCAGCAAGCACAAGTACTTTTACTAGGGCTCTTAATCTGGAACGAAGGTTTTATATTAACCTATTAGAATCCTAACGGATCTTTAATTAAGCCTAAACTTAGACCGGTTAGTTTTTAAAGAAAGATACGGTTCAAACGCACGATTAAGCGAAGACCGGAATAGAATGTGATTTAGACCCGACAAGTTTGAAGACTTGTATAATATGGGTAATCTAAACACATTCTGGATTTTGAGATAAAAATGATAAGGTTTGACCCGTTTCGGCTAATTTATGCAAACTAGTTACATAAACCGAACCGAACGCGTAAGAAGCGTAACGGTTAACCAAAAGAGTCATATACAGGTTTCCTAAGTTAATATGCCTTAAATATATTGTGATATCAGTAGGATACCTTCCATTATGCCCAAAACGAGTTTAATATCAATTTAAGCCCCGTAGGGGTATTTTGGTCATTTAAAAGATTATAAAAGAGATTAATTTTAATTCTGGGACTCGGGTCTGAAATAATCAGTAAAACAACTTAACTTAATAGGTTATATCAGTTGGTGATAAGTCTTATATGCCAAAATGGTTTTAAACCCATACTAGGTGTTTAATACGCGTAAAAAGCTGTTTTAAGCGATTTCCAAGTTATACAGGAAATCTGAGTTTTCTGATAAGGTTATAAAGTTCAAAATACTTCATTTATTATATAAAATCAGTAGCAATTGGATTGGTGTCAAAATACTATGTAGAACTCATTTTATGAACAAAAAGGGTATAATCGGTAATAACCGAATCAAGGCGATAACCCCATGTTATGATCAGTTTAAAAATAATTAAAAACCTTCAAAAATCTCAAAATATTATATTACATCAGTGGGTAAAAGGTTTGGTGTCAAAAATTGGGTTTAGATAGGCTTTATGCTAATTGCGCCGTTTAATTAACAAAAAGCTTTTTAAATGCGCTATTGAGCATAACTCCTAATCTAGACCTCTAACTAATATGAAATTTTAGGGACATGTTTATAAATCAGTAACAAAGATTATTGTCTTCTCACATTTCCAAAATTCTCGTTTTAAGGTAAAAAGGGCATTATGGTCAGCATTAAGCAATTAACGGAAACGTGTAAACGGATTGGACAATCAACGAACCAATCACATAGGGTTATACCATTATATAACCTGGTCCTAATGAAGCTCTAAGGCATTTCTAAACCCAGCTAAATCGGGTCAGAACTGAAGTCAAAGCAAAAGTCAAAGTTTTGCGACTTTCGGTTCCGAACCGAGCCTAAACAGAAAATTGTCGGATCAAACAAGCTTAGACCAGTTCTTATACTAATTACCAAGTTATATGAGTGATAAAATAGGTTACACGTCTTCTACATTGCTAATTACGTGTTAATTCGCAAATTAAGTTTCTGTTGACTTTTTATAACGAACTCTGACCCGACAAATGATCTAGTTAGAGCGGGAATCAGAGGGTGCCCTATTAAGGGTTTATTGCCCACATAATTACCTACTTATAACAACTTTCAATTTGACTAATCACTGGACCAATAGCGATTAATCGATAAGTCAAACCTTAATTACGACGGTTTGACTTTTAAGCTAATAACTAAGCAAAACACGATTAAGGAAGGTCAAGGATACTTACCAAGGTCCTAATTACGACTAGGGATGCTTGGGGAAGACTCTTGTGCTCCAGAAATGATCAGAAGTGAAGTTGGGAATGAATGATCAAGAATTGAAACAATGTGGCCTTTATATAGTGATCTTGATTGATCAAGATCATGCCAAACAATGCTATACATGTTCCCTGATGTTAAACATGTGTCCCTAATGCCTAAGAACCAGTAGGGGTCGCTCATGGCAGTGAAAAATATCAATATAAGTCGTTTAAATGGCTGAACAGACACCTGACCGAGTTTCTGCATCTGGGCATGGCTTACGGACCGTAAGAGTCCAGCCATACGGTCCGTAAGGACCGGCCAGCTCACTAGAACTTTTAAAAACTGACATCTTTGGCCCCTGATCCTTCCAAACCTGATTTTAAGGTGCTTTCTTGCACTTGTAACCCCCAAACTTGACTTTTAAGGACTCCAAGTCATAAACCAACTTTGTTAGGTCCCCGGTTATTCATAAGATCACCGAAAAGTCTTAAATTTCGACGTTAACGCTTTTAACCCCTCGTATACGAATTTTATCATAACTTCCTCATACGATAACGAAACTTGGTGAAATTTTTATCATACATTCTAATGAGCATAATTAATCGTTACAAAGCTTCGGGTTTGCTAAAAGGTCACTCAGAGGTATACTTTAAACATGTCGACACATTTAACCCCTGTAGTTTGCAATCTCTCACTTTCTTTCACAATTAGCTTCGTATGATCCATGATTTATTCGTTTAAGGGTATAAACATCATGTAGGGTTTTTGTAAAGTATATTTATCCATTGTTGACATTTTGAACCCTTATATTCACATACTTTCCTTGTTTGTCAACTTTAGTCCCTCTAGAGTATTCTTTTACACGTTCAAAGCTTATGACACGTGTCAATACATTATTGGACATGAAATTACGAGGTGTTACACCTCTTTTGACGGTCATCATTATTTCCTACTTTATGTTGATCACTTCACTAAATTCATGTGGATCTTCCCTTTAAAACAAAAATCTGATGTTTATGACACCTTTAAGATATTTCTAGCCATGGTCGAACGACAGTTTAAGACAAAATTAAAATCAGTCCAAACTGATTAGGGAGGGGAGTTCCGGAATCTATCTCAATTTTTCTCCCCTCTTGGCATTATTCATAGGCTATCATGCCCACAAACAAGTGAACAAAACGGCATTGTCAAACGACGACATCGACTTGTTGTCGAAACAGGTCTTACTCTTTTGGCTCATTCCAATGTACCCAAACGCTTCTGCCATTTCGCATTTGACACAACAGTTTATTTAATTAATCGAATGCCATCTCGTGCCAATTCGAGCACTTATCCTTTTGAACAAGTAATCTTGCCTTTGCCTCCACTTCCGCGTACTCTTGGCGGCATGATTAAAGTAACCCTGTCAAAACAATGAACAAACAAAAGATATAAACCAAATAAGATTAAGATTAATCCTAGGTCATTTGCCTAGACTCGGAAGTCAAGGAATGTGCTACTGTGTCATTGAGATTATGCACAAAAGGCTAGTGTTTAATTCACTCAATGTTGGCTCTGATACCAACCTGTCACACCCGGATATTTCCACATATTCCCACATATTACTTAAGAGGGGGTTTATGCGCCTCGCGACTCTCCCTTATTCCGGTTAAAACTTTCAGTTATTGCACATTCAGTCCCTGGAATAACTTCTAGTTTTTGCACTTTTGACCCCCAAAGTTAACTTTTAAGTATCTTGGGACATATTTAAACATCGTTAGGCTCCCGGTTAGTTACGAGATCACCCGAAAGGTACTAGTTTCTCTTGTTGTCGCATTAAATCCCTATTTCTTGAAATCTTGCACAACTTTTAATTAATAATGCCGAAACCATATGTATTTATCATTTGGCATTCTCGGAAGCATAATTGGGCATTACGAAGTTCCGGGTTCGTTAAAGGGTCACTCAGAGGTAAGAATTAACATGTTGACATATTTAACCCCTTTGCCTTACATGTTTCACTTGTTTTTCACAAGTGGCTTCCTATGCCCAATAATTTAATCGTTTAAGAATACGAACATTGTGCAAAGTTATTTAAAGGCATAATTTTCATATGTTGACACTTTTAGTCCCTCTGAATTCATCTTTTCACTAATTGTCAACTTTAATCCCTCAATTGTCAACTTGTTACATATCTAGGGCTCATGACACATGTCTTCACTTTATTGGTCATGGTTTTGCGAGTTGTTACATGCGATCTGATTCGTGGCTGCAGACGGTTGCACTGTGGTGGTTGAGTGGAAATAGATGCGAGAGGTACAGTGGCGGATTAAGGATTTTTTTCTAATGGGTTCCTTTTGGTAAATTCTCTTTAATTCTCACTAATTTTTTTCTAAATTGTATAACTCACTATTTTTTTTTTCATTTTTTCCAAACACACTGGGTTCCTGGGAACCCACAAATGTGGGCTAGATCCGCCCCTGGAGAGGTACCACCGTACCGTCACGATTCTGACGGTAAGAGACTAAACTCTAGCGGCGGCGGCCGCATAGAACAAAGCAAGGCGGTGTGTCGTGTGTGAAACTTGTGAGATCGAGCAAATCGGTAGCATTGATTCATTCCATCCATTTGTTAATCATGGTCATTGGTTATAGAATGGGAAGGTTGCGAAGTACGCAGGGTTGACAAAGTTGTTCAAGAAAGTCTTAAAGACTTTAATTCACTCTTTCGATATTACCCCTAGGATACTACATAATTTATAAACGAACCTTTTTGTTTATGTTTAGTTTAAATTTTAGTCGACTATAAATTATTATAATGCAACAAAAATGTTTTTATTAGTTTTTAGTATTTACTTATTCGTTTATTTAATAATAATATTAAGTAATATTTACTCAATAAAACGTTCGGTTAGAAAACGTAATCGTTTACTCGATCTTAAAACCGACATAAATAATAGATATTTATTATATTAGGGTTTTCGAATTTTCGTATATTACATGAATTCTTACACCGGGATAGAGAATTGATGATCACCAAATTAAAGGAGGCTTTACTACAAATTCAGAAACCATATGAAACAACATGTTGATGCTAAACGAAATTTGAAGTAGGTGATTGAGTCAATTTATTTATATGTAAAATACCATATCTAATCATTTAACCAAATCACAGCAATTGGGATCCATTTATGTTATGACCATGCACTAGACATTTGGGTTGGATCACATTTTACTCTTCATCTAACTTGGCTTGAATTCGGTTTGTTATATATGGACCTCGTCTCCCTCTTTCTCTTTAGCTTGTTCTTTGATACCTTTTCTTTCGCATCTACAAACGATAAAAACCTACGCACCGAATGGGACCCGCTTCTTAAAGACTGGTCCTGGAGGTCTGAATAGTGTTTTCTGAACTTTTGAAGGATCATGCAAAAGTATATAAGGAGGGCCAGAACACAAACAACTCCAACGAAGAGAAAAAGACCCAAAAAGCTTTCTAGTTGAATTTGATCTGTCTCCGAGTTTTGTGGGTTGCAAGATTTTTTCTTGAGCCAATAGTCGTGAATCTTTCGAAGCTCGCCATTGTCGGATAAAGTTAGTATGGCAGTTGATAAGTCAACGGCTAAGTGGGAGTCCCTAGGAAATGCCTGTGAAAGAAGTCAACAAAATTGTGTTTTAAGGTCAGCCTTACTACATTTTAAACTCAAAATCAACATGGATATAATTGCACTTGGCACAATCATGACACAAGTTATTTGTTATGAACTATGATGTCGTGAAAATAACGTTAAAAGCGGCGGGCGGTTAATCATGCATTATGTGGTAGCGTTGATAGCCGAAAGACAAAAGGATACATGCACTAATCGACCTTTGTCTCGATTGTTGAGTGTTATGTGTTTTATGTCCAAGCTTTGATGCAAAACTACTATCGAGCCGAGGTTGAGTGTTATGGGTCATATTTTGTTTTGAATTCTAGTGTGAGAAACAATGAATTTAATATTTGTAACATTTTCATTTACTTTTTAGGTTTTTATGATTGAAAAAATGGGTGATTCATTTTGTTGTATATATGGGGAAGGTTCTATGAAAAACACTAAATATTGCGAGAACACGCAGAACCAAATAATGAATCACCCATTTTTAGTCCCTATGATTTGGCTAAAAGTAAGATTAGAACTAACGGACTAACATTATTATTTAGGCCAAGTCACAGAGACAAAAACCGTAATTTACTCCACAAATGAATTGTTATAAAACATAACTATAATAATTAAACAACTAATAAGTGTAGGTCCCTCGGAGGTTGAGGTTTAACCTATTCCTTGTTATGTCTAACACACTAGCAAGTGCGGAATCCAAGCTAGCATGCAAACCGAGATAGAACAAGCACAAACACAACACACAAGTCTTCACCGATTAACACCACTTGTATTAATACTATGAAAGGTTCAGTTACAAAGCAATGTTTACAAATCAGTTTTGCAAACTCTCTCAGTGTGTGTGTTCTGAACAGAATGCTCTCACTTCTCTATCTGTCTAACTTGTCTAACTTTCGAACTCTACTGAAGTGAACACACAACATGGGTATATATACCCGAACACAGCATGTCTGGTCGAAGGATCAGATAGATTGATCGAAAGATCATCTATCGATCTGAAACAGCTCGAATGATCCATATGTACCTCGAAGGATGACATCCTTCGTGGTCCATCTATCGAATGCTTATCTATCGAATGCTTATCTTTCGAGCTCATCGAAGGATCTCAACAATCCTTCGATGACACATCCTTCGACCCAAACATCTTTCAACCATTGTCTAACTGTTTGGCCAAGTCAAACCGGAGGATGGTTGACTTGGTCAAACTTACATCAAAGACATCGTTTTGTATCAAGACGAAATACAGACAAAGTACAGACACAAGTGCACCAACAAACTCCCCCTTGGCTGTAGCTTTGTCTCGATCTCGATCTTAAATCTTGTAGGTCCTTCGGGTCTTCAAGTCTTTGACGTCTTTCCAAGTCTTCAATATCGGAGGATCTTTAAAGTCTTCACGTCTTAAAAGCAGAAAGTGTATCAACAAACTCCCCGTTTCATGTAGGAAGTGTGTTGACAAACTCCCCCTTAACATAAGCTCCCCCTTGAGTTATGGTCGTGAAAGTCTTGATCTTTATGAATTGAGATCCTTGTGGTGTTGATGATGGTCAGTGGCAACTCGATCATCTTCATCATTTGAGTGCCTTCACGTTGTGTCTTCATTCCGAAGCTTGTCATCGACCATGTTCTCCTTGCCTTTAGAATCTGCACATGCAAGAAATCTAAACGCGTAATGAGAACAACTGCCTGGAATATCATAAGTAAACGACACACATGTGACCATTGTTCAATCAAACACCGTCCGACAGTTTGAAAGTTTAGAAAATTTGTCAATTTTAGTCTTTAACTTTCAAAACTTGCAAATTTCGACCGTTTATGAAGATTTAGTCAATTCGGTTTTCAATCAGGTTTCAGGTAACGAAGACTCGAGATCCAACATCGTACGATCGAAAATAAGATAGAAATAAAATCTTTTTGGCTTTTAGAAAGTTTATATTAAAACACACCTAAAATCTTTTTGGTATTTTGAATATTTCAAATTTAAAGACTGAAAGCAGTAACTAAATATATACGAAGATGCAGAAACTGAAAGCATTAAATAAATATTTACAGACATTCTTTTTGCGAGTTTCGAGGGTAAGAGAATCATATCAGTGTACGGTCATGTCAAAACGCTCTTGTTGTTCAATTAGTTAACATTAAGATAAGCATCCTATAACAATTATCGGTATTGTTGTCCACTTAAGCTCAACTTATCAGATGTAATCATGGCGAGGGGATACGTTAAGGTATGATTTATACTTACCGACCGGTGTTCATCCACATCACGACACATTCCCGTATCAAGGTATGCACGAGGGTTCATCTTACCGGTGAGTATACCGATTATCATCTGTTTGACCGTATATGATGTGAGATTCTCACTTATTTTGATTTGAAAAACAAGCCCTATGTGATAGAATCACTTATTGATGAGGAACTTGATTTTCATATGCATGAGGGCACAGGAGCAAGTCCGTGAACAGGTCAGTACTTTCGTACAGCAGAGAGACGAACTTGACTCCCGGATAAATGTGATATATTATCACTTATTTTGTTTGGACATGTGATTGTTGATCACTTATTGAGGTCGTATGCAGTATGTACACGTATGTATAGTATCATGGAAGATCTAGACTTGCGTCCCCGTTATTTTTCGGTAAAAGATACAACCATGATACCCAGATGATAAGCAGCATAAAGACCGAATATCTCAGAACCTTGGCAATCTCTCAAACGAAATTTCGGTACCAAGACCATATGCCAATGAGTGGTTCCCACCTGGTCTTCAGTCGATTTATGATTTATATCACCCTGCACACTTTAAAATGATTGTGAGCCTACCGATACATCTTATATAGAGCTGCTTATCGTTTTTCATTTAAGGTTTAAAGAGGTTTGGACAGACCACTGATGTACTATCATTTTCTCTTTTGCTCGCCAGGAAACTCATTTTTGTTTTTCTATTGTTTTTGTGTTTTTGAAATTTTTCGATGTTTTTGGATTTTCAAATTTTGGATTTACTCCCCCTAAAATCAATAAACTAAGACAAATTTAAAACACAAAGGTATTTACAAAAATGATTTTCCGATGTTGGTTTTACTCTTGCTTGACCTTAATGCCGTTTACCAGTAATAAATAGTCAAATCTTGATTTGTCAAATGCTTTGGTAAAAAGGTCGGCACGTTGGTCATCAGTGTGGACGTAAGCAACATCGATTAGCCTTTTCTCAAAGCAATCACGTATGAAGTGATACTTAATTTCGATGTGCTTAGTCTTTGAATGCTGCACAGGATTTTTAGTGATCTGTAAGGCAGCAGAATTATCAACGTAAATAGGAGTAGTTAGGAATTCAAAACCGTAATCACGCATTTGTTGTTGGATCCATAGGACTTGGGAGCAACAACTTGAGGCAGCAATGTATTCAGCTTCGCATGTTGATGTAGCGACGCACGTCTGCTTCTTGCACTGCCATGTGACTAGGCGATTTCCCAAAAACTGACATCCAGCCGTTGTGGATTTGCCGTCGATTTTGCATCCGCCAAAATCAGAATCACTGAATGCGATCAAGTCAAAATTATTATCCCTAGGGTACCATAGATCGGTGTCAGGGTAACCCTTCAAATAACGAAAAATCCTTTTGACAGCTGCAAGATGTGAGGCCTTCGGGTTGACTTGATATCTGGCAAGCAGGCACGTTGGGTACATTATATCTGGTCTTGATGCTGTGAGGTACATAAGAGATCCGATCATCGCGCGGTAGTATGAGGGGCTAACAGCTTCACCCTTCAAGTCTGGAGTAATTCTGTGATTTTGCGGCAATGGGGTACCGATGGGCGTTGCATCAGACATCTGGAACCGGCTCAAGATGTCACCAACATATTTAGTCTGATGGATGAATATCCCAGACTCTGTTTGTTGTACTTGTAGGCCCAAAAAGAAAGTCATTTCCCCCATAGCACTCATCTCGAACTTATCCTGCATGATGCGCTCGAAATTCCTACACAAAACATCATTAGTAGAACCAAAAATAATATCATCAACGTATACCTGTACCAGTAGAAGATCTCCATCTTGTTCTTTGATGAAAAGAGTACAATCGATAAGACCTCTGCGAAATCCATTCTCCAGCAGATAATTAGATAAGGTTGCGTACCAAGCTCGCGGTGCTTGATGTAGACCATAGAGAGCTTTGTTGAGCAACCAAACCCGATCGGGATGGATAGGATCTTCAAAACCTGGAGGCTGTTCGACGTACACCTCTTCTTCCACCACACCATGTAAGAATGCACTTTTCACGTCCATCTGGTATACCTTGAAACCTTTGAATGAGGCATAAGCCAGAAAAATCCGAATTGCTTCTAGACGTGCAACAGGTGCATACACTTCGTTGTAGTCGATCCCTTCAATCTGACGAAAACCTTGAACGACTAGCCTTGCTTTGTTTCGAATAACGATTCCACGGTCATCCTTTTTGCATTTAAACACCCAACGGGTACCAATCTTCTTGTAACCAGCCGGTTTCTCTACGAGTTTCCAGACACCAAGCTTCTGGAATTGTTGCAGTTCTTCCTGCATTGCTTCAACCCAAGAGCTATCTTTCAAAGCTTCTTTCCAAGTTCTTGGCTCTTCTTGTGAGACATAACACGCGAAAGACCAATCATTTTGTTGACCAGATTCTCTAATCGCCGTATACAAGCCTGCATTGTTGTTGTTCCGCAACATGTTTCTTGTTTGAACGCCACTTTGTACATTTCCGATGATGTTTTGTTGAGGATGGGTATTGTGAATCCTTGTTTCTGGATTATCTTGAACTGGAATGTTTGTACCCAGATTGTTGAGATTGAGATCAACAACTAATTCAATGCCCGGAATTGGCGAAGAGGATGATGCGGTAGCTTCAGCTGTTCTAGGGGCGTCCACTGGAGGAGTACCCTCTGAAGTACCATGTACTGCTGTTGTTGGAGCTTCTTGATCTGCATCTAGAAATTCATCATCCTCTGAAGATTCGTTCAATTCAGTAGCATCGTGAAAATCCTCATTGTCGAGAGCATTATTGTTCACCGAAGATGGTTCTTGATTGACAATAATTGGACGAACCAACGGTGAATCTGTTGCATTGTCACTCTCGAAAAACATCCTTGCCGCAGCATTTTCTTCAACGGCTTCAACATTGATCGAATTGAAAAAGTCATCGTACTCAAACATCCAAGGCTGACCAGGATTTCTAACTGGCAAAGTGTGCCTTTGTACTCTGACTTCAGACCATTCCTCGACCCTTTTAGTCTCTAGATTCCAGACTCTTAAGTTAGGGGTGGAATACCCAAGAAAGTATCCATCAATTGCTCTTGCCCCAAACTTTCCATTAGGATCGATTATTGTGCACGGAGCTCCAAACGGTTCAAGATATGACAAATCTGGTTTCCGTTTGTTAATAAGCTCAAAGCAGGTCTTGTTGTGCCTTTTGACTGTGAGGACTCGGTTCAACGTGTAACATGCAGAGGACACAGCTTCAGTCCAGAAGGGAATCGGCAACTGTGACTCTACCAACATTGTCCTAGCAGTCTCGATCAATGTGCGGTTCTTACGTTCAGCGACGCCATTCTGTTGAGGAGTATAAGCTGCACTAAATTCATGAAGAATACCTTTTGAAGTGCAAAACTCCGCCATGGCATGATTTTTGAATTCAGTACCATTGTCGCTACGTATCCGCCTAACCTTCAAGTTATAAAGATTCTCAATCTGAATGATCAAGTTTTTGATAATACCGAAGGTTTCACTCTTATGTGCCATGAACGCCACCCAAGAAAATCTTGAATAATCATCAGTTATCACGAGGCAGTATTGATCATTCCTAATGCTTTTGTGCTTGACAGGACCGAACAAATCCATGTGCAAACGTTCAAGAGGAACAGCCACCGTGTTAATTTTCTTTGTAGGGTGTCGCTTCTTCGTTTGTTTTCCTTTCTGGCACGAGACACAGACGTCTTGAAGATGGAAGTTTTTAAGAGGAACACCATTCACCAATTCATTTGACACCAAATGATTCATTTTGCGTAAGTGAATGTGACCCATTCGTCTGTGCCAAGAGATTGTGTCTTTTTCTGTGGCTTTGGAAACGAAACAAGTTGCTTGTGCAGACGTTGTGATAGCTTGGCTCATATCAAGGACGTACAAATCATTTATCCTTGGAGCCGACAAGAGAATCCATTCTTTTGGAATTTTGAAGCCAGGTTTCAGCACATAACATCCATTTGCATCAAAGTGTACTGAGAACTGCTTATCACAAATTTGAGAAACACTAAGAAGATTGTGATCAAGTTGTTGTACGAAGTTGATCTTATCAAAGCTAACAACTGTAGATCCCAAAACGAATCCGGATCACAGTGGTTGGTTGTTTTAACCCATAACACCTATTGATTAGGTGTTTGAGATATAAAAAGTTAAGAAAGATCAAAGATGAAGGTGAAGCTTATGGATTAATGAATACAACAAGTGTTGTATTGAATCAAAACAATAAGATATAACAATAAACCACCTTGGATATTAGATTTGAGCACAAGATCAACACAAGAATGTAACAACACCAATATTCATTCAAGAGCCAAAAGCTTGCCAAGGTTACAATGTGAGGGCTATTTATAGTGTGTTCCTGATCTGCCAGCAAATTTATAAATTTGCTGGAATCTTATCTACACTAGGTCAGGAAGCCTAATTCTAGAAAATACGAAATAAGCCCCTAGACTTTCTAAAGCTTAATAAACTTAACCAAAACAATCCAGAACCATCTAAAACAAGTACCAACGGTCTCGAAATGGTCTAACAATATTCCCCCTAGACCGTTGCGTACTTGATCGTTCTTCATTCTTGTTTAGCGTTTCAGACCCTAAGCGACTCAAGTACCGACGGTCTCAAAATGGTCTAACAATATTCCCCCTAGACCGTTGCGTACTTGAGCGTCTTCATTCTTTGACTCTGGTTTCAGGATTTGCTGCGTCTTTTCCCACATTGTGCTGGGATGGAGTTTGCTTGTTATCAGCTTCACTTGCGCCCCCTACTGTGACATTGTATGTGGATGACGCCGGAGATTGAATCTCTCAAACTTCTGATTCTGATGAACGATTCGTGACTTTTGGAGCAGGTGGTTGATGATAGCTTCTTTCTTCTCTCGACCTTCGTCACACTCCTTTTGTTCTACAATTTTTGAATAAGATCTCCATCATCTCAGTCTTTCTTTCTTTCTCTCACCTTTCTCACAGCTCACGTGTATCCCTGTTGGGGATCTTCTTCAATATCTTGTTCTTTGTTTCCGTGTGAGGGACTTCAAAGAAAACATATGCAAAATATATCTTCAATCTTACATCATCCCGTTTCTCTTGATCTCGTTTCTAACAGTTCTTGTATTCTGAAACACACAAACGAGCTAAGTGAGATCTGGATTGCAAAATGAGAAGGTTAGATAATGCTATAATGCTATATTTACAAAGGATAGAAGTAGTAATGAAAGAAATAAGAATATTTACAAAGGCGCAGTCAAATATGAAGGTAAGAACACTACATATTTTTTTAAATTTAGAAAATTACGCCGGTCAGATTTTGTTAATTGCGTCGGATTATATACGAGTCATAATTAAAACGCTCGAAAATTTCAAACTTTCTCGAAAAGCATGCCCATGTTATATTAAAACTGCAAAAACACTTAGAAAATATTTACAAAATGTCAAAACTTGGATAATTTTGGACTTTGAAATTCATTTTTCAAACCGGGAGGTTCCTTTTTCACTGATTTCCTTTTTCTTTTAACGCTTATCGACTTTCCTGCAAAAGATCACATTGTCAACACTTGTCAATTTCTTATTTATTATTATTACTAGCGAATCAAGGCACAAGAAAAACTGCCAGTATGTTTGTCCACTTAAATCCATGCATCCTTCTTTCAACATGCCTTCGGAGAGCGCGTTTATCATGTTTTTGGTAATATTGACAAGACTTCAATGGCCCCCACACAAGCTATTGAGAATAGAAACATTACGCCCGTGAGTCCCACGTCAGGACATACCCCCGTGATCAAGGTATGCACAAAGGTTCTTCATAACAGGTGAGTATATTGGATCCATTCATTTCAACGATAGAACGGAGATCAGGTCTGTACTTTCGTACAACAGAGATTCCAAGAACTATCGAGGGCGAGACAGATAGTTCGGTGAACAGGTCAGTACTTTCGTATAGCAGAGAGACCGAAACTAATCCATCAAAAGGTTTCTGGCCACAAAAGGCACTTATTATGAAAGGGTTTGGCCTTTTTTTTTTTTTTTTTTTTTTTTTTTTTTAAGGCGCTTATTATGAAGGGATATCATAGAAGTTCTAGGTCAGCATGTATCTGGATGCAGCAGAAGACCAACTATGATACCCCCCGAATGAAAACCAATATAAAGACCCGAGATTTCAGACTTTGGCAATCTATCAACACAAGATTTAAGACCATTAAGCCATATGCCGCAACGTGTTACCCACAAGATGCGTAATGCCTGAGATAAGCCAGAATCCTTGTGTAGATGTTTTGTTTTGCTCCCTAACAGCAGTTTACTCGTCGGTGTTGCTGAATCTACCGACACGTCGTTGCTTGGTACCCCTGATTTCTTTTTGTATGCTTTTCTGTTTTGCAAGAAATGGCACAGTGTTAGCAATTTTCTATCATTTCCTCTAACAGGAGTCAGAAACAAGCATCTCGTTTTGATTTTCTGGAATATCCCCCCTAAAATCTTTATTTTCAAAAGTCCATTTGCCCGAAAATGAAATTTTAAGAATCAGAAAATCTTTTTGGTGGGCAACGCTGTACGATACTTGTTTTACTTTCAACAAACGTTTTTTTTTTTTTTTTTTTTTTTTTTTTGACACAAGATTCATTTCCACTCAAGGAAATCAACCATTTCCAACCAGGTTACCAATCTGGTTGATACGGGTCTATTTTGAAGATTTCTGTGGGGATGTCGGCTTTTTGTTGTGGGAAGCTGTGTGGTTAGACGCATTCTACATCGTTGAATGGAGCTGACATTCCTTTGTCACAGACTTCTGATGCGCTCATAGGATTCTAGCACGAATCTGAAGCATAGAGAATATCTTCTTAGAATAATTGCGTCCAATGTACAACTAGCTTGCCTCCTTTTTGAACATCGGTAAGCGATACAACTTCATCATCGACGAGTTTCAAGTTCTTGAGAAGCCCTTTGAAGATTCATCATGTGTCTAATGAGCTCCATCACCACCCAACGCAATTTTATTCTAGTCTACAACAAAAAAATACAAGTTAGTTAGTTTTCGGAACCCATACTTGCTTTAATTTTAATCTATCATGATTTTGAATCACAAAGTTTTCTTTTTGTGTCCAAAAACAAGTTGAGTTAACTAAGTTTTTGACTGTTTTCTTAAGATTATAAAACTGCTCAGTGAAATTTTTGACGAAATTATTTTCAGGTTCGGAAAATTTCTTGCATTTGCAATGTTTCACTGTATGTCCTAAACGACCACAACGAAAACATCGTTTGCAATTAGCTCTTTTTCTTTTGGAGGTTGATGTGTTAGAGGGTAAGTTATGTGATGAAGGTCTTGATCTGCATGAGATGTTGTCTGATGATGATGAATCCTTGCAGCTTGAGCTTTTGACTTTCTTCATCTTCTTGTCAACTCTACTTTCATCTTCTGAGCATTCTTTATCACTGTCGGAATCGGATGAATTTTCAGACGTTTGGTATTCACTTGAGCTTTGCTCTTCACTTGCTTCGTAACTTGGATCATTGCAGCTTTGATCTTCGCTTGAACTTTCTGAGTCTTGGTCCTCAATTATCTCAACACTTGAACATTCAGAGCTTTCATCATTTGTTGTTTGATCTTCACTTGAGGTTTTCGGGGTTTCTTCACTTGAGAATTTAAAGCTTTCTCCATCTGTTGTTTGATCTTCACTTGAGGTTTCTGATTTTTGCTCATCTTCGGAATTTGAAGTCTCCTTTTCATCTTCTGAGGCAGCGATGCTTGAGTCTTGATTGCAGTGATCTTCAGTGACTTTCTTTTCTGAATCTGTCATACCTGTTCGAGATGGAATAAATTCTGGAATTTCCTCTGTGAGGAATTTTCCAAAGCTATTCTTTTTCAATTCTGGCACAAATACAGGAGATTCACAAACAATTTTATCATCACAAAATGCAGAATTTAAATCATGACATTCAGACATAACATGTTCACAATCACGGGTCTCAAATGTAGGCGCATGGCCCTTACAGTCATCCGAAGATTTAAATTTAGGCACACGGCCATTACAGTCATCCCGAATATTGTTTCTCTTATCACAGTTCCAGGCGAACCAGTTAACAGTGGAATAACTGTCGCCTGAATAGCCTATTCCTATTTTTGAATCACCGCAGTCTCCATCCTCATCGCACACATCTTCTTTACATATAATTGGATCTGCATTACTTTTAGAAAAGTTAGCGGTTGTTTCGTTTTCACAAGAATTGTTTTGTTCTACAGAGGCCTTTTCATCAATGAGATCATTTTCGGGATGAGGAGTTGGTATAGGCACATAGTTTTTGCTATGTGGAGGAAGAAAAAGTTTTCTTTCATTTCCTTGCCTATCCTTGTACCCGATCCCGTCTTTTACATACGTTGGTCGTTGGCAGTTTTTGATGTCAGTAAAGGCCTTTTGACTGACATTCCATTTATCGATGATAATTTGCAATTTATTCTTTTCGTTCAAAGCCTTTTCTAGTCTATCTGTGAGATCGTTAATGATAAGATCTTTTCTAATCACAAATTCCTTTAGAGTTTGCATTTCAGCTAAAGTTGAATTCAACTTTCTCTGATATGCGGCCTCGTTCAGTTTAAGTTCGTTATTCATTTTTAAGGCTTTGTCCTTTTGTCTCTCAAATTCTAGATTAAGAGACTTGTAATGTGCCACGACATCAACGCATGCTGGTGTGCATAACTTTACTTTAAAGTTATGTGGAATGCTGTTTACCAAGTCTTTGTCTGCCTTTTCTTTTGAGGATTCGGTTTTCATGGCCGCAGCTGAGGCTTTCGCTTTCTCTTCCTTCACAGAAGTTGTTTCTTTCTGAACCTGCTCTGTGGCCTTCACAGCTTCTTCAGCCTTCTTGTCTTTCTCAGGCTCGGAGGAAGTGAAAATACTCTTCAGACCCTTGTCGGTACCATCATCTCCTTTTGGGATTCCCATAGCCTGTTTCTCGGTGGGTTTTGACGATGAAGATAAAGACTCGCTCGAGATTTTTGCCATGAGTGCTTTGTGAACTTGTTCCTCTACTTCAACATTCTCTTCAGCTTGAGTTTCACCGAGCACAACTGTCTTTTCACTGGACCGTGGAGCCTTTGATGCGCTTGTGGAAGCGTTTAAGTAAGTCGTGTCTGAAGCTTGTTGACTGGCACCTTCAGATGCAAGAAGTGCCACGTTCTTCAATCCTGCAGAAGTCTGAGCAGGCTTTGGGGTGTAACCAGTCGTATTCATTTCTCGTTTGTTAACATCCATTTCAAAATCCTTCAAAGTGTTGATCAAATCGGTTAGAGTGACAGGATTTGGATTGTTGAGGAAATCCCTTTTGATCATCATGCACTTCAGGCTCCATTCTTTTGTAAGTGAGTCCAAAAGCTTCTTTATGGCACCACGGTTAGTGATATGATTTCCTGCCTTCTTCATCTTGGTCATCATATTTCGAAAGCGACTGATATGATTGGAAAGGCTTTCTCCTCGAATTCCACAAAACAGGTCGTATTGCTTCTGCACCATGATTCTTTTGCTCTCAATCAGCTCTTCGTTTCCCTCGTAATATTCGATCAATGCATGCCAGAGTGCATTTGCAGTTCGGTGTTCTTCAAACATGTTGCAGTCATCAGTTGACAGAGCCATGGTTAAGGCGGCATGTGCACGGCGGTCGCGTTGGATTAGGGCCTTGTCTTCATCAGTGAAGGTTGTAGAGTCATTGTTAGTGACTATCGCATCTCCTTGAACCATCGTTGGAATGTGGGGTCCAGCGGTGACTGAGAGCCACAGATTGTAGTCAGTGTATTCGAAGAACGATTGGATACGAGTCTTCCAAGTACCGAAATCTTCTGCTCCTTTCAACTTTGGTGGTCTAGTGATGGTTCCGGTCTCAAGTTCTGCTTGAGCAATTGGACTTAGTTGATTCAACGACATCTTGACTTGTTTTTTACTTAAGAAAGCTGATCAGACAATAATTTCGCTGGAAGATGATTCTGAGAATAATTTCGCTGGGAACACACACAAATACGCCGAAGACCTGACTCGAGTTTGCTGATCAGAAGCTAATATCGCTGACAGATCGCTGGAAACTAGTGACAAAATGTAATTTCGCCGATGACAAAAGAGGCACGTGCAATTTCGCTGACAGATCTTGCTGGTCTTCAACCTTCGCTGGTACCCTAGGTTGTCCTGCACTAGCGAACAAGATAATTCCGCTGACAAACACAACACAAACGTTAGCTGGTCTAATTTCACCGATTACCGTGATAAGAACGCTGTGGTTCAGTATCACAGTTCTCGAAGTCGCCTTCGATAATTTCGCTCAAGGGTCACCAGACACTATTTCGCTGATAATCAGTAATTTCGCTCGAATAGTGATCGTCGAAATTAATGATTCTGCGATGAGTTTCAAAACGATCTAATTATGTTCGCTATATTCAACGCCAAGTTCGCTATATTCAAAATTTAAATTCGCTACCTTCAAAAGTTGTTCGCTGTCTTCAAGATAATTTCGCTGGACAGAGGGTTTAACACGAACTAAAACCCTCTAATCACTCAAAAACAGCTCAAAAACCATGTTTTGATGCATCAAAATGTCCAAAATGACTCCCTAATCATGTATTAACAACAACCTATCGATTAAACACACCAAATCAATCCATTTTAAGTCCAAAAATTTGAAAACTTTGAAACTCTTGAAAAACCTTCAAAACTATGAAAAATCTCAACAAGAACACAACAACCAAGAGCACTAAGGCTCTGATACCAAATTGTAGATCCCAAAACGAATCCGGATCACAGTGGTTGGTTGTTTTAACCCATAACACCTATTGATTAGGTGTTTGAGATATAAAAAGTTAAGAAAGATCAAAGATGAAGGTGAAGCTTATGGATTAATGAATACAACAAGTGTTGTATTGAATCCAAACAATAAG
This sequence comes from Helianthus tuberosus, assembly GCA_030545235.1. Lineage (NCBI taxonomy): Eukaryota > Viridiplantae > Streptophyta > Magnoliopsida > Asterales > Asteraceae > Helianthus > Helianthus tuberosus. The sequence continues at coordinate 192,506,881 of CM060352.1, read as the reverse complement.
ATATAACAATAAACCACCTTGGATATCAGATTTGAGCACAAGATCAACACAAGAATGTAACAACACCAATATTCATTCAAGAGCCAAAAGCTTGCCAAGGTTACAATGTGAGGGCTATTTATAGTGTGTTCCTGATCTGCCAGCAAATTTATAAATTTGCTGGAATCTTATCTACACTAGGTCAGGAAGCCTAATTCTAGAAAATACGAAATAAGCCCCTAGACTTTCTAAAGCTTAATAAACTTAACCAAAACAATCCAGAACCATCTAAAACAAGTACCAACGGTCTCGAAATGGTCTAACAACAACCCCGTTGGAAATCACTCCTTCTCCCGTAATATATCCGCCTTTATCTCCAGCAAAAGCAACATAACCTCCTCTAATAGATTTGACGTCGTAGAGAAGCTTCATGTCGCCTGTCATGTGCCTGGATGCCCCACTATCAACAATCCAATGACTACTGATAGTTCCTCCTGGAACACCCTGCACATGAACTCACATAATTAGTTGGAGATGGGGACCCAAGCCATTGTGGTCTTGGGTCTTCCATTTTCATCAACAACAATAACTTCTATTCTTTGATGATTTGAAAATTGTGATGGTCCCCCTGAATTTGTGGTTATTTTAGGTTTCCATGTCTGTTGAAATTTACCAGTTTGATTGTTTGAAAATTTAACTCCGTGATTGTTTGAAGTTTTTGAAAATTTTGAACTTTCTGGTTTAACTGGAACCGTTTGTTTTTGAACCACTTCAGTTTTAAGTGCCTTTTCAATCACCTTGACTTGTTGGCGTTTCTGTTTCTTTTCCCTTTCTCTTACAAGTCTGGGATCTTGTTTTACAGAAACAGATCGCTGTTGGTGATTGCGTTCACGGGGATCATCATCTTTTCCTTTCAACTTATGAAGATACGGGCAATTTCTGACAATGTGCCCAATTGTACCACATTCAAAACATGATCTTCGTTCAACAAACCCCGAAGAATCATGTGATCGTCTTGCCGATGATGATGAACTTTGTGACCCCGAGGTACTAGGTTTTGAACTACTTAGTTCATTCCTTTTCATCACTGTTGCCTTTTTGACAAAATCTAAGTTAGATTGATTTTCAAATGTCGTAATTTTGTCCGTTCCCTTGGATTTCACAAAGTTCACATTCTTTTTCTTCTTCTGATTCGGCTTCCTTTGACCTTGAGCCGGTAATTTTCCTTTTGGCTTGGTATGGTTTTGCTGTTTTTGCACTGTTGGTAATATCTGATTGCCAGATTGTTTTCTAACTTCAGCCTTTGGGATAGGAGGGCACTGTGTTACCACAACATGTGATCCTTTCTTACCCAAAAACTTACTTGTTGAATTCTCAAAAACTTTACTGATTAATGATTGATTAACATTCTTAATAGGAAAATCTTTGTCAGAATAAATTTTATCATCACCAACAAGAGTGTACAGCAGATCCACACTCTCCGACCCTTTTTCAGACGAGGACTCGATTGCAACAGTCTTAGCGGGTTTTGCAGGAGGATCACACAGAATATGATTCTCAAGAGGTATGTCCTCTTCGTTTATCACCGCATCAGACTTTGCTGAATCAGTATCATCAGACTCATCATCAGAAGAATCAGCATCCTCAATCACAACTGGAGGATCCTGATTCTGTTCAGCAGTTACAAATGTATCTGCTGACACATCTGAATCTGACGATACTTCTTTCTGGTATCCGAGTCCTGCTGCAAATTCATTATCATCTAGAGGAACAGATGGTTCAAAGTGAGTTCTATATTCCTCATCCGGCATGGCATCATAATTGTTTCTCACGGGTGGTGGACATTTCTTGTAACCTATGCATGTGACATCCCGTTTCTCTTTCTGAACGTCAATGATGTGATCCAACACATAGCTAGAGCTCAAATAACTGTCTAACTTGAGTCGGATCGCCTCACTTTCAGTTTTAACAAAGGCCATTTCCTTTTGCATTACCTCAAGACGAGTTATATAAAGGTTAATGTCAGTTTGTTTTCTGGAAACCATTTTTGTCAGCTCTGTTTTATCTTTCTTTAACGTTTCAATCATTGACTTAAATTCCTTTTCATGGTTTTCATAAAACATGTTGGCTTCTGTGCACTTAGAAAGATCAACGGTCAACTTTTGATTGTGGATGAATGTCACATCATATTTCTCTTGCAAAGCCTCGTGTTTGCTTTGCAATTCACACCACTTATCATTCAAAGAAACATGTTTGTCTTGCAAGTCAAACAAACTAGCTTGTAAAGCATCATGTTTGCCTTGCAACTCAGACATGTTTGCATCCAAATCAGCACATTTAACATGCAATCTATCACAATTATCACAGATATCAGCAGTGGGTTCATCGACACATACCTGACTTGATGAACTGTCGACATTAGCCATAAAGGCTGAATGGAGAGAAGACGAAGAATAGGCAGCTTGATCCACCAAAATAGATCTTCTTTGAATTCCTGCTGTAGCTTCTTCCAATAGTTCATCAATATCTGCATTAACTGACGCAGTTGATGTGTCATCTTCCTGATCATTCCCTGAACTCGAGGACTCTTCATCTGAACTTCCATTGTAACCGGAGCTGTCGTCATCTTCAGAAGATTCACTACCATTGGTGGAAGATTCTCCACCACTGGCGTGTTTAAGATCCTTGACAACTTCAGCAAAACAAGCTGTTCCATCTGGAGCATCATTTCCCAACTGGATTGACCAATCACAGCCTTCATCTACTTGAACCACAAGTGCCTGGTTGGCATTAGATGGTCCTGCTTGACTCTGGTTGTTGACAGGCACCAGTGTGCGCTCGTTGTTCCTTGCTTGGTTCTGATTTGCCCTGTTGCCTTGACCTCTGAAAGGATTTTGGTTCCCATGTTGAGATGGTCTCGTACATTCACGCTTGAAATGACCACGTTCACCACAATTGAAACAGTTGACAGCCTGCTTATCAAACCCATACTTGGTGTCTTTCTTGCTCTCCAAGCTGGTTCTGCCTGTTCTTTCCATGAAATCCTTTGCTCGCCTAACAGCACTGGCAAAGGCCCACTTGATGTCCATCATCTCCATCTCCTCTTTATCGATCTGCTGATAGTCTTCTTGTGTCAGATTAATGTTACCAATCTGACCTTCCACTAATCCACAGTATGCGCTCACCAAGGTGTTTAGCAGCTCCATATGTTCCTTTGCTACTTCCACACTGACTTTAGAAAAGCTTGAGGTGTCGAGTCGTACTGTATTTGGCTTTGATTGCTGACCAGCAGATGATGTGCTTCCATAACACGCTTGCTGTTGAGGAGGAAGAGGATTCCCTTACATGTCTGTTGGTCCGGTAGATTGAGGAGGAAGTGGATTCCCATACATGTCTGTTGATCCGGTAGATCGAACAGGTAATGGATTTCCGAACATATCAGTTGGTCTGAGAGGTCGTTGGCTTTGTTGTTGTGGTACTGATTGAGGGACTGGTTCCAGCAGATTTCCATACATGTCTGTCTTTGGAGGGACCGGAACTTGGATAGTATTGCCATACATGTCAGTGCTAGTCACAAACGCTGTTTGAATTGGAGCATGTGAAGAAGGTTTTGTAGAACTGCTAGAAGTTCCATAATACATTTCAGGATTTTGTGGCACTGGAACTCTTTTTGCCTTGAGAGTTTCTTCCTGATTCTTGTTTTCCAGGATTTGAACAAAGTCATTGAAGCTTGTTGTAGCTAACGTGCCATTGTACTTCATGATTTCCAAGAGAGTATTCCATTGAGGTGGCAACGCATCTGCAAACTTTTTCACAATCTCTGCTGAAGCTGTAACAACCTCAAAATTTGACAATTCAGTCAGCAGATGATTAAATCGACTTGTCAAATCTCCTAAAGATTCATTCTCCATACAAGTAAAACCATCAAACTCTTTCTTCAGCAGTTCTTTTCTCAATTGACGTGTCGCTTCATTTCCTACGCCCCTTGTCTTCAATGCGTCCCACAACCTTTTCGTTGTCTTGTAACTGACAAATTGATGATAAATATCTTTACTCAACGCCTGAGTAAGAATGGCATATGCCTTCTTTTCCAAATCATAGACCTTCTTCTGATCTTCCGTAAGATCTGCAAACGTAGCAGCAGATGATGCGGCAACCTCTATTGTTTGATCGAAATCTGTAATGAACCGCAACCACAATTCTGTATTTTGACCAAGAACGTATGTATGAAATCTATCAATCCATCCTGGATATTCATATAAGTGCATCAACTTTGGAGGCCGATTCAAACTTCCGGTTTCGCTCTCGCTTAAGAGAATGCTTTGAATACTTGGAGTTTGATTTGATACGAATGCCCATTGACCGGTAGAAGTTGCATTAGAAGATACCGGTGCGGGAGACGGAGTACCAAAATACATATCTGTATTTACCGGAGTATTCCATCTTGGATTCATTTTTGATCAAGGAAAAATTGTTACACCAATCGAAGGATCTGAGATCGAAAGACCTGAAACACAAACTTGTTAAAACTTAAACAAAACTGGGATCGAAAGATCAACACTTGTTCGAAGGATCAACAGTGTTCGAAAGATCACTGTTGAGTTTCGAGCAATGATTTCGAAAGACTCTCCAATCGAAGGATCCTTGTCTTTCGAAAAAGAACTGTAGATCGAAAGATGTATGCTTCGATATGATTCCTTGGTTCGAAGGATGATGATCTATCGAACCTCCACTGATCGAAAGATGGTCTTTCGACTTCGAAGGATATCTTTCGAACTGCACTGACACAGTTGACAAAGAGTGACAGGTTGGTGAAAAAGGTGATGGGTAGGTAAATCTTTCGGCAGAAAGTATGGTTCAGACCATCATTTTCTGCAAAAACAGATTTGAACAAATAAAATATAACCCAAAAATGACAAACTTTATCCAGAAACCAGTCACCGGAGAAGCCGGAATTTTGGCCGGAAAATACCAAACAACTCAAAAACAAGTTTTTAAGTTACCCAACCCGTTCCTTAACACACCCGGTTAGTTTAGAACACGTTTTAACGTAAAGATAAGCGAGAAAAACAGTAAAAACAAGTTCAAAACCAAGTGAGTTTTTGTCCAAAACACTCCAAAGACTTGTATAAAACCCGGTTTTTTAACAAGGAAAAGAGCCACGGCTCTGATACCACTTGTAGGTCCCTCGGAGGTTGAGGTTTAACCTATTCCTTGTTATGTCTAACACACTAGCAAGTGCGGAATCCAAGCTAGCATGCAAACCGAGATAGAACAAGCACAAACACAACACACAAGTCTTCACCGATTAACACCACTTGTATTAATACTATGAAAGGTTCAGTTACAAAGCAATGTTTACAAATCAGTTTTGCAAACTCTCTCAGTGTGTGTGTTCTGAACAGAATGCTCTCACTTCTCTATCTGTCTAACTTGTCTAACTTTCGAACTCTACTGAAGTGAACACACAACATGGGTATATATACCCGAACACAGCATGTCTGGTCGAAGGATCAGATAGATTGATCGAAAGATCATCTATCGATCTGAAACAGCTCGAATGATCCACATGTACCTCGAAGGATGACATCCTTCGTGGTCCATCTATCGAATGCTTATCTATCGAATGCTTATCTTTCGAGCTCATCGAAGGATCTCAACAATCCTTCGATGACACATCCTTCGACCCAAACATCTTTCAACCATTGTCTAACTGTTTGGCCAAGTCAAACCGGAGGATGGTTGACTTGGTCAAACTTACATCAAAGACATCGTTTTGTATCAAGACGAAATACAGACAAAGTACAGACACAAGTGCACCAACAATAAGTAACAAACGAGCCGAGTTCGAGTTTGAAAAACTACTCGCAAGCCAAGCTCAAGCTTAGGTGAGGAGTTGGGTTCTGGTCGGCTCGTTTACACCCCTCATCTTATCTCATATAAGTTAAATGGGTCAAAAATACTATAAAGAAAACGGGCCAAATGGATTGAACGAGATGAATGTCATGTGTGAAGAGAGATACTTACAAATCCCCAAATGCTTTTAGTGAACTCATCACCAACAACTTGAAACCCGCAGTTATCTGCAAGGAAAAGATCTTTCATCAACAATGGCAGCAACTATTCCTGCCTTAAGTTTCTCAGCATATTCTTCTGGGGAATCAAGACCAACAAGTCTTGATCTTGGAATGTTGAGTTCTTCAATCATATAGTTCTCAGCAAACGATCCTGCTTGAAACCCGATGCGATCGTTGGTCGAGATCAGTGAATCGATTCCTCTGATTGGAGATGAAAGTTGCTGGATGGTTAAAATGGATGTAAGACTAGCAGTGTAACTTGAGTTGACAATCAAAACTACAAAAAGCCAGATGCTGAGAACCAGTCTACCTAGGCTGGTCACTGGGGTTTCTCCTGAAAATTTTCAGTTTTGTGTTATAAATGAAACATATTTTCAATTTGTTTGTTCAGAGATTTGATACTTACTGTGTGAGGAAAACAAAGTTGATGAGGTAAACCTGCAGAACATCAAGAACAAAGCTTGTTCATATTATTTTAAGAATTAAGATAATGTTTGTAATCACATTACACATTAGCTTACTGTAAAAATCTGCTGCGCTATGCGAGAGCATTACGTATGCAATGCGTTTGGACCAAAAATCTGATGCAAGCTTGGTTTTAAATTGCGTGATGCGTTCCAATGCGCTTGGACCAAAAATCTGATGTGCGATGCGAGCGCATTACGTATGCGATGCGCTCTTTATAAAAAAATACTAAAAAGATATTTATATATAACAACTTATAAAACGTATTTAAACTAAAACAACTGACATAATATGAAAAACATTGTTTGTTATGTTTTTTTTTCTTTCCAGATTCTATTAAATGGGTTGGGTTTTTCAATAATTAATATCTTAGTATGCTTGATTTGGACCATTATGGTTCCATAAAAAGTGTTTAGGAACCATAACAGTCCAAATCAAGCATATATATTAATATTTGAAAAACCCTACCCATTTCATAGAATCTTGAAAGAAAAAAAAAACATAACAAACAATGTTACGAGCATCCAAGCGCATTATGCGAATTCGGTGCAGTATTCTCGCATCACATAAACACAACGCATTAGATGTGGTGATGCGCTCTCATCAGCGCATCACGCATAATGCGCGCATTTTAAAACCAAGATATCAAGATCTGAACTACTCACCACATGATGGTGACTAACTGCTTCTTGGGTGTGCCCCCAACACGTTTTAACGTAAAGATAAGCGAGAAAAACAGTAAAAACAAGTTCAAAACCAAGTGAGTTTTTGTCCAAAACACTCCAAAGACTTGTATAAAACCCGGTTTTTTAACAAGGAAAAGAGCCACGGCTCTGATACCACTTGTAGGTCCCTCGGAGGTTGAGGTTTAACCTATTCCTTGTTATGTCTAACACACTAGCAAGTGCGGAATCCAAGCTAGCATGCAAACCGAGATAGAACAAGCACAAACACAACACACAAGTCTTCACCGATTAACACCACTTGTATTAATACTATGAAAGGTTCAGTTACAAAGCAATGTTTACAAATCAGTTTTGCAAACTCTCTCAGTGTGTGTGTTCTGAACAGAATGCTCTCACTTCTCTATCTGTCTAACTTGTCTAACTTTCGAACTCTACTGAAGTGAACACACAACATGGGTATATATACCCGAACACAGCATGTCTGGTCGAAGGATCAGATAGATTGATCGAAAGATCATCTATCGATCTGAAACAGCTCGAATGATCCACATGTACCTCGAAGGATGACATCCTTCGTGGTCCATCTATCGAATGCTTATCTATCGAATGCTTATCTTTCGAGCTCATCGAAGGATCTCAACAATCCTTCGATGACACATCCTTCGACCCAAACATCTTTCAACCATTGTCTAACTGTTTGGCCAAGTCAAACCGGAGGATGGTTGACTTGGTCAAACTTACATCAAAGACATCGTTTTGTATCAAGACGAAATACAGACAAAGTACAGACACAAGTGCACCAACAATAAGTAACAAACGAGCCGAGTTCGAGTTTGAAAAACTACTCGCAAGCCAAGCTCAAGCTTAGGTGAGGAGTTGGGTTCTGGTCGGCTCGTTTACACCCCTCATCTTATCTCATATAAGTTAAATGGGTCAAAAATACTATAAAGAAAACGGGCCAAATGGATTGAACGAGATGAATGTCATGTGTGAAGAGAGATACTTACAAATCCCCAAATGCTTTTAGTGAACTCATCACCAACAACTTGAAACCCGCAGTTATCTGCAAGGAAAAGATCTTTCATCAACAATGGCAGCAACTATTCCTGCCTTAAGTTTCTCAGCATATTCTTCTGGGGAATCAAGACCAACAAGTCTTGATCTTGGAATGTTGAGTTCTTCAATCATATAGTTCTCAGCAAACGATCCTGCTTGAAACCCGATGCGATCGTTGGTCGAGATCAGTGAATCGATTCCTCTGATTGGAGATGAAAGTTGCTGGATGGTTAAAATGGATGTAAGACTAGCAGTGTAACTTGAGTTGACAATCAAAACTACAAAAAGCCAGATGCTGAGAACCAGTCTACCTAGGCTGGTCACTGGGGTTTCTCCTGAAAATTTTCAGTTTTGTGTTATAAATGAAACATATTTTCAATTTGTTTGTTCAGAGATTTGATACTTACTGTGTGAGGAAAACAAAGTTGATGAGGTAAACCTGCAGAACATCAAGAACAAAGCTTGTTCATATTATTTTAAGAATTAAGATAATGTTTGTAATCACATTACACATTAGCTTACTGTAAAAATCTGCTGCGCTATGCGAGAGCATTACGTATGCAATGCGTTTGGACCAAAAATCTGATGCAAGCTTGGTTTTAAATTGCGTGATGCGTTCCAATGCGCTTGGACCAAAAATCTGATGTGCGATGCGAGCGCATTACGTATGCGATGCGCTCTTTATAAAAAAATACTAAAAAGATATTTATATATAACAACTTATAAAACGTATTTAAACTAAAACAACTGACATAATATGAAAAACATTGTTTGTTATGTTTTTTTTTCTTTCCAGATTCTATTAAATGGGTTGGGTTTTTCAATAATTAATATCTTAGTATGCTTGATTTGGACCATTATGGTTCCATAAAAAGTGTTTAGGAACCATAACAGTCCAAATCAAGCATATATATTAATATTTGAAAAACCCTACCCATTTCATAGAATCTTGAAAGAAAAAAAAAACATAACAAACAATGTTACGAGCATCCAAGCGCATTATGCGAATTCGGTGCAGTATTCTCGCATCACATAAACACAACGCATTAGATGTGGTGATGCGCTCTCATCAGCGCATCACGCATAATGCGCGCATTTTAAAACCAAGATATCAAGATCTGAACTACTCACCACATGATGGTGACTAACTGCTTCTTGGGTGTGCCCCCAAATTCGTCGTTTTGGGTGTGTTCCAGTATCCACATAACGACTCCAATTAGGATGAAAAAACACGTGGTGACGACCCACATTTGTGGAGTAAAAGGCCAAAACAAAGTCCATGAATTTAGTTTCTTTATGGGGACCAATACAACTAAACCCGATTCTACATATGGCTGTGTGAAGTCAACAATCTTTATACGCTTCGTGATGATTGAAATGTCACCAACAAGAGCATCAAAGACCTGCATAAGAAAATGAAAATATCATATTTAGAATGATTAGAACAAGATAATTAACTACAATAAAATGGCAACAGAAGACATGACCAAGTATTATATGTTACTGGCAGATTCAGGATTTTTTCCAAACACACTGGGAACCCAAAAATGTGGGTTGGATCCACCCCTGGTTACTTACATTGTGTGCCACTTTATTCACAAGATCGGTGTAGTCCAGGTTCTTGTGGCCCTCCTCAAACACGACAAACTCATAAGGAACTGGATATGGAACCAACTTAAGTGCAGCAAGAAAAACATCCATGCTAAAGCCATGAATGTCATAATCTGAACCGTTAGGCTTTGTAAAATTTTCTTTAAATCTGGGTGTGATAGGAACGCCAATCCTCAACGGTCTGCCGTTATTTGAAAATTCCCACCCGCGTGGCCTGTCTGTTGTGTTGCCAGGCCATACAACACTTGTTAAATGTTGATTAGAAGAAGAACGGTTTGATGGTTTTGCATAAAGGGTCTCTGGAGACTGAACTGATAGTCCGGAGTGGTTCGACCAGTACCCAAGAAGTGAAATCTGGTTCCCAACCACGTTGACTATATCATAAGAAGGATGTATCACCGACCGGTCAGGATTGAACCCAACTGGGCCGGTTAGACCACTCATATTTGTTTGCAATAAGTTGGTAAGCAACTGTTTTCCTCCATCAAAAATACGAAATGCTCCAAGAGTCCAACCTTTTATTATCTTTAAACCAGAAATATGAGATTCATTAGTGAAAGAAACTTTGCCACCTTCATTAAAAAACTTGTCGAGGGCGTGTGCAACCATCTGAACAGTATCATAAGCATATAAACCATCCAGGTTCAACCCAATCGACCCGTTACTCAGATTCTTCCATCTTCTTTCAAATTCTCGTTTTTTATTCGATTCTGGTATGTGGGGCTGAAGAGTGAGAATCCCTTGCAAAACCGATGCATTTTCAGAAGAAATACCATTAGATTCCAAAAAAGTTGATAACCAAGTGGTTGCAATCCAAACATATCCCTTTTTCATCATGCCAAGCCTCTTAGCAATTTCAAAAACCAAAGGACCCATTTTAAGGTAAGTATGTACAACAACAACACGGGATTCCATTGACCGAACCTTTACTAACACACTATAAATATCCTGCGAAGTTACTCTGGAGACGGGTGGTAATGTTGCTTTGTAAGAAAGCTTACGACGTTTCTGAGATAGTAGTTCACCTAATTTGTATATACCGTTCCTATATTGTTCGTCATCTGTGTATATGGCCGTTACTTCTCTATAACTGAAATAACTTATCATTTCAGCAATGGCTGTCATTTGATAAAGATCATTAGGGGCTGTTTGGATATGGTACGGGTATTGAAGAGGTGAAAGTACGTCTAGTGATGTGTATGATAAAACCGGGACTTGGAGTTCACTTGCAAGACTTGAAAATGCATGACCCATCACAGTACCATATGGACCAATGACAGCAACCATATCAGCCTCTATGAACTTCAATACTGAAACAAATAATTATCAAGCAAATAAAGAACCGGATGTATCCTCAAAGTAGCTTAAGGGGTGTTTATATGTGCGTTTTAAGTTCTTATTATTAAGATAGTGTTGGAGCCAATTGGATCGATACCTTCACAAACTTGGTACACAAGAAAACGAAAAGAACGATAACAAGAGATAATGACACAAAGTCTTTTCTATTAATCAAAAGCATAAATATATTTATACTAAGGGCATGTTTGGATGAGTTTTTCCATTTCTTCTTATTGACTTTTTAACCTCCTTATCTCTTTTTGGAAAAGTAACAACCGAGTGACGTTTTCATTTCTCTTTTTTAACGTCCAGTTGGTGAATCGGCCATGACTTAGAGATGGCAATGCTTAGAACTATCTATATGGTTGCTGGTTTTACTACCGAGCAATACGTTTATCAACAATCAACACCTACCTCTTGAAAACGATCATCACACACGAGGCGAGCTTTATATCGTTTCATTGTACCATTGGCACACTTTTTATGACGAAAACCACATACTCCATACAATATTCATGCCTGGTTTTTAGGTACCAAATCCCACGTCTTGTGGAAACGTGTGATTTAGGTAATGGAGAAATATTTGTGGAAGCGTGAAGATTAAAGGTGGGTTTAGGTTTAAAAATACCGTACATGGAATGGGTGGTGGTGGTGCGAGAAGAAGCGGTTTGTGAGGGTGGTGGAAGGGGATGCATTAGGATCGATTGGTGAAGAGTGTCTGCGGACCCGGGTGATGGAGAGGGTGAAACAATCAGAGCAACCCCAGATTTCAAGACAACAATCAAATTAGTGGTCATAGGAACTTCAATCAATCCCGTTACCAAAACAACTATCAAGGGGGTAACACTGGGGGATATCAAGGAAACTAGCAGAATAATTAGGGAGGATCATCTGGACCTTCTAATGCGAGGTGATGGAATTGTTAAAGGCAATGCATCAGGAGATGCAAAAGCGGAATCAAATGGATTATGCATGTGCACAGAAGGATGAGGTGTGCGACAAGGCCATTCACTCTTTAACCACACAGATGGGGCAACTAGCAAGTGAGCTGGCAGAGATGAAGCAACAGAATGGAAAATTTCCCAACGACACAAAGGTGAATCCTCCTCATCTGAAAGAAAGGAACAATCAAGTTGGTCAGGTAAGTACTCTTCATAGTGGTAAAGTGTATAATAAGGTCAACACTCCACCATCCATGGTTGAAGGTGTGGTGGAGGATGTAGATGAGAATGACGTGAGTGAGGATGAGTCGGGACCTGAACCTGTTAAAACTAATGTACAAGTCATTGTTGAAATCCCTAATGAAACAATTGAAATTGGTAAATCTAAGGAAGGGGAATCAACTCAACCACCCTTCCCTGAAGCTTTAAAAATCTGGCTAATAAATGGGTGATTAATAAACGGGGACCTCAACAAGAGGAAATTTGGGAGGTGTTTAAACAGGTTAAAATTAATTTACCCTTAATTGATGCAATTAAACAGGTTCCAGTTTATGCCAAGTATTTGAAGAATTTGTGCACCCAAAAACGGCAGCACAAATTCCCTAAGCAAATTGATTAAACTGAACGGGTCAGTGCCGTTTTGACTGGGGTACTTCCACCTAAGTTGCGAGACCCAGGAACGCCTTTAATACCCATTCAAGTGGGTGATTTTAAAATGAATAGGGCGTTGCTAGATCTCGGGGCTAGTGTGAGCATTTTCCCGGGAAGCTTGTACGACCAATATAACTTTGGTCCACTGCGTCATGCTGACACCACAGTGGTGTTGGCTGATTTGGCCCTTAAGCTTCCTAGGGGGATTTGACCTGAAGCTATTTTGAATCTAAAATCCGAAGGAACCATTGTTTTCTCCTATTGTTATAAACTCGTTTTAATTAGTTTTTAATTTAATCCAACACTTAAACAACCGATTTTATATTTCTGCAAGTAGTTTCTTTATACTTAATGAATAAAGCTTTCCACCATACTCCTCTGGTTCGATACCTGACTTACCCTAGCTACTTAGGTTATTTAGGTTTTTGCATGACACTCACGACAGTCATCACCGGGCGAGCGGGCAAGTGAGCATTTTCCTGGGAAGCTTGTAAAACTAATATGACTTTGGTCCATTGCGTCAAGCTGACAACACTGTGGTGTTGGCTGATTTGACCCTTAAGCTTCCTAGGGGGATTTGACCCTCAAGCTATTTTGAATCTAAAATCCGGAGGAACCATTGTTTTCTCCTATTGTTACAAACTCGTTTTAATTAGTTTTTAATTTAACCCAACACTCAAACAACCGATTTTATATTTCTGCAAGTAGTTTCTTTATACTTAATCAACAACGCTTTGCACCATACTCCTCTGGTTCGATACCTGACTTACCTTAGCTACTTAGGTTATTTAGGTTTTTGCATGACACTCGCGAGAGTCATCACCGGGGGAGTGGGCAGGTGACTCAACCGGGTTGGTGGGCTATGTAGATCAAGGTGTAGCTATGATGGTTGGCCCGGGCGGGTGATCAAGTGACCCGCCCGGGTGTGTCTGCTGTGAAGATTGAATTTCTGCTATGATGGTTGGACTTGGTGGGTGGGCAGGTGGCCCAGTCCGGTTGGGACGTTGTGAAAGTGGAGGGGACGGTGGGGTGGGGTGGGGTGGGGTCGGGGGTCATGGGAACAGTAGAGTAGGAGTCCCAAAATAAAGGATGAATGTTATTTGTTAAGATATCATAAGAGGTAGGAATGGGTTGGTGATGTCTAAAAGGGAAAATTTGCTCATCAAAGATAACATCATCAGAAATTTGTATTTGGTTGGTGTTTAGATAATAACATTTGTAACCACAATGATTGGGGCCGATGTTTGGTTCCAATCGGGTGAGGAATGGCGACCACTTCCATGGCCACGTCCATCACGGGTGTTCAGTTGAGAGGGTTGACGTGAAGTAGGAGGTGAAAGGTAGGTTTGTTGGTGAGAAGTGTGTAGTGTCGCATCATTGGAAACACGGCTGGCTTTGGTAGTTTCTTCGAGACACAATTGTGATCTAGCCTCATAATAGGTCGGTAGAGGTTTTGTACTTTGGATAATGGAAGCAATGCCACCATAGGCTTCCGAGAGACCCGATAACAATTGAATGACCTGTTTTTGTTCTGTTACAGGGGAACTGACATTAGCAAGTTGATCGGAGAGAACTTTTACCTCTTGACAATAAGATGTGATGTTGGGGAAAGAATCTAGACGAACGTCGGCGAACTTGCGTTCCAGATAAACTGCTCGTGTGGTTTGATTGTCATGGAATATACTTTTGGTAGCCGTCCATGGATAAGTGGCTGTGAAATCAGGACGTATGATAGTGCTCAGAAGGTTACTAAAGATGGTGCCATAGATACACTCAAGGACTATGGCATCGATACGATCCCAGACGTCATCCGATGTAGAATTATCATAAACAACCCTTCAACTTTTGCCACCTTTCACTTTTCACCCAAACTTAGGATTAAACCAACAAATAGTAAGGAACTCGCATGTGGGCACATGCCCCATATGGACACGTAAGTTTTTGGCTGATTGTGTTTTGACCTAACCTTTTATTGTATATAGGAGGGAAGGGAGACATGATATACATGGACACATGCAATGGATTTACGAATGGCGCCAAATGGGTATAACACGAGGCGTGGGTTGAAATTGAAACTAACTTAAGGTCAAATGCCTAGTCGCACCTAAAGTTAGGCAAATGGTTTGTCTAGGCACTAAAACAAGACAGAGAGAAGACACGGAAGTAGAAACAAAGTTCGAGATAGAGAGAAACCTGGTTTCGCAGCTCCGGAGACGATTAACGAATGGAGAGGAGAAAAGATACTCTGGGAAGACTAAGACGACTAGAGAAAAGAGAAGGAACCCTCAGGGAACTGTCGATATTCTGCTAGGCGTTAAGTGAATAACTTAGGTAGCGTTTGTTTTGTGGAATGTAATTTTTTTTTTAGTGTCAATATGAATATATTCGACAAAATGCACTTTACATCAATATCGCAGGTAAGCGAGCAACAAGCTGCGCCGCTACCCCTTTCTGGATAGCAAATAATATAAGGTAGTGTTTGGTATGCAGGAATGAGAGGTGGAATAGAATGAACTATTGCGAGGGAATGAAAAAAAATGCGTATGGTTGGTCAACGTAATGGAATCACCCATTACATAACTCATTCCATTCCCTCAAATTCATTCCATCCACTCCCCTGTTTTTTTTTTCATTACATTCCCTCTCTCAGCCTACGTCACAAACACGCCCATCACATCCACCATCTACCACCACCACCTGCCATCGTCACCACCCGCCACCAACCTTCGCCGACCACCACCACCACCCTCCTCCACCTGCAACCAGCGACAACCACCACTCCGACCACTACCGCCACCTTCCGCCGACCACCACCACCATCCTCCGCGGCCACCACTCGCTACCGTAGACCACCACCACCCACCACCGTCGCCGCCACCTGCCACCGCAGACCACCACCAACCCCGACCATTGTTGCCGTCGCCGCTAACAACCGTCACCCACCGACCATCACCACCCACCACCGCTACCACCGACCACCGTCAGCGATCACCGCCACCACCACTAGCCGTCAGCGATCACTGCCACCACCCATGGCCGATTTAATTCATTCTTCTTTTCTTACCTACCAAACAACACAAGGTAATGATTTATTCCTTTCCTGCATGGTAACCAAACAAGACTATGGAATGTAATGATTCATTTCATTCCTTTGTCCATTCCATTACCTCGTCCATTCCATTCGCTCATCTATTCCATTACGCCATACCAAACAGACCCTAAGAATTGAAATCACATTCCAATTCCAATTCGATCCATATCCCATTCTAACATTCTAATTTCACCCAGATTCCATTCTATTATGTGAAATGGACACTACCTTAAAAACCTTAATATTTGTATATTAGTATCACATTACTAACTTATTATGCATATCACGAAAGAGTAAGGTTAAAGCCCACCTAATGTTCATGAGACATATTGAATCCAAGCCTGAGCTCAATAACGAGCTAAACATGGGTGGTACCTCTACAAAGGGCAAATAAGTGTTGGAGTATAAGAACTCATTATGTTTTGGGGTGCCACATTTGTACACGAAAATATTAAGATTTCGGGTTATCATACCTGACCCTGTTGTGTCTGGCTGACTTGTTTAACACATTTAATTAAATGGGTCATGATAGGGTTCACATGTTAAACCCGTCCAACTCTTTAATTAAAACATGTTAACTAATTTAAAATGAGAATAATAGAGTAACATTACCACCAAGAATACTAAAGAAGCTCTCATCATTCGACTCATAAAACAAAATACTCAATCTTTTTCCAGGTAAAATGTTGGGATCAGAATTGATATCATCCATAGCTGCCTTCATGGCAATGGTTGAGACCCTCGAACCGACGCTTCCCGTGGTTAAAACGACTCCAATGATCACCGTATCCGTCTTTGAAGACACATTTGACAACAATGGTGCAGTTATTAACGCAAAAAATAGCATCATTAAACCCCTCATGGCATTAGAATGACATCCATCGGAAAGGAAAGAAAACACATACTAAATAGTGAGGAAAAAAGGGTTGTATTCATTTTTTTATTAATTAGTTAATATTAATAATAATATAAAACTAACTTAAAGCAACAAAATAGTGAAAAGCACAAACCCATCAGACTAAATTAGCATCTTTTTTTTAATTAAAAACACAAACCATTCTGCAAGAAGATGAAGTAAACTAAAGAGTATGCAGGGGTTATGAATATCAATTACTTCAGCCCAAGGCAGACCCTTATTCTTTGATAATTATTATTATTAAACAAGTTATGAATTTACATCGAGATAGTTGGTAAACGGGACCGCTACCCTTTTTGAATAGCAAAATTAAAAATAAAGTAAAACAAATCAAGAATTCCTTTTGCTAGGCAAATGCAAGCCCGGTAATCGATGTTTTACGTATTGCTCCACCCATAATTAGAGGTCATGGGTAGCGAGCGAGTCATGCAGTGGCGAAGCTTGACCCGAATGACGGGGGGGTCGAAAACGTATATACCAAAAAATTTCTATAGAACCGGGGGTCGAAAACGTATATACCAAAAAAAATTTATACGAAAACTACATATATAACACTACTGAGCGAAAAGTTCGGGGGGTCGAACGCCCCTCCCCGCCCCTTCTATACTTCGCCACTGGAGTCATGAGTCATGGTTAACTCATGACTCGTTCTTCGCGTGTTGCAAATCGCTCGTAACTCAAGCCTACGCACGATAATTTATATTAAACAAATATTAATAAAAAAGGCATTTGCATTTTCTGCTAAAAACGTCCATGGCTCTTGTCCGAGATCAATCCCAACTCCCATCTTTTTACAAACATTTTTTTTCTCTTTCGATTGCCATAGCAAGTGCTGGTATTGTAATAAACCGAACCGATATTGACCGAATTTTCGCCGCGCTACGCGGAAGTTTCCCACTAGTTTCTAAAATGACTACTTCATATACGTTCCATTCGTATTAAACTCATAATTTAACTACTCGATATAATCAACATTTTTTATTGAACACATATCAAAAAAACCTTTTCATTATATTAATTTTTTTTTTCCCACATCGACCAAGGAAAATATATTTTAAAACTATAATCTCACAACCCACATATCAATTCTTCCATTACATGTCAAAACACCCTCTCAAAAAACACTTCAAAATGTCGGTTATTCCATAGAGCTTAGAAGAGAACATTGCATTATGCGAATCGTGGGTCGTAGCGGTGACCAACCACGAGGCTTCGTTACCCATGTCTCCATTTTTGGATCGAGTTTACAATGAATTTTGTATACGTAGGGGGTGAGGCCATCCGAAGAGTGTGCGCACTTTGTTCACGTTTCCGGATGATTCATTTGGATAGTACGAGATTTGAGGCGATTGTCAATAGTGTGGACACTCTAGAACCCCACCCTTTAAATCATATGTGATCAAATAATCGACAAGTTAGTAAACATATACTAAAGCATTCCAATTGCTTATTGTTTTTTTTTTATTATTAACTCCTAAGTATTTACATCGGCTGTGACCCAAGTGGGGTTGTAGATACTATTAACTCCTCATCCCACATCGGCTGGGTTGTAGATACTATTAATATTTATAAGCATTGGTCAAAACTGAATGTTGCTGGACTCTGTTACGTGGGTCTGTGACCCAAGTGGGGGCAATAAAGTGGGTTTGAAGTAGCAATTGAAAGTGGATTACCCATGGAAGTTAAAAGCCACTCAACCCGGGTCGAGTGGCTAAGTGCTGGCTTTACCAGAGCAGCATCGGTTGGACTTAAAGAGCACCCTGTATAAAGAGATGGAAGCGTACTATATACCCTACGCTTAGGGAAGCGTATGTATGCTACGCTTCTCTCTCTTTATTAGCTGTTCTCTCCTGGTTCAGGAACTTCCATGGCTGATCCCCTTTCAATCCCAACTCCCATCTTTTATTAATCATTTTAAATAGATTTATGATAAAACTTTATACACATACTCAGTAGGGAATGCTAAATGGGTCGTGTTTGCAGGTTGGTGAGTCCAAAACGACATGGACTCGAGAATTTGCCACGAATCCGAGTACGTCCCAGATATTCGGGGATCTGACATAAACATAACCCATTTAACCCAACTTTTTTATACTTACAATTTTTATGTCACTCGTAGTTCGAGTTCCACCCGTGTCAAACATTTTCGTTGTCCACTCCTATTCTTAAAGATTTTGTATAGAAAAACAGAATAGGATTTTAAAATGAGTTCTGTATATATACTAAATTCATTAATTTCCCTGTTCGATATGGATTTACTAATTTCTTAATAAAATATTAGATGTAAACAAGCAAAGTCCCTTGTGAGATCGTCTAGGGTTGGAAAAATCGGGATTAATCGGTGACTAGTCGATGATTAATCGCTAGTCAGCTGGTCACTGATTAAACTTTAGGTAATCGGTGAATTAATCGCTAGTCCGCCCTAGTTGGCGCTAGTCGGTCAAAAATATGGCCGTGTTCGTAGGTTGGTGATACAACTTGAAATAATATTGTGATACAACTTTATTTTATCTCATTCGTAATTCGGGCTCCGCCAGCGCCAACACATTTTCGTCCTACCTTTTATTGGTGTTCTATCATCATTATGACACTCTAAAAATTTTCAACTTTATTTCATACTTCTATTAGAGTTTTGGTCCGAGTTTAGTCCAAAATACAACAACCTTTTCATCATCTACTGAAGAAACACAAAACTAATTTGGTGATTAGTTTGTGGTTTGTGCCTCGACTAGTAAGGTTAATCTTTTTTATCTTGTCCAAGCTGTGATGTGATGATCCTGCAAAACACTAAACACACCGTTAAGCTCGTTACGAGGAGGGGAATAGGGGGTCCTCCTTCGCACGAATGGGCCCATCCGTCCCAATTTGCGCATCCGTCCGAACTTGTCGGAAACCCTAATTTCACCCTAAGCCTATATATAGGCACCCTACTTCACTCTTTTTCCTTGCTCATTTCGCAAACACTCCTCAGAACGCTCTGAACACTCTCTTTACGATCAGAAGCTTTTTGTATGTTGTTCTTCCACCTTCTACATTTCTTTAACACATTTCTTACATTATAACTTGAATTCTTAAACATTTCATGCAAAACTCTTGATTTAAACATAACTCGGTGATTGTTTCCACTAGTTTGCTTGCGCAAACTACTGTTGGAGCATCACATATACGAGATTTGAATCAAGATTTATAAGCTTTAACATTTTTACTACTCGTTCATAACTTTCATTTTAATTATTGTACGATCTTGATGGAATCTGGAACCCATCAGACCCTCAACTCATTTCATAGTTAAGGGTTTGCATTAGTGTTAATTTCCACCAAGAAATGATCTGTTTTGGATGGATCAAACATATGTTTCTCGACAAACAGTCACATTCGTCCAAATGAGCATGCCCATTCGTACGAAAGGGACAGTTTATGTATGTTCTGTTTTCGATTTCATTTCTGCTTTGCATCAGTTCATCAGTGATGAACCTCAAACAGTTTGCTAGTCATAAAGGTAGTTGACCTCGTCCAACCTCTGACACTTAGCTCACGCTTTCCATGTCGTTTTGGCACACATGGGTTTTCCTCACTTTGATGTTTGACTGTTTTACTTTCTGTTTCCAATTAATTTAACAAATACCCTACTGTTTATGTTAAATCGATTTAAAATTAAGCTTTACACATTTTAAACAGTCCAATTCGTTCGAAAGGGAACACTCATTCGTACGAAAGGCCCATTCATACGAAGGGGACTGTTACTCGTTTTATCTCGCTCATTTCTCGTATTTTGCAATCTGATCCGAATCTCAATCACATCAGAATACTTACACTACTGTTTACCCATTTCAGGGTGACTTCGGTGTTCCAAACGTCATCAACTCAACTCTCAGTTTTCGTGGAACCCTACGCAAAACTATGAGTATACTCGATCCCATTTTAATTTTAAACACTTTGGGTGCAACATGTATGTTATACAAAAATATGCAACACTATGATACTTGTTTATTCAATCACACTCTATCCACAAGTAAACATGAAAACATGTTGTACTTGTTAATCTCATATGCTATGTATACATTGTGTCTATATGCTCATTAACTTTGCAAGCCTACCTTAACAATTATAGCGCTATAGGATTAACGCCCCGCCCGTATTCTTGAGGTATTGTTAAGTAAAACACTTTACACCCTCTTCGGTTCGACGATGTTGGGTAATCACGATTGCGTTAAACTCTGGTTTGACATATAGCTTACACTCGTTCAGCATATTAGTAACTTGTATACATTTATCATGTTGGATATGAGCACAGTTAAAACATTTTCATATTATGCTATGTATTTAAACTTGTATACTCGCCAACATATTTGTTGAACTTTATTTTAATACATGTTGCAGTTTAAAGATGATGCTATTGAAGAAACGAGTTTAGGGTGGACTTAGAAACACACCTTAGTAATAAACCATGTTTGAATTTTGTTTTATGTTTGATACAATTTGATCATGTTTGGTTTTGTTGGAACAATGTATGACATTTAGCTATTTATGAAATTTGAATTATTAATTATTGTCACAATTTAGTGTTATGAAACTTTGAGCGATTTGTTTTCGTCTCACTCCGATGTTTCCGTCATCGGTTGGGTGTGGCAATATTAATCTCTCATCACCATCAAGCACTAATAAATGATAAATCCATTACCATCCTATAGTATCAGATTTAGTAGAAGGCTTAACCCATGTGCAGACAATCAAACATGCAGTTGTTGAGCTTTTCCTTAATGGTAAAAAATCATATCAATATTTTTTTCAGAATAGCTATATACCTACATGGTTGACTAGTTCTGTGATTATCATAGATAATTGATCTTTACGTTTCCGTCTATTATCTTTGATTCCTTAGCACAAGTGTAGACTAATGAAATAAGGGTTTGATATTGGTACACGCTCTTACTCTATTTCTCTCCCTATATATACATACATATATATAGAGAGAGAGAGATAGAGTGACAAAAGATGTACCGATAAGATTTTGGGGTGTACCAATAAGATGACCCTAAAATAATTAAGATTAAAAAAATCCTAAAAGGTTCGGAGGGAGACATTGAAAAATGACTAGTACCCGAGCCAATGGAACCTTTAGTTGGGTAATGAGGGAGGTTAAGCCGGGTTCTAAAGGTTCGTGGGTGGTGAGGGTGTAGGCAAATGGATCCATGGTTTGAAATAATAAAATTGTCATGGGCCCGAGGGCAGCCAACTGTGCGCTGGTGGCTCTTTCCCTACCATGAAGAGTAGTGAGCCATTGGGGGTGTCCGAGCCATTCGACGAAGGTCGGATGGTGCAAATGCTGACTTAATCAGAGCAGTAACCGACACAAATACTTACCGTAAATCATGAATCGATATCTCTCATTGCCTTGGCTAAAACATCCATGGTTCTTGTCCACGATCAATGCCATCTCTTATCTTTTTTGTAAGACTGTTGGTTCAGGTCCCTCTCAACTCACACTCACACTCACACTCAAATGAGAAATATGAATATGCAGAAGAAAGAATGGAAAAACTTCTGTTACTATATTTACCAACTTTGTGAAGCCTTAAATAGGCTAACTTCCAACGTACACAAATGACTCATTCAACCTTTAACTAATAATTAATGTGTTCACACACATACTTGACCATAACATGCAACCTTTACTACTAATTATTAAATACCCATTAAATGTCAAGATTATCCAACAATCACCCCCATAATCTTGACCTCTTAAACCGTTTCATCATCGGTCACCCCGTCGTCTCGATCTCGGTTCTTACCTCTTGATCTTTCGAACCACACAGATTCGTTGTTCTCGTTCGCCTTCACAAAGATGGCTTCTTCTCGCTTTGTCGCCTCAGCCGACTCGTCTTTTACTTTATCGGTTCACGTAGATCCGACACACTCCTAATCTCATAGTATATTCAAGCTAAGAAAAAATTCATTTTGACTGCACTATACCACTGTCACTTAGTACAGTAGTAAATCAAGAAAACACAAATATTAATTTTCTTTGGTTTGACTTTGAACCCAATCACCGCCTCAACCATTCCTTCTCTTCTTCTAGGCCACTCACGAAGAATGCCTCTGTAATTATTTTTTTTATTTGTTCACACGTTTCCACACAAAATCAAATCACCACTTCCTTTTCTATTCCGATCGGATGCCACTAATTACATTGATCTTCAATTGCGTCTCTTCTTCAATGTTAACATAGAACTCTTCAGTGATCACATAGATCATCACTTTTCTCACTTCTTCGTGTTCTTGTTCCTTCACAGATTTCGATTGCTTCACACAGATCAATCGGTTGCCTTTCTTTCGCGCGACACCACACAGATATGTCTTCAATATGAATCAAACATATTCAAATATGCTCCTGCCACACACCTCTCACACAGATTTCTTCGATCACACAGATCCACCGTTCTTCCGTTTACCACAACGGTCGTCTTCGCATCACACAGATTTATTTTTTCTTTTTGGATCACACAGATCTCTTCAAACTTCTCACACAGATACTCGAATCACTAAGATTCTCTCTCTTTTTTTTTTCTCTTGATCGATTCACACAGCACCACTAAGGTTTTCGATCCTTTTGATCACAAAGATCTAGTCCTCCATTCTCACGCCTGCGACACACAGAGCAGGTACGTTTTGATCACACAGATCATCTTCTTCCTCGTCTTCTCCCGGCTCACTAAGAACCGATTGGTTCACTCAGAACTCTTCTTCATACGGCTCACAAAGAACCCTTCTTCGATCACTAAGATCGTCTTCTTCATTGTCTCCACCCGGCTCACTCAGAACCGTATTCAGTTCACTAAGAACTTCTCCTCTTCTTCTTCTTTATGTCGACGGTAATCACCGCAAAAAAAAACCCGCTGCTCTCGATCTCTCTATCTTCTCACCCCCCGCAGTTTAGAGGGACTGCTCCCTTCTTCTCCGAAAGTCGACTCTCAAACCAGCAAGCTCTTCACCACCAAGCTCTGATACCAATTGTTGGTTCAGGTCCCTCTCAACTCACACTCACACTCAAATGAGAAATATGAATATGCAGAAGAAAGAATGGAAAAACTTCTGTTACTATATTTACCAACTTTGTGAAGCCTTAAATAGGCTAACTTCCAACGTACACAAATGACTCATTCAACCTTTAACTAATAATTAATGTGTTCACACACATACTTGACCATAACATGCAACCTTTACTACTAATTATTAAATACCCATTAAATGTCAAGATTATCCAACAAAGACTTGCTCATAACCAATATTAACTCGGTTCAAACTAGGTCGAGTGATGTCCCGCGCTGATTTAACCAGAGTCAGGTACCAACACATTAGGTTTTATTAGCGTCAGGACTGACTTAACCTTTTTAATAATACACATTTCTAACACAAAATTTCAAAACTAATATTGTCAAAAGATTGTTTTAGGATTTATCTTTAAAATTATAGAAAGTGGTCATTATACCCTCTATCAACAATTTAAATAACTACCACATCGGACTAATCAAAGATGATTAAGGATTTAAATAACTTCCACATTAGAGAAAGAATGCGCAGTATTGACGATGATGACGATGCTACCAGACAAATACCCAATCAACAATTTACTCGCAGTTGATCTGGCATCGCCGGCCAAGCTGAGCTTGAATAATAAAAGGTAATATCGTATGTTAATTAACAAGATGGCCATGCCGAGCTTAAAAGTTCACCTGATAACCAGTGGCGGATCTAGGATTCACGCCAAGCAGGAACGTTTTATAAGAAAAGCGGTAACGAAATCGAAAAAACGTCAAATTTTTCCCCGCCAAGCGGTAGCGGGCGCTCCCCCCACATAGGTCCGCCCCTGCTGATAACAATTGCCGTTTAGATAAAATAGTTTATACGTGATCAAATAACAATAACTTTATCTAACAAAATTACACTTTCTACATCATATTTGCTTATTGTTTTTTTTTTATATTAAATCCCAAGTGTTTACAATCCCTCATCCCACATCGGCTGGGTAGTAGATACTATTAATATTTATAAGCATTGGTCAAACTTGAATTTTGCTGGACTCTGTTACGGGAGTCTGTGACCCAAGTGGTAGCAATAAAGTGGGCTTGAAGGACCAATTGAAGGTGAAGGTGGGATTACCATGAAAGTTTAAAGCCACTTGACCTGGGTCTAGTGGCTAAGTGCTGGCTTAACCAGAGCAGCATCGGTTGACTTAAACTAGAGCACAGCTAACATATATACACATACTACACATACATACCCTTCCTTATCTAGCTATTCTCTTGTGGTCCAGGAACTTCCATAGCTGATCCCCTTTCAATCCCAACTCCCATCTTTTATTAATCCTTAAAAAAATACGCTACTCGGTCATGTTCACAGGTTGGTGAGTTCAACACGACATGGACTCGAAAATTTGCAACGAATCCGAGTACGTCCCAGATATTCGGGGATCCGACATAAACACAACCCATTTAACCCAACTTTTTTATACTTACAACTTTTATGTCGCTCGTAATTCGAGTTCCACCTGTGCCAAAAATTTTCATTGTCCACTCCCTAAGAAAAACAGAATAAGATTTACATGATGTTCTTATAGGTTGATGATTATTCAACTCGGGCCTTGGGTTGACAAACGATTCAACTCGGGCTCTTAAAGGTTCGTGGGTTGACATGTGAGGATGTCGGCAAAGATCCATGGTGGTGTGTAAACAATTGGCCGGGCCCGAGTTCAAACCAACTGTGCACCGGTGGCTGTGCTCTTTGTGAAAAGAAGCAGGAGGTTCTAGTGATTAGTGAAGACTCGACTGCCATTGGGAATATCTGTTTCCATCCGACCAAAGGTCGGGTGGCGTATGTGCTGACTTTAACCAGAGCAGCAACCGACACCATGACTGTTAGGCATGAACCGATAACTTGTGTTGTCTTGGCTAGAATGCTCATGGCTCTTGTCCGAGATCAATCCCAGCTCCCATCTTTTTACAAACATTTACAGACGGTTAAATCCGATTTTACAATGATGCTGCTGCCAGTCATGTAACCAGTCAATACTTTACCGTCTGTTAGACATTGATGGCGAAGTCGAGCTTCATATTGTGCTTCATATTATTATTCCTTTATTTATAGTTTTTAAATCCCAAGTGATCACCATACCACATCGCCTAGGGAAAACAGATTAATAGTGTTTATAAGTTATAAGCCCTGTTTAAACTTCAAAAACCGCCGGACTCATTAACGCGAGTCTATGACCCAAGTGGGGGCATTAAACTGGGTTTGAAGGAAGCCATTGAAAGAGGACTGTATAAGAGCCATAGGTTCCTGGCTTAGTGCAATAGCAGTACAACACTGCTCTAGGTGTGCTGTGGAAGTAGGTCCATGCTGAGTCATTGGAATGTCTGTTGTGCCATCTGACCAAGGTCGGGTGGCGTATGTGGCTGACCTAACCAGAGCAGCCAGCCGACCCGCATCTATTGCTAAGCATGAACCGATACAACTCTTTCTAGTCCTCGATCAATCCCAACTCCCATTTTAAATACATTTTTTTGTTTAAGTTATTCGTATTTAGTTAACCGAATATATACAATCAAAAAACCGATTTAACTGACCAATATGGCCACAAATTCTACTGAACAACTTCACCCTTTGAAAGTGGTAACTTATATAACAGAAACTGGTTGATTATGTTTATGCGCAGCATCGTGATTACAACGGTGCTGCCAGTCATATAAACGGTGAATACTTCACCGACTTTTAAGCCGACATTGATGGCAAAGTCGAGCCTAAAGATCATGGTGGTGGTGATAGTTTTGAAGGGTTAGAAATGTTCAACCAAAGCTCATCTTTGTGATACGCCTGATAAGAGTTGTTTTGTTGTATTATCTCATCATTATTTTACTGTCCCACATCGTCTAGTGAATGGATATATTTTTTACATTTAAAAGCATTGGTGAAGATTTAAAATTGCTGGGCTCAGTAACTTGGGCCTGTGACCCAAGTGGGGGCATTAAAGTGGGTTGGAAGGTGTTTTTGAGAGGGTATTAGTCTGATGTTGAATTTCATACGCACCTAAGGTGTGAAATTTTGCTGGCTTTACCAGAGCAGCGTCTAAGCATGAATTTCATACTTCACTAGATAACATCGGGTGGTACGCTGTCAATCAATCCCAACCACCATTTTTTTATTTTCAAAAACTTTTCCGACAGTTAACCTGACAACCATGTCTAACAAAAGTTCACCTGATAACTTGAGTCTGTAACCCAAGTAGGGGCATTAAAGTGGGCTTGAAGGAGCCATTGAAACGGGGATTTCCATGGACGTTCAGAACCACTTGACCCATATCAGGTGGCTAAGTGCTGGCTTAACCAGAGCAGCATCGTCCATAGCTGGTCCCCTTTCAATCCCAACTCCCATCTTTTGCTTAGTTATGTATTGTTATAAAAGAAATTAGATACGAGTATATATTTTTTTTTACCAAATATCTTATTAAATTTAACCACTTCAAATAATATTATGATACAACTTTATTTATTGTGTGTGGCAATATGCTTTAATGAGTATTACACATAGCTAGGGATGCTAAATGGGTCGTGTTCGTAGGTTGGTGAGTCTAAAATGACATGGACTCGAAAATTTGTCACGAACCCTAGTACGACATGAATATTTAGCGATCGACACAAACATAACTCATTTAACCCATTTTTTTATTCCAACCCTGTTTTGATCCGTTACCAAACCCACCCATACTATTAAGCACATATTTGATAAATTATAATTATACAGGTGGGGCCCTTGACGTTAACATGTCGAACTCACGGTTAGAAGTCACGAGAATCAGTTGGTGATTCAACACCAGAATTCTACAATGTCATCCTCTTCTTTGGTGTAATTGACATATTACAAGATTATGAAATCATCAAAAAAAGCTTGAGCACGCCTATAAGGCATTCTAATACGACCCGACTTCCATTTTGCTCACATGCATACAAAAACTTCGGATGACAATTAAGCACTCTACTACAGATGAAGAAAGCAGCAAACGCCACATAGGGAAATCGATGAAGGGTCAACGCAAAAGTCCTTTTGCTTCTAGGTATGTAATCTTCCGGGTCCACTTCCTAAATATGTAATATTTTGGTTCAACTGAAACATGTCGCCAAAATGTTTAATTTCTTTATCCAATTCAACGCAGATTGTGTGTATGTACATTGTATAAAGTCCAATTCACACATATTAAAGAGTCGAATACATCATATACGGAACACGGAAAAAAACACATTGTAAAACGCGCAACGCGCGATGATGAATGACACTAGTTATTATAGTTATTATCATTGTATTATATCACACTGTGTTTGGTTATGTGAAAGGCAAATTCTCTTATATCACATTATATTATATTACATTACATCATATCATATTACTTTACGTTATATGAAGGTACATTACGTGATATTATATTATATTACATTGCATTGCATCATATTACATTAAAGTAACATTGTAATATATTTGAGCGATTTGGTTTCATGATTGGTTTTTAATTTTAACTTTCGGTCGGTCGATTTCAAATTTTCAAACCGTAACAAACGGTTTTGTTTACGGTTTATACAAAAACCAGAGTTAATAATATATTTTATTTTTAGGTATTTTATATTATATATGTATTTAGTCATTTCTCTTTTGTATTAAGCTTAGTAAAAATAAAAATATATTAAAAGGTCTTAATAATATAACAAAAGAGAATTTCTAAGTGGATGGACAAGGGGGTTCACGCACTAATCGGCGTTTGTCTCAATTGCTGAGTGTTATGTGCCTTATGTCCAAGGCTTGATGCAAAACTACAATCGAGCCGGAAGTCTCATTAGAAACAGCCTCTCTATTCCTATAAGGTAGAGGTAAGGCTGTCTACATCTCACCCTCCTCAGACCCTACCATAGCTTTGCTATTAGCGCCCCGCTTGCGATATGCTCATATAATGTATATATGTGTGGACGCTCAGGGGCAAAAGTGAAAGTGCACTAATTTTAACGTTATTTTACTAATTTCGTGAAAATAACGTTAAAAGAGGGGGATGGTTAATCATGCATCATGTGGTGGCGCTGATAGCAGAAAGATAAGGAGGTACATGCACTAATCGGCATTGGGTGTGTCAAACTAAATACAAAAAGTCTCTATTTATAGGGCCATAACATTATTACAAACTAAAAGGTGAAATGAAGAACCAAATGAAAGTTACACACTAGCATTGATAACCATATTTATTTTCATAACAATCCTCCTTGGCTACAAAAATCATAAGTTTAACACATTGAATAAATTTTATAAAAAAGTTTACACATCCTCGGTAAGCTAACACTGCTAGGTGATGCTAAACAGGTCACGTTTGTGGGTTGGTTAGTCTAATCCGACATGAACTCTAAAGTTTGACACGAACTTGAATATTCAGGGATTGACACAAACACAACTCATTTAACCTGATTTTTTATATTTTTTCGCACACAGTTACTTTAAAAAAATTACAATTTTACAAAAAAAATGGATTTTTTTTGTACACTTGAGACATAATTTTAATTAAATTAAAAACGATATCAAACGTTTAATATAAATAGAAATTCCCTTTCTATACTTTTTCTTAATAAAATAATGTATATATATTACATTAAGAGTTAACTGCCATTTTCGTCCCTGTGGTTTGGTCACTTTGGCTATTTCAGTCCATTTTTCAAAAATGCGCCATTTTCGTCCCCCACATTCTGGAAAGGTGCCATTTCAGTCCAAAAAGCATAACCCAGTTAAGTCAGTTTGTAAATAAGGACTGATTGTGTAAATTTGTAACATAAAGGACTGATTGTGTAAATTTGAAAAATGGACTGAAATGGCAGTTAACACCACCACCACTAGCCCTGCCACCACCACCACTCCGCTGCCACCACCACCGCCACCACCGCCACCACAGCCCTGCCACCACCACCACTCCGCTGGCACCACCACCACTCCGCTGCCACCACCACCACAGTTGCAGGTTCCGGTGAAGTTGCAGGTTCCGGTGATCGGTTTCGAATCTGCCTGAATTCGGATGAACGATGATGCTTTTCGGGTCCTGCTGTGTTTCTGAAACCCATTGACTGAGCCATGAATCCTTCCCCTACAGCCGCTGCATGCATATTCATATCGTATTCCTTAATTAGCGACACAAAACTGAATTATTTGCATGATAGGGGTTAAAGTTGGTACCAAATGTTGCTGTTAGAAAGGTAGGAACTCCATCTGCAAAGTTTTTGTTTCCGGTAACAATTGTTTTCTGCGACCCTTCACCGTACATTGTGATGTTAACCATATCTTTAGTAACGACCACATTCTCTTCATACACTCCCTTTTTAATGTATATCACATACCGCCCTTGATAACTATCAGGTAACGCCTCAAGTGCTTTAGAAATGGTCGCGAAATCGCCTGAACCATCTTTAGCAACGGTCACATTCGGAGCCAGACTTGGAGCATCGGCTTTTAGTAGCCTTCGGCCTTCGCGTTTCTAAAGTCATCCATGACGGGAGCTCGGGCCTGTCTGTTAGAAGACGACGGTGGGAAGCGGCTGCGGGTGGTGGTGCTACTTTCTGAACTGATGAAAATATGGCTAAAGAGTTGCTTGTGAGTTCTTTGGTGGTTTTTAGAGCCTGTTCAATGCTAGTCTTAGTAGCATCTTCTGTAACCGCATCAATGCACGTTTGCTGATAAGTGATCACCGCGCTCAACCAGTTGCCTAAATCAGGAGATCCGGCTGCCACCATTTTTCAGCGGAGTGGTGGTGGTGGTGGCGGTGGTGGTGGCAGCGGAGTGGTGGTGGTGGCAGGGCTGTGGTGGCGGTGGTGGCGGTGGTGGTGGTGGTGGCAGCGGAGTGGTGGTGGTGGCAGGGCTAGTGGTGGTGGTGTTAACTGCCATTTCAGTCCATTTTTCAAATTTACACAATCAGTCCTTTATGTTACAAATTTACACAATCAATCCTTATTTACAAACTGACTTAACTGGGTTATGATTTTTGGACTGAAATGGCATCTTTCCAGAACGTGGGGGACGAAAATGGCGCATTTTTGAAAAATGGACTGAAATGGCCAAAGTGACCAAACCACAGGGACGAAAATGGCAGTTAACTCTTACATTAACGATCTTTCTTTTATAATGAAAAACCAAGAACATTACCTTCTTATGTAGCTTCTATCTATAAATCAAATTCATTAATTACACTGTCCCACATCGCCTGGGGAAAATGGCTTATTAGTCTTTATAAGCTGCAGATCAAACCAATAAACCGCTGGACTTATTAACGCGAGTCTGTGACCCGAGTGGGGGCATTAAAGTGGGTTCGGAAGGGGTTTTGAGAAAGAACAAGCTATGGAAATTTTACCCGAGTGCAGTCCTGCAGGCTGGTCTTTTACTGTCGGGAGGATAACCCAAAAGGTTTGGGAATTTCCATTTACATCCGGCCTAGGTCGAGTGGCGTATGTGCTGACTTAACCAGAGCAGCAAACCGACACTAATGTTGACTACACGAGATCTGTTAAGCTCTTGTTGACTTGGCTAAAACGTCCATGGTTTGTGGCCTTGATCAAATCCCAACTCTCAACTTTTTACAAACATTTTCGGAGGCAGAAGCTAAGTTATCCTTGTGGTTTGTGTTAGTGAAAATCCGGAATTTGAACAAGATGAGGACGGTGTTGCCGAGGGAGATAACGGTTTCGGCTCATGTGTGGAACTGTAGCCAGGTCGGGGCGTTGATGGCGGGGGTGTTGCAAGGGGATTTCGTGGGGTTTGGGAAGGCGTTCTCATCGGATATATTAGTTGAGGCGAGGTGTGGGGTGTTGATACCGGGGATGGAAGGGGTTAAGAAGGCGGGGGCGGAAGTTATATAATCATTTTGCGCCTCGCCTAGGAAAAGCTCACCGCTTTTGTGCTTTGAGCCTCGGTTTTAGATCTTGTCGTCTCGGTGTGCTTCTCGCTTTCGAAAACTAAGTCCGTCAACCTGTATGACTCGTTTTGTTTCTAATAGGGGTTGAACTAATGAACCTGAACACGATCTTTTATCTTTATTCGTGTCAAAGACATCAACCCTACATATAAAACCATATGAATATCAATTACTTCAGCCCAAGGCAGACCCTTATTCTGCTTTATATTATGTTTATTTATTGCTTTTTAAATCCGAAGTGAGCACCATCCCACATCGCCTGGGGAAAAGAGCTTATTCGTCTTTATAAACTGCCAATGAAACTTCTAAATTGCCGGATTCATTAACGCGAGTCTGTGACCCAAGTGGGGGCATTAAAGTGGGTTCGAAGGGGACTATTGATACCGGACTGGTACCGAGCCAAGGAAAATTTTAGTCAAGTAATGACGAGAGGGGTTGTCAATTCATAATTCGACTCGGGCTCTTAAAGGTTCGTGGGTGTCGCATTATCATATAACGCGTCATTGTTCTCAGTTTGTATCTAATGGTGTCGGTAGAGGATCCACGGTGTAAATAATTTGACCCGGGCTCGAGTTCAAACTAACCGTGCGCTGGTGGCACTCTTCATAAAAAGAAAGCCATTGGAGTATACCCGTTCCATCCGACCTCGGTTGGATGGCGTATGTGCTGACTTAACCAGAGCAGCGTCCGACTACAATACCGACTGTTAAGCATGGGCCGATAACTCGAGTTGTTGTCTTGGCTAAAACGTCCATGGCTCTTGTCCGAGATCAATCCCAACGCCCGTCTTTTTACAAACATTTTGGGTTTTAATATTGTTAAACGACTCCGAAAAAATGAACCAAATGAGACACCGATGTTCGGTTACCTTTTTTCATCAGTGGTTTGGTTTCAGTTACACGTATTATGTGAACAAAAAATTACTGATTTAACAGAACAACAAACCAGTTTAACAAATAGAAAATTACCACAAATTAAAAATAACGCTTAAATCACAAAACCGGTTTGGATCGGTTTTTAACCGGTTTTTGCCAAAAAAAAAACCAATTTTTAACCGGTTTTTTAAAACCGGTTTCGGTTTTTAAACCGGTTGCAAAGATCAAGAATAGTAACCGGTCACAAACCGCCGGTTCGGTTCGGTCCTAAAACCAGTTAAAAAAACCAATTTCGGTTTTTTCCGGTTACGGTTCCAAAACCGGTTTTTTTTACACCTCTAGTTACAGAAGCTTTTATGATTTCACATTTTAAGCAGCAAAGTTTTATTGTTTAACATTTCACACAACCTATTACTCTATATCTAATCTTTGTGTTTAAGCTTTCAACTTTTAAGAAATGACAAATCTAACCCCATACTTTCAAATCCTTTCAATTTTCATAAATTAAAATTTTACTTGCTAGACTTACAATTTTTTTTCACTTCACAGCCTCAAACTAAGTAAATTACACATTCACTTCTAACTTTTGCTAATTAACAACTTTGACCCGCCAACCTTTTCTACTAAATAACTTGACGTCTCATTTTGTTTGAATTGCTTTTACAACTTTAGACAGTAGCGTGTTACACATTAATATACTTTTTTTTATCTATGTCTAACCATACTATATGTTTCTATGTCTAATGACGTTAATATCATGAACGTACCATATGTAACAAAGTAAACGCGTAATGTCACGTGCGACGTTAATATCATGAACGTACCATATGTAACCATACTATATGTTCCAAATTCCTTGAAGAAATACGAGAGGCTCAAATTAAGTCCTTGGATGCCCTTTTGACCATAGGTATCCAGATTCGACCATACCTCGTTTTCATACCACTCACATTCTCATTCAGCTCGTGGATAAATCCTTTCGTCCTCTCTTTCTTCGAGTCCTCGGCATCCAAGGACTTAATTTGAGCCTCTCGTATTTCTTCAAGGAATTTGGAAATGACTACCATTTTCATTGATCTTACCCGAATTGGGGGCGGGTACTCTTTTTGACTTAGAACATCCGCCACTACGTTAGCCTTCCCGGGATGATAGTGGATATCACAATCGTAATTCTTGATAAGCTCCAACCATCTTCGTTGCCTCATATTAAGATCTTTTTGTTCGAAAAAATATTTGAGGCTCTTGTGATCCGAGAAGATTGTACACTTCACCCCGTATAGGTGTAACACCTCGAAAATTCACGTCCTATAATGTATTGCCACGTGTCATAAGCTTGAACGTGTGAAAGAATACTTTAGAAGGACTAAAGTTGTCAAACATGGAAAGTATGTGAAATTAAGGGTTCAAAATGTCAACAAAGGATAAATATACTTTACAATAACCCTACATAATGTTGATACCTTCAAACGAATAAATCATGGATCATACGAAGCTAAATATGAAAGAACGTGAGAGATTACAAACTACAGGGGTTAAATGTGTCAACATGTTTAAGGTATACCTCTAAGTGACCTTTTAGCAAACCCGAAGCATTGTAACGGTAAATTATGCTCACTAGAATACATGATAAAAATTTCATAAAGTTTCGTTATCGTATGAGCAAGTTATGATCAAATTCGTACATAAGGGGTTAAAGCGTCAACGTTGAAAATTATGACTTTTCGGGTAAACATAAAGTGACCAAGGACTTAACAAAATGGGTATAAGTCTTGAAGCCCTTATATGTCAATTTGGAGGGCTCAAATTGCAAGAAATAAGGGTTGGGTGACCTTTCGAAGAGCCAAGAGCCAAAATGTGAAAACTAGAAAATGTTTTAACCTGACCTCCACTCTCAAGCGGGCCGCGTAAGCCCAGGAAGACACTTACGCGGGCCGCGTGAGACGCCCAGATACAGATTCATGCTGACAGCAGCCTGTTTGAGCTTGTAACCAACTTAAATCAGATATTTTCACTCCATGGGCGACCCCTACATGCTTTTTAGACCTAGGGGACATCTGTGGATGATCCATGGCCAATGGTAGACTTGGGTGTCAATGACCTATGAAATCAAAAGCACTATAAAAGGCCTTCATGTTGCAACACTTTGATCACACCTTCCATCTGCATTCTTGGAGCTTCCTGGAGCATAAGAGCAGACCCAAGTCATCCCTAATCGTGCATAGGTCTTTGGTAAGTACCCTTGACCTTCCTTGATTGAGTTATTACTTAGTTTTAGCTTAAAAGTCAAACCGTCGTAATTAACGTTTGACTTAGCGATTAATCATTAATGGTCCAGTGATTAGTCGAATTGAAAGTAGTTATAAGTTGGTATTTATGTGGGTAATAAACCCTTAGAAGGGCACCCTCTGATTCCCACTCTAACTAGATCAATTGTCGGGTCAAAGTTGTTTAGAAAAAGTCAACAGAATACTAATCTTCGAATTAACGCCTAATTAACAATGTAGAAGGCATGTAACCTGTTTTATCACTCATATAACTTGGTAATAAGTATAAGAACTGGTCTAAGCTTGTTTGATCCGACAATTTACTATTTAGACCCGGTTCGGAACCGAAAGTAGCAAAACTTTGACTTTTGCTTTGACTTCAGTTCTGACCCGATTTAGGTAGGATTGGTTATGCCTTAGAGCTTCCTTAGGACCAGGTTACATGATAGTATAACCCTCTATGATTATACACCTTGGTTCATTAGCTATCCAATTAATATGCATGATTCCGTTAATTGCTTAAATGTTGGCCAATATGCCCTTTTGACCATAAAACGAGAATTTTGGAAATGTGAAAGGACAATAATATTTACTACTGAATTATAAACATGTCCCTAAATTTTCACATCAGTTTGAGGTCTAGATTAGGAGTTATGCTTAATGACGTAATAAGACCGCTTTTTAGTAATTAAACGGCGTCATTAGCATAAAGCCTATCTAAACCCAATTTTTGACACCAAACCTTTTACCCACTGATATAATATAATATTTTGGGATTTTTAAAGATTTTTAATTATTTTTAACCTGCTCATAACCTAAGGTTATGGCGTTGGTTCGGTAAATACCGAATATACCCTTTTTGGCTATAAAATGAGTTCTACATAATATTTTGACACCAATCCAATTGCTACTGATTTTATATAATAAATAAAGTATTTTGAACTTTATAACCTGATCATAAAACTCAGATTTCCGGTATAACCCGGAAATCGCTTAAAATGACTTTTTAAGCGTATTAAACGCATAGTATGGGTTTAAAATCATTTTGTCATAAAAGACTTATTTCCAACTGATATAACCTATTAAAGTAAGTTGTTTTACTAATGTATTCAGACCCGAATCTCATAATTTTAAATAATCTCTTTTATAATCTTTAAAATGACCAAAATACCCCTACGGGGCTTAAATTAATATTAAACTCGTTTTGGGCATAATGGAAGATATCCTACTGATGTCACAACATATTTAAAGCATATTAACTTAGGAAACCAGTATATGACTCTGATGGTTACTCGTTACGCACTTGTCGCGTTCGGATCGGCTTATGTGACTGGTTTGCATATATTAGCCGAAACGGGTCAAACCATATTATCTTTATCTCAAAATCCAGAATGTGTTCAAGTTACCCATATTAAACAAGCATACAAGCTTGTCAGGTCAAAACCACAGTCTAAACCGGTCTTCGCTGTATCATGCGTTGATTCGTGTCTTCCTTTTGAAAACTAACCGGTCTAAGTCTAAGCTTAATTATAGACCCTTTAGGATTCTAATAGGTTATTAAAAACCTTCGTTCCAGATTAGGAGCCCAGTAAAAGATACGTGCACTTACTGTATTGGACTTATACTTTGCTCAGGTAAATACTCTTAACTTATTTTCCCTATACGGGCTTGGGATACGGTACTATAAAAGTACCGCTTGGTCGGGTGTACGTAGTCATTTAAATCGGATTGTGATTGATGTATGTACATAACCTGTTTAATATGTATTATTTGGTGTATGGCTTTTGGGGGTTAAATGACCATGTCCCGGATATCCTTGGCATCATTTTATGAAATGGCCACGACCTAAGCACGGGGTGTAGGCGTACACCTGACAGATGCATTATGTAAAAACTGGTAATCCACTAAAGGAATCAACCTTGTGGGCATTATACCTGTGGCGTGTCAGTTAATCTAGACCGGCCCTATAAACCGGCTCTGATGGACGACAAATAAGTAAATCTGTATACAAGATTATATACAAATAATTGTCCCAAGTTATAAAAGATATTTTTGCCGAAGTGCATTCAAATCAATTTTCAAACTCTTTTCAAAATGAGTCAGTTAAGTTGTATTTACCAGTGTAAACTGACGTATTTTCCATAAAGGCTAAGTGCAGGTACTAGACGAAATAGGCTTCAGGCATCATTACTCAAGTCTCGCAAGCTCTAGATGTCAAAGTCTGTTGAACTACTGTTTCCATTTTATTTTGATCCGCCTATGGATCCTTTACTTTCCGTTGTAATACTTGATATTACTTTATATTCGGATTGTAATGCATCTATCTTTTGCTTCCGCTGTGCATTTAAATATTGTGTTGTTTGACTATTATGTTACCAACCACGTCACGATACTCCCCACCGGGCCCACCGGTAATACGTGGAAAGTCGGGGTGTGACAGGTTGGTATCAGAGCCAACACTGAGTGAATTAAACGCTAGCATTTTGTGTTTAATCTCAGTTACACAGTTGCACATTCTTGAGTCTAGACAAGAACATAGGACTAATCCTAATTCGTTTTATTTTGTCATTATTTGGTTCCTTTGTCATTTTTCTGATTAGCCCTTGCATAGGCAAGTCATTTTTCCATTAGAAGTCCCGTTTAGGGCAACCATGCACTTGTTTAAATTTTAATGAAACGATTATATTTAAAAATATCATTCCTATATTATAAGATCTACCATTATAATAAAATGGCAAAATCTAAAAAGGACGAGACCTAGCCATATGTCACTTTAAGACAGGGCCAAGACGGTAGTTCCACAATTAGATTCAGATCCTTGTTAACATTTCAATTTAGGATTGTTCTGCATTAAATATTAAAAAGAGTCTAAAGGGTAAAACCTAGCCTAAATATCATTACAGACATGGCCAAGATGGTAAAACTTATTCAAAAAGATTCAAAATCCTTGTTAAACATCTGAAAGCATATTAACATGCTTGACAAAATGTGATACGATGGAATCACATAAGTCATTTTTAATTGGGTTATTCTAAATTCCCTTATTTGTATAATCATCCCTTAAGGATGAAGTGCCCACGGGCTATACTTAACATCCTCTGGACTAAAGACAGTGGTAGCCTACAACTCCCTGTCAAGAAAAGGTAATGAACTTTGATTCAAACCTTAATGCCTCGATTCCGTAAAATCAAGGCCTATAAATTAAGCTTGTCTACGTGACCAGGCCTTTTGTGCTATTATTAACTTATAATTTAGGATTATGATAAAGATCCAAAACAATTATATATTTACCAAAATAACTAAATGTGTATTAAAAACATGGTTAATAAATCGTTTAAAACGATAAAACTGTATGGGCTTCTAAATAAACCTTGCCCTTATTTTCTTTTTGTAGTAATTAAGACTACATGGCTGACTCTGACGAGATCAACAGTCATCCTCTGGAAAACCACGATGATGATAAGATTAATATAACCAGAGGAGAACTTCGTACACTGATTGATACAGCTGTATCTAAAGCTGTAGAGGAGCAATTCAGGGAGTATAGTGGGACTCATAGTAAAGCCTCATCTGTACCCCACTCTAAGTCTGTCCCTAAAACTCATTCTGAGGCTCACAGCAAGCCACCCTCCAAGAAAGAGGAACCAAAGAAGGATGATGATCGACATTCATCTGATCAACACAGTGTTCCATCCAAGAGGTTAGTGTTCAATAATGAACCACGTACCAAGTTATGTACCTATAAATACTTTGTTTCCTGCAAACCCCGGGATTTCACTGGGGAGAAAGGGGCAATTGATTGTATGACCTGGTTGGATGAAATTGACACAGTTGTCGATATCAGCGGTTGTGCTGAAAGGGATGTAGTGAAGTATGTATCCCAATCGTTCAAAGGAGAGGCACTGGCATGGTGGAAGTCTCTCATTCAAGCTGCTGGGAAGATCCCGCTCTACAACATGTCATGGGAACAGTTTGTTGCTCTCATTATGGAGAACTACTGCCCTCAACACGAGGTCGAGAGAATCGAGTCAGATTTCTTATCATTGGTTATGACAAACCTAGATTGTCAAGCTTACCTCACCAGTTTCAATACCCTGTCCAGACTGGTTCCTTACCTAGTAACACCAGAACCCAAGAAAATTGCTCGCTTCATTGGGGGTTTAGCCCCAGAGATCAAAGCCAGTGTTAAGGCTTCAAGACCTGCTATGTTTAGGTCAGCAGCTGATCTCTCTCTGTCCCTTACTTTAGATGCGGTCAGGTTGAGATCGCTAAAGAATTCTGAAGAAAGTAAGAGGAAGCGTGAGGATGATAATTCACGAGGGTCAGAGAAGAAGCACAAGGGAAACACCGATTCTAGGAAGTTTGGGTCTAGAAAGAATAATCAGCGAACAGAGGAAAATCCAAAGTGCACGACTTGCCAAAAACGCCACTTTGGAAAGTGCAGACTTGAGTCCAATTCTAAGTCAGGATCACCTGCATGTGGGTTATGCAAGTCTAAAGAGCACAAGACGATAGAGTGCAAGAAGATAAAAGACGCAACATGCTACAATTGCAATGAGACAGGGCATATCAAGACCAACTGCCCTAAATACGCCAAGAAGCCTGAAGAGGTCAAGAAGACCAATGCAAGGGTCTTCAGGATGGATGCAAAGGAAGCCGTCCAGGACGACAATGTGATCACAGGTACCTTCCTCATAAATGATGTTTATGCAAGAGTACTTTTTGATTCAGGCGCTGATAAGTCGTTCATAGATAATAAGTTTTGTGAATTGTTGAAATTGCCTGTTAAAACCCTAAGCGTGAAATACGAGGTGGAATTAGCTGATGGAACCCTAGAAACCGCATCAACCGTGTTAGATGGATGTGTTATATCCATTTGGAACCACTCATTTCCACTGTCTTTACTTCCTTTGAAGTTAGCCGGTTTTGACATAGTTATAGGCATGGATTGGTTATCTCGTAACCAAGCCCAGATAGTGTGCAATAAGAAGCAAGTGGTGATCAAGACTCCGTCTGGCGAGCCACTTACCATTCAGGGAGATACCCAGTATGGACTGCCTGAGCAAGTGACTATGCTCAAAGCCTCTAGGTGTTTGAAGAAGGGTTGTGTCATCTACATGGCACAAGTGACTATTGATGAGCCGAAACCCAAGATTGAGGATATCCCCGTCATTTCTGAATACCCTGAAGTTTTTCCTGAAGAACTACCTGGTTTACCACCAGATAGGCAAGTGGAATTCCGAATTGACATCATCCCTGGAGCAGCACCAGTAGCAAGGGCACCTTATAGGTTGGCACCAACAGAGATGAAGGAATTGAGGACACAACTTGATGAATTGCTAGCCAAGGGTTTCATTAGACCTAGTTCGTCTCCCTGGGGAGCACCAATCTTGTTTGTCAAGAAGAAGGATGGATCGATGCGTCTGTGCATCGATTACCGTGAGCTTAATAAGGTCACTGTCAAGAATAGGTACCCATTTCCAAGGATCGACGATCTGTTCGATCAGCTTCAAGGGGCAAGTTACTTCTCTAAGATTGACTTAAGGTCAGGCTATCACCAACTGAAGGTTAGAGATGAGGACGTACACAAGACTGCATTTAGGACTCGTTATGGTCATTACAAGTTCCTAGTGATGCCTTTTGGGCTCACTAATGCACCAACGGCATTCATGGATCTCATGAATCGTGTCTGCAAACCATACTTGGACAAATTTGTTATCGTCTTCATTGACAACATTCTGATCTATTCAAAGAATCAGGCCGACCATGAGAAATATCTTCGATGTATTCTTTCACTACTTTAGCAGGAGAAGCTCTACGCCAAATTCTCTAAGTGTGAATTTTGGCTTCGTGAAGTCCAATTTCTTGGACATGTGGTTAGCGAACACGGAATCCAAGTAGATCCCGCTAAGGTTGAAGCTGTCATGAATTGGCATGAGCCAAATATGCCCACAGAAATTCGCAGTTTCTTGGGATTGGCAGGATACTACAGGCGTTTCATTGAAATTTTTTCAAGGATTGCTGCACCCCTAAGTTCTTTGACTAGGAAGAAGATTAAGTTCGACTGGGGACCAAAGTAACAAGAATCCTTTGATATCCTTAAGCAGAAGTTGAGCAACGCTCCTGTACTGACATTGCCTGAAGGTACCGAAGAATTCGTGGTTTACTGCGACGCATCACACACGGGCATGGGGTGTGTGCTTATGCAGAAAGGCAAGGTTATTGCCTATGCTTCACATCAGTTAAAGGTGCATGAAAAGAATTACACCACCCACGACTTGGAGTTGGGTTCCGTTGTATTTGCACTGAAACTTTGGAGGCACTACTTGTATGGAATCAAGTGCGTGATCTATTCTGATCACAAGAGCCTTCAACATATGTTCAATCAGAAGGACTTGAACATGAGGCAGCGACGTTGGATGGAAACTTTAAATGATTATGACTGTGAAATAAGATACCATCCCGGCAAGGCGAATGCAGTCGCCGATGCCTTAAGTCGAAAAGAAAGAGTGAAGCCTATAAGAATCAATGCCAAGAGCATTTAGATAAAGAATGGTTTGAATGAAAGGTTGTTAGCTGCACAGAAGGAAGCTGTGTTGGAAGCTAACTATCCTAATGAAAAGCTAGGAATAACTGAAGAACAGTTATCCTATGGCACGGACGGAATTTTAAGGCTAAATGGACGAATATGGGTTCCAGTTTTTGGAGGACTTCGAGAGGTTATCCTCCAGGAAGCCCACAGTTCTAAATATTCCGTTCATCCTGGAGCTGATAAGATGTACCAGGATCTGAAAGCAAATTTTTGGTGGATAGGCTTGAAGAAGTCTATAGCTACCTTTGTAGCTAAATGTTTGACATGTGCGCAAGTCAAAGCTGAACATCAAAAGCCGTCAGGTTTGCTACAACAACCTGAACTTCCCACGTGGAAGTGGGAAATGGTGACGAGTTGCCAAAAACAAGGAAAGGAAATGATACTATATGGGTGATAGTGGATACACTGACTAAGTCAGCACACTTCCTACCCATTAAGGAGACCTATAGCTCCGACATGTTAGCCCAATTATACGTCGATAAGATTGTAGCTCTACATGGCGTACCAGTGTCTATTATATCTGACAGGGATACTAGATACACGTCACATTTTTGGAAAAGTTTCCAACAATCTTTGGGCACGCGCTTAAATTTTAGTACGGCTTACCATCCTCAGACGGACGGACAGAGTGAGCGTACAATCCAAACTTTGGAAGACATGCTCCATGCATGTGTGATTGATCTAGGTGGTAGTTGGGATAACCACCTTCCATTA
Source organism: Helianthus tuberosus (assembly GCA_030545235.1). Classification (NCBI taxonomy): domain Eukaryota; kingdom Viridiplantae; phylum Streptophyta; class Magnoliopsida; order Asterales; family Asteraceae; genus Helianthus; species Helianthus tuberosus. The sequence continues at coordinate 192,464,645 of CM060352.1, read as the reverse complement.
ATCGAGTTCTCATACAACAATAGCTATCATACCAGCATTAAGGCTGTGCCTTTTGAGGCATTATATGGTAGGAAATGCAGAATGCCCGTTTGTTGGGCGGAAGTTGGAGATGTACAATTGTCAGGACCTGAAATAGTCTTTGAAATGACGGACAAGATCGTCCAGATTCGTGATCGCCTTAAAGCTGCCAGGGATAGGCAGAAAAGCTACGCAGATCTAAAACGTAAACCTCTGAGATTCGAGGTAGGTGACAAAGTATCACCCTGGAAGGGAGTGATGCGATTTGGTAAGAAAGGTAAGTTAAGCCCGAGATACATAGGACCATTCGAGGTCATCGAATGTGTCGGATCAGTTGCTTATAAGTTAAACTTACCTGAAGAGCTCAGTGGTATTCATAATGTATTCCACATCTGCAATCTGAAGAGGTGTTTCGCTGATGAATCACTAGTCATACCACATACAGATGTGCACATAGAAGAGAGCTTGAAATTTGTTGAAAAACCTGTGTCGATCGAGGATCGACTGGTTAAGAAGCTTCGAAGGAAGCATGTGCCTATTGTAAAGGTAAAATGGGATGCCCGTAGAGGTCCCGAATACACGTGGGAGGTTGAGTCCACAATGAAAGAAAAGTACCCTCATTTGTTTCAGTAAATCTCGAGGTCGAGATTTCTTTTAAGGGGGTGAGGATGTAACACCTCGAAAATTCACGTCCTATAATGTATTGACACGTGTCATAAGCTTGAACGTGTGAAAGAATACTTTAAAAGGACTAAAGTTGACAAACATGGAAAGTATGTGAATTTAAGGGTTCAAAATGTCAACGAAGGATAAATATACTTTACAATAACCCTACATAATGTTGATACCTTCAAACGAATAAATCATGGATCATACGAAGCTAAATATGAAAGAAAGTGAGAGATTACAAACTACAGGGGTTAAATGTGTCAACATGTTTAAGGTATACCTCTGAGTGACCTTTTAGCAAACCCGAAGCTTTGTAACGGTAAATTATGCTCACTAGAATACATGATAAAAATTTCATAAAGTTTCGTTATCGTATGAGCAAGTTATGATCAAATTCGTACATAAGGGGTTAAAGCGTCAACGTTGAAAATTATGAATTTTCGGGTAAACATAAAGTGACCAAGGACTTAACAAAATGGGTATAAGTCTTGGAGCCCTTATATGTCAATTTGGAGGGCTCAAATTGCAAGAAATAAGGGTTGGGTGACCTTTCGAAGAGCCAAGAGCCAAAATGTGAAAACTAGAAAATGTTTTAACCTGACCTCCACTCTCAAGCGGGCCGCGTAAGCCCAGGAAGACACTTACGCGGGCCGCGTGAGACGCCCAGATACAGAAACATGCTGATAGCAGCCTGTTTGAGCTTGTAACCAACTTAAATCAGATATTTTCACTCCATGGGCGACCCCTACATGCTTTTTAGACCTAGGGGACATCTGTGGATGATCCATGGCCAATGGTAGACTTGGGTGTCAATGACCTATGAGATCAAAAGCACTATAAAAGGCCTTCATGTTGCAACACTTTGATCACACCTTCCATCTGCATTCTTGGAGCTTCCTGGAGCATAAGAGCAGACCCAAGTCATCCCTAATCGTGCATAGGTCTTTGGTAAGTACCCTTGACCTTCCTTGATTGAGTTATTACTTAGTTTTAGCTTAAAAGTCAAACCGTCGTAATTAACGTTTGACTTAGCGATTAATCATTAATGGTCCAGTGATTAGTCGAATTGAAAGTAGTTATAAGTTGGTATTTATGTGGGTAATAAACCCTTAGAAGGGCACCCTCTGATTCCCACTCTAACTAGATCAAATGTCGGGTCAAAGTTGTTTAGAAAAAGTCAACAGAATACTAATCTTCGAATTAACGCCTAATTAACAATGTAGAAGGCATGTAACCTATTTTATCACTCATATAACTTGGTAATAAATATAAGAACTGGTCTAAGCTTGTTTGATCCGACAATTTACTATTTAGACCCGGTTCGGAACCAAAAGTCGCAAAACTTTGACTTTTGCATTGACTTCAGTTCTGACCCGATTTAGGTGGGATTGGTTATGCCTTAGAGCTTCCTTAGGACCAGGTTACATGATAGTATAACCCTTTGTGATTATACACCTTGGTTCATTAGCTATCCAATTAATATGCATGATTCCGTTAATTGCTTAAATGTTGACCAATATGCCCTTTTGATCATAAAACGAGAATTTTGGAAATGCGAAAGGACAATAATCTTTACTACTTAATTATAAACATGTCCCTAAATTTTCACATCATCTTGAGGTCTAGATTAGGAGTTATGCTTAATGACGTAATAAGACCGCTTTTTAGTAATTAAACGGCGTCATTAGCATAAAGCCTATCTAAACCCAATTTTTGACACCAAAACTTTTACCCACTGATATAATATAATATTTTGGGATTTTTAAAGATTTTTAATTATTTTTAACCTGCTCATAACCTAAGGTTATGGCGTTGGTTCGGTAAATACCGAATATACCCTTTTTGGCTATAAAATGAGTTCTACATAATATTTTGACACCAATCCAATTGCTACTGATTTTATATAATAAATAAAGTATTTTGAACTTTTTAACCTGATCAGAAAACTCAGATTTCCGGTATAACACGGAAATCGCTTAAAATTACTTTTTAAGCGTATTAAACGCATAGTATGGGTTTAAAATCATTTTGTCATAAAAGACTTATTTCTAACTGATATAACCTGTTAAAGTAAGTTGTTTTACTGATGTATTCAGACCCGAATCTCAGAATTTTAAATAATCTCTTTTATAATCTTTAAAATGACCAAAATACCCCTACGGGGCTTAAATTAATATTAAACTCGTTTTGGGCATAATGGAAGATATCCTACTGATATCACAACATATTTAAAGCATATTAACTTAGGAAACCATTATATGACTCTGATGGTTACTCGTTACGCACTTGTCGCGTTCGGATCGGCTTATGTGACTGGTTTGCATATATTAGCCGAAACAGGTCAAACCATATTATCTTTATCTCAAAATCCAGAATGTGTTCAAGTTACCCATATTAAACAAGCATACAAGCTTGTCGGGTCAAAACCACATTCTAAACCGGTCTTCGCTGTATCATGCGTAGATTCGTGTCTTCCTTTTGAAAACTAACCGGTCTAAGTCTAAGCTTAATTAAAGACCCGTTAGGATTCTAATAGGTTATTAAAAACCTTCATTCCAGATTAGGAGCCCAGTAAAAGATACGTGCACTTACTGTATTGGACTTATACTTTGCTCAGGTAAATACTCTTAACTTATTTTCCCTATACGGGCTTGGGATACGGTACTATAAAAGTACCGCTTGGTCGGGTGTACGTAGTCATTTAAATCGGATTGTAATTGATGTATGTACATAACCTGTTTAATATGTATTATTTGGTGTATGGCTTTTGGGGGTTAAAGGACCATGTCCCGGATATCCTTGGCATCATTTTACGAAATGGCCACGACCTAAGCCCGGGGTGTAGGCGTACACCTGAGAGATGCATTATGTAAAAACTGGTAATATACTAAAGGAATCAACCTTGTGGGCATTATACCTGTGGCGTGTCAGTTAATCTAGACCGGCCCTACAAACCGGCTCTGATGGACGACAAATAAGTAAATCTGTATACAAGATTATATACAAATAATTGTCCCAAGTTATAAAAGATATTTTTGCCGAAGTGCATTCAAATCAATTTTCAAACTCTTTTCAAAATGAGTCAGTTAAGTTGTATTTACCAGTGTAAACTGACGTATTTACCAAAAAGGCTAAGTGCAGGTACTAGACGAAATAGGCTGGCTACTCCAGGCATCATTACTCAAGTCTCGCAAGCTCTAGATGTCAAATTCTGTTGAACTACTGTTTCCATTTTATTTTGATCCGCCTGTGGATCCTTTACTTTCCGTTGTAATACTTGATATTACTTTATAAATCGTTGATATGATATTAGGGTTCATATGAAACACTAGATAAAACCTTGTTTTGATCGATATATGGTTTAATTAGAAACTGTTGTTTTTGTTGATTGATTGTATGCAAATATGGAAACTGTTAAATTGGTCAAACGAATTGATTGAGATTAGTAACTGACTTGCATGATTTAAGGAATTAGTTAACCGGTCGCACAAGCCCTCTCAGTCGCACAAGATCAGGTCACACAAGACCTGATCTGATTGCACAAGTGCCAGACGCACAAGTTCAGTCGCACAAGATACCAGTAGTCGCACAAGACTATTGGATCACAGAAGTTTTGTTTTGGATAACTGTTGGGCCTCAAAGCCCAAAGACCAATCACACAAATGACACCAATCGCACAAGATTATATGAATAGCATGAATCGCACAAGTTGATCGTTTGGTTGTATGTTTGGGCCGTTTACATGCTGGACTGCTTATGTTTTACTTGGGCCGGGTATCTTTGGGTTCAAGGGGTGAGTTGCACAAGGCTGTTAGACTTGTGTGAGCCCAACCTTTCGAATCACACAAGTATGAATATGTTATGTACTTGACTGTTTATGTGTTGTCATGATCAATACGTGCTAGTAACCTGTGTAAAACTTATGTGCATTACTTGAAACCAAAACCTGACTTGTATGGTAACCATGTTAGGACATGGTTGACCACATATAGCTCAAGTAACCTTTTCGTGTATCTGTCGAGCAAACCAAGGTGAGTTCACACTCTTTCCAAGGCATGGGATTCCCAAGGGTTGGGAATGGGATTGAATAACTACTCGTACTATCATTACTATTAAACTATTTTTTACTGTCCTCGGATTGAAGGGCACGTACGTAAAACCTACGTACACTCATACTTACAACCATCCTTCGTGGGTAGGATGCCAAGATTACACACTGGACCAAACCTCTATCATTGAAGTCCCTCATTTATATCGACTTAATCGCCGAGGCCTATGGCGAGCGGGTCATTAGTTAATATCGCTATTAGGTTTAACAAACCTCACACCGTGCCAGTCGGACGGGCGTGTACTAATGGACTATGGGCAAAGGGTCAATGCTGATAGACATTGACTTAGGGCACCTCTTACATTTTCGTAGCAGTCGATACGCATGGTCTAGTAACACATGGGAAGCCCCCACTACTCTTCGCAAACATGTCTGGGAGACCGCGATACGAATTAATACGATACATGGTTTACAAACGAACTTATGATTTACGAAACGAATACTATATCTAAACAACCAACGGTGAACTCGCTCAACTTTGTTGTTGATTCGTTGCTACATGCCTTGCAGGTCGTTAGGTACTCATGGAGCTTGCACAGGGAGGCGCGGTTGTTGTGGGACATGGCAGTGTGTGCCATGTTAAAAACATTACTTTATTTCGTACTTAATACTTTCATTGGGTTTTACAATTATGCTTCCGCTAAACACTTAACTACGTTTTTTATTTGAAACACCTTTCATATTGTGTGGTTGAATTTTACTTATTACTTGTTATGTTCAATATGATTGGTGGCTTGATCCTGGTCAGTCACGCCTCCAAGCGGTGATACTCCGCGTGTGGATTTTGGGGGTTTGACATATTGGTATCAGAGCCATTGGTTATAGTGAACTTGGTTTTAATAAGGGAAAAAGTTTTTGTTAAAACCAGACTATAACCTGAACAGTGCTCAACGATCCACAACGACGCTTCGCTCCACGTGCAAGGCTCAACACACTAGGTGGTATGATTTAAGTTTATATTACCTACTTGCTAGCTACATAGAACATTGCTCATGGTATGCTTAGATAACGTAGTAACTACTGCTTGAAACACATGTGTGTTTACTCTCTTCTGTCATCGCATTTTCGCGAACCCCTCTCACTCATGTTTCCCTTGATATGAAGATCATGGTTGGACGCGTTAACATGACTCAAGCCCAGTTGACGGCTCTGATTAACCAACAAGTTGTTGCGGCACTTGCAGCCGCCCAAGCAGGAGGTATATCATGCAGTCGCAACTCTCTCTAGGATCATTAGATCCTACACTCCTAACCCAACTCTTGTGTTTAACTTTGTCCTATTCTCATTTATACAACAGGCCAGCATGCTCAGCTGCCTGCGTGCACGTTCAAAACTTTCATGGACTGTCGTCCTAGTACTTTTAGTGGCACTGAAGGGGCCGTTGGACTTCTCCACTGGTTCGAGAAGCTCGAGTCAGTCTTCGAAATGTGTGAATGCCCTGAGGCTCGTAGGGTGAAGCATGCCACTGGTACTCTCGAAGGCGTTGCGTTGACTTGGTGGAATGCACAAGTCCAAATGTTGGGGCTGGTAGCTGCCAATGTCACCCCATGGAACGACTTTAAGGAACTGATCAAGCGGGAATACTGTAGTCGTGATGACATCCACAAGTTAGAAGTGGAGTTCTTTAACCTGAAGATGACAGGGTCAGAGATAGAGGCGTATACGAAGCGATCAAATGAACTGGCAATTTTGTGTCCTACTATGGTGGACCCTCCCATCAAACGTATCGAGCTGTACCTCAAAGGCTTAGTACCAGAGATTCAAAGCCATGTGACTTCTGCTAATCTTGCTACCATCCAGGATGTTACTCGTCTTGCTCATCGTCTCACAGACTAGGCAGTGGAACAGAACAGGCTGCCTAAGCGCATCGGTGCTACTACTACTACTCCTGCTACTCCCTGTGACAACAAACGAAAGTGGGATGGAGCCTCCAGCAAGGGTTCGACTTCCGTTCAGTCCCAGGCACAGCAACGAAGAACTGATGACTATCAGAGCCCTGGTCAGCAATCTTCTGGTAGTCAAGGGCATGGTGGATATCGAGGAAACCTCCCAAAGTGCAACAAATGTAACAAACACCACAATGGTCAGTGCAACAAGGGTCGTTGTCAGCGGTGTCTCAAGATAGGTCATGAAGCTAAGGATTGCAGGAGCTGCGAATCAGAACCAACAACAACAACCAACAACTCCACAGAACCAGCAGCCACAGCGAGGAAACAGGGGATGCTTTCAATGTGGTGCTGAAGGACACTTTAAGCGGGACTGCCCTCAGTTAAACCAGAATCAGAATAACAACAACAATAATCAGGGCAATGGGAACAACAACGGGGGAAACAATAATGGAAACAATGGTGCCAGAGGTCGAGTGTTCGTGCTGGGTTAAGGTGACGCAAGGAATGATCCTAACGTAGTGATGGGTAAGTTCCTTTCTCGACGACTTCTATGTTACTGTTTTATTTGACTCGGGTGCCGATACTAGCTACGTGTCCTTAAAAGTTAGTCAAATGCTTAATGGTACCCCAACACTTTTGAACACCAAGCACACTGTAGAGCTAGCTAATGGTAAGAGTTTAGAGGCCACACACGTAGTTAAGGGTTGCAATCTTGTTCTTGCCAATCAGACCTTCTCTATCGATCTCATTCCTATAGTTCTGGGTAGTTTCGACATCGTCATTGGGATGGATTGGTTATCCCAACAGCAAGCAGAGATCCTATGCAAGGAGAAGATTGTTCGTATTCCCCGTTCTGGCAAAGAACCTCTCGAAATTCAAGGCGACAAGAGTGGTGCTGTGGTGGGCATCATTTCCTTTCTCAAGGCCCAGAAGTGTTTGCGAAAGGGCCACACTGCTATTTTAGCACACGTTACTGACGCATCAACGAAAGAGAAGAAAATAGAGGATATTTCAGTTGTACGCGACTTTCCTCAAGTGTTTCCTGAGGAATTACCTGGACTACCGCCTCATCGCCAGGTCGAATTTCAGATCGAGCTAGCTCCAGGAGCAGCACCCATAGCTCGAGCACCTTATCGCTTAGCTCCAACTGAACTGGAAGAACTGTCTAAGCAGTTGCAAGAACTCTTGGAAAAGGGTTTCATTCGTCCTAGCTCTTCGCCCTGGGGAGCTCCAGTGTTATTTGTGAAGAAGAAATACGGTACCTTTAGGATGTGCATAGATTACCGTCAACAAGGTGACTGTAAAGAATCGCTATCCTATTCCACGTATTGACGACTTGTTCGACCAGCTACACGGGTCGAGCTACTATTCAAAGATTGATCTGAGGTCAGGCTACCATCAACTGAGAGTCCGGGATGAGGACGTCTCCAAAACAGCATTCAGAACACGCTATGGCCATTACGAATTTCTGGTCCTGCCATTCGGGTTAACAAACGCGCCTGCAGTCTTCATGGATCTTATAAACAGAGTGTGCAAGCCTTACTTGGATAAGTTTGTGATTGTATTCATCGACGACATTGTGATCTACTCCAAGAGTCAGGAGGAACACGAGCAGCATTTACGACTCATTTTGGAACTCCTTCGAGCAGAACAGCTGTACGCCAAGTTTTCAAAATGGGACTTTTGGCTTCATGAAGTTCATTTCCTAGGCCATGTAGTGAACAAGGATGGGATACACGTTGATCCATTCAAGGTAGACTCGATTAAGAACTGGCCTGCACCTCGTACACCAACAGAAATCCGCTAATTCTTGGGTTTGGCGGGCTACTATAGAAGGTTCATCAAAGATTTCTCCAAGATTGCACAACCTCTCACTTCGCTAACTCAGAAAGGCGTTGTCTATCATTGGGGTACTACACGGGAAGCAGCATTTCAGCACCTAAAGGATAGACTTTGTAGCGCACCTATTCTTTCATTGCCAGAGGGCACAGATGATTTTGTGGTTTATTGTGACGCATCCATCCAGGGACTTGGTTGCGTGTTGATGCAACGTGATAAGGTTATTGCTTATGCGTCACGTCAACTTAAGATTCACGAAAGGAATTACACTACACACGATCTGGAGCTGGGAGCTGTTGTTTTCGCACTCAAGATATGGAGACATTACCTGTACGGTACCAAGTGCATCATTTACACCGATCACAGGAGTCTCGAGCATATCTTCAAGCAAAAGGAGTTAAACATGCATCAACGTCGATGGGTGGAGCTACTGAATGATTACGAATGTGCCATCAAGTACCATCCGGGCAAGGCGAATGTTGTGGCTGACGCCCTCAGTCGAAAAGATACCACACCTAGGCGTATGCGAGCTCTACAACTCAGTATCCAATCTAGTCTTCCTACCCAGATACGAGATGCTCAGGTAGAAGCATTGAAACCAGAAAACGTCAGGGCTGAAGCCCTACGCGGCTCAAGGCAACGGTTAGAACAAAAGGAAGACGGCGCCTACTACGTGACAGGACGCATCTGGGTCCCACACTATGGAAACTTACGAGAACTTGTAATGGATGAAGCACATAAGTCTCGCTACTCAGTACATCCTGGTTCAGATAAGATGTACCACGATCTCAGAACTATGTATTGGTGGCCTAGCATGAAAGCTCACATAGAAACTTACGTTAGCAAATGCTTGACTTGTGCGAGAGTCAAGACAGAATATCAGAAACCATCGGGCCTACTCCAGCAACCAGAGATTCCACAATGGAAATGGGAACAAATTTCCATGGATTTTGTTACTGGCCTGCCTAGGTCTCAACGAGGGAATGATACTATCTGGGTGATCGTGGATCGACTCACTAAGTCTGCACACTTCCTGGCTATTAAGGAAACAGATAAGTTCTCCACTCTAGCAGACGTTTACTTAAAGGAAGTTGTCTCGAGGCACGGGGTGCCAACCTCTATTATCTCTGATTGTGATGCACGTTTTACTTCAGAACTATGGCAAGCAATGCACAAATCTTTTGGCTCTCGTTTAGACATGAGCACAGCTTATCACCCGCATACGGATGGGCAGTCTTAACGCACCATCCAAACCCTAGAAGACATGCTTCGTGCATGTGTAATCGATTTTGTCAACGGCTGGGAAAAACATCTCCCTCTAGTGGAGTTTTCGTATAATAACAGTTACCACACTAGCATTCAAGCTGCTCCGTTTGAGGCACTGTACGGACCTAAGTGCCGATCACCTCTTTGTTGGGCAGAGGTGGGTGATAGTCAGATCACAGGTCCAGAACTGGTAGTAGACGCAACGGAAAAGATTGCTCAGATATGACAACGCATGGCGGCAGCTCGCGACCGTCAGAAAGCCTACGCAGACAAGCACAGGAAACCACTCGAGTTCCAAGTTGGGGATCGAGTGCTACTCAAGGTTTCACCCTGGAAGGGTGTGGTTCGTTTTGGCAAATGAGGCAAGCTCAATCTGCGATATGTCGGACCGTTCGAAATCATTGAGAAAATAGGCAAGGTGGCCTACAAACTGGACCTGCCAGCAGAACTCGGGGGTTCACAACGTATTTCACGTGTCAAATCTGCAGAAATGTCTGTCAGATGAGACCCTCATAGTTCCTTTGAAGGAGCTTACCATCGACGATCAGTTGCGATTCGTCGAGGAACCAGTTGAAATCACGGACCGAGACGTTAAGGTCCTCAAGCACACCAGAATACCTTGTGTTCGAGTTCGTTGGAACTCCCGTCGTGGCCCAGAGTTCACCTGGGAACGAGAAGACCAAATGAAACAAAAGTATCCCCAATTGTTCGACAACAGTACAACCACTACTGAGGCTGAAGCTACTACGGAATTTCGGGATGAAATTCCAAACCAACGGGGGAAGGATGTGACACCCCAGGAAAACCATGCAACTTAACTAGCTTCCTCAGTGAGTACGTGCTAAATTTCGGGATGAAATTTCTTTCAACTTGGGGATAATGTGGCAACTCGTATTTCAAACCTATCTTTGTGTTTAATGTAACGTATGTGAACCCTATGTGATTATGTGAACTTTGATGATTAATGAGATGTTGTGTTGTTATGATATGTGCATGTATGTATGTAATTGGATCACACAAAACATAACCGATCGCACAACTTTAACTCGATCGCACAAGCTCATTCGGGCTACACTTATTATAATCGAAATCCATAAAGGGCAACCCATGAAGGGTTTGGCCCACTCCTTTATGTTACCTAGGGTGTTAGTATAAATTCTACACTTCACCAACTCACACAAGTTTAGCAAACCCTAAATCTTTCCCATTCTCTCTCTCAAACTCGACGGCAAACACCCCTCCTTTCCATCGAAGACCTTCTTGATTCGGATCATCCTTGTTCTAGCATCAAATCCGGTCAGTGCCTTACTATTGTTTGTATATTGCTATGTTAAGTGATATGATTATTGCTATGATCTTGTATAGTGATTAGGGTTCTTGTTAGTCACTGTTAACATATGTTGTATGAGGGAACATGATGTGATAATAAGTTAATCGGTTCACATGAAAAGGGTAATGGGATCGAACATAAGTAATCGGCTGTGATGTGGTTAGATGTTTGATTGATTCATATGTATTGACATGAAGTATTTGAAAGCTCTAATGTTATAAATCGTTGATATGATATTAGGGTTCATATGAAACACTAGATAAAACCTTGTTTTGATCGATATATGGTTTGATTAGAAACTGTTGTTTTTGTTGATTGATTGTATGCAAATATGGAAACTGTTAAATTGGTCAAACGAATTGATTGAGATTAGTAACTGACTTGCATGATTTAAGGAATTAGTTAACCGGTCGCATAAGCCCTCTCAGTCGCACAAGATCAGGTCACACAAGACCTGATCTGATCGTACAAGTGCCAGACGCACAAGTTCAGTCGCACAAGATACCAGTAGTCGCACAAGACTATTGGATCGCACAAGTTATGTTTTGGATAACTGTTGGGCCTCAAAGCCCAAAGATCAATCGCACAAATGACACCAATCGCACAAGATTATATGAATAGCATGAATCGCACAAGTTGATCATTTGGTTGTATGTTTGGGCCGTTTACATGCTGGACTGCTTATGTTTTATTTGGGCCGGGTATCTTTGGGTTCAAGGGGTGAGTTTCACAAGGCTGTTAGACTTGTGCGAGCCCAACCTTTTGAATCGCACAAGTATGAATATGTTATGTACTTGACTGTTTATGTGTTGTCATGATCAATACGTGCTCGTAACCTGTTAACTTGTGTGAAACTTATGTGCATTACTTGAAACCAAAACCTGACTTGTATGGTAACCATGTTAGGACGTGGTTGACCACATATAGCTCAAGTAACCTTTTCGTGTATCTGCCGAGCAAACCAAGGTGAGTTCACACTCTTTCCAAGGCATGGGATTCCCAAGGGTTGGGAATGGGATTGAATAACTACTCGTACTATCATTACTATTAAACTACTTTTTACTGTCCTCGGATTGAAGGGCACGTACGTAAAACCTACGTACACTCATACTTACAACCATCCTCCGTGGGTAGGATGCCAAGATTACACACTGGACCAAACCTCTATCATTGAAGTCCCTCATTTATATCGACTTAATCGCCGAGGCCTATGGCGAGCGGGTCATTAGTTAATAGCGCTATTAGGTTTAACAAACCTCACACCGTGCCAGTCGGACGGGCGTGTACTAATGGACTATGGGCAAAGGGTCAATGCTGATAGACATTGACTTAGGGCACCTCTTACATTTTCGTAGCAGTCGATACGCGTGGTCTAGTAACACATGGGAAGCCCCCACTACTCTTCGCAAACATGTCTGGGAGACCGCGATACAAATTAATACGATACATGGTTTACAAACGAACTTATGATTTACGAAACGAATACTATATCTAAACAACCAACTGTGAACTCACTCAACTTTGTTGTTGATTCGTTGCTACATGCCTTGCAGGTCGTTAGGTACTCATGGAGCTTGCACAGGGAGGCGCGGTCGTTGTGGGACATGGCAGTGTGTGCCATGTTAAAAACATTACTTTATTTCCTACTTAATACTTTCATTGGGTTTTACAATTATGCTTCCGCTAAACACTTAACTACGTTTTTGATTTGAAACACCTTTCATAATGTGTGGTTGAGTTTTACTTATTACTTGTTATGTTCAATATGATTGGTGGCTTGATCCTGGTTAGTCACGCCTTCAAGCGGTGATACTCCGCGTGTGGATTTAGGGGGTGTGACACAATCCATTCCCACAACTACTTTAAATTCCCCCATACACATTGGAACAAGGTCTATGCTAAATTCCTCATCTTCAATCAAGATCTTACAGTTTCTATATACATCATGCAATAGGTAACTTTTTATATCTGCTACTTCCACTTCTAAAGGTACTAACATCTTTTCAAGCATAAAGGAAGGATGACATAAGAGTTCATTCGAAACAAATGATCTACTAGCCCCATAATCAAATAAAACATTTACAGGTATCGAATTTACTAAGAATATACCTGAAACTACTTTCAGGTGAGACTTTGCTTCTTCAGACGTTATATGGAACATCCTTCCACGAGCCCTATACGGCTCCTCTTTCCTTCCTTCTTTCCTAGGAGTTTGTTGGAGCTTTGGACATTCAGATTTCATGTGCCCCGCTTGATGACATTTTCTGATTGTCTGGACATCTGTAGTACGGATGTCCCTCTTGTCCACACTTGTAGCACCCTTTCTTTCCAAGCAAACATTCACCCGAGTGGTGTTTCCCGCACGTCTTGCAAGTCGGAATCCCACTACTTGTCTTCCCTTTCTTGTTTTGATCTTGATATTTTGCCTTTTTCAATGGGTTTGTGTTGGTAGGCTTCTCCGCCACCCTTTTCTCTCACCGTTCAACCTGCCTTCTTAACTTGATTTCCCTATCTCTTGCCCAGTCGATTAATTCATTCAATGTTGCACACTTGAAGGGATTTACGAACTCCCGATATTCAGCCTTTAACATATCATGATAACGTATGATTTTCAACCTCTCAGTCCCCGCTATCTCCCCATAAAATTTCACCTTCTCGAGGAACTTATTCGTTATTTCATCAATCGTTTCATCCTTTTGTCGAAGACGTAAGAAGTCTTCTTGAATCTTATCAAGTGCGGATTGTGGGCTATGATATTTCAGAAATGGCTCCTTGAACTCTTGCCATGTTAACGTTTGTACTTTGTCATCCCCCAATTCCTTCGAATGTGCGTCCCACCAATCCTTTGCTTGGAGTTGTAGGAGACCCGTTGCAAACATTACTTGGTCTTCCACTTCGCATCTACTTCTCACAAACACCGCCTCAGTGCTTGAAATCCACCTTTGACAAGCTATCAGGTCAATTTCCCCTTTGTACGGCAAGGGGTTACATGCCATAAATTCCTTGTACGTGCAACTTCGGGTACTTTTCTTTGTTTGTAGTTCATTAATCATCTCCTTTAGTTCTTCCACCTTGGACATTACTAGGGTATCGACTACCCCCAATATTTGACCTTCCACCTCTTGAGCTAGTCGGGGAATACTAGCTTCAATCACTTTCTCTACTTCTTCCACAATCATTGCTCTCATTTCATTTCGGCGTGCTTCATCGTCATCATTTACATTCACCACATCAGCCATCTACATAAAACATTCATTATATTCATTAGATTTCATTTCATACTTCCCATCATCATGTTTTAACATCATTTTATCATGACACATTCCATTCATCATTCATACTTCATGCCTTATCATCATTGACGATTGTATCGTATCATATCGACCGAATTCTTTAATCATAACAAATTTTCCTTCTCATCATTCACATGTACCTTTCCTTCATCCTTTGATTATCAAATTTGCCTTAAACATTGTTCATAAGGCCTTTAAAATCAATTGGAACGAGTCTCGTATTCAAAATCATCGAAACAAAAAAGATTCAGGAGCAGATGGGGTGCTCGCGTGGCGCGAGGGCCTACCCGCCCATCCGTCGCGCGACGCCAGCGACGTCGCGCTGCGTGACAAACATGGGTTGTGGGCGTGGCGCGATGCGATGTGAGCAACAAATTTTGACAGAATGTTCATTGTTTTGCTGAAGTTGATGCCCAGCTCCATAAATTCTCAAACTTAATTCTTAAAAACATCATATCTCAAGTTCTACTAGTCCGTTTTACCCGATTCTTTTTCCTACGCGTCCGTAATTTAATTGCGGACCCGTTTAGCATATCCGTTAGCCGTAAGACTTGGTTTGAGGGCAAATAACCTATAAATCCCATTCTATTTCTAACTACAACACAATAAATTTTATAATTTACTTACTTGCGTAGCGCTTCGGAACGAACACACCTTCATACGAGCTTTTAGTTTGAGTTCAAGCATTTGACTCAAATACTTGAATCCCTCAAACTTCGGCTCTGATACCAACTTGTGGCATCCACTTTATTTAACGATCAAACATACAAATTTTTTTTTTTACAAAAATTGTGCATGACCCATTCGTAATATTGACGTTTCCATGTTTTTACAATATAATTCAAAATCAACCCAAGGATTCAAACGTTCTTAAAACACTTACTACAATTCTAGTCATACGGTTAACATTTACAATAACAAAATGATTTTGACCCATTAGTAAAAGACAACATGGTCCAGAAGCGCAAAAAGGGCAATTTAGTGTGTTCGTCCGAGCTCGCCAACTTCAAACATGAGATTTACCTATCATGCATAACATCAAACATTAGTAAATTCACAAAGCTCAAGCAAAATCCATAACATACCTTACATACTTTTAATCGACCCATTAACAATATACCAATCATTAACAAATATTGTTTACAACATTCCTTTCATTAAACATTCTTTCCATTAACTTTCTTTTATTCCAACATCTCGGTACATTCATACATCCATATCATTCGACCCATTAGTAATGAGCCCATATTCAAACCTCAACCGAAATCATCATGCTTGTCCTATTTTACCCATTTACGACGGGTGACCCTTATCATACATGCTTAACACAAACATACCATTTAACCCGTTTACAACAAGTCGTTACTTAATCATCTCATAATCTTACTTTCCATAAAACTTTATCTCACTTGAGTGATCATTATACATCCGACACTATTGAGTCGCTTAACCGCTTTCTAACATATAACATATCGACATTTGAACCAATAACAACACACAACTCAACATTTAGGATTAATAAATAAACTTTCATCCGTAGAACAACATAAAAGGGGAATTAAGTTCATATGAACTTACCGTGATCCTGAGCTCCTTGTGCTTTGGAGTGACTTGCTCCTTCTTCCTTCTTATTTCCTCGACATCATAACTTTATTCACTTAGAAGAACCACAACAGCAGCTCCAGCAACAAGAACTGTGTTGTCACTACCACTACTGCTCCACTTCAAGCCGTACCAGCTCAGCAGCAATCTCACCACCGCCCAGCACCAGTTACCTATGCACCGCCTGCGAAACGTGCATACACCGGCCCTCACCCTGCCTGCCCGACATGCTCTTACCATCACCCGGTGGGTCTAGCTTGCCGTTTCTGCGCTTACTGCAATATGTACGGCCACTTCACTGCCAACTGCCGTACTGGTCCCCGTCAAGCCCCAGCTCAAGCCACTGCTCATCAAGCTCTACTCCCAGCCCCGCAAGGCCAACAAGCGGCTCAGGCACCCGCGGTCAACGCCCGAGTCTGCTTCGCATGTGGTGATCCCAACCAATTTGCGAACATGTGCCCGAATAGGGTTGTGAAACAAGAGCACCAGCAGCAGCAACACTAGCAGCAACAGCCTCAGCAGCAGCAACAAGCCGCGCACGCCAGAACTTTCAACATCAATGTGCGCCAGGCCAAGGCTGACAACAACGTGGTCAATGGTACGTTCCTTGTGAATGGTATTTATGTATCGTGTTTGTTTGATACTGGAGCCAATAACTACTTTGTGTCGTTTGAATTTGAGAAACTTCTTAGTCGTAAGCGCTCCCATCTCCCCTCGACGTTCGATGTTGAAGTCGCCACCGGAAGAACTGTCGCTGTTAATTTTGTTCTTCGTGATTGTACCCTTGAGCTCAACAATCACATTTTCCCAATCGACCTTATTCCGATGTAACTCGGAAGTTTTGACGTCATAGTAGGCATGGATTTTCTTCGCGAAAACCATGCTGAAGTTGTGTGCTTCGATAAGATGATCCGATTCTCGCTCGTGAATGGTGATTTATTGTGTGTTTATGGCGAAACTGCTTCGAAAGGTCTCAAGCTCATGTCCTGTGTCCAAGCTAGCAAGTATCTCCGCAAGGAATACATAGCTTTCTTGGCTAACATTATAGTAGCGGAGAAGGAAAAGAGAGGAAAGACAGAAGTGAAAGACGTTCCAGTGGTTCGTGAATTTCCTAATGTGTTCCCTGACGATCTTCCTGGATTACCGCCAAGTCGTGATATCGACTTTCGTATCGACCTCATTCCTGGAGCCAACCGTGTTGCCAAAGCTCCTTACCGACTCGCACCGTCCGAAATGTGTGAACTCTCGAGTCAGCTTCAGGAATTACTTGAGAAAGGCTTCATTCGCCCGAGCACCTCTCCATGGGGCGCGACAGTCCTTTTCGTCAAAAAGAAGGATGGGTCGTTCCGGATGTACATCAACTTTCGGGAACTGAATAAGTTGACTATCAAGAACTGCTATCCACTGCCTCGCATTGATGATTTGCTTCATCAGCTACAAGGTGCTACGTGTTTCTCAAAGATCGATCTACGTTCAGGCTATCACCAGTTATGCATTCAAGAGGAGGATATACCCAAAACTGCTTTTCGCACTCGATACGGCCATTATGAGTTTGTTGTTATGCCTTTTGGTTTAACCAACGCACCCGCGGTTTTCATGGATCTGATGAATCGCGTGTGTAAACTTTATCTCGACCGTTTCATCATCGTGTTTATTGACGATGTCTTGATCTATTCCAAATCGAAAGCCCAACACGCACGACATCTATGTTTGGTTCTCGAGCTACTCCAAGGGAATCGACTCTATGCCAAGTTCTCCAAGTGCGAATTCTGGCTGGAGGAGGTTTAATTCCTCGGTCACATTGTAAATAGTCAAGGTATTCACGACGATCCTTCGAAGATTGAAGCCGTTAAGAGTTGGATTACACCCAAGAAATCGTCCGAAGTCCGTTCTTTTCTCGGACTAGCGGGCTATTACTGACGATTTATCGAAGGATTCTCAAAGATCGCTGTGTCGGTTACCACTCTCACGCATAAAGACAAGCCTTTTATTTGGGGAACTGAACAAGAGTCTGCCTTCCAAACCCTCAAGCACATGCTTTGCAATGCTCTTGTCCTCTCATTGCCCGACGGGAACGACGACTTCATTGTCCATTGTGATGCTTCCAACCTTGGTCTTGGTTGTGTTCTCATGCAACGGGACAAGGTTATAGCTTACGCATCTCGTCAGCTCAAAATCCACGAAAAGAACTATACAACCCATGATCTCGAGCTAGGCGCGGTTGTTTTTGCATTAAAGATTTGGCGACACTACCTGTTGTGACAACCCTCACTAAACCAGGTATCCGTACGACTTAATTAATAATTAATTACTGCTTAATTACTGTGCTTGTTTGAAATTACCGATGAACTGCTACTTGATTTCTGATACATGCATATACCTGCATCATACTTTACTTACCGTCACTACATTATTTACATGCTGAACCCTAGTGACAAACATGATGCACAAAAAACACAGTAGCACTATAAACGGATAACCTATTGAACATGCTGATAAAGCCAGCATCAGGCAGACACTGCCTCTAAAGGCCTGTATGAGCCAGAAATATTTTACTACACTAGTGGTGAGTGTAGGGATACAAGGGTTGTAGAACTGCGTCTCCAGGAATAAGTTGTGTCACTAAAAATAATTATAACGACACTTTAAAGCTTGTTTAACGCTTTAACGGATTACTATCCAACCGAACAACCGGACTATACCCGGAACATGAAAATATTGTCATTAACATAGTTTTTCTTTTTCTGAGCCAGTTAGGGTCCCTGAATACCCTAACACCCGTCACAACGCACTACATACTAGTAAATGGTTTAACCTCCTAAATACCTAACTAATACTTAACATTTGGTTGAAATCTAACTAGGAGACCCCCCCCCCCCAACCGAACCGTCCCCTTGGGGGACACCCTTGTCCTATTTGTTGATTATAATAATCAAGTGTGCTTAATATCTAGATGACACATTAACCATTGGTTAATTTGGAAAGAATTGTCTATAAGTTCATGACATAGCACAACATAACCTTCACCACAACTCACAACTCAACTTCACAACTATCTCTCCCTCTCTAATAACTCTCGGCCGAACACCCCTCTACCATCCATCCATTTTCGATTTTGATCTTCACATTCCAAGTCCATACAAGCATTAAGGATCGCGGATAAGAAGGCTTGGTGCATTCGGAAGGCGAAGGACCTCACTATATTGCTTTTATCCTCTCATTTTGCGTCTAGATTCTCCCCTAGCCTCGAGCTAGTAGTAAGTTGCTTGAATCACCTTCTTGAACTATTTTGAAGTGGTTAAAATGTTATGTAACGGCTAAAACTCGTAAACATGCAAGTTGAAACATGAAAGTCTACTAAAAACACTAAAAGTGATGGTTAAAAGCTTGTTTGTTGTGTAAAACTTGTAGTATTTGATTTGTGTAGTTATTTGGACCCGATCTATGTTGTGGTAGCTCGGATCATTGTTTAACCCGGATTGGTCATGATCTTGGATCATGACATAAGGTTGTTTTGGAAGTAACAAGGGTCAAAGGATGAAACTCTACCACACACGAATCATGAACTTGTGTAAAAGCGATTTAGCTTGTGAAATAGTGTTTAAAACTAGTAGATCTACGGATCTACAAGCGGTATTTTCAAAGAACCAAGTATCAAAGAAATTATGTTTTCTAAAGACGGATCTTACACTAACAAAAAAAAATGATTTTTAGAACACACAAGTGTGTAAACACTTGTGTAGCACAAAGTTTCGACAAAATAACTATTTTTGTAAAAGATGACGAGAAGTTGTAAAGATGGAATTTCTTTAAAAACGGGGTTTTTACGAAACCGGATTGATTTATATAAAGATCCACTAAAAGTAATGGAATTTACTTTATATTCTTGGATAAAACGCAAGTTCATGTAATTTATGCGATATACATATTTATTTACTAGTTTGTTGTTTTGGACATTGTTTTGATTGAATGAAAAGAATGTTGGTTTGATTTATGAAAGAAAATGATACGCTTAAAAGCGTGGCCACCTCCAGTTACAGAGGAAACTCTGGCGAAATTTTTCTAAAAACCTAACACTTAGAATTATTTTCACTATAAGTGTTAGAAATACTTCTCGACATGTTTTCAAAATATAAGTTTCGCCACGACTTTATTTACAAAATATCGGAGGTGGGATTTTCACAAAAATTAAACGTGATAAATATATTTAGTAAATATATTTTTTTCACAACGTTACTTGTCATTATTTGCGAGATACATAAATATTATTTTTAGGGTAAAAATAATATTATCGAATGTTAACGAATCCAAAATAATACGAGCGCTTTCACGATAAATATATAAGTTACACCGGTAATTATTATTACCACTCGATCTTTAAAACGTAACTTACGCATTTTAAGAAAATATTCATGAACGCGTATTCTTGTTAAAGTATTATTTGGGAAAATTTATGAAATAGAAAATATAATATTTTTGAGAAGAATATTTATATTTTGGAGTTAGAATAAAAATATATTTTAAGTGAGACTTAATAATATATTACGAACACACATGTATTAAATCCCCCATCCTTGGGAAGGAAAATGATTACCAAGTATTCACTAAACGAAAACGCGAAATAGTTGTCTAACTATTTCACAAAAACTTAAACCTTAAAGCTAAGGCACGGCCGTCCGTCTAATAGAGTTAGTACGTGTAGGTCGTCACTCAGCTGCTTGATCAGGAGACATACTTGGTAGAGACGCACCACTGTGAGTTCATGTCCCCCTTTTCTCTTAACTGTTTTCAGTTTTCTAAACTACGGGGGTGAAATACATGTTACTTTGATTACAAGTACTTTATACATGGTATGGTTAGCGTAAGGAGGTTTACTACTTAGATCATGTGAGTGGGTAGGAGCAACATGAGGCCATTAGTCCTCATGGTAGGACCGAGGGACAGGAGCGGTAGATCTATCTGGGTGTAGCGAGCCCAGCCCCAGGCCAAACTAGAAATGGACCTCGGGGTGACTTCGTGCCCAACGCATAAATCCGCTAGGTTTGAGTCTCCCTACTTGCACTTCACACATACCAATGGCCTTGCAAACCATTGGTGATCTCAATTCCCTTATTTGCTACATACCAGGATTATTTTCATACTTACAGAGGTTTATTTACTCACTTACACATGAACTCGCTCAACATTATTGTTGATTTTTCAACTTACATGTATTTCAGGGAATTAAAGGATCTGGCGCGGTATGACACGTTTTCCCGCTGCACTACTTACGAGGTCATCCGGGTTTAGGGAATGTGACTCTTTCCTGGACAAGTCACAGTCCTTAAACTATGCTTATGTTATGTTGTGTTTGTTGAACAATGTTTATGTCGTTAGGATGTGTTTCCGTTAAGACAATGTTATTGTATTTGGATTTTTAAAACTTAATCGAATGGATGATCTTGCATGGTTTTATTTCATATAGCTTTGTTATGGTTAAGCTATGGTATTAAGAAGTCACACCAAATTAACCACGCTTCCGCAAAGCCAGGGTGTGACAGCTTGGTATCAGAGCTCTGATCATAGCGAACTAGGATTCTTTCTCGAGTCTAGACTATGATCACTAGGGCTCTCACGAAAACATTTTTACTGCATACCACTTAAGTCCAGATCCAAAACGTTTTTACAAACAAATGTTGAGCACATTTTATTTATTATTTATAGGCTCAGTCTGGAAAGGCTGAGGCTCGGTCTGGGAGGCCGAGGCTCGGTCTGGGAGACCGAGGTAGTTGTCTAGTGGGACTAGGGAGTCAGTCTGAGAGGCTGGGAGAATTTGGCTAGTGGGACTAGGGAGAGCAGTCTGAGAGGCTGGGAGAATTTGGCTAGGAAGAGCAGTCTGAGAGGCTGGGAGAAATTGGACTAGGAAGAGCAGTCTGAGAGGCTGGGAGGCTAGTGGGACTAGGAGAATTATTTGAATGCTTACTTGGTGACTTATGTGATTAATTGATTGTATGATTGACTGTTTGTGCATGTTTGTGTTTATGTTACAGACACCATGGACACCTCTGGCACAGGTGACTCAGACACCACAGGACCTAGACCTATAGTATCAGATGACCTAGAGTCTTCATAGCATGAGGTCCACACATTCGACGTTACTAGCACGGACGAGGACGACTTTCAGCCCTTTGCTTTACCTGATGGTGCTGATGAGCTCGCTGATGGCCCTTTGGCCGGGGACCTACCGTTAGTGGAGATCCCTGCTCCCATACCCTTAGCTGTTTATCCTGCTTACGATTTGCTTCTCGACGCCGACGATGATGGCGACGTCGATCTGTATGATGATGAGCCCTTAGAGGAGGATGTTCAGGGCGAGGCCCTTCTTGCTGCTGGTGATCTCTTGATGATCGCAGATGCTCCCGCCGAGGAGTCACCTGCTCACTCTCCTGTCCCAGACTCTTTCGAGTCTGTGGCCTCCGCACCTTCACACACCCAGAGTGCGCAGCACTTCTCACATGGATCAGATCCCGACCAGGCATCCTCTGTTGCCCCTATTCCTAGTTTTGCTTTCGACCACGAGGATGTGGAGGATTCCGATCCTGTCTTTCCCCCAGGGTTCGACCCAGATCAGGATATAGAGTTTATACCCATGGATCAGCCTATGGAGGATCCAGTCGACCCAGTAGACCCAGTTGATCCCATCGACCCTGAGTTTGATTTTGAGATGGCCTTTGATGATCCCGAGCATCCACTGGACCCTGCTCCTGACCCAGTGCTTGAGCATGACCCTGCTCATGCTGGCATACCTATTGATCCTGTGATTGCTGACCCACCCATTAATGATCACCCTGTTGATGCTCCGTTGTTGGAGGGCGATCATGTCATTGCTGTTGATCATGTTGATCCCCCACTTATTGCTGATGCACCAGTTGACCCTCTTGTTGCACCTCACCATGATCCTATGCCAGTTCAGTTTGATCGAGCACTTTTTGAGGCACAGATAGACCCACGAGATGAGCATGCCCAGTGTGGGTGGATTCCTGCTGATGACGAGGTCCCACATATTCCCCCTCAGATCACTGATACCCGTCACGTTGATACCTCCTTTTCATTTCCTCGGTTTACACCTCCAGCGCGACCTGGAGAGGGTTCTTTGGCTCACCCTTTTGGACATGTACCGGTATCTATCCCTGCTATACCACCGTCTGCTACTTTTCCCCCTGTTTCTCCATTTCATGTGGCACCTTTTGATCCCACCAGTGAGCCGTTTCTCTGGTCGTCACCTTCTGCTATGCCACCGACCGACCCCTACCATCCTTTCCATAGGGGGTATACTATTGAGGACGTTTTGATGTCTTTTGTCGCCCAGCACGAGGCATACACGCAGCGCATTCAGGAGCTTGAGAGAGCCCAGCTGCCGCCGTGTCAGTGCCAGGGTCAGACCCACTCTCCTTTGCAGCCCTCTCGACTTTTACCACCAGACTATGCTGCACGTCTTTTTGCCCTAGAGCAGCAGGTTGCTTCCTTCTTGCGTACCCAGAGAGCCATGGAGGAGAACTGGCTCCATTTGCGTCGCTTGTTTTACACTCATTTTCCCCCTCCTCCACCGCCATCCGTGTAGAGCTCTTCAGTACCGTATGGGTAGACGCTGGTGAGAAGACGGCGATTGCTTTTGACTGCACAGCATTTTTGGAGACTACATTATGATTCTGACTTTTGTTGAGCATGTATATGGGATGTATTGACACTGATTTGATATAGTTTTTGGACTAGGGTGATGTAGCCCTTAGTCGAATGATGTTGTATGACACTATGATGTACTTGTACGCTTACTATGTGGTCTCAATATATGGCAATCGCAGTATTCTCATCATATTTGATGCTTGATTTGGTTATTTATATTCTATGACATGGGATGTTGATTGATGTTTGTAACATGGGATGTTGTGTGATTGATATGATTATAACATGAGATGTTATGTACTATTACTATCATTATATACGTACGCTGTATTATGACCTGACTTACGTATTATAACATGGGATCTTTATTATGGCCTGACCGACGTAAACCCATCTTTTAGAAGATGCCGCCGAGACGTCAAACGCCGTTGCCCACCAATGAGGCAGAACTCCAGCAAATCATCGCAGCTGCCATCGCGCAATACGCCGCCTCGCAGGGAGGACCCAGCGGAAGCAGCTCAAACAACAATGGCAACAACAATCCACCTCATGGTAATACTAAGTCATTAAGACATACCATGACCTAATTGGATATCTATAGCAATGATGCTAATGCCGATCGTATGTTGTAACGTATGTGCAGGGTGCACTTACAAGCAGTTTCTGGACTGCAAGCCTGTCAACTTTGATGGCACAGGAGGTGCTGTCGCCTTTGTTCGTTGGGCTGAGAAAACTGAATCTGTTCTTCGCATGAGCAAATGCGCACTAGATCAGCAAGTCACCTATATCTCAGGGCTATTCTTGGATGGAGCCCTCTCTTGGTGGAATCTGCAAGTACAGACACTTGGTGAAGCTGCTGCCTACGCGCTAACCTGGACCGAACTGAAGGAACTTATGCGCAAAAAGTACTGCTCTCGCGCGGAAATCCAAAGATTGGAAACCGAGTTCTGGCATTTGAAAATGGAAGGTCCAAAGATCGCAGAATACGTTCAGAGGTTCCATGACTTATCACATGTGGTACCCTACATGGTCACTCCGGAGTTCAAGCGGATTGAACGTTTCATTTGGGGATTAGCTCCTCAAATCATAAGCATGGTGACCTCATCCAAGCCTGCGACAATTACTGAGGCAATCGATTTGAGTGTGGCTCTCACTGAGGAGGCTATCCGCCTGCACAAGTTTGATGAGATCAAGACGAAGAAGGAAGAGACTCACGTCGAGTCATCAGGAGGTAACAAACGGAAGTTCTCGAATTTCAAACAAGGCACTAGTGGGGTTGTTAAGAAAGGAGGATCAGGCACGTCAGCTCAGGCTACAGCTGGTAGTGGAAAGAAAGGAAAAGGATATATGGGCACCCAGCCCAAGTGTAATACCTGCCAACGCCACCATTCTGGCCATTGTAGTATGAAAGTATGTGAAGCAGTGGAAAGTCGGGCCACTTGAAGGACACTTGTTGGGCCACTGCTGGCCAGGGAGGCCAGGGAGGATTCGGAAACAGAAATAACAACCGGGGTGGGAATGGAAATCGCCCACAAGGAAACAATGGAGGTAATGGGAATCGAGGCAACAATGCTAATCAAGCGGGCGCCGAGAATCGTAACCAGAGGAATAATCAAGCTGGTGGAAACGGGCAGAGACCCGGATGCTTCAACTGTGGTGATCTTGGGCATTACAAGAGGAACTGCCCAGAGTTAAACCAAGCCCGTGGAAGAGTGTTTAATATTGAAGCGAGGGAGGCACGCCAGGATCCCAATGTTGTCACTGGTACGTTCCCTGTAAACCAACGCTATGCATCCGTTTTATTTGATACTGGCGCCGATTATAGCTTCGTGTCGTTAGAGTTTAAGAATATGCTTGGTTTAGCCGCTAGTAAATTAGATATTCCGTACTCAATCGAATTGGCTAATGGAAAGATAGTAGAAGCCAATGAAGTTATCAGAGGTTGTGTGATCGAATTGGGAGAGCGTGAGTTTGCTTTGGATCTACTACCAGTCCAGATGGGAAGCTTCGACGTGGTGGTAGGAATGGATTGGTTATCAGGCAACAAGGCTGAAATAGTTTGTCACGAAAAGGTTGTTCGTATCCCAACCGAAGAGGGTGAAACAATTGTGGTTCATGGTGAAAAGCGTGATACGCCGTTAAGAATTATCAGCTGCCTGAAAGCGCGAAAGTGTTTACAGAAGGGATGTGTTGCCTTCCTGGCACACATTGTGGATAAGAAGGTTGCTGAGCCGAGAATAGAAGACATCCCTGTCGTGAGGGAATATCCAGAAGTCTTCCCAGAGGACTTACCTGGACTGCCACCTCAGAGACAAGTAGAGTTTCACATCGATTTAGTTCCAGGCGCCGCGCCTGTGGCTAAGGCACCTTATAGACTTGCTCCGTCTGAGATGCAGGAACTGTTGACACAACTTCAAGAGTTGTTAGACAAGGGATTTATCCGACCAAGCTTCTCGCCTTGGGGAGCTCCAGATTTGTTTGTCAAGAAGAAGGACGGTAGTTTTCGTATGTGTATTGACTACCGGGAGTTGAACAAGCTGACGATCAAGAATAGATACCCTCTGCCAAGGATTGATGATCTGTTTGACCAACTGCAAGGCTCAAGCTTTTATTCAAAGATCGATCTTCGATCTGGATACCATCAGTTAAGGATACAAGAGGAGAGTATCCCAAAGACAGCCTTCAGAACTCGTTATGGGCACTACGAGTTCCTAGTTATGCCGTTTGGGTTAACAAACGCACCTGCGGTGTTCATGGATTTGATGAATAGAGTTTGCAAGCCGTACTTGGATAAGTTCGTAATAGTGTTCATCGATGATATCTTGATTTATTAAAGACGAAGGCTGAGCATGAGCAACACCTAAGAGCTATTTTGGAGCTGCTGAAGAAAGAACAGTTGTATGCTAAGTTCTCTAAGTGCGAGTTTTGGCTACGAGAAGTACAATTCCTTGGGCACGTGGTAAATGGAGATGGAATCCACGTGGTTCCCACCAAGATCGAAGCGATTAAGAATAGGGAAACGCCAAAGACGCCAACCGAGATTCGACAATTCTTGGGTTTGGCTGGCTATTATCGAAGATTCATTGAGGATTTTTCAAAAATCGCTCAACCTTTAACGCTCCTCACGCAGAAAGATAAGAAGTTTGATTGGGGAATCAAACAGGAAGAAGCATTCCAGATATTGAAGGATAAGCTCTGCAATGCGCCAATCTTAGCACTACCGGAAGGTACAGATGATTTTGTGGTATACTGCGACGCTTCGCGTCAAGGATTGGGTTGCGTGTTGATGCAACGCCAAAAGGTTATTGCTTACGCATCACGTCAATTGAAAGTGCACGAAAAGAACTATACCACACATGATTTGGAACTTGGCGCAGTGGTATTTGCATTAAAGATCTGGAGACACTACCTTTATGGTACAAAGTGTACAATTTTTACAGATCACAAAAGCCTACAACACATATTCAACCAGAAGGAGCTGAATATGAGGCAAAGACGTTGGGTTGAGTTGTTGAACGATTACGACTGCGAGATAAAGTATCATCCAGGGAAGGCGAATGTGGTCGCCGATGCCCTAAGTCGAAAGGAGAGGATCAAGCCCATAAGGGTTAGGGCTTTAGAAATGATTATCCAAACCGATCTTTCCTTGCGCATTCGTGCCGCACAGAAAGAAGTTCTCAAGGAAGGAAACCTTGAAGAAGAATATCTCCGTGGGATGGGGAAGCTACTGGTACCAAACAAGGAAGGAACGTTATGTTTTGAGAAAAGGATTTGGGTTCCTTTGTTTGGAGGTTTAAGGAAGGTTATTTTCGATGAAGCTCACAAGTCGCGGTACTCTATCCACCCTGGAGCGGATAAGATGTACCAGGATCTTAAAGACTATTATTGGTGGCCTAGGATGAAAGGCGATGTTGCTGTTTATGTGAGCAAATGTTTAACATGCGCTAAGGTTAAAGCGGAATACCAGAAGCCTTCAGGACTTCTGCAACAACCAGAGATTCCCAAGTGGAAATGGGAACAAAATCTCCATGGATTTTATTACAAAGTTGCCAAGAACGCCAAGAGGCCATGACACTATTTGGGTGATAGTGGATCGATTAACGAAGTCAGCACACTTTTTACCTATCAGAGAGAAGGATAACACTAGCAAGCTGGCTGAAATTTACATGAGAGAGATCGTCGCACGTCATGGAGTGCCTCTCTCGATCATCTCTGATAGAGACGGAAGGTTTGTGTCAAGGATATGGCAATCCTTCCAAGAAGCTTTTGGCTCACAATTAAATTAGAGCACTGCGTTTCATCCGCAAACTGACGGGCAAAGCGAGCGGACGATACAGACTTTGGAAGACATGCTGAGAGCGTGTGTTATGGATTTGGGCGGTAGCTGGGATAAGCATTTGCCTTTGGTCGAATTTTCATACAACAACAGCTACCACACCAGTATTGGTGCCGCGCCATTCGAAGCTCTTTACGGACGCAAGTGTCGATCACCCCTATGTTGGGCTGACGCGGGTGATAGACAGCTTGCTGGTCCCGAAATCGTCCAAGAGACGACAGACAAGATTGCGCAGATTCTAAAACGCATCGAAGCAGATCGCCACAGACAGAAAGCCTATGCAGATCCAAACCGGAAACACTTGGAATTCCAAGTTGGGGAGATGGTTTTATTGAAAGTTTCACCCTGGAAGGGAGTGGCACGCTTCGGAAAGCGTGGAAAGTTAAACCCGCGCTACATTGGTCCTTTCAGAGGTTTGAAAAGAATAGGACTAGTAGCATACAAGCTGGACTTACCTGCTGAACTCCATTCAGTTCACGATACATTTCATGTATCCAACCTGAAGAAAAGTCCAACTCAAGATACCATTGCCATTCCCATCGACGAGATTCATGTTGACGACACGCTCCATTTCGTTGAAGAACCGGTTGAGGTTACGGATTGTAAAGTAAACAAGACCCGCCGGAGCAGTGTCAAGCTCGTCAAAGTTCGTTGGAATGCCAGACATGGTCCTGAATACACCTGGGAGCATGAGGACCGGATGAAAGAGAAATACCCCCACTTATTCCCTAAGAACCCCGCATCTACAAGCAGAACTTAAAATTTCGGGACGAAAATTTTCTAACGGGGGGAGAATGTGACAACCCTCACTAAACCAGGTATCCGTACGACTTAATTAATAATTAATTACTGCTTAATTACTGTGCTTGTTTGAAATTACTGATGAACTGCTACTTGATTTCTGATACATGCATATACCTGCATCATACTTTACTTACCGTCACTACATTATTTACATGCTGAACCCTAGTGACAAACATGATGCACAAAAAGCACAGTAGCACTATAAACGGATAACCTATTGAACATGCTGATAAAGCCAGCATCAGGCAGACACTGCCTCTAAAGGCCTGTATGAGCCAGAAATATTTTACTACACTAGTGGTGAGTGTAGGGATACAAGGGTTGTAGAACTGCGTCTCCAGGAATAAGTTGTGTCACTAAAAATAATTATAACGACACTTTAAAGCTTGTTTAACGCTTTAACGGATTACTATCCAACCGAACAACCGGACTATACCCGGAACATGAAAATATTGTCATTAACATAGTTTTTCTTTTTCTGGGCCAGTCAGGGTCCCTGAATACCCTAACACCCGTCACAACGCACTACATACTAGTAAATGGTTTAACCTCCTAAATACCTAACTAATACTTAACATTTGGTTGAAATCTAACTAGGAGACCCCCCCCCCCCTAACCGAACCGTCCCCTTGGGGGACACCCTTGTCCTATTTGTTGATTATAATAATCAAGTGTGCTTAATATCTAGATGACACATTAACCATTGGTTAATTTGGAAAGAATTGTCTATAAGTTCATGACATAGCACAACATAACCTTCACCACAACTCACAACTCAACTTCACAACTCTCTCTCCCTCTCTAATAACTCTCGGCCGAACACCCCTCTACCATCCATCCATTTTCGATTTTGATCTTCACATTCCAAGTCCATACAAGCGTTAAGGATCGCGGATAAGAAGGCTTGGTGCATTCGGAAGGCGAAGGACCTCACTCTATTGCTTTTATCCTCTCATTTTGCGTCTAGATTCTCCCCTAGCCTCGAGCTAGTAGTAAGTTGCTTGAATCACCTTCTTGAACTATTTTGAAGTGGTTAAAATGTTATGTAATGGCTAAAACTCGTAAAAATGCAAGTTGAAACATGAAAGTCTACTAAAAACACTAAAAGTGATGGTTAAAAGCTTGTTTGTTGTGTAAAACTTGTAGTATTTGATTTGTGTAGTTATTTGGACCCGATCTATGTTGTGGTAGCTCGGATCATTGTTTAACCCGGATTGGTCATGATCTTGGATCATGACATAAGGTTGTTTTGGAAGTAACAAGGGTCAAAGGATGAAACTCTACCACACACGAATCATGAACTTGTGTAAAAGCGATTTAGCTTGTGAAATAATGTTTAAAACTAGTAGATCTACGGATCTACAAGCGGTATTTTCAAAGAACCAAGTATCAAAGAAATTATGTTTTCTAAAGACGGATCTTACACTAACAAAAAAAAATGATTTTTAGAACACACAAGTGTGTAAACACTTGTGTAGCACAAAGTTTCGACAAAATAACTATTTTTGTAAAAGATGACGAGAAGTTGTAAAGATGGAATTTCTTTAAAAACGGGGTTTTTACGAAACCGGATTGATTTATATAAAGATCCACTAAAAGTAATGGAATTTACTTTATATTCTTGGATAAAACGCAAGTTCATGTAATTTATGCGATATACATATTTATTTACTAGTTTGTTGTTTTGGACATTGTTTTGATTGAATGAAAAGAATGTTGGTTTGATTTATGAAAGAAAATGATACGCTTAAAAGCGTGGCCACCTCCAGTTACAGAGGAAACTCTGGCGAAATTTTTCTAAAAACCTAACACTTAGAACTATTTTCACTATAAGTGTTAGAAATACTTCTCGACATGTTTTCAAAATATAAGTTTCGCCACGACTTTATTTACAAAATATCGGAGGTGGGATTTTCACAAAAATTAAACGTGATAAATATATTTAGTAAATATATTTTTTTCACAACGTTACTTGTCATTATTTGCGAGATACATAAATATTATTTTTAGGGTAAAAATAATATTATCGAATGTTAACGAATCCAAAATAATACGAGCGCTTTCACGATAAATATATAAGTTACACCGGTAATTATTATTACCACTCGATCTTTAAAACGTAACTTACGCATTTTAAGAAAATATTCATGAACGCGTATTCTTGTTAAAGTATTATTTGGGAAAATTTATGAAATAGAAAATATAATATTTTTGAGAAGAATATTTATATTTTGGAGTTAGAATTAAAATATATTTTAAGTGAGACTTAATAATATATTACGAACACACATGTATTAAATCCCCCATCCTTGGGAAGGAAAATGATTACCAAGTATTCACTAAACGAAAACGCGAAATAGTTGTCTAACTATTTCACAAAAACTTAAACTTTAAAGCTAAGGCACGGCCGTCCGTCTAATAGAGTTAGTACGTGTAGGTCGTCACTCAGCTGCTTGATCAGGAGACATACTTGGTAGAGACGCACCACTGTGAGTTCATGTCCCCCTTTTCTCTTAACTGTTTTCAGTTTTCTAAACTACGGGGGTGAAATACATGTTACTTTGATTACAAGTACTTTATACATGGTATGGTTAGCGTAAGGAGGTTTACTACTTAGATCATGTGAGTGGGTAGGAGCAACATAAGGCCATTAGTCCTCATGGTAGGACCGAGGGACAGGAGCGGTAGATCTATCTGGGTGTAGCGAGCCCAGCCCCAGGCCAAACTAGAAACGGACCTCGGGGTGACTTCGTGCCCAACGCATAAATCCGCTAGGTTTGAGTCTCCCTACTTGCACTTCACACATACCAATGGCCTTGCAAACCATTGGTGATCTCAATTCCCTTATTTGCTACATACCAGGATTATTTTCATACTTACAGAGGTTTATTTACTCACTTACACATGAACTCGCTCAACATTATTATTGATTTTTCAACTTACATGTATTTCAGGGAATTAAAGGATCTGGCGCGGTATGACACGTTTTCCCGCTGCACTAGTTATGAGGTCATCCGGGTTTAGGGAATGTGACTCTTTCCTGGACAAGTCACAGTCCTTAAACTATGCTTATGTTATGTTGTGTTTGTTGAACAATGTTTATGTCGTTAGGATGTGTTTCCGTTAAGACAATGTTATTGTATTTGGATTTTTAAAACTTAATCGAATGGATGATCTTGCATGGTTTTATTTCATATAGCTTTGTTATGGTTAAGCTATGGTATTAAGAAGTCACACCAAATTAACCACGCTTCCGCAAAGCCAGGGTGTGACACCTGTATGGTACAAAGTGTATGATCTTTACCGATCATAGGAGCCTACAACATATCTTTGACCAGAAGGAACTTAATATGCGTCAACGCCGCTGGGTAGAACTTCTCAATGATTATGACTGCGAGATTCGTTTTCACCCTGGCAAAGCAAATGTCGTTGCCGACGCTCTCAGCAGACGGAGTTATTTACTTAGCATTCATGATACCCGAGCCTAATTCAACCTCAAAACCCTCATCCGCGAAGCTCAACATGCTTGTTTTAATGAGCGCACTTTGGATAAGGAAAGAATCTACCACGATGGAGCCCATCTTGTGAATAAGTTGAATGGGATATTCCATTATCTGGACCGGATTTGGATCCCCAAACGGGCTGATTTGTGACAGATATTGATGGACGAAGCCCACAAATCCTGGTATTCCATTCATCCCGGTGACGATAAAATGTACCAGGATCTTCGCTACAAGTACTGGTGGTCGGGCATGAAAAGGGATATTGCTCTCTACGTTGGAAAGTGCCTAACTTGTGCAAAGGTCAAGGCTGAACATCAAAGACCCTATGGCTTACTCGAATAACCGTCGATCCCGATGTGGAAGTGGGAGAGTATAGCTATGGACTTCGTAACAAAGCTTCCGCACACGTCATCAGGTTACGACAGCATCTGGGTTGTTATTGACCGATTGACCAAATCAGCTCACTTTTTGCCAATACGGGAAGACTACAAGGTAGAACGATTAGCCCGAATCTACACCAATGAGATCATTTGTCGACATGGGACGCCTCGCGACATCATCTCTGACCGTGATGCTCGGTTTACCTCGCGAGTGTGGGAAATATTTCAAGCAGCCCTCGGTACTGCGCTTAATCTAAGTACCGCATTCCACCCTCAAACCGATGGTTAGACTGAAAGAACGATCCGTACTCTTGAAGACATGCTCCGTTCGTGTGTCATAGATTTCGGTGGTAATTGGGATGCATACCTACCGTTAGTCGAATTCTCGTACAACAACAGTTATCATTCCAGCATTCAGATGGCACCATTCAAGACTTTATACGGAAGAAGATGTCGATCGCCTATTGTGTGGCACGAGATCGGTCACTCGCAAGATTCAAGGTGTTCTAGGATGACGTCATCATGTGTTCTTGAAGAACTTCAGGTTTTGGCCTCAATCCACCAAGAACAACTTAGATCTAACCGATTTCCACATAAACAAACAAAGATCTTTCATAGATCTAAACATATTCACAAGAAGAAGTATTGAAAGATGGTTATCCAACTTTCTTTCAACCCTTTTACACTCAATGCACTCAAAACCGATAGAATCAGAGCTTGTGCCGACTTACTACTCATTCTTGTGGTTGCGTTGGTTCAAGATCCATATTCTATCCACGAGATTATCGATTCCGGGTTAACCAAGAACAAACTTCTTGAACCGGTGGACTGACTGAACTTGGGTGGTTCCTGTTCAATCGGGTCACTAGAGCTTAGGATGGGGTTCTGTTGGTTAGCACGATATCAACACATCTCAATAAAACGACAACAATCAAAATAACCAAGTGTAAGACGAACAGGACGACCAGGACGGAGTGCCGTCCGATCGGACTGCTGTCTGATCGAACAGCCCATCCGAACGACTGGCCAATCCGAACGACTTGCACCTTGGTCCCACCTTAATTTTTAAATCAACTCTCAAGAGTTTTGGACCACCGAACGGATTGCCGTCCGAGCGAGCTACCACTCGATCGACCGACCATCCGAATATGTGATGTTTCGAAACTTCAACACTTAAACAATTTTCAACATGTTCAATGCACGAAGGATGCCACCCGATCAAACAACCGTCCGATCGAGTGACAACCTGCTGTGAACTTGTCTCACTGAAGTGCCCAACCAATCAGGTTGTCGTCCGATCGAACGACCGCCCGATCGACCGACCTGAAGGGTAAAGATACTTCAATGTTTTCAAAATACTACAACGAAAACTTCAAAAGTCAAACTATCATACACAAACACATCCTTCCCAAAGGAAGAAACAATCCACTCGAACTGTCATCTGACCGGACGACCGTCCGAACGGACTACCACCCGTTCGACTGGCTATCCGATCGGATTACCATCCGATCGAAATGTTGTCCGACTCACTTTCACTTTGCATCGATTTACGTGTCGCTTATCGTTATACTATCAATCTGTTTAGGCTAACCCTACTCTCTAGCGCTCCCTTCAATCCATCAACCGCTGTGAGTATACTCGATCCCTTTTTGCTTTACGCACTTTTGGGTGTTACATACGTTACTTATACAAAATCACATCGAACACACTGCGCAATACTTTAATCGCTAACCAATTTGCATGTTATACGTGACTTAATGAATGCTTGTTTGTTATGTTTACACATGGAATGATGTCTCCCTACCTTAGCAACGATAGTACTATTAGTTTGGACTCAGCACCCGTTCACTCGAGGGTTGTTAAGGACAATTACCTACATGGCTCATAGTGGTGAGTGTGTATTGCGAACTGCCTTGGGTAGTCAACCCGCAGTCATTGGTATCGATAGGTTCATGTCGATAACTAACATGCCTCATTTTACACTGTGTACGTGCTGGTTATGCATAACGCTTTCGAACTCTATATGCTATTATCAAACTTGTATGCTCACCTTTACACTATGTGTATTGACTTTTATTTTAACGTATGTAACAGGTGCTTAGGATGTTTACATGCTTTGTGTACTGGTGATGAAATCGAGGCTAGGGACGGAGTCCTAGAAACCAATAAATAAAAAATTGTCTGTAACAAAAATCTGAGTTGTCGGAACAGAACAATTTGACTAGATCTTTCCTGTAATAATTGTATTATCATTTATGACATGGTATGGGACGTGTTGCTTTAAAATATTTGGTAAATATAGTTGTTATGGAAACTTCTGGACAATCTGTTTCGCTCAGTGCCATGCCCCGATGTTTCCGCCATCGGTTGGGGTGTGACATCGTGACACTGCAACAGTATTCAGGTAGTTTTCAACTTCAGATTGTCAGGGGGAATGTGAATCTGATCGTGAGTGTAAGCTTCCGAGATCAAGAGGATCCGAGGTGTTGATATCTGATCGTGGACGAAAGCATCAGAAATCTGAGAGTGATCGTGGATGATAGCTTCTGAGATCTAGATTATCCGAGGAGATGAATCTGATTGTGGACGAATGCTTCGGAGATCGGATTACATTACCAGATGATTTGTTATCCGATAAAGATTTGCTGATTGTGGAGAATGCCATTTACACGGATCTGTCATTCTTATGGTGCGTTAACGTGGATCACGGTAAACGGGATATCAGATCTTCAGGGGGAATCACGGATTTGAAGTTAACCAGTGGGGTATTTGAAGTTTCTATCAATTGCCGGTTGAGTTTTTGTACATTCTTTGATCGAGCAGGCGGAACGCGAAGATCGTGGTGCTAACTTGTGATATCAAAAACTAAGCTCGGATGCGGTTAAAGTTGAAATAGAGGATGCTGCATTGATTAGTTTTAAGTTGGTGATTGTTCGTGAAGGTTGCAGTTTAGCAAATCAGAGGGGAGTCGTAAACTGTGCAAAAAACCTTTCATTCCAGGGGGAATTCGTGCTTTACTTTGGCAAAAGCAAACACGAATCATCAATCGATGGGGAATTTGGATAGTCAGATTTCAAGATACCTGATTGAAGTTGCAGAAAAGTTGAAGATTACAGAATATTCAAACACGGCTCAAGGTTCTCAAAGTTTTAAAGACGATTCGACAGTGACATCCGAGGGGGAATCTGTTAGTGCATATTTCGTACGTCTGCCACTGTGCGAATAGTTAGATAGAGCGTGTGTTGAATATTGTATAGAATAGGAGAAAAGTTGGACAGGTTTTGTAAATGTCAAGGTCCATCCGGTCGGATGGCGATCCGATCGGATGGACACATAGGTAGGAAATGTCTATAAATAGGGGGTTAGGGCTCCCATTTGGACAAGCTTTTGGTTCCCAGAGGGGAAATGCTGGTCTCGTGGTGCTGTAAACATTGAATAATCAATAGAGACCAGATTGAAATTGACTGCTCGGTGTCATATTCTGTTTCTACTCCTTTCTTAGTCGTAATAAACGCACCGAACACGTCGTTTCGGGACCGAATCTCCGTCAGACTCGCCGGATCTTGGTGTCAGCAAAACCTTCTTACCATTCTTATTTATTTTATCCTTTGTATTTGATCCTAACCCCCAAAAGATAATAACGTGTAAAATTGTTTACATATAGTTAACTAACATATTAAGTTCAATATGTAAATAAAATACTAATTCAGACTTCTGAAAATTATATAAATAGTTAAATAATAAAACTTAGTTAAGTATTTAGTTAAATAATAAAACTTAGTTAAGTATTTAGTTAACTAATAAAAGAAAGAGAAAAATGCTCGGATAGTCCCTGTGATTTGCCCATTTTTCACATTTAGTCCCTAACTTTCTAAAATTACACATATAGTCCCCAATTTTTTGAAATTCGTTCCCGGATAGTCCCTGGCGTGGGTAAGGGTTAGTTTTTGCTTTTAGGTGCGTGTGAAATGACAAAATGCCCTTATTGTCAAATTAATAACTAAAAAGTTAAAAAAATATAATTAATATTTTACAATTTATGTGGGCCCCACCCCCCCCCCCACCACCACATTAATTGTCAACAGGAGATCTAACGTTGATGACTATCAACTACAGAATCAACAAAAAATAACAAATTAGTTCATTACTACACAATTACACATAAATCAGCCACAAAACTATAAAAATTAGTAAGCTTAAGATCCAATAATAACAAGTTCTATCAATCAGTGTAAAACACTAAATCATCAAACAATTAGGAAAATACATCCTACTAAGGTTTTCATGATCAAAAAATCAAATAAGATCTCTAAGTAATTAATCAATTACCATATTATTAACATCCAACTCACCGTCTTCCCAATAAAGAACTAGACGACGGCGTCCGATCTTCTTTCTTAACACAGCCACCATCTCCATCGCCATCCACGTCTCCACCGCTTTCGCCATCACCAGATACCTCAATTACGAGAGAGGTAATGCTTAATTAGATGATGGTGATGTGGCGATGGTTATGATGGTAGTGGTGATGATTGCGGCGGTGGTGAGAGGGTGGTGCTACTGTCGGAGCTACCACTGCCACTACTCCTTCTGGTACTCTCTCCGCCACTGCTACCACTTCCGGCGGTGCTACTACGGGATTCTTGTTTCACCTTAAAATACTAACGCCGCCCTCTGCAACTCCCCGTCGATGCCAGTCAGATTACCCCGTTGCGATTTTGTTTTCGGTGGTATAATGGTGGTTAAAGGCGGTGGTACTTGGTCGGTTTTCCGGTGATTCAATGGTGGTTGGGTTTTCTGGTTGTTCGATGATGGTGAAAGGCGGTACTGCTTGGTCGTTGATGGTGAATTTAATAATTTCACACCCACTTAACTGAGAAAACTAACCCTCATCCACGACAGGGACTATCCGGGAACAAATTTCAAAAAATTGAGGACTATAGGTGTAATTTTAGAAAGTTAGGGACTAGAGGTGAAAAATGGGTAAACCACAGGGACGATCCGAGCATTTTTCTCTCTAAAAGAAATTTAAAGTAAGCAAACTAAAACGGAAGTAAACCACCATTGAAAACCAAAGTGGGTTTTGCAATATATATATTTTTTTCTTTTTAAGTTTATTGAGATTTTTTATGAGAATATCAGCAGTTGTTCAAAAAACTCAATTAGGTTTCTTCAGCGAAACCCACCCCCCTCCTTGTTCCTCCCTCCCTGCAGTTACAAAGAATTTAAGAGTTTCTTGAATCTGCTAACCGCCACCACCGTAACACAAACAACAAATAGCGAATTTCAAAAATAATCCTCTGATTAAGCGTTTTCATTTCCAGATTTGCAATTATTTATTTGTCTTCACTACGTTTCGTTCGTCGGCTACCGCTGCTTAGGCCTTATCCCTGTCATCTAGTTGTCCAACCCCTTCCGCATCCTCTGCCCCGTCACACTCACGTATGTGTTGGAGATGCTCGATGGTATGTGGAACGACTTGGTGGTGGTTGGCAGTGGCATCAAACGATGGTTTGGGGATTATCGGTAAGAATCCATCGTTTGACTCTGTAATTCTGTTCGGACGACTCAATTCCAAAAAGATGACTTCAGAATCCACATACATTTAACCATCACTAGTGCTCTAATGGTGGTCACGGGTATTTAAGTTCCATCTATGGTGGGCCCAGATGAGTTTTTCCCTCCAGGTCTCAAGTTCGAGTCTGGGTGATAGGTGTTTCTCATTGAGGGGTTTAAATTGGGGATCTATTGTGCGAGGGGGCTTTCTAGCGCAGACCCGGCTAAGACAACGTATGTTAGACCTCCCGACATTCGTGAATAATTCACACCTTTAAAAAAAATCCACATACATTTTCCATTTGGCTTGGATTTAATCATGAATCAATTAACTTCAAACCAATAAAAAAGAACGCTTACGTATGGTGGTGAAATTGTGGAATGTGAATGATGGTTACGGAAGCGGGTGTAATTAAAGGGGTGCCTGCCGACATGTATGTATTCATTTTAATCAGCGCGTCAGTTGTGTGTATAAATTATTTGTCGGTTTGTTTTAGTTGTGAATGAAGAGTTGCTTGTTAGTTTGGATTGTGAATGAATTGGTGCCTATAATTCGTGTTCGGAAATATGACTTAATAGGTGTCTTTGTATGGATTGTATGGACACGTCAATTACAAAAAACTGGTGGTGCCCAAGTTACTTTTTGTATTGTTATATAATTTCCCAAAATAAAATGTAAAGCAACTACTTTAACTTTAGGGTAAATTACACTTTTGGTCCTTTATGTTTGTATTAGATTGCAATGGATAGGCTTTAACTTTAATAATTACAGTGACAATCCTTTATTTGGAAAACTCATTACACCTTTCGTCCTTTAGCACTAACCAGGTTAAAATTTTCAACTAACTATGACATGTGCCTTGCACATGAGGGTATATTAGTCATTTGGCCCTTTTATTTAAAATATCTTTATAATAAAAAAAACTTAAATTAAAAATCTTATCCACAACTCTTCCCCTCTCTTTGTAACTTTTACCAAACACAGTCACCACCACCACCTGTGGTTGTCAATGAGACCAATAATTCAATTCTTCAGCACATAATATTTCACCGTAAATCATACAATCACAATAGTTTTCCGATAAATCTCGTCAATTAAACCCTAGGTATAACGAAACTACAAGTATATTCCGTAATCTAAGTTCTCTAACCTAAAATTCACGTTAGAAACTTTCTACCAACATGAAATTGATCTGAAGTAACCGCAATTCACGCTAGAAACTTTCTACGAATACGAAATCGAGTCGTCGACACTGTCGATTGCACAATAAAATCAGTTAATAACTGCAGAAAACAGATCGAAGTATACGATCATAAGTGGTAAGGTTTTAGAAAAAAACAGTTGATAAATATAGAAATCAATAGGAAAAGGTAGAGATGAGAAGTGTGATGAGAGAGAGTAGAGAGAGAAGAGTGGCCATGGCAGATACCTCCATAACCAGAGCTGCAGCATTCTCTTTCTAAAACAGACAGTCTGTCTCGATTTCAAATCTCGAAGATTGTGGCCGGATTGGTGGTCGGTGAGACGGGGTTTCTTTGGTGGCCGGTGGGTTTTTTTGGTAGCCGGCGGCGTTGACAGCCATAGATGGTGGTGCTTGTGTTTGGTTTAAGTTGCAGAGAGTGTTTGATTTAAGTTAGAGAGATAGGGGGAGGGGTGTGGAAAAGGGTTTTTAATTTAAGCTTTATTATAAATATATTTTAAATAAAAAAGGCCAAATGACTAACCTACCCTCATATGCAAAGCACATGTCATATTTAACTGTGATTTTTAACCTGGTTAGTGCTAAAAGACGTAAGGTGTAATGAGTTTTCCAAATAAAGGATTGTGACTGTAATTATTGAAGTTAAAGGCTATCCATTGCAATCAGATACAAACATAAAGGACTAAAAGTGTAATTTACCCTTAACTTTATCTCGTTGCGGAGTAATTTCCCTTGGATATTTTAGGGTAAATTACACTTTTCGTCCTTTATGTTTGTATCATATTGCAATGGACAGCCTTTAAGTTAAATAATTACAATCACAATCCTTTATTCGGAAAACTCATTACATCTTTCGTCTTTTAGCATTAACCAAGTTAAAATTTTTAGTTAAATCTAATCAATTAAGGGTAGTTTTGTAATTTTACCATGTTTCTTCCTCCCTCTGCATCAGTGTTCTTCTTTAACCCCACACACATATGAACATCAAGAACAATATCTGTAACATTTGCACTCTTTAAAAATCCAACACACACATGAAGAACCAGCACAAAATAAAAAATCACTTCCTCCTATTCTCCATAACAACCAGACCCTACCATCACAACTTGTGACCGCTACTAGCCACCAAACCCAATCATCACAAACGTTAGAAGATGATCGTCCCCCTCTCTTCACATTCGTGTACTGTTTTAACAAAAATGCTATTAATGGCACCAACAACAATATCCCTTGAGGGTTTCTAAGGTGCAACCATGATGTAACATGCCTACCTTGTCGGAAACACATGTTTTAATCCTATGAAGGTAATTTAACATCACAGGTACAATCTGATGTCTCAAATGTTCAATTAATTCGCATAACAACACCCTAAAAGCAATCGTCCGGCCAAATACGATTGTCGTTCCGATTAAAAACTGATCAACCGCTTCACTAGTTATATCCACTTCTACAGTTCATATTTCAACTTTCTAATCAAAACCCTAATTCACAACATTTTCCCCCAATTTTAAAATCAAACCATAATTCACAAAAATTGTTGAATTCTACAAAATTAAATGAAAACTCATGAATATCTTGAACAACTAACCGTAATCAAAGTGAAATTAACCGCAAAGAATGACGAAAAGTGCGAAATTGGGGAAGAACAACCCCTAATTGCAACTGGAAATTCAAAATGGTGTTAAAGGGTGTGAAAGAATTGATTGATTGCATCGAAAGATGGGTGCTTTAAAAATTGAATTGATAACAAAGGTATGAGATGTGAAAGTAGATTAGAAGTCAAGTTGATAAAATGATCAAGATAACATCAACATGTATCTTCATTTCTAGATGATGAAGATGATGTCTGGAAATGGTGATGGTTTTTAGGTGCGTTTTCAGTGGGGTTGTGGGTTTAGGTGTTTCAGGTGGCCGGAAGTGATGGACGGTAGTTATGGAGAAGATAAAGAGAGAGTCATGGAGAAGAGGAGGTGGTGGCTGGTTGTTATGGAGAATCAGAGGAAGTGATTTTTTATTTTGTGCTTGTTCTTCAGTGCAAATGATAAAGAAGAACACTAATGAGGGAGGGAGAAAGAAACATGGTAAAATTACTAAACTACCCTTAATTGATTAGATTTAACTGAAAATTTTAACTTGATTAGTGCTAAAGGACGAAAGATGTAATAAGTTTTCCGAATAAAAAGGCTATCCATTAGAACATAAAGGACTAAAATTGTAATTTCCCTTAGATATTTTAAGAAGACTTTTGACTTTTTAATGGCTTTATAATCTTCTTTCCCCTCGACTTCATTTCAGAACCTCTAAATCCCATCTCTCTCCTGATTTCACAACCTGCCATTATTAGAACATAAAGGACTAAAATTGTAGAGTAAACTACCATTTTGGTCCCTGTGGTTTGGGCACTTTTGCCATTTTAGTCCAAATCTCAAACTTTTTACATCTGGGTCCCTGAGGTTTGCATTTTGTTGCCATTTTGGTCCAAATTTCAAATTTGACCAGATTTCCCATTAATGACCTGCTATTTTGTCTTTACCCTCAGGGGCATTTTGGTCATTAAAGATTTATTATCTTTTTATTATAACTCAATTATAATAAATCTCTCTCTCTCTCAACATACAAACATCTCTATCTCTCTCTCAACATACAAACATCTCTATCTCTCTCTCAACATACAACTCTGCTCTCTCTCTCTCTCTAAAATTATATAGAACCTGCATCCCCTCTCTCTACCCCACTCTCTACATTTTTCCACCACCAACAACTGCCATCCACCACCACCACCACCACCACTCTCAATACCATCATTGTTCTCCACCGCCCCATTTGCCATTGCACCACCTGCCGCATCACTCCCAACCACCACACACAACACCACCTGCGACGGCACCATTCCCAACCACACCTACCGCATCACCTGCCACCGCCCCAGATCTGATGAAGAGAATGAGGGGGGCGGCCACCACGGCCGATGACCACCAAACCAACAACCACCATCAAACCTACACCGCCACCACCCTCAACTCTCTCTCTAAAACCTGCACACACACACACACTCTCTCTTTCTCTCTCCAAACACCCATCTCTCTCTTCTCTCTCTCTCATCTCTGTCGAACACCAACAACCACCATCGTTTACATCCCTAAATTGACTTGTATACACCGAATTCAACAAGTATGGAGTCTAATTCATATTTTATCCAACAAAAATTCAATCAAAACACATCATATTAACCACAAACATTACCGGAACAACCGGAAGAGCAGAATCAGTCGCCTGAGTTTCTTTCTAGTTAGGGTTTTATTTGGGGATAATGATGATTTATTTGGGGAAACTTCGAACCTCCTTCATCAGCTGCCGTTTTCCGATGTCGGTTCTCATCGGTGTCGTTTTTCGATGTCGGTTCTCATCACGGTGGTGGTGGTGTTCGACAGAGAGGAGAGAGATGGGTGTTTGGAGAGAGAAAGAGAGAGTGTGTGTGTGCAGGTTTTAGAGAGAGAGTTCACGGGGATGGTGGTGTTGGCGGCAGTGGGATGGTGGTGGTGGGGATGATGCGGTGGTGGGGGTGGGGGTGGTGGTAGTTCAGAGAAGAGA
This sequence comes from Helianthus tuberosus, assembly GCA_030545235.1. Taxonomy (NCBI): domain Eukaryota; kingdom Viridiplantae; phylum Streptophyta; class Magnoliopsida; order Asterales; family Asteraceae; genus Helianthus; species Helianthus tuberosus. Next base: position 192,421,597 of record CM060352.1, on the reverse strand, counting down.
GAGAGAGCTGAAGTCGATGATGAAGATGAACTGCAGATTGAATATGTATGTGTGTATATTAATATATATATATATATATATATATTAATTTTTGAATTAAGAAAATGTTAAATGAAAAGCAAAATGACCAAAATACCCCTGAACTAAAAGACAAAATAGGAGGTTGCAACAGTAAAAAAATAAGGTTTTTAAATTTTGGACTAAAATGGCAACAAAATGCAAACCACAGGGACCCAAATGTAAAAAGTTTGAGATTTGGACTAAAATGACAAAAGTGCACAAACCACAGGGACCAAAATGACAGTTTACTCAAAATTGTAATTTCCCTTACATATTTTAAGAAGACCTTTTGACTTTTTAATGCTTTATAGTCTTCTTTCCCCCTCAACTTCGTTTCAGAACCTCTTTCAGATCCTATCTCTCTCCTGATTTCACAACCTCTTCTTAAATGGCTTCTACTTCATTTGCCCCAACAACCCATTACGAGTATGACGTCTTCCTAAGTTTCAGAGGGGAAGACACTCGTCATTCTTTTACCGATCATCTTTATAAGGCCTTACATCAAGCGGGGATCAGGACTTTCAGGGACGATGATGAAATCCGTGAAGGTCAACAACTGAAGCCAGAAATCGAGAGATCAATAACAACTTCTCGAGCTTCAATAATTGTAATTTCAAACAACTTTGCAAACTCAAGATGGTGCCTTGATGAGCTTTCGTTGATCCTCCAGCAAAGGAGGAATGTCGGTCATTTGGTTTTCCCTGTGTTTTACGGCGTCGATCCTTCGGATGTCAGGAACCAGCGAGGAAGCTTCGCGATTGAAGCGAAAGAAGGTTCAAAATGGACGGAGGATAATGTGATTCGGTGGAAGGAAGCCCTAACAGAGGTGGCTGGCTTAAAGGGGACGTCTCCTTCAGGGTATGCTTCAATATCTCTCCCATTGGAATACTTTCTTTTTAGTTATTGTTGCTTTAGTTTTGACTTGCCAATTTAGGATTTTTAAATCTCAAGATAAATTAAGTGTAAGCCTAGCAAACTGGATGGGTCGGGTTGGTTTATGTGATGGGTCAAAACTGGTTCTTGCCGAGCCGATACAGGTTTGGAGCAAACAAGTTCGGATCAAACGGGCCGTTTAAAAAAAGGTATCAATTTGGTTCAGGTCAACTTGGCTTGAGGTGAAAAAAAGTCGCGCTGAAATGAGTTGTTTTATAAAAAAAAAAAAAATCCCAAAATAGGTTGACTCGCTATATTGTTTATGGTGGCTAGTGGCGATGGTGTAGGCAGAGGTATGGTGGTAGATACGAAGGCGGTGGTGAGAGGTGGAGGTTGCAAAAACAACTTTCTGTTGTGGAGTGTGGTGATGGGTGTGTTGGTGGTTGCGGCGACAACGTAGTGGTCAATGGCAGTGGAAGTGGCACCCAGAACGAGTAGGTGGTGGAGGAATAATGGTCATGGGTGATGATAATCCATTTGTACCCTTTTTAAGTTAGTAACTTTTATGATAGCTTTCTGTTTGACGCGTCTTGTTGCGTGCCGGATTCGAGATCGGCAGCGAATCTCCCAAATTAACAAAAAGTACGTAAACTTTTTTTTTTTTGAACGACCAACAAATTCAATTTTATTCAAATTAGCCGCCGGATTAACATTGTGTTAAACCGAACGACATGCACCGATTACATCATACACCCATACATATCAAATCAAAATTACACCATTTCTCCCACGTTAAACTAAACGTTTTTGACCGGTTTTGATACGCTCCAGATTGGGCTGGGAGCCTCTGAAGATGGCCTCATTTCTACTCTTCCATATACACCAGATGGCGGTTTGGACTACCAAGTAAACTATCTTCCTCCATTTATCCGAACCTCTCGCTTTCTTGTGGTGACTGATCAAATCCGCCACCCCGAACTTGAAGAAGCCATGGAGTCTGCACCAGCTAGCAACAAAGTCCCACACTGCTTGGGACATTCCTCATGAGACAAAAAGGTGTTCAGCCGTCTCCCGCTGAAACCCGCATAAGCTGCACAAACTCGATCTGACTTGCACCCCTCTTTTCTCCAGATTATCCACTGTTGGCAGCCTATTTAAGCTTAGCCTCCACACAATGAAATTCACTTTTACAGGCAACAAGTTATTCCAATCGAAACCATTCCCCAAATCTTCAAAGGAGGCCGCTTGCAGCTGTTTTTTTCCACTGCATACCGAAAATGCCCCTGAGGAATCTAGCGACCATGCCCAGCTGTCTTGACCTGATAGACCACTTATCCCTGCAATTATCCCATAGAGAGCAGCCAATTCATTCGTTTCCGTAGCCGATGTTGGTTGACACTTCCAATCGAACGATCGTACAAAATACACCACTCGACACCCCATACCTTTCAGCAACCGTCACATGTTCCTTCTTCTCTAAACCGAATAACGATGGGAATTTTCTGCATAATGGCTCATCCAAGGTCCACCAGTCATTTTCATTCAACTAAGGAACTTAAATACAAAATATGGAAACATAAAACATGGGAAAATGGGATAATGCAAACTGGAAAAGTGTAGAACGTGGGAACATGCAAACTTGAAATAAATAACGGAATTAAAATGTAAACGTTCGGCAGAGCTGGCAGGAAGTAATCGTGGGTTTTCCTGGTCAATTCGGGTAGACCGTATCACGTCTACTAACTTGAGTAGGCACAAATTAACCAATTGACTAGTTTAAGGTGATCGAAATGAACCCTATTGATTTGTTATACCCAAACCTATCCATTCTTTAAATAATGGGTCGAGATTGTCACATTTGGTATTTGCGGCTGATGGGGGTGGTGGCAAGGACAGTGGTGGAAGTACAGGTGGTGACTTGTGATGGTGGTGGCAAGGAAGGCGGTGGAAGTAGAGGGGACGACGGTGGTAACAAAGGAGACAACAGTGGGATGTGGCGGCTGTCATTGGTAATGGTTTGCTGACCTCGCTATAACTATAAGTTATAAAGTTTTTTTAAGAGCACCCAGTTTGCTAAAAGCTATGTTACTTTGCACAATTTGATGGCTCTTTTCATAGTAGAGTTTTGAAAACTTTTTTATTTAAATAGTAAACAATACAATTTTAATGTAAACAAATGTAATGAATTAAGCAACCACATTGACGCCAGTAGGGTGAACATTGTTCAGTTTTTCATATTAGATTACGGCTTTTGTCAGAATGAATGTACATTTTATATGTACACTTTGGTTGATCATTTCTGGTGGTTTTAATCAAATTTCATGAATTACATTAGGTTTGGATGTCTTGCTCTAAATGTGATCCTTTTCCTTTCCAGGTCTGAAACGGCCTTCATTGCTGATATTGTTCAAAAAGTTTACTGTGAACTAGATTTGAAACTCCTTAGCACTCCGACGGGTTTAACTGGTATAGACACTCGAGCTGAAGGTATTAATTCATGGTTGAGATCTGTACAGCCTGATCATTCTGTTCTAGCAATTTGTGGCATGGGAGGAAGTGGCAAAACAACACTTGCCAAATACATTTATAACTTAAACAAGCAAAACTTTGAATGCAGCAGTTTTCTTGAAGGGATTGAGAATCAACCTGGTGTATTGCTTGGTTTACAGAAACAACTTCTCAGAGATGTTTCAGGAATTAAGATAATGATATCTAATCTTTCTGAAGGAGCATTTCAGATCGAAAAGGTTATAGAAAAAAAAAGGGTGCTTATTGTTATTGATGACATCGATGACAAAGATACACTAAACACTTTAATTGGAACAAAGGTTTTGCATACACAAAGCAAAATTATTATAACAACAAGGGATCTAAGCATACATACATGGTTTGGGTCCATATCTCTTGGGTGCCATGTCCACAAAATCGAATTGTTAAATGTTCATGAATCATTGGAACTTTTAAGTTATCATGCCTTTGGATCTAAAGTTCCTATGGAAGGTTTTGAGGAGCTTGCAATACAGTTATCACAATATTGTGAAGGGAATCCGCTAGCTCTTAAGGTATTGGGTTCTTCTCTATCTGAAGGTCAGGGGATAAGAATTGAAACATGGAGAAGTACAATGAATTCATTGAATTCCTTGAAAGGAGATATTAATAATAAAATCCAAGGTGTACTACAAAAGAGTTTTGATACCTTGCCATGTGAGAGTCACCGAGAGTTGTTTCTCCATATTGCTTGTTTGTTTCTTGGTGAGTACGCACCTGATGTGAAAATGATATTGGAGGATGACTATCATGCAGAATCTGGGATTGTGACCCTCATTAACAGATGCCTTGTTACTGATCCAAGAGTTACTAGGAACATGTTGGCAATGCATAAACTCCTACAAGAAATGGCAAGAAATATAGTTCGAAAGGATTCCAAAGATCCTGCAGAACATAGTAGAGTTTGGCGTGATGATGAATGTAAAAAATTGTTGAGGGATGGAGATGTAAGATGCTTCTTGCGTTTATCATTATGCTCATTGTACATTTCACAACCTTTCATTTCAAGTAAGCATTCTCTAATTTCATGTCTTTCTCCGTTAGGGTTCCAAGAAAATTGAAGGCCTGGTGTTGAAGATGCGAGACGATACGCAAGGGATGGGATCAAAGGTAAGTCTAATAAGTAAATTAGTGTTTGATACTTGGCAAGAATTACAAGAATTTCTCAATACCATAACTGTCACACATCAACATAGTTGTCTTCTTGACCAAATTTGAGCAGTTATTTTAATGAAATTAATTAAAAAGTAAATGTATGTTCTTCCCCTTAGCCTAATTATAAGAATTTCTCCACCATTGTGTAGACTTAACCACCATAATGGTTGATTGGCTAATTGCAACGCAAATTGACATCTGATTGAGCTAGAATGACACAAAACAGTATGAATCTGATTTTGTTCACTCTTTCCTGTTCATAAAAACATGATTCATTCCAAACCCTTTAAATTGAAAAAAGAAACAGTTTTGAGATTTCCTCGCCTGTTTGTCTTTGAAAGAAAATTGTTATTTTATTTGTTTTGTGGTTAATGATCAATTATTATGTTTTGCCCTCAAATTGTTCATACATATTACGACCAGGACTAAAGAATATATTGCTACTGCAGTTTTTTAAGTACATTATTGCTAAGTGGTTAAGAATAAACGACTTTCAGGGAGGTGAATCGCTGTTTTTTTATATACCTTTTCTTCATCCTCCAATGGTAGCGAAATATTATTTACCTAGTGATCATTATAAGGCATACTGAATTTGCAGGCATTTAAGACAAGTTCCCTTATAAAGATGAAGAAGTTAAAATTTCTCCATCTAGATAATGTGAAACTCATTGGGACCTACGAGAATTTTCCAGATCTAATATGGTTGAAGTGGGATAAATGTTATCTAAAAACAATACCCGTAGGCCTATTAACAAACTGCTTGGTGGCATTAGAAATGAGTTTTGGAGATTTGGAAGAGTTCAACCCACCCATGGTACAAGGAATTCAGTCTTCTGTTTATCACTTTACCTTTTAGCTTCTCAGTGTTAGATAATCTTCATTTGAATGTACAATGATATATTCAACTTGTTATTCGTGGAACAGGTTCTTAATTCGCTCAAGGTTCTAGATCTCTCTCGGTCTAACAAACTTGTCAGCATCTGCAATTTCGACCGACTCCCTAAACTTGTGATTTTGAACCTCCATGGCTGTATCAGTTTGAGTCATGTTTGTGAAACAATAGGATACCTTAAGAATCTTTCCTTCTTGAGCTTGTCACGGTGCACTAGGCTGTGGAAGGCTTTATCGAATCAGAAGTGTGTAAATCAACTGGAAAGGCTAAAAGCTTTATGTATTTGTGGTGGAACTCCAGAACAGCCTTTGTTTGCCTTACCCCAATCATTATCTATTTTGAGTTTAAGATACCTTGAGAATCTTGAGATCCTGCCCAGTTTCATTGACCTTAAAATGCTTCGAGCCCTTGACTTGACTTCTTGTCCAAACATCAAGTCTCTCCCATGTCTCCCAAGAACGCTAAAGGGTTTGGTTGTAGGATGGTGTACATCGCTGGAGAGAATAACATTCCAATCAGCTCGTTTCACGCTGCAGGAGTTTTTTTATGAAGGTTGTTTCAAACTGTTTGAGATTGAAGGCCTTTTTAAGTTAGTATCCATAGAAAAACTTGATGAAGCAGATTTGAAGCATATGCAATGGATTAAAGCGTATAAAGATCATAAGGTGGACCTGGTTGGTGATCAGATTTCTGAAGGCAGAACTTGGAATATCCAGGTTATCTCTTTCTCAGTTTCTCACAAATATCCAGCAAAATGTTTAGTATATGATGAAGTAATTGAGTTTTGTGTGTAATATATATAGATGTTGTATGAATATGGTATAAGAAGCACCTATCTGCAAGGCATAAAGGATCAAAGCATGGCGACACATCAGTATACGTCCTCATCCAAGTTTTTATCCTTTCGTGTGCCTCTGCATCCAAAGAAGCATAAAATTCATGGATTAAATGTAACGGCCATATACAGATCATCAGGTGGTGAAACCGAGCCGCCTCCTTTGTTCGCCAGAATCAATAACCGAACCAGGGGTGTTACCTGGGTATACAGCCCTGTGGTGTATTGCAAACCCAGAGTTGATGAAGATGTTGTGTGGTTAAGTTATTGGCCAATTGGCAACTTATTAGACGCTGGTGATGATGTTTATGTGGATATCCTAGGGAAGGAAGGAACAATAATAATAAGTGGATATGGTGCGAGCCTTGTGTATAAGGATGGCGGTGAAGTAGAGAAAGAAGAAGAAAAGAGTGAGGAGGAAGTGATTGGAGGAGATCTGTCTCGATTCAAGGTAACCAAAGGAGGCTACTATCTTTGCCGTAGTAATTTCTTCAACTCAATCATCCCTGCTACTTTGTTTGGAAACGATATTCATATTACTGGTAAGTTCCTAGTTGTTTGAACAATTGATTGTCGATGTTTTATACTTGATATTAATATTTGATATTAAGATACATAATGATAAGCACTTACTGTCATAGATTCAGGAAGATGGAGAACATGTAGTGTGTTAAAATCTTATGAGGAGGAATTCAATAATTTCCGAAACCCCAATCACTATGTATGTATACACCTTTACTTTTGTTTTTGTCTTCCCCGTAATTTGTTTGCTTTTAATGTTACATCCATTAGCAAATTCTTATTTCCGTTTCTTTTCTTTTCATTTTATTTTTACTTTGTTCGACTGAGTTCTTATTATGATGGTTCTTATTGTCCTTTGTTGTTCGATCCAACTTTTTTTCCCAGAAATTCATAGTAACGCTAGGAGTGAACTTTAACAGTGAAAGTGAAATAAATAAGATAGAGAAGGCAGTTTCTAGTGTTCCGGGTGTTGAATCTGTTTCCAGCGACAAAGAAATAGGAAGATTGATTGTCGTCGGGCGTTTTGATCATCAAGCAGTTGTAACATGTGTGAGGGAATTTGAGAAGATGGTTCAGGTCCTACGAAGATACTATCTTGAATTTTGACGAGTAAGATGATGTTGAAATTTATACTGGTGCATAAATATAATTTTATATAATAAATAGTAAAGAATATTTGTAAAAAAACTCGTGACACATATAGTCGTCAAGATTTATCTTTTAAAAATGAACTTTGATGTACTATTTACTTATTATAAAATTTTACTTTGTTTTTTTATTTATTATTAGGTTAAAAACACATGTATTACATGGGTTGAATCCTATTTTTATGATACATTCAAATTATGATATATAATTATTTTAGTTAGTTTTATGCACGTTCATGCTTATTTGTTTATTTCATTTATAAAACACTTGTCTCAAATTTGTAGTCAATAGAATTTGTGGTACAAAAGATGGAGATCGATCCCCACATTTTTATAGGAAAATAAGGTGAAAATGCACCAGGAAGTGAGGAAGTGAAACGTGTCTAAAAAATATTCAGGAATTTTTTTTATGAATTATACGTAGAATTAATTCTATCTTAATCAAGTATAGAATTGTTATATTTAAAAATAGTGTTCTTTCTAAGACCGTGCGGTATGGTGGGGCTTGGGTTGAGGGTATGAGTTGACACGTGGAGTTCGAGCCCCCCCCACCGCCTAGTGACGTGTCCGTGGGGTATGGCGGGGCGTGGGTGCACCACGTGGGTTGGCGGTGGACAACGAATAGGAGGCCGCCACATCGGATCTCAAGCCCGCCCCACGCCCGGCTTCAAACCCAAGCCCCAAGGGCCACGCCCCAACCCAAGCCCCATACCCTATGATAGGTTTAAACCAAATATAACAGTACGCCTAACATGACAAAGGTGAAATTAAGTTGTCTAGATTTGACATTTGAAAGAATTGTGGGTTTATAACGGTGAGTCCAAACCATTATAGCGATACGTCTAAAAACACTTACAATTTGATACAACCATATGCCCCGACCTAGAATAATTATTTGATTCTAGTGGAAAAAAAAACAATAATAAAAAGATTAAGTAAATATCAAACGCGAGCTTTTCATTCCTAATTTACTATAATTTGAATCACCAAACTCTAGAGTATATATATCTACTCATAATAAAAACAGACATTTATCCTTATCTAATTTTTTAAAATTATTTATAGAAAACAAATATTTGTTCTTATCTAATTTTTTGTTAAAGCAAAGTTTATCCTTATCTAATTTTTTGTTTAAAATTATCTATAGAAAAACAAATATTTATTGTTACCTAATTTTTTGTTTAAAATTATTATTATTTAATATCAGAGATAAATAGGAAAATAAGGTGAGAATGCATCAGAAAGTGAGTGTTAAGATAGACAAAACAATGAAATATACATATCCATCTACTTCATCGGCCTTGATTATCAACACAACTACACTCGAAAAATTGAAAATTATCGGGCTGGAGTTCCTACCGAATCTGCAAGCTCTTCTAGTAACTCCCGTTGCTCCATAGAAGCACAAGACTGCATAACAAAAGGCCAAATAAATATAAGTAATTAAGTATAAGTAATATTCATAATAAAAATATAAAATTGGTGAAAAGAAGCTGGAATAGAACCTGAATGGCTGTCTCGATGTCACCATCAAGAAATGAAGTGAGCTCAAAGTTCATCTTTAATCTGTGATCGGTGACCCTATTGTCCTAATGAAGACATTAACATAGTAGAAACGACGTTATTTTAATAACAAGGGTATAGAGCCAATATACCAAACTTATAGGTACTAATAAATGATACCTTGTAATTGTATGTACGGATCTTTTCTGAACGAGAACCACTACATCAGGGATGAGCTCGGTACCGGTCCGGTACCGGTACCGAAAGTACCGGTACCGAAAAACGTTGAAAAGTGGTACCGGTACTGGTACCGAATATACCGGTTCGGTACCGGTACTTTACTAGTGTTTTACCCAAAAATACGGGTACCGGTACCGAAAAACGAGTAAAATAGGAACCGGTACCGAATATACCCGGTACCGGTTCGGTACCGGTACCAGGTACTTAATGCTCATCCCTAACCACCAAAAACCTAAACCCCCATCCCCACCCACCACCACCCAAAAACCTAACCCCCCCCCCCCCCCCCCCCCCCCCCCCGCGGGCAAAAAATATATATATATACCTCACCAAAAAAACCCCCCAAAAAACCTAACCCATTACTTATAAGGTTTTTTTTTGGGGTGGGTGAGGGGGGGGGGGGTTAGGTTTTTTGTGGTGGTGGATGTTTAAGGTTTTTTTTTTTTTTTGTAGTGGGGTTTTTTTGTGTAGTGGGTTTTTTTAGATTATTGGACACTTGTCACTCTATAAATCCTTCTTACACTTCTTACAATTAGGATCCTTTGTACTTGATCCTAATCCATTACTTATAAGGCATGAGACAGAAGAAATACGTGCTAAAGAGTAATACCTCCAGCACCACCGGATCTTGCAGTAGTAAGTTCAATGTCTTTCGGATCAATTACCACATCAACCTCTTCAGCCTGAAACAAATATGTTATCAAGTGTGAAAATGTAAATTATAAAAGATTTAAAATATTTATTGGGAGTGGCTAGTATTTTAAATAAGGTTAGGGAGGGGAGGTTTGAGATGGTTTGGCATGTTTGGAGGAGACAAGTGACGTCTACAGTTAGATCAGTAGAAACTCTCACTGTGGAGGGGAGGTAGAGTAGAGGCTGGCCAAAAATGACTTGGGAAGAACGAGATAGAAATGATTTGTTCGGCTTACACCTCTCTGAGAACATGGTCGAGGATAGGGGTTCATGGAGACGCAAGATTAAGGTTAAGGACTTTTAGGAGGATGACACAGTTTTGTATTAGTTTCTCGTTTAAGGAGCTTAGTTTCTTTAGTCCATTTTGGTGGCCTAGGAATATTACAGTTAATATGTGTGTCTATTTGAAGTGTTATATGTTCCTATTACATGTTTCCATCTTTTTATGTAGTTATATGTATTTTCCCTTTTTTTATTGCTGACTCTTTTTGCCTAGATAGGATTTTATGTTGTCATGTCTTTTTCTGTTTTTTATTTGACTCTTTTGTCTGGATATGATTGTGGAGTTGGGGGTCTCACTAGAAGCAGTCTCTCTATCCCCCATGATAGAGGTAAGGCTGGCCTACATCCCAACCTCCCCAGACCCTACTGATAGCTAGGCTATGAATGAGATCTATGTTGTCAAAGACGCAAGGCGCAGGCGAGGCGCATCGGCCTCGCCCGGAGCCTAGGCGCAAAAAAAAAGTGGGCTTTTTTAAGAAAAGCGCACATAGAGAAAAAAATATAAAAAATATGTTATGATTTGAAAATAAATAAGATTCCACATATAAAATTAAAAAAAAAACTATTATATATGCCATTTAAGATCATGGAGCTAATAGTTAGTAGCAAAAGTTTAGGACTTATATGTTGTAACTTTTGGGTGTGTGAATAAAAGTCTCAAAAGGTGGTAAATACTTTGTCCCACGTTGGTGTGGGGACAAAGTGAGTGGTTGTTTATAAGGTAAATCCAATACTACTCTATTGTAGCTTTATGACATGTTTTACCACAAGTCCTACTCGCGTGCAGGGGGGTGCAAAAATGAGTTTCTGAGCTGGAATTTAGTTGAACTCATGTGTGCCCGCACCTGCGGACACGAATGCAGCTCCGAAAAACCCGGGGGCCCGCCTGAGGCAGTTTTATAGGTCAACGGAGATGTTAATGTCATTTTATTCTCGTACGTGTCAAGGGTAACATGGGTATTTAAAAGTTAACCGCGAAGGCATCAACTTACAACATGACGGGGATTAGTGATTAAGAGTCATTTGTGTTCCTTAGGTACTAATTTTTAGTTCGATCATATCTCTTGCTATCTCATATACCCATCCTACTTATGATATCATATGACATTGTAGATTGGGAGACCAATTGTGTATGGTACTGATGTCACTTTTTTTATGATTTATTAAGCGACTTCAAGGATATCGGATTTTAGGTTGTTTGTTAAATAAAAGAGGACTTGCATCTATAACGTTGGATGTGGCAGGGCGTGCTACACCAACCGGACTGAGCTCGTGTTACTTTTAGTGAATTGTGAATGTAACATTATTTGTCTTTTTCTTGATGTTTTTGTACACGACTTATAAAAAAAAACTCCATACCTACCTAATGATACAATCCACTTTGTTACTGATTTATGTAATGTCACTTTATTTGCATTACTTTTATGGTTAAGTTATTCTACAAAGGCTCATAATTGTAAGAAGTGTAAGAATGATTTATAGAGTGACAAGTGTCCAATAACCTAAATTTAAACCCACTACATCACCACCCAAAACCTAAACACCCACCCCCACCCCACCACCACCGAAAAACCTAACCCCCCCCCCCCCCCAAAAAAAAAAAACCTAAAAAAAAATCTAAAAAAAACTAAACCCCCACCCCCACCCAAAAACCTAAACCTAAACCCCCACCCTCTCGGCAAAAAATAAATAAATAAATAATTTTTGGGTGAGTGATGGGGGTGGGGGTTAGTCTAAAATGACATGGACTCGAAAATTTGTCATGGACACGAGTACGACATGAATATTTAATGATCGACACAAACATAACTCATTTAACCCAATTTTTTATAATTACAATTTTTATCTCATTCGTAATTCGGGATCCACCCGCGTCAACACATTTTCGTTGTCCACTCTTACCTTTTATTGGTGTTCTATCATCATTGTGACACTCTAAAAATTTTCAACTTTATTTCATACTTCTAGAGTTTAGTCCAAAATACAACAACCTTTTTATCATATACTGAAGAAACACCAAACTAATCTGGTGATTAGTTTATGGTTTGTGCTTCGACAAGTAAGGTTTAGGCAAGGAAGTGGATGCTTAAACCTGGAAGTAAAGGTTCCTATTTATAGCCAGAGTGGTGTGGAATGAGATGGGCTAATGGGCCTTGGGCATGTAGTCGACAACAAGGAATATATGTTTTGTCCCCTCTGCTACGACCGTTGGTGCTTCTGGTCGAGTGGGAAGCTGACGCATGCTGATTGGATCCACGTGGCCTGACCGTTGTCCTTTTTGTCTGTTCTGTCATCAGCGGCTAAGTGGAGATCGTGGAGCAGTTGTCGGCGCACGCTGATTGGTGCCACGTAAGCGTCCTTGTGTACCTTCTTATCTCCCGTACGATTGTTAATCGTGGAGCATGATCGGGTACAACCTGTTGGACGCTCATTGTTCCATTGTTCTGCCACTTGTACCTTTAGTACTTGTCTTTGGATTACCTGCGCTTCTGGACTCGTTCAGGCTCTCCACTCATTCTCTAGTGAAGAACCGGTCTGAGAATGGATTTCTACCAAAGAGACGACCGATTCACGATTTGAACATGAAACTTCATCTTGAACAGTGGAGTCTGGTCGAACGGGGTGATTCCCATCCGATCGACTAAGCTGGACTTGGTACGGTTTCCATTGTTTGATACATCGTCACACCGTCTCGGTTAAACCACAAGACTTTTCAACTTAGCTGATTTTACAAAATTTGCAAAACATCAGATCGCCAATCGAATAGCCGTCCGATCGGATGACCATCCGATCGAACGACTATTCGACCAGGTGACAGTAAGTTCAACACTTAAACATATTTTCAAAACTTCAAAGAATATCAGTTTTCAATCGAATAACCATCCAATCGAACGGCCATCCGTCCGGATGACCATCCGATCAAATGACTTTACTTATACTACAACGAAAACTTCAAAAGTTCAAACATTTTACAAACACACTCCTCCTCAGTCGAATGACCAACCGACCAAATGGTCATCCGTCCGGATGACCATCCGTCCAGACGGTCATCCGACGGGTTTATCATCCGATCACCCACCTCACCTAGCGCACTATTACACGTTTAACGCTTACACTATCGTTCTCTGATCAGGCTAACTCCTAAGTGCTCCCTTCAATCCAAGGTAGTGTTTATTTACTAAACACATACTGTGAGTATACTCGAACCCTTTTTGCTTTACGCACTTTTGGGTGTTACATACGTTATCTATATCAAATCACATCAACACACAACGCAAACACTTTTATACGCTAACCGCTCTCGCATGTTATACATGTTTTTGATGAATGCTTGTATGTTATGTTTACACAGTGATTGTTATCTGACACCTTAGCAACGATAGTACTATAGTTTGGACTCAGCACCTGTCATGGACAGGGGTTGTTAAGGGTTTTACTTCACATGGTCACAATGGTGATAATGTGTTGCACATTCTACAACTTGCAGTCATGCCGGTCGCATATTTCATTGTCGATAGCTTACTTGCTTCACATTTCTACATGTTACATGCTGGTTATGCGTAAATCGCTTTCGCTATACTATATGTTATTAAACTTGTGTACTCACCTTTACACTATGTGTATTGACTTTATTTTAACGTATGTGACAGGTGTCTAGGATGCTAGGATTGCTGAACTTTTGTGGGATCAAGTTAGGTGGTCTAGAAATCCACGAATAAAATATGAATTGTCAGAACTGTTATTTGTCTTTGATAACAATATCTGTAATAATTGTTTTTACATTATATGTTGATGGTATGGGACGTTAACACTTCAATATATTGTCATCAATAGTTGTTGTGGATTCTCTTGGACAATCTGTTTCGCTCAGTGCCTCACCCCGATGTTTCCGCCATCGGTTGGGGTGTGACAGCGAGGTCGAGAAAGCTACCAAAATAGTCTGATAAGGGTATAGTCTCGCACGCGACCTAGTTGGTCGGCGCAGGATTTGGGACCATACCCTTACAAGTCCCCCCTGTCCAATGCTGCTTCTGAGCGCGAGGCAAGTGGGTGGAGCTTTAGACTTAGAAAAAGTAAGAAGTAAAGCCTACTCTTGTTCAGCTTCGTAGAAGGCATTTTCTAAGCTAGAATAGCTGGCGTGCGTGTAATGTGTCGCAATTCACATGGCGCAGCTGCCCATCTGGCGCGCGTATGGTGTGTTGTAATTCACGTGGCCTAGCTATCTAGCTTGTTGTTGAAGTGACATGCTTTTTTTCGCAGGGAAATTCTTGATATTTGAAAGAGTGAAGTCTGCGCTTGCTCCATTATTCTGAAAGAGTCTTCATGGTTAGAAAGGTTGGCGCGCGTGAATGAATTGCCATTTACGCGGCGCAACTTCCTAGCTTGTTGCTAAAGTAATCTGAGTAGTTGCGAGGGAAATTTCTTGAAATTTGAAAAAGCAACTGACAGGTTGGTGGTGACAGCGACGTTTGAGTTGACCGCTGACACAGTGATGATTGTGTTGTCACTGTGTCATGTGCATCGTTTCATCTTGGTGTCAGGCGAATGAGGCCCATGCGCGCGTGGTAACCGTCACTCCGTGTTTCCCGCCTGACGTGTCAACTACTGGTTGGACACGTGTGCGGCTGTTTCGGCACGGTTATCCATCGCATTAAATGCGATGGGTATAAATAGGCAACGAGGAGGTATAGGAGATCACTGTTTCTTCGAATCTCTTCTCCTTCTCTCTTCTAATCTTCAAATCCTCAAAGTCCTTCATCCAATCTTCAAACCTTCAAAGGTTTTTAACAGGTCTTCAAAGAGTTATAAGAATCTTCAGATCTTCAAATTGCTCTTAGATTCCTTCAAGTTTTTATCTTCGATATTAAGATGTCAACTGGCGACGAAATAGTTACAGTAGAGGAGGTCGGTGGTGGTTTACCACCACTGAAGTGGGATCAAGGATTCTTCGAGCAGGTGATTCGAGGGTACCAGTTTGCTGAAGAATGGGATGCAAGATAATTTTTAGGTAATCGGTGTATTAATCGCTCCTCGGCCATAGTTGGCGCTAGTCGGTCAGAAATCCGGCTCTAGTTAGCCGGAATTAGGCGATTTCACGATATTCTGTCAGATTCCGACCAAACTACGGCCAAAACCTGTAAATTCTAGCGATCAATCTTGTATATTTAAAAAAATGGGTAGAGGAGAGTTAAAAGCTGCCTACTTAAATTATTACGTATAAAAATGTGTATAAAACTAAAAATCACATATAAAAATCTCAGTCCGAATAATCGCTACTCGGTACCAGTGGCCAACTAGCGTCTAGCCTAAAAATCATGGTGGTGGTGATAATTTTGAAGGATTAAAGGGTCTGAAAACGGTTTTTTGTTGATATGATAGTTTATATTTGTTGGAATAAACTATAACTTTATCAAACAAAATTGCAATTTTTGCGTCATCATTTTACCTTCCCACATCACCTAGTGAATAGATATATTATTCACATTTAAAAGCATTGGTGAAGATTTAAAATTGCTAGGCTCTGTGATGGTGAGTCTGTGACCCAAGTGGGGGCATTAAAGTGGGTTCGAAGGTGTGTTTGGCAGGGTATTAGCCTTCGATGTTGAATTTCATACCCCACCTAAGGTGTGAAATTGTGTTGGCTTTACCTGAGCAGCGTCTGAGTTGATCTTATGATCTACTTTACCAGATAACATCGATGAGTACCCTGTCAATCCCAACCACTATCTTTTTATTATTTAAAAAAAAAAGACTTACTTATATTTGTAGAAGGAGATTGTTGAACTCGAGACTCACTACTTGTGTTAAGAATAGCTTACCAAGGTCAGGTGTTGTATGTGCCGCAAGATTCCGATGACTTTTGTCTCTTACCAGAATGGGCGCTTCACCCATCAACGGGATTTTGGCACATTTGTTATGCGTTCGCTGAGTAAAACCGCCCTAATTTTTTTTTGTAATCCTTCAACGCCCTTTTCTTCACCTTAAGATCGCTACATCCACTACCTCGTAGACAATCCTATATAAAATTAAATATAACTATACATTTAATCACCTTTAAACTAAAAAATAAATATTAGTATATAATTCCGCTTGAATCCGGTATCCGTTAAATTCATTCATTTGTGTATTAATAGCGCCACATTTTAAAGATATTTGATGGACATTTCGACCGCTTGGGCCCAATTATGTGTTGTAATGTTTAAGCACCGCATTCCAAAAAGGGTTAATGGATTTAAACACCCCCAACTATAGCCATTTGGCCGATGGCACTCTCAACTTTGACTTTGGCTCATACCACTCCCAACTTAACACTTGGGTTGTTGTGTCACCCCGTCGTTAAATAAACACTAACAGGGTTAGTTCTTTTTGCTGACGTGGCCAATTTGTCCAACGTGGCATGGTGACATGGCCTATGATGTGTATTTAATCAGCTCCTTCAGTCCTTCCCCAACATTTCACCACCGCCAACATCATCTCATGTTTGCTCGAATCTCACCACCGCCACAACCAACCAACCTAGCCACCACCGCCTCCCCCCTGGGATGGCACCACCGTTCATCTTCTCGGTTACCTGAGACGAAACCTCCGACACCCACACACCCCCAACCACCCTTCACCTCCACCTTCACGTTGCAGATCGGAAGAAAGGGAGCCGCCGCGCACGGCGGCGGCGCAACGACAGAGAGACGGTTAAATCAACGTCGATGTAAACTACCGGAATCTGAAATTTAGTTGAATCTGATGTTTGTGCGTGTTTCAGTGTGTGTTTGTGTGTTATTGAATCAAACTAGTGCCTGATTTCATCATTTTCATCTCTAATTAGATGCTAGGGTTTGTGATTGATGCGTTAATTGTTGGTGCATACATCTGTCGACTTCGTCTTATATCGAGTCTCGGACTGAAAGTTTGAAGAGGTCTAGTTTGAGAGTGTCCTGCTAGTTTGAGCAGGGTCTAGTTTGAACAAGGTCTAGTTTGAAGCAGGCTGTGTCACCTTCAAACTAGAGGGTCCCTTCACATGCCACTTTCAAACTAGAGGGTCTTGTCCTATAAATAGGCTTCAAACTTTCTCATTTGTAACTTTCTGATTTCCGACGCCGAGGTGCTGTCGAAGTGTCTCTGTACTGTAAAGTGTTCAAGATCAATAAACAAGACATTTATTAGTGAATCCAAGCTAAACGAAGACCGAATCAATGAATTCCGCCTCTGATTTGGTCTGAGCACTCTTCTGATCGACTCGTTTGGTCGTTTCACGATCCTACATTAATTGTTATGTAGTCAAATTTGTGCGTGTATCAGTGTGTGATTTCATATTTTCATCAATTTATGACTATAACCAGATGCTAGGGTTTGTAATCGATGCGCTAATTGTTAACTGTTATGAACATAACGACTTACGGAAACTTGTTGATGATCTGCAGCTGTTTTGCAATCCCTGTTATTCGAAGCCGCCGGCCGGACAGTGAATCCGGTGACCAGAGCCGTCGGACTTCTCTGG
This sequence comes from Helianthus tuberosus, assembly GCA_030545235.1. Classification (NCBI taxonomy): domain Eukaryota; kingdom Viridiplantae; phylum Streptophyta; class Magnoliopsida; order Asterales; family Asteraceae; genus Helianthus; species Helianthus tuberosus. The sequence goes on along the minus strand of CM060352.1, from coordinate 192,403,853 downwards.
ACGGGGAACTGGCGTGTGTCAAGCTGCTGTAGAAACAGTTCTTCACGGCGAAACACTACCGCTGATCGGCGAACTTATTGACGGATTTCCGATGACATCAAAACTAGGTAATTCTTCGGATAACGTTCAGGATACGGTCAAAGTTCACCAATCAAAGGTTCAGAAGCGTAGGCGAGCGGTGGAGCCACCGATGTTACAATCACAATCTCAGCATCTCGATCTGAATATGAATCAGAGTTTTCCAGCAAGTAAAGGCTCGCCGGAGAAACGACGGCATGATGTCCGTCGATGAATTCAATCTGAATATGTATTTGTTTTTTTTTTTTAATTTGAATCAGATTTAAAAACTGGCAATACACATTTGGACAAAAAATTACACATCACCTCATAAAAAACAGACCATGTCATCATGCCACGTTGGACAAAATGGCCATGTCAGCAAAAAGAACTAACCCAGTTAGTGTTTATTTAACGACGGGGTGACACAGCAACCCAAGTGTTAAGTTGGGAGTGGTGTGAGCCAAAGTCAAAGTTGAGAGTGCCATCGGCCAAATGGCTATAGTTGGGGGTGTTTAAATCCATTAACCCTTCCAAAAACTATTTTTTGTTGATTCACTTCTTGTTTTTATAGGAATAACATGTTTTCATCAAAGATACCTCTCGCGTGTTTGTCCGTAGTGTATTCTTTGCATGCAATGGCGGAGCATAGTGTAAAGTGTGGGGTGCACTTGCCCCCCCCCCCCCCTCCCCCACACCCTAGAAGTGTAAAATTTCTATTTTTCGTTCGAAAATTTTAAAATTATATAGGATTGTCCCACCAATTATTTTGCCTAAATATTTATACAATATATAAATTGGGTCCCATGACTTTCCGTCCCCTCGAAACTTTTGGTCAAGCTCCGCCACTGCAACTGTTTGCATGTCAGGTGAATTTTCCTTTATTTGCATCTAGTGCTAAGCATGAACCGATACAACTCTTTCTAGTCCTCGATCAATCCCAACTCCCATTTTTAATACATTTTTTGTTTAAGTTATTCGTATTTAGTTAACTAATACATACAATCAAAAAACCGAATTAACTGACCAATATGGCCACAAATTCTACTGAACAACTTGAACTTCACCCTTTGAAAGTGGTAACTTATATAACAGAAACTGGTTGATTATGGTGTCTAATAAGTCAAGTGTTTGGCTTAAGATAATAATCAACGGATCTATGTTTTTTTTTACCACTATGAAATGTAAGGATGCTCTTTTTGTATGATCCAATAGAAGATCCATCTTTCGTGATAACGGTGTTGTTTAAGTTTATGCTTAGCATCGCGATTACAACGGTGCTGCCAGTCATATAAACGGTGAATACCGACTTTTAAGCCGACATTGATGGCAAAGTCGAGCCGAAAGATCATGGTTGTGGTGATAGTTTTGAAGGGTTAGAAATCGTCCCTGAGGTTTTATATTTGTTAGTTTCATCTAAATATCCTTCAACTTAACATAAAAAGTAAACTAAGTTCGTGGTTTGGATGAAAATGACAAAAAATGCCAAAGGTGAAGGGCTGTTTGTCACAAAAAAAGTCATTTTGGATGAAACTGGCAAACATGCCTAAACCTCGGGAACGATTTTGGCAATTTACTCTAAAAGGTAATATCGTATGTAACAAGATGGTTAAAAAAACACCCAGCCAACACTTTTCCGGCAGTTAACCTGACAACTATGGCCATGTCGAGCATAAAAGTTCACCTGATAACAATTGTCGTCTAGATAAAATAGTTTATACGTGATCAAATAATAATAACTTTATCTAACAAAATTACACTTTTTACATCATCATACCCAGTAAATCCCATCAATAGCAAAGCTACCCCGTAGGGGTAGAGAGGCTGCTTCCAGTGAGACTTCCGACTCGATTTTTTTTAAAAGGGTTGCAACACGAGAACTCCCCAGGGGGTCACCCATCCTAGTACTACTCTCGCCCAAGCACGCTTAACTGCAGAGTTTTGATGGGATCCGGTGCATTACACTCTCTACATCATATATTTGCTTATTGTTTTTTTATTAAATCCCAAGTGTTTACAATCCCTCATCCCACATCGGCTGGGTAGTAGATACTATTAATATTTATAAGCATTGGTCAAAGTTGAATTTTGCTGGACTCTGTTACGTGAGTCTGTGACCCAAGTGGGGGCAATAAAGTGGGCTTGAAGGACCAATTGAAGGTGGGATTACCATGAAAGTTTAAAGCCACTTGACCTGGGTCTAGTGGCTAAGTGCTGGCTTAACCAGAGCAGCATCGGTTGACTTTAAACTAGAGCACAGCTAACATACATACACATATACATACCCTTCCTTCTCTAGCTATTCTCTTGTGGTCCAGGAACTTCCATAGCTGATCCCCTTTCAATCCCAACTCCCATCTTTTATTAATCCTTAAAAAAATACGCTACTCGGTCATGTTCGCAGGTTGGTGAGTTCAACACGACATGGACTCGAAAATTTGCCACGAATCCGAGTACGTCCCAGATATTCGGGGATCCGATATAAACACAACCCATTTAACCCAACTTTTTTATACTTACAACTTTTATGCCGCTCGTAATTCGAGTTCCACCTGTGCCAAACATTTTCATTGTCCACTCCTACCTCTTAAAGGTTCTGTATAGAAAAACAGAACAAGATTTACTTGATGTTCTTATAGGTTGATGATTATTCAACTCGGGCCTTGGGTTGACAAACGATTCAACTCGGGCTCTTAAAGGTTCGTGGGTTGACATGTGAGGATGTCGGCAAAGATCTATGGTGGTGTGTAAACAATTGGCCCGGGCCCGAGTTCAAACCAACTGTGCGCCGGTGGCTGTGCTCTTTGTGAAGAAGCAGGAGCTTCTAGTGAAGGGATAGTTTGATAGATGTTGCCAAGGTGAGAGAGTCTCGCCTTCTTGTGGAGAAACAAAAAGCTGAGGAGGATCTGAGAATGGTAACCTCGAATCTTGCTGAAGAGCGTGTGATATGGGCCCGGGACTGTCAGGAGAAGGACAGGTTGATATCCCACGCGTTGAAGACTCAGGTTGCAAGGTTTGTGCCCTATCCTCCCAGGTTGCAAGGTTGTGTATTGACCATGAGTTTGTATCGAAGGTGCAGGAATGCCATACTGCTTTGATGGCGGAGATGGAGGATACTCAGGCGAAGTTTGATCAGGCCACCCAAAGGTGTGATGAGTTGACTGTTTAGCGGTCTCGTTTGTAGGGAAACCTGGATGCTAAAAAGTCTCGTCGGGCCGAGAGTGAAAATGTTGTGAACCAAGCGTTGGCTGAAGCGAGTGAGCTGACGGCTCAACTTGGAGTGCAGAAGGAAGAGAGGACCTGGTGTGCTTCTCATGGCGTAGCATCCTGCTTCGAGTTCCTTAGGCGGTCGCCCCACTTTAGTGGTTTATTGGATGATATGGCGACCGTAGCGTATGAAACTGGGCGGCATGATAGCATGCATGCTGCGCACCTGGACTGTGATCGCCATGACTTGATAACTGAAGAATTCCGGGCTGCGACTGGCTCTACCTCCAACCATATGGCGGAAACGTTGTCCGCCGTGGCCAATGACCCTACACCTGTCAGTCTTCCTTGGCTTAACTTTATCCAATACGGATCGTATAGGCCTATACGATTCACATTGAATTGTCAAAGTGTACGGATAGAGGGGCCGGTGTGCCAATGGAATCCCCCTTATACATAAGAGGCTCCAATCCTTTATTAATTTTATGCCCCCACCTACAATACTTTCGGTATGTAAGTATGAGCTTTTGCTCTTGTTACTTTCGGTGTGAAAGTATGACCTTTTGTTTTGTTAATAAACGAGTTGACGCCAACCCGCACGTTGCAGCGGGATATTGATTCTGGCGAGATTGATGGTGATGATGGTACGGATTCCGACGAAGATGATACCACGGAAAAAGCAAATGTCACTAATTCGTCTTCTTAATACATAATCCAGTATGTACCAGCTTGGTTCGTTACGATGCCAGTATTTTTTTTTTTTGAAAGGTAGATACAAACCACATGATGATATATATGTATATCCAAAAGATAGGATTGAGTTATAATGCAAAGGATTTAAAAACAAGAAGGGTAAGAAGCCAACAGAGAGTGACAAGTGTCCTATGAGGAATTAAATGGAAAGGGTAATTTTGTCTACAATAGAAGAGAGAATATGCACATGCAAGTCACATGCTATTTCCCCCCAATTTTTAAACGTCCGTAACTTTTTAATACATCATTTGTTTTTAAAAAAATTATACCATAAAATCGAGCGTTTTTTATCTTTAATATCAGTACCATATTGTTATATTTTTTCAAAAAAAAAATAAAAAACCCAGTTACATATTACACAATGGACATGATGTAAAACACAATGTAAAGTAGATCAAAAAACACAATCAATGACAACAGATAAAGACACAAAAGACAACAAACTAAAACACAATGACCATAACGTATAACATAATGGCGATAACATATAACACAATAAATATCAGACTAAATAAAAACACAATTGATGACAACAGATAAAAGACACAATTAATGACAGCAGATAAAAGACACAATGGAGAGCAGTGAAAACACAATAGAAAACAAACTAAAAACACAATACACAACAAGCTAAAACGCAATGAACAAGATAATAAAAAAATTGAACAAATTATTAAAACACAATGGAAAACATATTAAACACAATGACCTGAACTAATAACACAATTTATAGAAAACCCAGATGTAACACCATCTTCATTGTGTCATATATTGTGTTATAGGTTCTTATAAAAACACAATGGATAGAACTCAAATTAACATTGTGTTATAGGTTTTGATAATAACACAATGTATAGAAACTCTACTAAAACGTAATGACCAAAACCCAGTTAAAAGACACAATGAACTGAACCTTTAACGTAATGCGAAAAAACCCAGTAAAAATGAAATTTTTTATTTTATTTTTATATGATAATATGATACTCATATTAAAGATAAAAAACGCTCGTTATTATGGTGAAATTTTCTTTAAAAAAATGTGATATGAAAATGTTATGGACGTTTTAAATCGATTGGGGAATTGGCATGTGCCTTGCATATGGAGAGAGAAAATCCATAAATATAGGATTCCCTTTATGCCCTTCTATTATCTTCTTTTCTCTGCAACTAATCTCAACCCTCCAAATCTAAGATCAATGGACTAGAAACCTGTCAGTGCATATTTCGTATGTCTGCCACTGTGCGAATAGTTAGATAGAGCGTGTGTTAAATATTGTATAGAATAGGAGAAAAGTTGGACATGTTTTCTAAATGTCAAGGTCCATCCGGACGGATGACCATCCGGTCGGATGGCGATCCGATCGGATGGCGATCCGATCCGATGGACACATAGGTAGGAAATGTCTATAAATAGGGGCTAGGGTTCCCATTTGGACAAGCTTTTGGTTCCCAGAGGTAACATGCTGTCCAACTGGTCTCGCGGTGTTGTAAACGTTGAATAATCACCAGATTGAAATTGACTGCTCGGTGTCGTATTCTGTTTCTACTCCTTTCTTAGTCGTAATAAACGCACAGAACACGTCGTTTCGGGACCGAAACTCCGTCGAACTCACCGAATCCTGGAATCAGCAATGGTATCAGAGCTACGATACCAATTTAATCGATCTAACAGTCGGTTAAAACACCCACAGCTCATCAATTTTGGGTTAAACGGGAGTTTTGACGTTAAACAGAGAAAATCATCAAAATAAAGGTCAATTCACGGATGGATTTTGAAATTGAAGACATCATTCTGTTCGGAATTGACTCGCGCACAATCCTGTGAAGTTTCATCATGAAATTCACACAAATAAAGATTCTGGATCGAAAAAACGTGATTTGGAGTGTTCTTGAGCTGTTAGAACATATCCAATCCGATGGCAATCCGATCGGATGACCATCCGATCCACATCACTATCTTTCTTGAAGGATTATTGAAGGTTTATATGCTTTCAATCGGATGGCAATCCGATCAGATGACCATCCGATCCATATCACTATGGGGTGTTTGAAAGATCAAGTTGTTTTCAATCGAGTGACAATCCGATCGGATGGCAATCCGATTGGATGACCATCCGATCCACAAACACTTGTTTGTCCAATTTTTATCCTTCAATCGAATGACAATCCGATCGGATGGCAATCCGATCGGATGACCATCCGACACTTGCCATTCGACCAGACGATCAAATGCCTAAAAAAAAGAAAGGTATTTTTGATTGCAATGACGAGGAGAGTCTCCAGACAAAATTTGGTAATTGTCAATTTTTTCGGGTTTTTAACGACCAAGATGGGTTGTTTGGGGACACCGTCGGGGGCTTCAGTAAACATATTTGATGATGCGAACATGGATTGTGGAAATTAGTGGGGTAGTCATGATACTGGTGCAGAATGTTTATCATTCAAGGTATCTGACTCGCATAATGTTTATCATTCAGGGTATCTGCCTATTTATGGGCCAAATTGTAAAATCCGCAAAGACGAAAAACTGACAATTGTGGCGAATATTGTGATATTCTGGGTTGGTCAAGTTTTTCGGAGAAGAGAATTGAAAACTGAATTCAGTTTGAGGGGGAATTCAGTGATAGAGACGTCAGAATTTGCAAAAATGAGGGGGAATAAAAATTTCACTGTCGTATGTTGAAATTCTGGCATTTTTGAAATTCGTGACACTGCAACAGTATTCGGGTGGTTTTCGACTTCAGATTGTCAGGGGGAATGTGAATCTGATCATGAGTGTAAGCTTCCGTGATCAAGAGGATCCGAGGTGTTTATATCTGATCGTGGACGAAAGCATCAGAGATCTGAGAGTGATCGTGGATGATAGCTTCTGGGATCTAGATTATCTGAGGAGATGAATCTGATTATGGACGAATACTTCGGAGATCGGATTACATTACCAGATGATTTGTTATCCGATAAAGATTTGCTGATTGTGGAGAATACCATTTACACGGATCTGTCATTTTTATGGTGCGTTAACGTGGATCACGGTAAACGGGATATCAGATCTTCAGGGGGAATCACGTATTTGAAGTTAACCAGTTGGGTATTTGAAGTTTCTATCAATTGCTGGTTGAGTTTTTGTACATTCTTAGATCGAGCAGGCGGAATGCGAAGATCGTGGTGCTAACTTGTAATATCAAAAACTGAACTCGGATGCGGTTAAAGTTGAAATAGAGGATGCTGTATTGATTAGTTTCAAGTTGGTGATTGTTCGTGAAGGTTGCAGTTTAGCAAATCAGAGGAGAGTCGTAAACTGTGCAAAAGACCTGAAGATTCATTCCAGGGGGAATTCGTACTTTACTTTGGCAAAAGCAAACCTGAATCATCAATCGAGGGGGAATTTGGATAGTCAGATTTCAAGATACCTGATTGAAGTTGGAGAAAAGTTGAAGATTACAGAATATTCAAACACGGCTCAAGGTTCTCAAAGTTTTAAAGATGATTCGACAGTGACATCCGAGGGGGAATCTGTTACTGCATATTTCGTACGTCTGCCACTGTGCAAATAGTTAGATAGTGCGTGTGTTGAATATTGTATAGAATAGGAGAAAAGTTGGACAGGTTTTGTAAATGTCAAGGTCCATCTGGACGGATGACCATCCGGTCGGATGGCGATCCGATCGGATTGCGATCCGATCGGATGGACACATAGGTAGGAAATGTCTATAAATAGGGGGTTAGGGCTCCCATTTGGACAAGCTTTTGGGTCCCAGAGGGGAAATGCTGGTCTCCTTGTGCTGTAAACGTTGAATAATCAATAGAGACCAGATTGAAATTGACTGCTCGGTGTCGTATTCTGTTTCTACTCCTTTCTTAGTCGTAATAAACGCACCGAACACGTCGTTTCGGAACCGAAGCTCCGTCGGACTCGCCGGATCCTGGTGTCAGCAAAACCTTCTTACCCTTCTTATTTATTTTATCCTTTGTATTTGATCCTAACCCTCAAAAGATAATAACGTGTAAAATTGTTTACATATAGTTAACTAACATATTAAGTTCAATATGTAAATAAAATACTAATTCAGACTTCTGAAAATTATATAAATAGTTAAATAATAAAAGAAAGAGAAAAATGCTCGGATAGTCTCTGTGGTTTACCCATTTTTCACATTTAGTCCCTAACTTTCTAAAATTACACATATAGTCCCCAATTTTTTGAAATTCGTTCCCGGATAGTCCATGGCGTGGATAAGGGCTAGTTTTTACTGTTAGGTGCGTGTGAAATGACAAAAATACCCTTATTGTCAAATTAATAATTAAAAAGTTAAAATAAATATAATTAATATTTTACAATTTATGTGGGCCCCACCCCACCACCACCACATTAATTGTCAACAAGAGATCTAACGTTGATGACTATCAACTACATAATCAACAAAAAACAACAAATTAGTTCATTACTATACAATTACACATAAATCAGCCACAAAACTATAAAAATTAGTAAGCTTAAGATCCAATAATAAGTTCTATCAATCAGTGTAAAACACTAAATCATCAAACAATTAGGAAAATACATCCTACTAAGGTTTTCATGATCAAAAAATCAAATAAGATCTCTAAGTAATTAATCAATTACCATATTATTAACATCCAACTCACCGTCTTCCCAACAAAGAACTAGAAGACGGCGTCCGATCTTCTTTCTTAACACAGTCACCGTCTCCATCGCTATCCACGTCTCCACCACTTTCGCCATCACCAGATACCTCAATTACGAGAGAGGTAATGCTTAATTAGATGATGGTGATGTGGCGATGGTTATGATGGTAGTGGTGATGATTGCGGCGGTGGTGAGAGGGTGGTGCTACTGTCGGAGCTACCACTGCCACTACTCCTTCTGGTACTCTCTCCGCCCCTGCTACCACTTCCGGCGGTGCTACTACGGGATTCTTGTTTCACCTTAAAGTACAAACGCCGCCCTCTGCAACTCCCCATTGATGCCGGTCAGATTACCCCGTTGCGATTTTGTTTTCGGTGGTATAATGGTGGTTAAAGGCGGTGGTACTTGATCGGTTTTCCGGTGATTCAATGGTGGTTGGGTTTTCCGGTTGTTCGATGATGGTGAAAGGCGGTGCTGCTTGGTCGTTGATGGTGGACCAAGGTGTTTGGATGGTGGTGAAAGGCGGTGCTGCTTGGTCGTTGATGGTAGATCAATGTGTTTGGATGGCGCTTTTATCTTTCACAGTGGGTGTATGTTGATGGAGGTGCAGTGTAACACCTCGAAAATTCACGTCCTATAATGTGTTGACACGTGTCATAAAGTTTGAACGTGTGAAAGAATGTTATAAAAGGACTAAAGTTGACAAACATGGAAAGTATGTGTTTATACGGATTCTAAGTGTCAACTGTGAATAAATATAATGAACATTAACCCTACACAATGTTCATACCTTCAAACGAATGAATCATGGATCATACGAAGCTAAAAGTGAGAGATTACAAACTACAGGGGTTAAATGTGTCAACATGTTAAAGATATACCTCTGAGTGACCTTTTGACAAACCCGAAGCTTTGTAAATGTAAATTATGCTCACTAGAATGCACGATTAAAATTTCATAAAGTTTCGTTATCGTATGAGAAAGTTGTGATCAAATTCGTGTGCGAGGGGTTAAAGCGTAAACATTGGAAATTAAGACTTATCGGGTAACCATAAAGTTACCCAAGGACTTAACAAAGTATGGTTATGTCTTAAGGCCCATAAAAGTCAAGTTAGAGGACTCGAAGTGCAAGAAAGCATGTTAAGATCAAGTGTAGAAGGATCAGGGACTAAAAGCGTCAAAAAGTGCATAAGTTTGCATTTTCACGCATAACCTACGTTCTGAATACATCCGGACATCCAAAAATTTATGTAAGCATGACTACATTATATTTTAGTGTTCGCCTTAAGAAAAATCCATTCATCGCGTCATTTGGTTCGTTTTTCGCATTCGGGACCAGATTCGATGTATTAGCCGTTGTTTAATTCACAACCACACATTCTAACATGCTTAGTCAGCGGATAAGGATGGAATTTAGGCACCATGACTTTGCAACACATGTATGGATAGAATTTAAACACCTAAACACCATAACTTTGCAACACATGTACGGATGGGATTAAGGCACGTTTTCCATGAAACGATCTTAACGGTTCGGGTATTCCTATAAATACCCCATGCCTTTCATTGTTTTAAAGCACTAGAATTCTGATTTGAGAGCTCTAAGTTGAAACCATTGTTTCATACCTGATTTCTTGGATCGGGATTAGCATTCGGGGACCCTTCGTAAGTATTCTTTCGTTCTTTTCCTTATTTTATTGCTTTTCGAGTCAGAAAGTCAAACTTTGTTTGACTTTCAGCGTTGACCAGTAATGGTCAATGCGAAGTTCGTTTGAACTTCGCAACGTGAGTGTAATCACGTTGGTCATAGTCCCTTGGGACTATGCCCACTGATTACCACGTTGTCTAGGGTCGTAGGGTAGGCGATCTGATAAATCGCCTATACCTTCGAACCCGACCCAGTTTGGTCGATCATTAGGATCCGACCAAATACATTAGGTGACCATAGTATGTGGGGAATAACCTTCCGAGGTTATACCCTATGGTCGCTTCGTTTGAATAGTGGTATGACAGGTAGTATATATGCCTTAGGTAAATGACCAAAATACCCCTACGGGGCTTAAATTGAGATTAAACTCGTTTTGGGCATAATGGAAGGTATCCTACTGATACCACAACATATTTAAGGCATGTTAACTTAGGAAACCTGTTCGTGATCCATTCGGTTACCCGTTACGCTTATTACGCGATCGGATAGGTTTATGTAACAAGTTTACATAAATTAGCCGAAACGGGTCAAACCTTATCGGTTTTATCTCAAAATCCAGAAGGTGTTGAGTTTACCCATATTATACAAGTCTCCAAACTTGTCGGGTCTAAATCACATTCTATTCCGGTCTTCGCTTAATCGTGCGTAAGAACCGTATATTCCCTTAAGACTAACCGGTCTAAGCTTAGGCTTAATTAAAGACCCGTTAGCATTCTAATTAATTATTTATACCATCATTCCAGACTAGAGCTTTTCGGTAAATTGTACCTACGCTTACTTAAGTGACTACGGCTGAGTTATTAGATTCTTGCTATTTAAGACAGGAGCTAGCTCAGGTAAATACTCTTAACTTATTTTCCCTATACGGGCTTGGGATACGGTACTATAAAAGTACCGCTTGGTCGGGTGTATGTAGTCATTTAAATCGGATTGTGATTGATGTACTTACATAACCTGTTTAATATGTATTATTTTACTATTATTTGATGTATGGCCCTTGGGGGTTAAATGACCATGTCCCGGATATCCTTGGCATCATTTTACGAAATGGCCATGACCTAAGCACGGGGTGTAGGCGTACACCTGGCAGATGCATTATGTGAAAACTGGTAATCCACTTAGGGGTATCATCCTTGTGGGCATTATACCGGAACTGGTAATCCACTTAGAGGATGATAGCCTGTGGGCATTATACCTATGGCGTGTCAGCTAATCTGTCCCGACGGACGGCAAATAAGTAAAACTGTATACAAGATTATATACAAATAATTTTCCCAAGTTATAAAAGGTTAATTTTGCCTCTGTGCATTTTAATCGAAGTGTCAAAAGGTTTTGTGCCTAGTGCATCTAAATCAATTTTCTTAAACTCTTTTCAAAATGAGTCGGTTGAGTGTATTTACCAGTGAAAACTGACGTATTTTCCAAAAGGGTTAAGTGACAGGTACTGAACGTAATTGGCTGGAAGCTCAGGGCGCTAATAAGGAATCTTGCAAGTTCTAGGCGTCTAAAGTCTGTTGAACAAATGATATGTTTTAAGATCCGCCTGTGGATCCTTTACTTTCCGTTGTAATACTTTGATATTACGTTATATTCGGAATGTAATAATAAATATCCTTTGCTTCCGCTGTGCATTCATATATATTGTGTTGTTTGACTATTATGTTGCCAACCACGTCACGATACTCCCCCACCGGGCCCACCGGTGACACGTGGAAAGTCGGGGTGTGACAGGTTGGTATCAGAGCCAACACTGAGTGAATTAAATACTAGCCTTTTGTGTTTAATCTCAGTTACACAATTGCACAATCTAAACTTCTGAGTCTAGACTTAACTTAGGAATATTCTCAATCCTAATCTATAAATTCTTACTTCCAAATTTTTATTGGATACGTCGCCAAGCGAGGAAGCTGAACTAGGGATTCTCCACACCCGGAGCCTTGAAATGCTGAGCTTCGTACAACGACCAAAATGAGACGTGCAACCAAGGAGAAAGCATTCAGGAATTGAATGAAGAAGAAACTCCTTTGCTGAAAAATTGTTTCCTTAATAGTCCTTATAAGGACATAATTATCTTTCAGTCCCTCCGAGGACACATTATTCTTTTGAAGTCCCATTTAGGGCAACCCTATACTTGTTTAAATTTTAAAGGAACAATTATATTTAAATATCATTCCTATATTATAAGATCTACCATTATGATAAGATGGCAAAATCTAAAAAGGACAAAACCTAGCTTCGGGTCATATTAAGACCGGCCAAGATGGCAGTTCCTCAATTTAGATTCAGATCTTTATTAACATTCCTTTTGCAAGACCTACCATTATAATAAAAGGGCAAAAATCTAAAAGGACAAGACCTAGCTTCGGGTCATATTAAGACCGGCCAAGATGGCAGTTCCTCAATGTAGATTCAAATCCCTATTAACAGTTCAATTTAGAAAATTTTCTGCGTTAAATATTAATAAGAATCTTAAGAGTGAAACCTAGCCTTCGGGTCAATTATAAGACCGGGCCAAGATGGTAAGACCTGTTTAAAAGATTCAATTCCCTGTTAACATCTTAAAACATGTTAACACTCCTGGCAGATGTGATTCATTAAAAATCACACGCGTCATTTTTATATATAGGATTCTTCAAAAGATCCCTAACCCAGTTTAATGATCCCTGAATCCTGGGTTTACGTCATCAATTAAGATGATCATATTTTAACCATACGTGGTAATATAGTGCCTACGGGCCTTGCTCATTTCCACATGAGCCAAAATACAGTGGTAGCAATGACTCCCTGTCAAGGTAATGAACTAGGTTCAAACCTCAACTGCTTTGATTCTCCGAAACCATAGCTTATAATTTAAAAGTGTCCATGTGACTAGGCCTTTGTGCCACCTTACTATCCGTAATGTTGTATAACTAGGATAAATCATAATGCCTCGATTCTCTGAAATCATGGCTTATAAATAAAACTTGTCTACGTGACTAGGCCATTTGTGCTATTATTAACTTATGAGTTAGGATTTGTGATAAAAATCCTGAATAAAATAAATATCCTTCCTTCCCGGCCAGTATGCATTTTAAAAAGAATCTTAAAGGTGAAACCTAGCCTACGCGGCCAAGATGGTAAAACCTACTCGAGGGATTCAGATCCTTGTTAACACCTAGGAAAGTGTTAGCACTCTTGACAAATGTGATTCGAGAAAATCACAACAGTCATCCTTATAAAGGAATCTTTTCGAAAATCTAAAAGCACTCTTTCTTTGCATAGAGTACGACAACGTATATTATTTTAATTATTTTCTCATTGTTTTCTATCGCCTTCGAATGCCAAACTATGTTTGATAAAAGTGTCATATGAGGATTGGCGTATCCTAGTGTGTCCCATAGATTGCTTCCATGCCTGATCAGTATGGAGGTTTAATGCATGGAACCACAAAGATATCCCAATGGTCATATTATACTAAAGTCGACTAGTAGCATTCAAAGAAGATATCCATAATATAATTGTCCAAGTAAATATTCCCGATTAAGGAATTCGTGGACTAGTAACATAAATGTGTCACTTATTCGACACAAGCAGCGATGAGTGAACTGGAGCCTGAGATTTAAAAATCTATGCAACCTCCTTGTATGTTGGTCATCTTCTTCTAAGTTTACCCTGTTTGCCCCCTGGAGACAGGTGGAGTTAAGAATAACATCCCACTTTGGGTTAGAGTGTTGTAAGAACTCCATGTTGATTATGGAATAACCGAAAACCTGATTAAGTAAATTTTAAAATAGAAGATTCATAGCCTAACTCAATATCTTGAGAATTCGGTATAGGAAATTTTGAAAGACGGTTCATTTTGCTAAGGCATTGTTTACCGCAACCCTAATTAGGCGACGATTAAGAATCGCCATCAGCTGCCCAAAATCGTCGAATTGTTCGACTAACTGTAAAGATTAGCTATTCCGTAAGATTAATTTGGAGCAATGGTTGGAATAATCACCTCACCTTAAGATAAGCTTTCCTATAATAACTGCCATATAAGTATCAAGGTGGCTCCTTGGAGACCTTGTATAAATGGCATGTTAAACGTTTATTGTTAGGACAATAGATTGGTAAGTCCAATTATAAGGATCTGAACGTTGCCCAGGAAACAACAAATAAGATCATATAAATCCGTACTCGATTGTAAGTTGCCATTATTAGGCAGAAAATACTTCCTTTATTTCAGTAAATCTCGGGTCGAGATTTATTTTAAGGGGGTGAGGATGTAACACCTCGAAAATTCACGTCCTATAATGTGTTGACACGTGTCATAAAGTTTGAACGTGTGAAAGAATGTTATAAAAGGACTAAAGTTGACAAACATGGAAAGTATGTGTTTATACGGATTCTAAGTGTCAACTATGAATAAATATAATGAACATTAACCCTACACAATGTTCATACCTTCAAACGAATGAATCATGGATCATACGAAGCTAAAAGTGAGAGATTACAAACTACAGGGGTTAAATGTGTCAACATGTTAAAGATATACCTATGAGTGACCTTTTGACAAACCTGAAGCTTTGTAAATGTAAATTATGCTCACTAGAATGCACGATTAAAATTTCATAAAGTTTCGTTATCGTATGAGAAAGTTGTGATCAAATTCGTGTGCGAGGGGTTAAAGCGTAAACATTGGAAATTAAGACTTATCGGGTAACCATAAAGTTACCCAAGGACTTAACAAAGTATGGTTATGTCTTAAGGCCCATAAAAGTCAAGTTAGAGGACTCGAAGTGCAAGAAAGCATGTTAAGATCAAGTGTAGAAGGATCAGGGACTAAAAGCGTCAAAAAGTGCATAAGTTTGCATTTTCACGCATAACCTACGTTCTGAATACATCCGGACATCCAAAAATTTATGTAAGCATGACTACATTATATTTTAGTGTTCGCCTTAAGAAAAATCCATTCATCGCGTCATTTGGTTCGTTTTTCGCATTCGGGACCAGATTCGATGTATTAGCCGTTGTTTAATTCACAACCACACATTCTAACATGCTTAGTCAGCGGATAAGGATGGAATTTAGGCACCATGACTTTGCAACACATGTATGGATAGAATTTAAACACCTAAACACCATAACTTTGCAACACATGTACGGATGGGATTAAGGCACGTTTTCCATGAAACGATCTTAACGGTTCGGGTATTCCTATAAATACCCCATGCCTTTCATTGTTTTAAAGCACTAGAATTCTGATTTGAGAGCTCTAAGTTGAAACCATTGTTTCATACCTGAGTTCTTGGATCGGGATTAGCATTCGGGGACCCTTCGTAAGTATTCTTTCGTTCTTTTCCTTATTTTATTGCTTTTCGAGTCAGAAAGTCAAACTTTGTTTGACTTTCAGCGTTGACCAGTAATGGTCAATGCGAAGTTCGTTTGAACTTCGCAACGTGAGTGTAATCACGTTGGTCATAGTCCCTTGGGACTATGCCCACTGATTACCACGTTGTCTAGGGTCGTAGGGTAGGCGATCTGATAAATCGCCTATACCTTCGAACCCGACCCAGTTTGGTCGATCATTAGGATCCGACCAAATACATTAGGTGACCATAGTATGTGGGGAATAACCTTCCGAGGTTATACCCTATGGTCGCTTCGTTTGAATAGTGGTATGACAGGTAGTATATATGCCTTAGGTAAATGACCAAAATACCCCTACGGGGCTTAAATTGAGATTAAACTCGTTTTGGGCATAATGGAAGGTATCCTACTGATACCACAACATATTTAAGGCATATTAACTTAGGAAACCTGTTCGTGATCCATTCGGTTACCCGTTACGCTTATTACGCGATCGGATAGGTTTATGTAACAAGTTTACATAAATTAGCCGAAACGGGTCAAACCTTATCGGTTTTATCTCAAAATCCAGAAGGTGTTGAGTTTACCCATATTATACAAGTCTCCAAACTTGTCGGGTCTAAATCACATTCTATTCCGGTCTTCGCTTAATCGTGCGTAAGAACCGTATATTCCCTTAAGACTAACCGGTCTAAGCTTAGGCTTAATTAAAGACCCGTTAGCATTCTAATTAATTATTTATACCATCATTCCAGACTAGAGCTTTTCGGTAAATTGTACCTACGCTTACTTAAGTGACTACGGCTGAGTTATTAGATTCTTGCTATTTAAGACAGGAGCTAGCTCAGGTAAATACTCTTAACTTATTTTCCCTATACGGGCTTGGGATACGGTACTATAAAAGTACCGCTTGGTCGGGTGTATGTAGTCATTTAAATCGGATTGTGATTGATGTACTTACATAACCTGTTTAATATGTATTATTTTACTATTATTTGATGTATGGCCCTTGGGGGTTAAATGACCATGTCCCGGATATCCTTGGCATCATTTTACGAAATGGCCATGACCTAAGCACGGGGTGTAGGCGTACACCTGGCAGATGCATTATGTGAAAACTGGTAATCCACTTAGGGGTATCATCCTTGTGGGCATTATACCGGAACTGGTAATCCACTTAGAGGATGATAGCCTGTGGGCATTATACCTATGGCGTGTCAGCTAATCTGTCCCGACGGACGGCAAATAAGTAAAACTGTATACAAGATTATATACAAATAATTTTCCCAAGTTATAAAAGGTTAATTTTGCCTCTGTGCATTTTAATCGAAGTGTCAAAAGGTTTTGTGCCTAGTGCATCTAAATCAATTTTCTTAAACTCTTTTCAAAATGAGTCGGTTGAGTGTATTTACCAGTGAAAACTGACGTATTTTCCAAAAGGGTTAAGTGACAGGTACTGAACGTAATTGGCTGGAAGCTCAGGGCGCTAATAAGGAATCTTGCAAGTTCTAGGCGTCTAAAGTCTGTTGAACAAATGATATGTTTTAAGATCCGCCTGTGGATCCTTTACTTTCCGTTGTAATACTTTGATATTACGTTATATTCGGAATGTAATAATAAATATCCTTTGCTTCCGCTGTGCATTCATATATATTGTGTTGTTTGACTATTATGTTGCCAACCACGTCACGATACTCCCCCACCGGGCCCACCGGTGACACGTGGAAAGTCGGGGTGTGACATGCAGAAACAAAGAGAAAGATGAGAGGCAGGTGGGGGTGGGGTTAGGGTTGGGGTTCTTATTTGTTTTATTAAAAGTGGGTCCCACAAATATATTTTTTTTTAATACTTAGTTAATTTATTTTGTTTTATATGAAGGGTAATTTAGTAATTTCACACCCACTTAACTGAGAAAACTAACCCTCATCCACGCCAGGGTCTATCCGGGAACGAACTTCAAAAAATTGGGGACTATAGGTGTAATTTTAGAAAGTTAGGGACTAGAGGTGAAAAATGGGTAAACCACAGGGACTATCCGAGCATTTTTCTCTCTAAAAGCAATTTAAAGTAAGCAAACTAAAACGGAAGTAAACTGATGTGTGCTAAACAGACTATAAAATATTAACTAAATTAGACTCTCTAAGCTAGACACGAAAAGCTTTAATTCTAGACTCGACCTAAACCACACAATCGGCAAGTGTACCGATCACTGTAGTATAACCTAGGAAGTCCGGATATCGAACCACGAGACTCTATGTATCACGCAAACTAGACTCTAATAGACACTGACAGACACGACTAAAACTTGTTTATTTGGTTGGGGGGTACGGAAAACTAAAGAAATCTATATTAAACTCCTAAATTAACTAAAGCTAGACTAAATACGAATAAAGACTGCAGACCTTTCTTATATGAGAACGAGACCACCTAGACAAGAATCCTGGATCGTTTTTAAGAGATTACCGATTAAGTTAAATGCATGAACTATGGAACCGAGATCTTAAAGTACTAAACCTATTAAGAACCAACTAAGCCCCTCGACCCTTCTCAAGGAGAAACCTGTGGAACTACCTAGGCTGTTAATCCTACCGGTTATTAGACGCCTTTCCAGTTGTCTAATTATTGTGTAAGTACCCTAATATTGACCTACTCTTTTTCAATCATAGATCTAGGGTAGTTTGAATTAATTAACTTGACTTAATAGACTAATAAACCGACGGGGCAACTAAGACACAACCTTTTCCAAGGACTATCTAAAGCAATTCGCCGGGTAAGACCTATCAATAGCCCCTCACTTTCCAGGTATTAGGACTAGCAGAACACTAAAACCTAGCAAATTACTAACAATTACTTCTAGGGATTATTGGCCAATTCCACCCTAAAGAATTAAGACCTATTATGTGATATAGACACTCACCAAGATCTAAACCCTAGCATGACTCTATGTTGTGATATAGACCGTCACTAAGAATCATACGAAGCAAATGATAATAACAAACCAAGTTAAAGCACGCATGTGCATCAAATCAATAAAACAAACTCTTTACTAAACACAATCAACCCATAATATTCAATGCAAATAACGAAAAAGGTAAAAACATTAATCAATCCATTCAACTAAGTCTAGGTGGCTTAAAAGTTTAGCCAATCAAAGTCATGAATGAAGATAATAAACAAGGTTCAATAACAGAATTCATTGAAGTAAAATAAAGAAACTAAAAACACAAGAGAATTAAATAGATAAAACCCGTTTAATTCTTGATCCCTAAGCCTCTTGCTTCAACCCCAATAATTCTTGAACTTGAACCCTTACAAAATAAAGCTTTAAATTCGTCCACTAAAGCTTTCTTTTTCCTCGTCTGATGTCTGATGTTGACTGCCGACTATGTATGATTCCCTTCTCGTCCGTCTGATATGCTTCAAATTGTTCTTAATTCGTGCCTTTTTTTTTAAAGTATATGCCCTTATTTAATAAATCTAGTAAAGTGGGCTTGCCATCCTCTCAATTCCAAACGGCCCACTAAATTGAATATATTGCAGCCCCTCTTTTTATGTATATATTGTATTTTGGCTGCTATCGGGTAGGTATATATTAGAATTTTCTTCTATTTTTTCAACATATATGTTAAATGGCCCAATAATCATGCTTCACGTAAATCCTAGTCATGTCAGCCCACTATCTTTCAAATATATATATTTCTTGTGTTGCACATGAGAGTAGAATGGGCTTAGCCTAATCACACAAAATAGCGGCAATTTTTAATTCAGTCACTGGCATCCTACTCTGTCCAACTGGCTAATTATTTAATTATTACTCGTTTTCGCTCCATTTGCACTAGCACCTGCCAAATCACAATAAAATATAATACTAAAACTAAAAATAATAAATAAAAACTAAACTAAAACTATACAATTTACACGGGACAAATATGTGTATTTTACCCCACATCAAATATCCCCACACTTAACCTTTTTTCGTCCCCGAAAAAGAATTATGCAAACGGAATCAGAGATGAATAGTCACTCGGGTCAAAAGTATATTTATATTTTATTAAAACCAAAGCTTGCGTTAGCTGCGATTGCGAATATACTTGTCCCCTTAAACCCAAGTCCGGTCCTAAGCCCTTATCATGTGATTTTAATTTAAGTGCGGTCAATCTACCTAGGGTCTCACACTAGAATCTACGGTCCACCTAATCCCGCCTCAAGCTTATAGAACTAAAGGAACGATCACTAGACCAATTCCCAACCGTCTTATATCAAAACCAAGAGAATTTACAATCAATTTTTTTTCTTTTTTTTTTCTTTCATTGAGCGCAGACGTTGCTTTCCCTAACCAAGAGGCAATCCGGCTGTAGAGTCACTATCCCCAACCCAGACTACATAGGAATGCGCTACTTTCATTTAGTTTCTAGCTCATTATTTTTTTTCTTTCTATTTTTGCATGACCACAAACTCTAACGGTTTTAACTTATAACGGTGCCCCTTATACTCTTATTGGCAGTTTCAATTTCCCATATTTCCCAGGCGAAAACCCACTAGCAGACCGACAATTAAGGTGTATTAACTCAAAGGGACTTAAAACCAAACTCGGGCCTATCCACACATCCCTAACTAGACGCAAGCTCGATTTATATAATCTCTTATTATTATTATTTGAACCCAAGCAAAAATTCATTCTTTTCTATCATTTTCCGTATTAATTTGCAAACTTCTTTTTTATTCGAAAGACATTTTCTGATTTTTCAAATTTTTTTGGATTTTTTTCAATGTTTTTACTTTTTTTTTGTATTTTTCAAATTATGACTCAAGAGTAACTAGCTAAGACCTAAACGACAGTTTCCCATCCCCACACATAAGGATTGCATTGTCCCTAATGCAAAGATGGAAACTAACAATAAATACGAAAAAAAATAAAATACAGAGAGAGTTGGAAAAGACTTAGCTGGTTAGGACAAAAGTCAGTGCCAGCCATACGAGTCTTGAATCCAACGAACGATCGTATAGCATTTCATTCGCGATCGTTGCCTAGCCTGCTTGGGTTTATCAAGATGGCAACTCCGAACTCACCCGAATGGAGATTGAGTACAGGTGGTACAATCCAAACCTACACAAACACTTCAAAACAAAACCCAAAGCAGTACCGACTCTAAAAAACGACTCAAAAACTACTAATTTAGACTCATGGTACAAAATAAAAGACTCAAAATACAAACTCTACAAATGAGTAACAACTTCTCACATACTTATGGGGGATCATAGAGATGCCGCTCACCTCCAAACACACACTCACGGGCTGTAGCACCATCATATCTATCATTTCCCAAATCGCCCCAAACACTCTTATCTCTCTCACAACCTCTTAACTCCTCACCTGGCGGCTTGAATCTATAATCTTCATATCGAACTCTATCCCCACATTGAGCTTTGCTCAGTGTCTCTATCCTAGATTCTAAACGCACCATTCTCTCCTCTAATTCCTCTACTCTCCTATCAGGTGGATCCCCACACTTGAGTCCTATTACTTTCTCTAGACTCGGACCACTCACCACCTCCTCCTCATCTCTCTCGTCCTTCTCACACTCACCCACTAACGATACTGCCTGCACTCTATCACTAGGCCCTCTCGAATTCATAACCTTAAAAACTACCGATTCCTCGCCCGCTCTAAGTGTGATGGTGCCTAAAAAGACATCTATGAGAGCTTTAGCGGTGTTCAAGAACGGGTGTCCTAAAATTAACGGTACGTTTTCATCGGCTTCCATGTCGAGAATGACAAAATCGACCGGAAAAACAAACTTGTCAACCTTAACAAGCAAATTCTCAACTATGCCCCTCGGGTGTTTCACGGACCTATCAGCTAAGGATAATGTCATTCGGGTAGGTGAAAGCTCGCCTAAGTCTAGCTTCTCGTAAAGAGAAAAGGGCATCAAATTAATGCTAGCACCTAGGTCAGCTAAGGCTTTAGTATTGGTGTTACTACCGAAAAGACAAGGAATAGTGAAAACACCGGGATCGGTAAGCTTTTCGGGAAGCTTATTTGAGACAACGGCCGAACACCCTCCATGCAATGGAACATTCGACAACTACCCTAACTTCTCCTTATTCCTAAGAAGGTCCTTTAAAAATTTCGCATATTTAGGCATGGACTGGAATGCCTCGATAAAAGGAAGATTAATCTTCAATTGCTTGAAGATATCTAGAAATTGCCCGTATTCCCTTGAGTACTTTTGGTTCTTAAGACGTGAGGGAAATGGGATATACGAATGGTCTACTAAAGGTGAAGGTCTAACGTCTATAGGGGTTTTCTCAACTTTCTTCTCACCTTGAGACTCACCGGGCTGTGCGGTACTTGCTGGGCGCTGCCTCGATTGCACTTTGCCGGGAGCCTCCATCTCTATCTCTTCATCTACAATATCTTCATCTTCCTCAACCACTCTCTCTTCAAAACTAGGGATCCCTACGGTTTTGCCACTACGAGTAGTAATGGCCTTTACATGAGCATTCGGGTTTGGTATTGTGTTACCCGCAAACTGACCGGGTAATCTCTCCTCTAACTTCTTAGACATATCACCTACAACCCTTTGAAGGTCTTGGAAAGCAGCTTGGTGGTTCTTAATCATAAGGTCATGTTCGCTAAGTTTCTTTTGGGTGGTTTGGTCCCTAACAATTAATTGACTCATCATTGCTTCCATTCTTTCTAGACTACCCCCAAGATCATAACCTAAACCCTGACCTGTTTGAACCTGACTACTCGACCCCCCATCCTTGACCTGCCCATTTGAACCCCCACCAAAGAATGAACCTTGACCCCTATTTGGATTTTGAGCTATTTGAAAACCAGGAGGTCCATTTGAGCGAAAATTATTATTAAAATTATTATTATTATTATTATTTCGCCAACCCGAATTAAAATTACCAAACCCACTAGGTTGACCTCTAACTTGACCCCCTCCCATAAAATCAACTTGCTCCTCACCAACTAGCAATGGACACGCACTTGTAGCGTGACCCCCTCGGCAAAACTCACACTTATCTACCTTAGCCTTAATCTCCTTAAGCTCCCTAGTCATGTTTTCCAAAACAGCGGCTAAACTAGGATCCATGGTGACATGGTTCACCCCTCGGGTGGGTGCACTAGTAGTGGTATTAGAATTACCACTTTGATATCGCTGATCGGCTCGCGATTGAGATTGAGACTGGGCAAATGCCTCGAAACGCTCTAAACACTCGGCTACAGTGAGAATACCCATCATGTGACCCCCCGCATTAGTGTCAAACCTATCACGAGTCTCTTGGGTGAGACCGTTATAGAATTTCTCACATAAAGCCCAATCGGAAAGACCATGACGGGAGCAACGAGCGACTAAGTTTTGGAAACGCTCCCAAGCAAGGTAGTAAGGCTCGTCGGGCTCCATGCGGAAAGAGTGAATTTGGTCACGAAGGCGTGAGGCGTTAGCAGACGGGAAATACTTGTTCAAAAAGGCTTGACGAAGGCCCGCCCAAGTGGTAAAGGTACCGGTTGGTTGAGAGTGCAACCAAGTAGCCGCACGCCCGGCTAGTGAAAATGGGAAGAGCTGAAGGTAAGTAGCATCATTTGGGGCTCCATGAAGGCTAAAAGTAGCAAGGATACGGGAGAACTGGTTTATGTGGGCCGGTGCGTCCTCGTCCTCACGGCCATGAAATTGGATGCTATTGGTAATGGCCTGCATGGCATAAGAGGGAATATGCCATGAGTTCTCGCTAACTATGGGTGGAACAGTAATGGGTGACGCAAGACCAGTGAAGCCCTGGGTGGCTTGCTGGTGGACGGTTTGCCTAGCGTTGGCCATGTGTTCTAAGTTTTCTGGGATGCTAGAGGTGCTAGAAGTAGGGCTATCGGGTGGGGAAACCTTAGGTGATGTTTTGGATAATTGGTGTGGGGTGGGTAATGGAATGGAATCGAAATTGGGAAACTGGGACGTGGATGAAATACTAACCTGTGGGCCTTGGCCCAAACGAGATGATGATGACTCGGTGACTGGTGGCTTCGGTGGCGGTCCGTGCGAGCGCAGATGTGGCATCCACTACCAGCAAAAACCTGAATGTGAGAAAAGCAAACACTAGTCACTATGACTCAAACGAAAATAAAAACACAAATAAAAGTCTCAAACAAACTAAACACGTAGCACGTATATATCAATAAAATCTATCAAAGCTAATAAACGCGATTGCCAAGAGTCCCCAGCAACGGTGCCAAAAACTTGATGTGTGCTAAACAGACTATAAAATATTAACTAAATTAGACTCTCTAAGCTAGACACGAAAAGCTTTAATCCTAGACTCGACCTAAACCACTGTAACACCTCGAAAATTCACGTCCTATAATGTAATGACACGTGTCATAAAGTTTGAACGTGTGAAAGAATATTATAAAAGGACTAAAGTTGACAAACATGGAAAGTATGTGATTTTACAGGTTCTAAAATGTCAACAGTGAATAAATATACTTCATAATAACCCTACATGATGTTTATAACATCAAACGAATAAATCATGGATCATACGAAGCAAAAAGTGAGAGATTACAAACTACAGGGGTTAAATGTGTCAACATGTTTAAAGATATACCTCTTAGTGACCTTTTGACAAACCCGAAGCTTTGTAAATGTTAATTATGCTCACTAGAATGCACGATATAAATTTCATAAAGTTTCGTTATCGTATGAGAAAGTTATGATCAAATTCGTGTGCGAGGGGTTAAAGAGTAAACATTGAAAGTTAAGACTTTTCGGGTTAACCGGAAGTGTCCTGGGACTTGGCAAAGCGGGTATAAGTCCTAAAGCCCTTGTGGGTAAAGAATAAGGGGTCAAATTGCAAGTATTGAGCTCAGTTGACCTTTCGGAAGGGCCAAGAGGTGTGATGCAACAACTCAAAAATGTTTTGTCTGATCAGGAGGGCCACGCGGCCCACGTGGACATTATCAGAACCTGAGGCGGGCCGCCTCAGGCGCCCAGAAGCAGAAAAACAGGCAGCAGCCTGTTATGCGCGATTTTAACCAATCTGGCCGGTATTTCTCACTTGTGGACGACCCCTAGGCACCCCCTAAGCACTAGGGACAAGTGTTTATCAGTTGTGGAGATTGCTAGACCTTGGTGTCAACATATTGTGGTGAGAAGTTTACTATAAAAGGCCATGTAGTGCATCATTGTTCTTCACACTTCCTTCTTGCAATCTGATCAATCCTGGAGCTCTCAAGCAGGTCCAACTGATCATAAGTCGTGCATAGGACTCTTGTAAGTCTGCTAGTCCTTCTTTAATTGAGTTTAGCTTGTTTAATTAGCTAAAAGTCAAACCGTCGTAATTACGGTTTGACCTCGAGATTAGTCAACAATGGCTCAGTCATATCTCGAATTAAAAGTAGTTATAAGTTGGTATTTATGTGGGTAATAAAACCTCAAAAGGGTTTCCCCTGATTACCACTCTAACCAGGTCAAACGTCGGGTCAAACATATAATTAAAAAGTCAACAGGAAGTTTAAAATGTCATTTATGCATAATTAGCCATCTAGAACATATATAACTTGTTTTCTCATTGTTATAACTTAGTAATAAGTGTAAGAACATGTCCAAACATGTTCAACCCGACTATTTCCTGTATTAGACCCGGTTCGGAACCGAAAGTCACATAGTTTGACTTTCACTTTGACTTTCAGTTCTGACCCGCTTTAGTATGATTTGAAAATGTCTTAGAGCTTCTTTAGGACTAGGCTACATGTTAGCACAACCCTCTGTGGTTGGTTCATTGATTGACCCATTCGTTTACGTGTTTCCGTTAATTGCTCATATGTTGACCATTATGCCCTTATTACCTTAAAACGTGATTTTTGCAAAAGTAAAAGAGTAGAAACTTTAATTACTGATATATAAACTTGTATGAAAAGTTTGACATCATTTTGAAGTGTAGATTGAGAGTTATGCTCATTATCGCAAATTTAAAGCTTTATGTTATTAAAATGGCGTAATTAGCGTATAGCTTAGTTAAGCCTACTTTTTGACATCGAACTTAATACCCACTGATGTAATATATTATTTTGGGAATTTTAAAGATTTTTAATTAATTTTAGGCTGAGCATAACTAGTTGTCGTAGGCTTAATCCGGTAATTGTCGGTTTTGCCCTTACGGGTCATAAAATGAGTTTTTCATATCCAAACGACTCCAAACCTTTTGCTACTGATCACATATGATAAATAAATTATTTTAAGCCTTATGGAAATATAAAAATATCAGATTTAAGTATCGAACCCGGAAACGGCCTTTAATCGCCTTATTAAGCGTTTTTAACGCATAGTATGTATAAAAATTATATTGAACACAACCGGGTTGATACCTACTGATATTTTAGGAAAATTATGATATTTTAACAGTAAGAAAAGGTTGATTAACTCAGACTTCGTTTTTGAGCTTTTCGGCTTATGTGAAATTACCAAAATGCCCATACGATGCATAGTTGGTTATAAATGATATATTTCACATATATACTTTACCCTACTGTTATAACTCATCAAATTAAGTATGTTTGCTGTTTACATCAGACCTGTTACTCAGTTAAACATCTAAACTCTTTTACAACCTTTAAAATGACCAAACTACCCCTACGAGGCATAGTTTGTGTTTAAATTCATTTCGGGCATAATGAAAGACATCTTACTGATGTCACAACATAATTGAGGCATAATTAACTTAGGAAACCTGTATATGGCTCTTATAATTACCCGTTACGCCTCTTACGCGTACGGTTCGGCCTATGTAGCTAGTATACATAAATTAGCCGAAACGAGTCAAACCTTATCGGTTTTTGTCTCGAAATCCAGAATGTGTTTGAGTTACCCATATTAAACAAGCATACAAGCTTGTTGGGTCTAAATCACATTCTATTCCGGTCTTCGCTTAATCGTGCGTACGAACCGTATCTTCCTGTAAGACTAACCGGTCTAAGCTTAGGCTTAATTAAAGACCCGTTAGCATTCTAATAAGTTATTTATACAATCAATCCAGACTAGAGCCTTCCGGTAAATGGTACCTACGCTTACTTAAGTGAATACGGCTGAGTTATTAAATTCTTACTATTTAAGACAGGAGCTAGCTCAGGTAAATACTCTTAACTTATTTTCCCTATACGGGCTTGGGATACGGTACTATAAAAGTACCGCTTGGTCGGGTGTATGTAGTCATTTAAATCAGATTGTGATTTATGTACTTACATAACCTGTTTAATATGTATTATTTGGTGTATGGCTTTTGGGGGTTAATGACCATGTCCCGGATATCCTTGGCATCATTTTACGAAATGGCCATGACCTAAGCACGGGGTGTAGGCATACACCTGACAGCTGCATTATGTAAAAACTGGTAATCCACTCCGAGGTATCATCCTTGTGGGCATTATACCGGAACTGGTAATCCACTTAGAGGATGATAGCCTGTGGGCATTATACCTGTGGCGTGTCAGTTAATCAAGTCCGGCCCTACAAACCGGCCCTAACGGACGACAAATAAGTAAAACTATATACAAGATTATATACAAATAATTTTCCCAAGTATAAAAGGTTAATTTTGCCTCTGTGCATTTTAATCAAATTATAAAAGGTATTTTTGTGCCACGTGTTTCCAAATCAATTTTCTTAAACTCTTTTCAAATGAGTCAGTTGAGTGTATTTACCAGTGAAAACTAACGTATTTTCCAAAAAGGTTAAGTGACAGGTACTGAACGAAATTGGTTGGAAGCTCAGGGCGCTAATAAGGAATCTTGCAAGTTCTAGGCATCTAAAGTCTGTTGAACAAATGATATGTTTTAAAGATCCGTCTGTGGATCCTTTACTTTCCGTTGTAATACTGGATATTACTTTATATTCGGAATGTAATAATATTTATCTTTTGCTTCCGTTGTGCATTTATATAATTGTGTTGTTTGACTATTATGTTGCCAACCACGTCACGATACTCCCCACCGGGCCCACCGGTGACACGTGGAAATCGGGGTGTGACAGGTTGGTATCAGAGCCAACACTGAGTGAATTAAACACTAGCCTTTTGTGTTTAATCTCAGTTACACAATTGCACATTCTTGAGTCTAGACAAGAACATAGGACAAATTCCAATTTCATTGTCTTTTAACTACTTCCTTGATTAGTTTCTGATTAGCCTTGCATGGGCAAGTCATCTTTATTAGAAGTCCCGTTTAGGGCAACCATATACTTGTTTAAATATAAAGGAACGATTATATATTTAAAAATTATCATTCCTATATTATAAGATCTACCATTATAATAAAATGGCAAAATCTAAAAGGGCAAGACCTAGCCAGATGTCACATTAAGACAGGGCCAAGATGGTAGATCCACAATTAGATTCAGATCCTTGTTAACATTTCAATTAGGATTGTTTTGCGTTAAATATTAAAAAGAATCTTAAAGGTAAAACCTAGTCTAAATGTCACTACAGACAAGGCCAAGATGGTAGAACCTATTCAAGAGATTCAAATCCTTATTAAACATTGAAAGCATATTAACATGCTTGACAAAGTGTGATGCGATAAAATCACATAAGTCATTTTTGGGTTGTTTTAAAAATCCCTTATTTATATAATCATCCCTTATAGATGAAGTGCCCACGGGCTATAATTAACGTCCTCTGGGACTAAAGACAGTGGTAGCCTACAACTCCCTGTCAAGGAAAGGTAGTGAACGTTGGTTCAAACCTCAAATGCTTCGATTCTCTGAAATCCTAGCATATAATTTATAATTGTCCATGTGACTAGGCCTTTGGTGCCACGAATAAGACAGTTACTGTTTTATAATTAGGATAAATTATTATAGAAATCCTAAATAAATTTGATTAATAAATTAACCAAATATGGTCTCTGTTTACCATGGTTAATGAATTACCCTAAAGGGCAATTCCATAATAAACTCCCAAATAAACTATGGTCCTTGTTTTCTGCAACAGTTCAATTGTAATGGCTAACTCAGACGAGGGTAATAGTCATCCAGCGGAGGTTAATAATGACGCCCGAATTAATCTAACTGGTGCGGAATTAAAAGCGATCATAGACGGCGCAGTTACACAGGCTTTGGAAAGGCAGTATGATGAGTATAGTGGGACTCGTAGTAGGACCCTATCTACACAGCCTTCAAAGCCACCGTCCAATAACGACGACCCGAAGAAAAATGATGACCGACACTCCTCAAACCACAGTGCTCCATCTCAGCAGGTCAGACTGAATAAAGGACCCCTTGCTAAGGGTTGCTCCTATAAATATTTCGTTTCCTGCAAACCCTGGGATTTCATTGGGGAGAAAGGAGCCATCGATTGTATGACATGGCTGGATAAGATGGATACGGTTGTTGATATTAGCGGATGCGCTGAGCGAGACGTGGTCAAGTTTGTGTCGCAGTCTTTCAAGGGTGAAGCTTTAGCATGGTGGAGATCTCTGATTCAAGCCACCGGGAAAATCCCACTGTACAATATGTCGTGGGATCAATTTGTTGCCCTTATCAGGGAAAATTTATGCCCTCAGCATGAGGTGGAGAAGATAGAGTCCGATTTTCTATCCTTGGTGATGACAAACCTCGACTGTCAAGCTTACCTAACGAGCTTCAACACTATGTAGGGATGGGTTTTTTTTCCCAGATACCCGTACTCGTACCCGTACCGTACCCGTACCCGTACCTGTACCCGTACCGATTTTAGGTATTTGGTACATGTATCGGTACCCAGTTTTATTGATTTTGGTATTCGGTACTTTCGGTATTGGTACGGGTACGGGTACGGGTAAAAACGGGTACTGGTACCGAATTCTATGTATACCTTTAAAAGTGTTTTTGTATTATGTTTTATTTCATATTATGGTATTTATAGTGTACTCGTATTGATTTTACCTATATGGTACCCGTATCGTATTGGTACTCGTACCAATTTTACCTATTTGGTACTCGTACTATATTGGTACTCATGTCAATTTTACATATTTAGTACTCGTACAAGTGCTCAAAAAGTAAATAAAAACAAAATGGTACCAAGCGGGTACTGTACCGAAAATACCCGTACCAGTACCCGTACTCGTACCCGTACCATACCTATATATTTGGTACGGTATTTGGTACCTAGTTTTGTTCAAATTCGGTACCGGTATTTTCGGTACTGGTACGGGTATAGGTACGGGTACTGTACCAATCCCATCCCTAACACTATGTCTCGGTTGGTTCCATACCTCGTAACCCCGAAACCAAAACGGATAGCTCGTTTTATCGGTGGTTTAGCCCCCGAGATCAAGGCAAGCGTAAAAGCTTCTCGGCCAGCGACTTTTAGATCAGTAGCTGACATTTCCTTATCCCTTACTTTAGATGCGGTCAGATTGAGATCGCTAAAGAAATCTGAAGAAAGTAAGAGGAATCGTGAGGATGATAACTCACGAGGGTCAGAGAAGAAGCACAAGGGAAACACTGATTCTAAGAAGTCTGGGTTTGGAAGGAACAGTCAGCGAATAGAGGAGAAGCCAAGGTGCACGACTTGTCAAAGACGCCACTTTGGAAAGTGCAGATCTGAATCCAATTCTAGGTCTGAATCACCTGCATGTGGGTTATGCAAGTCTAAGGAGCACAAGACTGTTGATTGCAAGAAGATTAAAGATGCCACATGCTACAATTGCAATGAGAAGGGGCACATAAAGACCAACTGCCCTAAGTACGCGAAGAAGCCTGGAGAGGCCAAGGAAGCAAACGCATGAGTCTTCCATACGAACGCCAAGAAGATGATGCAGAATGATAACTATATAGCAGATACCTTTTCATATCAAACAGATTATGCATGAATTTTATTTGATACTGGCACATATGATTCTATAATGAATAATAAATGTTGAGAACTGTTGTCTCCGTCTGATTAAGACTCCGGTCATTTAATGCGAGGTAGAAATTGACCGATGATACTTTAGAAAATGCTCCAACAAATCCTATATTGATATTTAATATCTATTAGAAATCACTCTTTTCTAATACCCTTATAGCAAACTTTTGGTTGCATACATAAGGACTCAATATAGTGATAAAAATCGATTGGTTGCCTCGAAAATCAAGCCTATATTGTGAGTGATAAGAAGCAATTAATTATCAAGACTCCTTATGAGACAACCCTCATAATTACAAGTATCCGTACGATTAATTAATATTAAACATAAAAAAATGGTGGAATTGGCCGTCCCCGGAATCGAACCTGGGTCTAGGTCGCACCCTTTCGCGCGCCTAGCCAACCGAGCTAGGTGCCTAGTTTGTGAAAATTTCCATTCTGATTAAATATAAGCACATATAGTTGATATCTATCTAATCTTTATTGATTACGAATACCAAATAGTATGACAAAAACGCCGTATGAAAATTGATGTATCTTAATAAGTTCCATAGATTGCTTCCATGACTGATCAGTATGGAGGTTTAATGCATGGGACCACAAAGATATCCCAATGATCATATGGTACTAAAGTCAACTAATAGTATTCAAATAAGATATCCAGAATAGAATTGTCCAATTAAATATTCCCTGGTAACGGAATATGTGGACTCATAACAGGAATGTGTCACTTATTAGACACAAGCGTTGATGAGTGAACTGGAGCCTGAGAGATGGAAATCTCTGTAACCTCCTTGTACCTTGATTATCTTCTCCTAAGATTTCCCTGTCTACCCCTGGGAGGCAGGTAGAGTTAAGTTTAATATCCCATTTAAGACTGTGTGTTATGAAATCTCCAAGACAGCTAGTACCATTACTTGCAGAATCGAAAACCCTGGTTAAGTAAGTTTTAAGATATAGATTCATAAAGCCAAACTCAATATCCTGAGAATTCGGTATAGTAAATTATGAAAGACGGTTCATTTTGCTAAGGCATTGTTTACCGCAACCCTATTTAAACAACGATTAAGAATCGCCATCAACTACCCAGGATCGTCGATTTGCTCGACTAACTGTAAAGATTAGCTATTTCTTAATATTAATTTTGAGCAATGGTTGGAATAACCATCTCCCCTTAAGATAAGCTCTTCTATAAATAGTTGTTATATAAGTATCAAGGCTACCCCTTTGGAGACCTTGTATAAATGGCATGTTAAACGTCTATTGTTAGGACAATAGATTGGTAAGTTCAATTATAAGGATCTGAAAGTTTCCTAGGAAACAACAAATACGATCGTATAAATCCATACCCGATTGTAAGTCGCCAGTATACGGCAGGAAATCGAAAATTTATAAAAATAGCAAACCTCCTAAATTCTTGTTAAGGAATGAGGTTCAACAATAGATATCACCCTGGAAGGGTGTGCAAGTTTGTTAGATTATCGGGCTAGTTAAGCTCCGAGTATATGAAAATCATTCGAAGGAAATCGAATGTATCAAGATCAAATAGCTTACGAGCTAAGACCTAATTAAGGGGCTTGGTGGAACGCGTAATCTGACCCACACTAATGATTTAGCGACGTGTCACAAATAAGTCGAAAAACGCTATCACATAATGATATACATGACTATGATAATATGAGCAACCTGTTGCGATTGAGGATCGACAGGATTAGAAGCTCCAAAAAGATACATGTGCTTATTATAAAGGTCAAATGTAGTGCCTTAGAGGCTCAAAGGTACTGGGGGAAGATTAAGCCCAATTTAAGGCAGAAAATACTTCCTTTACCTTAACAAATCTCGAGGTCGAGATTTCTTTTAAGGGGGTGAGGATGTAACACCTCGAAAATTCACGTCCTATAATGTAATGACACGTGTCATAAAGTTTGAACGTGTGAAAGAATATTATAAAAGGACTAAAGTTGACAAACATGGAAAGTATGTGATTTTACAGGTTCTAAAATGTCAACAATGAATAAATATACTTCATAATAACCCTACATGATGTTTATAACATCAAACGAATAAATCATGGATCATACGAAGCAAAAAGTGAGAGATTACAAACTACAGGGGTTAAATGTGTCAACATGTTTAAAGATATACCTCTTAGTGACCTTTTGACAAACCCGAAGCTTTGTAAATGTTAATTATGCTCACTAGAATGCACGATATAAATTTCATAAAGTTTCGTTATCGTATGAGAAAGTTATGATCAAATTCGTGTGCGAGGGGTTAAAGAGTAAACATTGAAAGTTAAGACTTTTCGGGTTAACCAGAAGTGTCCAGGGACTTGGCAAAGCGGGTATAAGTCCTAAAGCCCTTGTGGGTAAAGAATAAGGGTTCAAATTGCAAGTATTGAGCTCAGTTGACCTTTCGGAAGGGCCAAGAGGTGTGATGCAACAACTCAAAAATGTTTTGTCTGATCAGGAGGGCCACGCGGCCCGCGTGGACATTATCAGAACCTGAGGCGGGCTGCCTCAGGCGCCCAGAAGCAGAAAAACAGGCAGCAGCCTGTTATGCGCGATTTTAACCAATCTGGCCGGTATTTCTCACTTGTGGACGACCCCTAGGCACCCCCTAAGCACTAGGGACAAGTGTTTATCAGTTGTGGAGATTGCTAGACCTTGGTGTCAACATATTGTGGTGAGAAGTTTACTATAAAAGGCCATGTAGTGCATCAATGTTCTTCACACTTCCTTCTTGCAATCTGATCAATCCTGGAGCTCTCAAGCAGGTCCAACTGATCATAAGTCGTGCATAGGACTCTTGTAAGTCTGCTAGTCCTTCTTTAATTGAGTTTAGCTTGTTTAATTAGCTAAAAGTCAAACCGTCGTAATAACGGTTTGACCTCGAGATTAGTCAACAATGGCTCAGTCATATCTCGAATTAAAAGTAGTTATAAGTTGGTATTTATGTGGGTAATAAAACCTCAAAAGGGTTTCCCCTGATTACCACTCTAACCAGGTCAAACGTCGGGTCAAACATATAATTAAAAAGTCAACAGGAAGTTTAAAATGTCATTTATGCATAATTAGCCATCTAGAACATATATAACCTATTTGCTCATTGTTATAACTTAGTAATAAGTGTAAGAACATGTCCAAACATGTTCAACCCGACTATTTCCTGTATTAGACCCGGTTCGGAACCGAAAGTCACATAGTTTGACTTTCACTTTGACTTTCAGTTCTGACCCGCTTTAGTATGATTTGAAAATGTCTTAGAGCTTCTTTAGGACCAGGCTACATGTTAGCACAACCCTCTGTGGTTGGTTCATTGATTGACCCATTCGTTTACGTGTTTCCGTTAATTGCTCATATGTTGACCATTATGCCCTTATTACCTTAAAACGTGATTTTTGCAAAAGTAAAAGAGTAGAAACTTTAATTACTGATATATAAACTTGTATGCAAAGTTTGACATCATTTTGAAGTGTAGATTGAGAGTTATGCTCATTATCGCAAATTTAAAGCTTTATGTTATTAAAATGGCGTAATTAGCGTATAGCTTAGTTAAGCCTACTTTTTGACATCGAACTTAATACCCACTGATGTAATATATTATTTTGGGAATTTTAAAGATTTTTAATTAATTTTAGGCTGAGCATAACTAGTTGTCGTAGGCTTAATCCGGTAATTGTCGGTTTTGCCCTTACGGGTCATAAAATGAGTTTTTCATATCCAAACGACTCCAAACCTTTTGCTACTGATCACATATGATAAATAAATTATTTTAAGCCTTATGGAAATATAAAAATATCAGATTTAAGTATCGAACCCGGAAACGGCCTTTAATCGCCTTATTAAGCGTTTTTAACGCATAGTATGTATAAAAATTATATTGAACACAACCGGGTTGATACCTACTGATATTTTAGGAAAATTATGATATTTTAACAGTAAGAAAAGGTTGATTAACTCAGACTTCGTTTTTGAGCTTTTCGGCTTATGTGAAATTACCAAAATGCCCATACGATGCATAGTTGGTTATAAATGATATATTTCACATATATACTTTACCCTACTGTTATAACTCATCAAATTAAGTATGTTTGCTGTTTACATCAGACCTGTTACTCAGTTAAACATCTAAACTCTTTTACAACCTTTAAAATGACCAAACTACCCCTACGAGGCATAGTTTGTGTTTAAATTCATTTCGGGCATAATGAAAGACATCTTACTGATGTCACAACATAATTGAGGCATAATTAACTTAGGAAACCTGTATATGGCTCTTATAATTACCCGTTACGCCTCTTACGCGTACGGTTCGGCCTATGTAGCTAGTATACATAAATTAGCCGAAACGAGTCAAACCTTATCGGTTTTTGTCTCGAAATCCAGAATGTGTTTGAGTTACCCATATTAAACAAGCATACAAGCTTGTTGGGTCTAAATCACATTCTATTCCGGTCTTCGCTTAATCGTGCGTACGAACCGTATCTTCCTGTAAGACTAACCGGTCTAAGCTTAGGCTTAATTAAAGACCCGTTAGCATTCTAATAAGTTATTTATACAATCAATCCAGACTAGAGCCTTCCGGTAAATGGTACCTACGCTTACTTAAGTGAATACGGCTGAGTTATTAAATTCTTACTATTTAAGACAGGAGCTAGCTCAGGTAAATACTCTTAACTTATTTTCCCTATACGGGCTTGGGATACGGTACTATAAAAGTACCGCTTGGTCGGGTGTATGTAGTCATTTAAATCAGATTGTGATTTATGTACTTACATAACCTGTTTAATATGTATTATTTGGTGTATGGCTTTTGGGGGTTAATGACCATGTCCCGGATATCCTTGGCATCATTTTACGAAATGGCCACGACCTAAGCACGGGGTGTAGGCATACACCTTACAGCTGCATTATGTAAAAACTGGTAATCCACTCCGAGGTATCATCCTTGTGGGCATTATACCGGAACTGGTAATCCACTTAGAGGATGATAGCCTGTGGGCATTATAACTGTGGCGTGTCAGTTAATCAAGTCCGGCCCTACAAACCGGCCCTAACGGACGACAAGTAAGTAAAACTGTATACAAGATTATATACAAATAATTTTCCCAAGTATAAAAGGTTAATTTTGCCTCTGTGCATTTTAATCAAATTATAAAAGGTATTTTTGTGCCACGTGCATCCAAATCAATTTTCTTAAACTCTTTTCAAATGAGTCAGTTGAGTGTATTTACCAGTGAAAACTAACGTATTTTCCAAAAAGGTTAAGTGACAGGTACTGAACGAAATTGGCTGGAAGCTCAGGGCGCTAATAAGGAATCTTGCAAGTTCTAGGCATCTAAAGTCTGTTGAACAAATGATATGTTTTAAAGATCCGCCTGTGGATCCTTTACTTTCCGTTGTAATACTGGATATTACTTTATATTCGGAATGTAATAATATTTATCTTTTGCTTCCGCTGTGCATTTATATAATTGTGTTGTTTGACTATTATGTTGCCAACCACGTCACGATACTCCCCACCGGGCCCACCGGTGACACGTGGAAATCGGGGTGTGACAACCCCACAATCGGCAAGTGTACCGATCACTGTAGTATAACCTAGGAAGTCCGGATATCGAACCACGAGACTCTATGTATCACGCAAACTAGACTCTAATAGACACTGACAGACACGACTAAAACTTGTTTATTTGGTTGGGGGGGGGTACGGAAAACTAAGGAAATCTATATTAAACTACTAAATTAACTAAAGCTAGACTAAATACGAATAAAGACTGCAGACCTTTCTTATATGAGAACGAGACCACCTAGACAAGAATCCTGGATCGTTTTTAAGAGATTACCGATTAAGTTAAATGCATGAACTATGGAACCGAAATCTTAAAGTACTAAACCTATTAAGAACCAACTAAGCCCCTCGACCCTTCTCAAGGAGAAACCTTTGGAACTACCTAGGCCGTTAATCCTACCGGTTATTAGACGTCTTTCCAGTTGTCTAATTATTGTGTAAGTACCCTAATATTAACCTACTCTTTTCAAATCATAGATATAGGGTAGTTTGAATTAATTAACTTGACTTGATAGACTAATAAACCGACGAGGCAACTAAGACACAACCTTTTCCAAGGACTATCTAAAGCAATTCACCGGGTAAGACCTATCAATAGCCCATCACTTTCCAGGTATTAGGACTAGCAGAACACTAAAACCTAGTAAATTACTAACAATTACTTCTAGGGATTATTGGCCAATTCCACCCTAAAGAATTAAGACCTATTATGTGATATAGACACTCACCAAGATCTAAACCCTAGCATGACTCTATGTTGTGATATAGACCGTCACTAAGAAACATACGAAGCAAATGATAATAACAAACCAAGTTAAAGCACGCATGTGCATCAAATCAATAAAACAAACTCTTTACTAAACACAATCAACCCATAATATTCAATGCAAATAACGAAAAAGGTAAAAACATTAATCAATCCATTCAACTAAGTCTAGGTGGCTTAAAAGTTTAGCCAATCAAAGTCATGAACGAAGATAATAAATAAGGTTCAATAACAGAATTCATTGAAGTAAAATAAAGAAACTAAGAACACAAGAGAATTAAATAGATAAAACTCGTTTAATTCTTGATCCCTAAGCCTCTTGCTTCAACCCTAATAATTCTTGAACTTGAACCCTTACAAAATAAAGCTCTAAATTCGTCCACTAAAGCTTTCTTTTTC
Source organism: Helianthus tuberosus (assembly GCA_030545235.1). Lineage (NCBI taxonomy): Eukaryota > Viridiplantae > Streptophyta > Magnoliopsida > Asterales > Asteraceae > Helianthus > Helianthus tuberosus. The sequence goes on along the minus strand of CM060352.1, from coordinate 192,366,521 downwards.
CTCGTCTGATGTCTGATGTTGACTGCCGACTATGTATGATTCCCTTCTCGTCCGTCTGATATGCTTCAAATTGTTCTTAATTCGTGCCTTTTTTTTAAAGTATATGCCCTTATTTAATAAATCTAGTAAAGTGGGCTTGCCATCCTCTCAATTCCAAACGGCCCACTAAATTGAATATATTGCAGCCTCTCTTTTTGATGTATATATTGTATTTTGGCTGCTATCGGGTAGGTATATATTAGAATTTTCTTCTATTTTTTCAACATATATGTTAAATGGCCCAACAATCATGCTTCACGTAAATCCTAGCCATGTCAGCCCACTATCTTTCAAATATATATATTTCTTGTGTTGCACATGAGAGTAGAATGGGCTTAGCCTAATCACACAAAATAGCGGCAATTTTTAATTCAGTCACTGGCATCCCACTCTGCCCAACTGGCTAGTTATTTAATTATTACTCATTTTCGCTCCATTTGCACCAGCACCTGCCAAATCACAATATAATATAATACTAATACTAAAAATAATAAATAAAAACTAAACTAAAACTATACAATTTACACGGGACAAATATGTGTATTTTACCCCACATCATAAACCACCATTGAAAACCAAAGTGGGTTTTGCAATATATATATATATATATATATATATATATATATATATATTTTTTTTTCTTTTTAAGTTTATTGAGATTTTTTTATGAGAATATCAGCAGGTGTTCAAAAAACTCAATTAGGTTTCTTCAGAGAAACCCACCCCCTTCCTTGTTACTCCCTCCCTGCAGTTACAAAGAATTTAAGAGTTTCTTGAATCTGCTAACCGCCACCACCGTAACACAAACGTATGTGTTGGAGATGCTCGATGGTATGTGGAACGACTTGGTGGTGGTTGGCAGCGGCATCAAACGATGGTTTGGGGATTATCGGTAAAAATCCATCGTTTGACTCTGTAATTCTGTTCGGACGACTCAATTCCAAAAAGATGACTTCAGAATCCACATACATTTAACCATCACTAGTGCTCTAATGGTGGTCACGGGTATTTAAGTTCCATCTATGGTGGGCCTGGATGAGTTTTTCCCTCCAGGTCTCAAGTTCGAGTCTGGGTGATAGGGGTTTCTCATTGAGGGGTTTAAATTAGGGATCTATTGTGCGAGGGGGCTTTCTAGCGCAGACCCGGCTAAGACAACGTACGTTAGACCTCCCGACATTCGCGAATAATTCACACCTTTAAAAAAAATCCACATACATTTTCCATTTGGCTTGGATTCAATCATGAATCAATTAACTTCAAACCAATAAAAAAGAACGCTTACGTATGGTGGTGAAATTGTGGAATGTGAATGATGGTTACGGAAGCAGGTGTAATTAAAGGGGTGCCTGCCGACATGTATGTATTCATTTTAATCGGCACGTCAGTTGTGTGTATATATTATTTGTCGGTTTGTTTTAGTTGTGAATGAAGAGTTGCTTGTTAGTTTGGATTGTGAATGAATTGGTGCATATAATTCGTGTTCGGAAATATGACTTAATAGGTATCTTTATATGGATTGTATGGACACGTCAATTACAAAAAGCTGGTGGTGCCCAAGTTACTTTTTGTATTGTTATATAATTTCCCTGAATAAAATGTAAAGCAACTACTTTAACTTTAGGGTAAATTACACTTTTGTTCCTTTATGTTTGTATTAGATTGCAATGGATAGCCTTTAACTTCAATAATTACAGTCACAATCCTTTATTTGGAAAACTCATTACACCTTTCGTCCTTTAGCACTAACCAGGTTAAAATTTTCAGCTAACTATGACATGTGCCTTGCACATGAGGGTATATTAGTCATTTGGCCCTTTTATTTAAAATATCTTTATAATAAAACTTAAATTAAAAACCTTATCCACAACTCTTCCCCTCTCTTTGTAACTTTTACCAAACACAGTCACCACCACCTGTGGCTGTCAACGCCGACCAATAGTTCAATTCTTCAGCACATAATATTTCACCGGAAATCATACAATCACAACAGTTTTCCGATAAATCTCGTCAATTAAACCCTAGGTATAACGAAACTACAAGTATATTCCGTAATCTAAGTTCTCTAACCTAAAATTCACGTTAGAAACTTTATACCAACACGGAATCGATCTGAAGTAACCGCAATTCACGCTAGAAACTTTCTATGAACACGAAATTGAGTCGCCGACACTGTCGATTGCACAATAAAATCAGTTAATAACTGCAGAAAACAGATCGGAGTGTACGATCATAAGTGGAGAGGTTTTAGAAAAAAACAGTTGATAAATATAGAAATCAACAGGAAAAGGTAGAGATGAGAAGAGTGATGAGAGAGAGTAGAGAGAGAAGAGTGGCTATGGCAGATACCTCCATAACCAGAGCTGCAATATTCTCTTTCTAAAACAGACAGTCTGTCTCGATTTCAAATCTCGGAGATTGTGGCCGGATTGGTGGTCGGTGAGACAGGGTTTCTTTGGTGGCCGGTGGGTTTTTTTGGTGGCCGGCAACGTTGACAGCCATAGATGGTGGTGCTTGTGTTTGGTTTAAGTTGCAGAGAGTGTTTGATTTAAGTTACAGAGAGAGGGGGAGGGGTGTGGAAAAGGGTTTTTAATTTAAGCTTTATTATAAATATATTTTAAATAAAAAGGCCAAATGACTAACCTACCCTCATGTGCAAAGCACATGTCATATTTAACTGAAATTTTTAACCTGGTTAGTGCTAAAGGACGTAAGGTGTAATGAGTTTTCCAAATAAAGGATTGTGACTGTAATTATTGAAGTTAAAGGCCATCCATTGCAATCAGATACAAACATAAAGAACGAAAAGTGTAATTTACCCTTAACTTTATCTCGTTGCGGAGTAATTTCCCTTGGATATTTTAGGGTAAATTACACTTTTCGTTCTTTATGTTTGTATCATATTGCAATGGATAGCCTTTAAGTTAAATAATTACAATCACAATCCTTTATTCGGAAAACTCATTACATCTTTCGTCTTTTAGCATTAACCAAAGTTAAAATTTTTAGTTAAATCTAATCAATTAAGGGTAGTTTTGTAATTTTACCATGTTTCTTCCTCCCACCTCATCAGTGTTCTTCTTTAACCCCACACACACAGGAACATCAAGAACAATATCTGTAACATTTGCACTCTTTAAAAATCCAACACACACATGAAGAACCAGCACAAAATAAAAAATCACTTCCTCCTATTCTCCATAACAACCAGACCCTACCATCACAACTTGTGACCGCTACTGGCCACCAAACCCAATCATCACAACCGTTGGAAGATGATCGTCCCCCTCTCTTCACATTCGTGTACTGTTTTAATAAAAATGCTATTAATGGCACCAACAACAATATCCCTTGAGGGAGGTGCAACCATGATGTAACATGCCTACCATGTCGGAAACACATGTTTTAATCCTATGAAGGTAATTTAACATCACAGGTACAATCTGATGTCTCAAATGTGCAATTAATTCGCATAACAACACCCTAAAAGCAATCGTCCGGCCAAATACGATTGTCGGTCCGATTAAAAACCGATTAACTGCTTCACTAGTTATATCCACTTCTACAGTTCATATTTCAACTTTCTAATAAAAACCCTAATTCACAACTAATAGCCGATAATTATGCATTCTTTATATATATTTTCTAGTCAATGTTGTATGTATGTAAAGGAGTATTTCTCTCCTTAATTTCTGCTTTTCTTTGCTGTATATATTTCCCCTTGTAAATGAGAATTATTCAATTGAGACAAATACCTTCACATGGTATCAGCCAAACCATCGATCCCCTTCTAATCTTCTTCTTCCTCTGCTCTTCTCTGTCTTCTTCATCATCCCATGGCCAACCCCACCGATTCCTCAAACATCTCCCTCCACTCTCTATGCAATCTCATCACTATCAAGCTTTCCTCAACTAATTATCTTCCATGGAGACACCAGATCCTTCCTATTCTCTCGTACCTCAACCTTACGGGTCACATCGATGGAACCCTAGTTCCTCCCTCTGAATCCATTTCTGATAACAACAAACCCATCCCCAATCCCTAAATTTGCTGAATGGAAGAGCGCCGATCAGAGGGTTGTACTCCTTCTCCACTCGTCTCTAACTGAAGAGGCGATGTCTGAAACCATCGGCCATTCCACAGCCTCTCAGATCTGGACAGCGCTGGAACATGCTTACAGCAACCACTCCATTGAGCGGATGCATACTCTTCGGACACCCTGGACAAACGTCACTGGTTCCTCTGCGGGCTGGGTTCCGCTTACGAAAATTTCTCCACCGCACAACGCACCGTGCAACCGGCTCCCCTGTTCCGTGATCTCCTGGCTCATGCTGAAAACCAGGAAATCTTCATTCAACGCTTACACGGTTCTCAGCCTTCTTAGGCTGCCTTTGCAGCCCAACCCTCCAGGTACAACAACTCCTCTCAGTCCAATCGAGGTCAATCCTCTCGGTCTAAGGGTTCCTCCTCAAACAGAGGACGTCGCACCTACAATAGACGCCCTCCAACCTGTCAACTTTGCAGGAAGGAAGGGCACTATGCGTCGGCATGTCCGGACCTTGTTGGTTATGCGCAAAAAGTCAGGACCATTCCTCTAGTTGCACATCTGGCTCACGCATTCCAGGCTCAATGCAACATCCCAGATTGGACCGCGGACACAGGAGCTACTGCCCACATGCTTCCAACCCAAAATGGGTTAGATGAAACATATCCAGATACGGGTAATACTCGTGTAACCTTCGGTAATGGAAAGTCTTTACCGGTTTCTAAAATTGGCCACACAACACTTCACAACGTTATTCCACTTAAAAATGCTCTAGTTGTCCCAAACCTTACTCGTAATCTACTATCAGTTAGTCGATTAACAAACGATTCTCCGGTTGATGTTCTGTTTTCTAACACTTTTTTTCACATTCAGGATCGAAAAACCGCGAAGGTCATCGCTAGAGGCACCTGTGAAAACGGTTTTTATTTCCTCTCCCAGGGTCACAAGTCTCTCGTTGCTTCTCTATCCGCATCTCATCTCCATGCATCCTTTGATAAATGGCATAGTCGTCTAGGACATGTCTCATTTGATACGATTTCTTTGTTAAATAAACTTGGACATGTTTTGCTTACTTCTTTGTTACCCAAACCAGGCTTATGTTCTTCTTGTGCACTCTCAAAGGCACAACGTTTACCATTTATTGAAAACAATAAACGTGCATTACATGTTCTTAATCTAATTCATTGTGATCTTTGGGGACCCGCTCCCGTTATGTCAACCGATGGCTATCGTTATTATGTAATTTTTGTGGATGATTTTTCAAGATTTACTTGGTTCTATCCATTAAAAACTAAATCCGATTTTTTCAACACACTTGTGGTGTTTACAAATTTTGTTCAAAACCAATTTTCTAGTACCATCAAAACTTTTCAAAGTGATGGTGGAACGGAGTTTACAAACAATCAAGTCCAACAATTCTTTAACCAATGAGGGATACGTCATCGGCTTTCTTGTCCACATACACCACAACAAAACAGTAGAGCCGAACGCAAACATCGGCACGTTACTGAAACGGGTTTAGCCATGATGTTTAATGCCAACGCTCTGGTTAATCTATGGGTTGATGCCTTCGCCTCGGCCACTTATATCATAAACCGCCTTCCCACCCCGCTACTTGCCAACAAATCTCCTTTTGAGCTCCTCTATAACCAACCACCCTCTTACACAAATTTCCTGGTTTTTGGGTGTCGTGTCTTCCCCTACCTTCGTGACTACACAAAACACAAACTCCTTCCATGAAGTACGCCGTGTATATTCATTGGATATAGTCCAAGGTACAAAGGATATCGATGTCTCGATCCCACTACTTCAAGGATTTACACTACTCGTCATGCGAAATTTGACGAGGATAGTTTTCCGTTCACAAGAGTTGTCTCAAACATTGATGATACCAAACTTTTGATCTCTAATTTTGATGACACACTCCCTGAGCCATCCATTCCTTTGACCTCCTCTCCATCACCACAATCATCTTATCAAACCATTCCACCATACACATCACCTATACCCCACTGTCTTGACATACCCATTCCCACTCCTAACCATTCGGCCCACACAGACCAACCACCCACGCCACCATCTTCGACCCACTCCTCATCCGAACCGAACTCCCCTCAGTACAATAATCAGCCCGCCCCCTCAGTTCAGCCCACACCCGATTCAGCTGCACCTTCACCTCACTCCATCCCCTCCTCTACCGAATCTGAACCTCCTCCCGTTGCCTAACCATCCTCCACACATCCGATGACCACCAGGTGAAAATCGGGTATCTTCAAACCCAAGCATTTTGCTGACCTTGCCCACTACTCCTCACATACTCTTCATCATGCTCTCTTTGTTAATCACACTCCGAAAGGTTACAAAACAGCAGTCAAAAACTCTAAATGGGTCGATGCTATGCGTACCGAACTTACTGCACTAAGTAACAATCATACTTGGGATTTAGTGCCTCGACCACAACATTCAAATGTCGTTGGCTCTAAGTGGATTTATCGGATCAAGTATAAAGCTGATGGATCTCTCGACCGGTACAAAGCTAGACTCGTTGCCCAAGGTTTCACTCAAATCCCGGGGCTTGATTTTTCACATACCTTCAACCCCGTGGCGAAATCCGCCACGATTCGGGTTGTCCTCAGCCTTGCAACCATTCACAAATGGAACCTACGTCAACTCGACATTAATAACACATTCCTAAATGGTCATTTGACTGAGACTGTTTACATGGAACAACCCCAGGGTTTTGCAAACCCAAACTTTCCAAACCACGTGTGCAAGCTGAATTGTGCTCTATACGGTCTTAAACAAGCCCCATGAGCTTGGTTTCAACTCCTAAGTGCCTTCCTCCTCACTCTTGGATTTACTTATAGTCGTTCGGATCCATCTTTGTTTGTTTACAAAAAAGACGCTTCCGTTATCTACTTACTTGTTTATGTAGATGATGTTATTATCACAGGGAACAATGACAAAGTGATCGATGACTTCACCACTCGCTTGCACACTGTAACACCTCGAAAATTCACGTCCTATAATGTGTTGACACGTATCATAAAGTTTGAACGTGTGAAAGAATGTTATAAAAGGACTAAAGTTGACAAACATGGAAAGTATGTGATTATACGGGTTCTAAATGTCAACAGTGAATAAATATACTTCATAATAACCCTACATGATGTTTATAACGTCAAACGAATAAATCATGGATCATGCGAAGCTAAAAGTGAGAGATTACAAACTACAGGGGTTAAATGTGTCAACGTGTTTAAAGATATACCTCTGAGTGACCTTTTGACAAACCCGAAGCTTTGTAACTGTTAATTATGCTCACTAGAATGCACGATATAAATTTCATAAAGTTTTGTTATCGTATGAGAAAGTTATGATCAAATTCGTATGCGAGGGGTTAAAGCGTAAACATTGAAAATTAAGACTTTTCGGGTTAACCGGAAGTGTCCAGGGACTTGGTAAAGTGGGTATAAGTCCTAAAGCCCTTGTAGGTAAATATTAAGGGGTCATATTGCAATATATAAGCTTAGTTGACCTTTCGTGAAGCCAAGGGACAAGTTGCAAAAACAAGAAAATGGAAAATCTGATTTTTAAGGTCCATGCGGCCCGCGTAAAGATGGGTTAAAACTCATGCGGGCCGCGTCAGCCGCCCAGTAACAGAAAAGGGCAACAGCCTCCTGTATACGCGAAAACTCGACCCAAAACGGATGTTTCACTTCATGTGCGACCCCTAAGTGCCTCCTAGAACACTAGGGACATGTGTTGATCAGTTGTGGTCACTAGTAGAACCATGTGTCAACAAATTGTGGTGATTAAATCACTATAAAAGGCCCTCATGTGCAACAACTTTGATCACACCTTCATCTGCAATTGTGGAACATTTCTGAAGCTTAGGAGCAGATCCAAGACATCCCCACTCGTGCATAGGACCCTTGTAAGTACCCTTGACCTTCCTCGATTTAGTTTAGCTTAGTTATTTAGCTAAAAGTCAAACCGTCGTAATTACGGTTTGACTTCGAGATTAGTCAACAATGGCTCAGTCATATCTCGAATTAAAAGTAGTTATAAGTTGGTAATTATGTGGGTAATAAACCCTCAAAAGGGTTCCCCCTGATTCCCACTCTAACTAGGTCAAATGTCGGGTCAAACTTGTACAGAAAAAGTCAACAGGATCCTTAAATTACATTTTATGCATAATTAGCAATGTAGATTATATACAACCTGTTTGATCATTGTTATAACTTAGTAATAAGTGTAAGAACATGTCTAAACATGTTCAACCCGACAATTTCCCGTTTAGACCCGGTTCGGAACCGAAAGTCGCATAGTTTGACTTATACTTTGACTTTCAGTTCTGACCCGTTTTGGTATAATTTAGAAATACACAAGAGCTTCATTTGGACCAGGTTACATGCTAGTATAACCCTCTGTGATTATACACCTCGGATAATTAGTTATCCAATTAATACGCATGATTCCGTTAATTGCTCATATGTTGACCATTATGCCCTTATTACCTTAAAACGTGATTTTTGGAAATGTAAAAGAGTAGAAACTCTAATTACTGATATATAAACTTGTATGCAAAGTTTGACATCAGTTTGAGGTGTAGATTAAGAGTTATGCTCGTTAGCGTAAAATGAAAGCATTATGTTAATAAAATGGCGTAATTAGCGTATAGCCTAGTTAAGCCTACTTTTTGATATCAAAATCTTTACCCACTGATGTAATATATTATTTTGGGAATTTTAAAGATTTTTAATTAATTTTAGGCTGAGCATAACTCATAGTCGTAGGCTTAATCCGGTAAATGTCGGTTTTGCCCTTACGGGCCATAAAATGAGTTTTACATATCTAAATGACTCCAAACCTTTTTCTACTGATTAGATATGTTAAATAAATTATTTTAAGCCTTCTGGAAGTATAAAAATATCATCTGTATGTATCGAAACCGTAAACGGCTCTTAATCGCCTTATTAAGCGTTTTTAGCGCATAGTATGTACTAAAACTATTTTTAAACATACAAGGGTGATACCTACTGATATTTAAGGCAAATTATAAATGTTTTAACAGTAAGCAAAGGTTGATTAACTCAGACTTCAGTTTTGAGCTTTTCGGCTTATGTGAAATTACCAAAATGCCCCTACGGTGCATAGTTTGGTTATAATTGATAAATTTCACATATATAATTTAACCTACTGATATAACTTAGCAAATTGAGTATATTTTCTGATTACATCAGGCCTGTAACTCAGGTTAATACTTAAACTCTTTTACAACCTTTTAAATGACCAAACTACCCCTACGGGGCCTAGTTTGTGTTTAAATACGTTTCGGGCATAATGAAAGACATCTTACTGATGTCACAACATATTTGAGGCATAATTAACTTAGGAAACCTGTATATGGATCTCATAAATACCCGTCACGCTTATTACGCGTACGGTTCGGTTTATGTAACAAGTTTACATAAATTAGCCGAAACGGGTCAAACCTTATCGGTTTTATCTCAAAATCCAGAATGTGTTTAAGTTACCCATATTAAACAAGCATACAAGCTTGTCGGGTCAAACCCACATTCTAAACCGGTCTTCGCTTTATCATGCGTTTGAACCGTGTCTTCCTTTTAAAACTATCCGGTCTAAGCTAAGGCTTAACTAAGGACCCGTTAGAAATCTAATAGGTTATTATAAACCTTCGTTCCAGATTAGGAGCCCAGTAAAAGTACTTGCATTTGCTGTATTTGATTGATACTTTGCTCAGGTAAATACTCTTAACTTATTTTCCCTATACGGGCTTGGGATACGGTACTATAAAAGTACCGCTTGGTCGGGTATGTAGTCATTTAAATCGGATTGTGATTAATGTATTTACATAACCCGCTTTATTCTGTTAAGCCCCTGCGTGGGCCTGTATTTGCTTTATTATCCCCTGTGTGGGTATGTATGCGTGTATGCTTTGACCCCTGCGAGGGTCTATTTTTCTGTAAACCCCTACGTGGGTGTGTTATTTGTGTAAGTCCCTGCGTGGACTATTATGTTATTAAGCCCCTGCATGGGTAAGTATTGTTTAAACCCCTGCGTGGGTAAGTTTGTTATTTGAAAAGACCCGTTTAGGGCAGCGTGTAATATTTAAATAAATTAATGGAATGTTTTTTTATAAATTTCATGTTCGCCATTATGTGCATAAATTAATTATAAATGAAATAAATAAAGTAAAATCATTCCTTTTGAAATAATCTGCCTATGTAATTATTAATTAAGAATCTTAAAGTGTGAAACCTAGCCTCTGGGTCGTTATAAGACCGGGCCAAGATGGTAAGACCTGTTCAAAAGATTCAAATCCAAGTTAACATCTGAAAACATGTTAACACTCCTGGCAGACGTGATTCGTTAAAATCACACGTCATTTTTATATGTATAAGGATTCTTTAGAAGATTCCTAACCCAATTTAATGATCTCTGAATCATGGGTTAAGATCATCAATTAAGATGATCATATTTTTACCATACGTTGGTAATATAATGCCTACGGGCCTTGCTCATTTCTACATGAGCCAAAAGACAGTGGTAGCGATGACTCCCAGTCCGAAAAAGGTAATAAACTATATTCAAACCTTAAAAGCCTTGATTCTCTGAAATCATAGCTTATAATTTATATTGTCCTTGTGACTAGGCCTTTTGTGCCACAAATAAAACTGTTATTGTTTTATAATTAGGATAAATGATAATAGAAATCCTAAATAAATATGATTTATAAATTAACCAAATATGGTCTCTGTTACCATGGTTAATGAATTGCCATAAAAGACAATTCCATAATAAACTCCCAAATAAACTATTGTCCTTGTTTTCTGCAACAGTTCAATTTAAATGGCTAATTCTGACGAAATCAATAGCCATCCAGTGGAGGAAAATGTTAACGCCCGAATTAATCTAACGGGTGCTGAATTAAAAGCGATCATAGATGGCGCTGTTACACAGGCTTTGGAGCGACAGTATGAAGATTATAGTGGGACTCAAAGTAGGACCCAATCCGCATCGCACTCCAAACCCAAAACAAATTCTGTGGCTCATAGCAAGCCTCCCTCCAAGAAGGAGGAAAATCCCAAGAAAGACGATGATGATCGTCAGTCCACCAACCATCAAAGTGTTCCATCTCTGAAGCTAGTACCGAACCAAGAACCCCGTAACAAGGGTTGCTCCTATAAGTACTTCGTTTCTTGTAAGCCCAGGGATTTTACTGGGGAAAAGGGAGCCATCGACTGCATGACGTGGCTAGACGAGATAGACACGATTGTGGATATCAGCGGATGCGCTGAGAGGGATGTGGTTAAGTTTGTGTCGCAGTCCTTTAAGGGTGAAGGTTTAGCATGGTGGAGATCTTTAATTCAAGCCACCGGAAAAATCCCATTGTACAATATGTCATGGGATCAATTTGTTGCCCTAATAAGGGAAAATTACTGTCCCCAGCATGAGGTGGAGAAGATAGAGTCTGATTTTCTATCATTGGTGATGACAAACCTTGACTGTCAAGCTTACCTAGCGAGCTTCAACACGATGTCTCGGTTGGTTCCATATCTGGTAACCCCGGAGCCAAAAAGAATCGCTCGTTTTATCGGTGGTTTAGCCCCGGAAATAAAGGCAAGCATAAAGGCTTCTCGGCCAGCTACCTTCAGGTCGGTAGCTGACATATCCTTGTCCCTCACTTTGGATGCGGTCAGGCAGAGATCGCTGAGGAATAAGGAGGCTGAGAAGAGGAAGCGTGAAGATGGTAGTTCACAAAGATCGAACAAGAAGCACCGTGGGAACGGTGATAACAAGAAAGGATCGGAGTCAAGGAAAGATGGGCATCACTCTGGTGAGAAGCCCAAATGCAAAATTTGCAAGAAACAGCACTATGGAAAGTGCAGACTCGAGTCGAACTCACAGACTCAGTCAAAAACCTTTGCATGTGGAATATGCAAGTCCACGGATCACAAGACCTTGGATTGCAAGAAGATGAAAGACGCAACGTGCTACCGTTGCAATGAAAAGGGGCACATTAAGACCAACTGCCCGAAATATGCAAAGAAGCCTGAAGAGGCCAAGAAGACTAATGCTAGAGTCTTCAGAATGGACGCAAAGGAAGCGGTTCTAGACGACAACGTTATTACAGGTACTTTCCTTGTAAATGACGTATATGCTAGAGTACTTTTTGATTCAGGCGCTGATAAGTCGTTTGTAGACAATAAGTTTTGTGAATTGTTGAAATTACCTGTCAAAACCTTAAAAGTGAACTATGAGGTGGAGTTAGCAGACGGCCCTAGAAACCGTCTCTACCGTGTTAGATGGATGTGTTATGTCCATTAAGAACCATTCTTTTCCTCTGTCTCTACTTCCCTTTAAGTTGGCCGGTTTTGACATAGTTCTGGGTATGGACTGGTTATCTCATAACCAGGCCCAAATTGTCTGTAACAAAAAACAAGTGGTAATAAAAACTCCGTCTGGTGAATCACTTACCATTCGGGGAGATACACAGTATGGGCTGCCTGAGCAAGTGATTATGCTCAAGGCTTCAAAGTGTTTAAAGAAGGGTTGTGTCATATACATGGCACAAGTGATTATTGATGAGCCTAAACGGAAAATTGAAGACATCCCCGTCATTTCTGAATACCCCGAAGTGTTTCCAGAAGATCTACCTGGTTTGCCACCAGATAGACAAGTCGAATTCAGAATTGATATCATCCCTGGAGCAGCTCCAGTTGCTAGAGCACCGTACAGATTGGCACCCACAGAAATGAAGGAGTTGAGGACACAGCTAGATGAATTGCTGGCTAAAGGTTTCATTAGACCTAGCTCGTCTCCTTGTGGAGCGCCAATCCTGTTTGTCAAGAAGAAGGATGGGTCGATGCGTCTGTGCATCGACTATCGCGAGCTTAATAAAGTCACAATCAAGAATAGGTATCCTTTGCCCAGAATCGACGATCTGTTCGATCAACTTCATGGGCAAGTTACTTCTCAAAGATTGATTTGAGGTCAGGCTATCATCAGTTGAAGGTCAAAGATGAAGATGTTCACAAGACTGCATTTAGGACTCGTTACGGTCACTACGAGTTCCTAGTGATGCCTTTTGGGCTCACTAATGCACCAGCCGCGTTCATGGATCTCATGAATCGCGTCTGCAAGCCCTACTTGGATAAATTCGTCATCGTTTTCATTGACGACATCCTCATCTACTCAAAGAACCAAGCTGACCATGAGAAACATCTTCGTTGTATTCTCAAACTTCTGCATCAGGAGAAACTCTACGCCAAATTTTCCAAGTGTGAATTCTGGCTTCGAGAAGTCCAATTCCTTGGACACGTGGTTAGTGAGCGTGGTATCCAAGTGGATCCCGCTAAGATTGAAGCCGTAATGAACTGGCAAGAGCCAAAGACGCCTACAGAGATTCGTAGCTTCCTGGGATTGGCAGGATATTACAGGCGTTTCATTGAAAATTTTTCAAGGATTGCTGCACCCCTAACCTCCTTAACTAAGAAGAAGGTTAAGTTTGTTTGGGGCCCTAAGCAGCAAGAATCCTTTGATATTCTGAAGCAAAAGTTGAGCAACGCCCCAGTACTGACATTGCCAGATGGAATAGAAGAATTTGTGGTTTATTGTGATGCTTCGCACACTGGCATGGGGTGTGTGCTTATGCAGCAAGGCAAAGTTATTGCCTACGCTTCACGACAATTGAAAGTGCATGAAAAGAATTACACCACCCATGACTTAGAGCTGGGTGCCGTTGTATTTGCACTGAAGCTTTGGAGGCACTATCTTTATGGTGTCAAGTGTGTGATCTATTCTGATCACAAGAGCCTCCAACATCTGTTTAATCAGAAGGAATTAAATATGAGGCAGCGCCGTTGGATGGAGACTTTAAATGATTAAGATTGTGAAATCAGATACCATCCCGGCAAGGCGAATGTAGTCGCCGATGCCTTGAGTCGGAAGGAAAAGGTTAAACCCATCCGAATCAATGCCAAGCGCATGGAGATAAAGAACAGTCTGATTGAAAGGTTGTTAGCTGCACAGAAGGAAGCTGTGTTGGAAGCTAACTATCCTAACGAAAAGCTAGGAGTAACTGAGGAGCAGTTATCTCTTAGCAAGGACGAAATTCTAAGATTAAAAGGACGAATATGGGTTCCAATTTATGGAGGACTTCGTGATGTTATCCTCCAGGAGGCCCATAGTTCTAAATACTCCGTTCATCCTGGAGCTGATAAGATGTACCAGGATTTAAGGGCAAATTATTGGTGGATAGGCTTGAAAAAGTCTGTAGCCACTTATGTAGCAAAATGTTTGACATGTGCTCAAGTCAAAGCAGAACATCAAAAGCCGTCAGGTTTGCTACAACAGCCTGAACTTCCTACGTGGAAGTGGGAAATGGTGATGATGGATTTCATCACCAAGTTGCCAAAGACAAGGAAAGGCAATGATACAATATGAGTTATAGTTGATAGACTGACTAAGTCAACTCATTTCTTACCCATCAAGAAGACTTATAGCTCCGATATGTTAGCCCAGTTATACGTGGATAAGATTGTAGCCTTACATGGCATACCTGTGGCTATTATCTCTGATAGAGATGCTAGGTACACGTCACATTTTTGGAAGAGTTTCTAACAATCTTTGGGCACACGTTTGAACTTTAGTACGACTTACCATCCTCAGACAGACGGTCAGAGTGAGCGTACTATTCAAACGTTGGAAGACATGCTACGTGCATGTGCGATTGACTTGGGTGGTAGTTGGGATAAACACCTACCATTAATCGAATTCTCCTACAACAATAGCTACCACACCAGCATCAAGGCTGCGCCTTTTGAGGCATTATACGGTAGAAAGTGTAGAACGCCAGTTTGTTGGGCGGAAGTTGGAGATGTCCAGTTATCAGGACCAGAGATAGTGTTCGAAACGACAGACACGATTGTCCAGATTCGTGACCGTCTCAAAGCTGCCTGGGATAGGCAGAAGAGTTACGCTGATCCAAAGCGTAAGAATTTTCACTTCGAAGTGGGTGATAAAGTGTTACTTAAAGTGTCACCCTGGAAGGGAGTGATGCGGTTTGGTAAGAAAGGCAAGCTAAGCCCGAGATACATAGGACCTTTCGAGGTTATCGAACGTTTCGGGTCAGTTGCCTATAAGTTAAACTTACCAAAATAGCTCACTGGAATTCACAATGTGTTCCACATCTGCAATCTGAAGAAGTGCTTCGCTGATGAATCACTGGTTATACCACATACAGATGTACATATAGATGAGAGCTTAAAGTTTGTGGAAAAACCTTTGTCGATTGAAGATCGACAGGTTAAGAAGCTTCGAAGGAAGCACGTGCCTATTGTAAAGGTCAAATGGGATGCCCGTAGAGGTCCCGAATTCACGTGGGAGGTTGAATCCACGATGAAAGAAAAGTACCCTTACTTATTTCAGTAAATCTCGGGTCGAGATTTATTTTAAGGGGGTGAGGATGTGACACCTCGAAAATTCACGTCCTATAATGTGTTGACACGTGTCATAAAGTTTGAACGTGTGAAAGAATGTTATAAAAGGACTAAAGTTGACAAACATGGAAAGTATGTGATTATACGGGTTCTAAATGTCAACAGTGAATAAATATACTTCATAATAACCCTACATGATGTTTATAACGTCAAACGAATAAATCATGGATCATGCGAAGCTAAAAGTGAGAGATTACAAACTACAGGGGTTAAATGTGTCAACATGTTTAAAGATATACCTCTGAGTGACCTTTTGACAAACCCGAAGCTTTGTAACTGTTAATTATGCTCACTAGAATGCACGATATAAATTTCATAAAGTTTCGTTATCGTATGAGAAAGTTATGATCAAATTCGTATGCGAGGGGTTAGAGCGTAAACTTTGAAAATTAAGACTTTTCGGGTTAACCGGAAGTGTCCAGGGACTTGGTAAAGTGGGTATAAGTCCTAAAGCCCTTGTAGGTAAATATTAAGGGGTCATATTGCAATATATAAGCTTAGTTGACCTTTCGTGAAGCCAAGGGACAAGTTGCAAAAACAAGAAAATGGAAAATCTGATTTTTAAGGTCCATGCGGCCCGCGTAAAGATGGGTTAAAACTCATGCGGGCCGCGTCAGCCGCCCAGTAACAGAAAAGGGCAACAGCCTCCTGTATACGCGAAAACTCGACCCAAAACGGATGTTTCACTTCATGTGCGACCCCTAAGTGCCTCCTAGAACACTAGGGACATGTGTTGATCAGTTGTGGTCACTAGTAGAACCATGTGTCAACAAATTGTGGTGATTAAATCACTATAAAAGGCCCTCATGTGCAACAACTTTGATCACACCTTCATCTGCAATTGTGGAACATTTCTGAAGCTTAGGAGCAGATCCAAGACATCCCTACTCGTGCATAGGACCCTTGTAAGTACCCTTGACCTTCCTCGATTTAGTTTAGCTTAGTTATTTAGCTAAAAGTCAAACCGTCGTAATTACGGTTTGACTTCGAGATTAGTCAACAATGGCTCAGTCATATCTCGAATTAAAAGTAGTTATAAGTTGGTAATTATGTGGGTAATAAACCCTCAAAAGGGTTCCCCCTGATTCCCACTCTAACTAGGTCAAATGTCGGGTCAAACTTGTACAGAAAAAGTCAACAGGATCCTTAAATTACATTTTATGCATAATTAGCAATGTAGATTATATACAACCTATTTGATCATTGTTATAACTTAGTAATAAGTGTAAGAACATGTCTAAACATGTTCAACCCGACAATTTCCCGTTTAGACCCGGTTCGGAACCGAAAGTCGCATAGTTTGACTTATACTTTGACTTTCAGTTCTGACCCGTTTTGGTATGATTTAGAAATACACAAGAGCTTCATTTGGACCAGGTTACATGCTAGTATAACCCTCTGTGATTATACACCTCGGATAATTAGTTATCCAATTAATACGCATGATTCCGTTAATTGCTCATATGTTGACCATTATGCCCTTATTACCTTAAAACGTGATTTTTGGAAATGTAAAAGAGTAGAAACTCTAATTACTGATATATAAACTTGTATGCAAAGTTTGACATCAGTTTGAGGTGTAGATTAAGAGTTATGCTCGTTAGCGTAAAATGAAAGCATTATGTTAATAAAATGGCGTAATTAGCGTATAGCCTAGTTAAGCCTACTTTTTGATATCAAAATCTTTACCCACTGATGTAATATATTATTTTGGGAATTTTAAAGATTTTTAATTAATTTTAGGCTGAGCATAACTCATAGTCGTAGGCTTAATCCGGTAAATGTCGGTTTTGCCCTTACGGGCCATAAAATGAGTTTTACATATCTAAATGACTCCAAACCTTTTTCTACTGATTAGATATGTTAAATAAATTATTTTAAGCCTTCTGGAAGTATAAAAATATCATCTGTATGTATCGAAACCGTAAACGGCTCTTAATCGCCTTATTAAGCGTTTTTAGCGCATAGTATGTACTAAAACTATTTTTAAACATACAAGGGTGATACCTACTGATATTTAAGGCAAATTATAAATGTTTTAACAGTAAGCAAAGGTTGATTAACTCAGACTTCAGTTTTGAGCTTTTCGGCTTATGTGAAATTACCAAAATGCCCCTACGGTGCATAGTTTGGTTATAATTGATAAATTTCACATATATAATTTAACCTACTGATATAACTTAGCAAATTGAGTATATTTGCTGATTACATCAGGCCTGTAACTCAGGTTAACACTTAAACTCTTTTACAACCTTTTAAATGACCAAACTACCCCTACGGGGCCTAGTTTGTGTTTAAATACGTTTCGGGCATAATGAAAGACATCTTACTGATGTCACAACATATTTGAGGCATAATTAACTTAGGAAACATGTATATGGATCTCATAAATACCCGTCACGCTTATTACGCGTACGGTTCGGTTTATGTAACAAGTTTACATAAATTAGCCGAAACAGGTCAAACCTTATCGGTTTTATCTCAAAATCCAGAATGTGTTTAAGTTACCCATATTAAACAAGCATACAAGCTTGTTGGGTCAAACCCACATTCTAAACCGGTCTTCGCTTTATCATGTGTTTGAACCGTGTCTTCCTTTTAAAACTAACCGCTCTAAGCTAAGGCTTAACTAAGGACCCGTTAGAAATCTAATAGGTTATTATAAACCTTCGTTCCAGATTAGGAGCCCAGTAAAAGTACTTGCATTTGCTGTATTTGATTGATACTTTGCTCAGTTAAATACTCTTAACTTATTTTCCCTATACGGGCTTGGGATACGGTACTATAAAAGTACCGCTTGGTCGGGTATGTAGTCATTTAAATCGGATTGTGATTAATGTATTTACATAACCCGCTTTATTCTGTATAATTTGATGTATGGCCCTTGAGGGTTAAATGACCATGTCCCGGATATCCTTGGCATCATTTTACGAAATGGCCACGACCTAAGCACGGGGTGTAGGCGTACACCTGACAGATGCATTATGTAAAAACTGGTAACCCACAAAAGGAATCAACCTTGTGGGCATTATACTTGTGGCGTGTCAATTAACTTAAGCCAGCTCTTCTAACCGGTACTAATGGACGGCAAATAAGTAAAACTGTATACAAGATTATATACAAATAATTGTCCCAAGTTATAAAGATATTTTGTGCCGAAGTGCATTCAAGTCGATTTACAAACTCTTTTCAAAATGAGTCAGTTGAGTTGTATTTACCAGTGTAAACTGACGTATTTTCCAAAAAGGTTAAGTGCAGGTGCTAGACGAAATAGGCTGGCTACTCCAGGCATCATTACTCAAGTCTCGCAAGCTCTAGATGTCAAAGTCCGTTGAACAGTTTTTATTTTTGATCCGCCTGTGGATCCTTTACTTCCGTTGTAATACTGGATATTACTGTATATTCGGAATGTAATAATATTTATCTTTTGCTTCCGCTGTGCATTCATATATATTGTGTTGTTTGACTATTATGTTGCCAACCACGTCACGATACTCCCCACCGGGCCCACCGGTGACACGTGTGGAAATCGGGGTGTGACACACACTGAGTTTAAACTCAAAGATCTTGGTAAATTAAGCTACTTCCTTGGTCTCGAGGTTATTCATACTACTTCGGGTTTGTTCTTAAGTCAAGCCAAGTATGCTTATGACATTCTTTCCCGTGCTGGCCTCCTTGACTGCAAATCTGTATCTACACCTCTAACATCCACGGATGTTTTTACCGTAACCGGCACACCATTCCATGATCCGACAATCTATCGCTCTCTTGTTGGAGCGCTCCAATACCTCACCATAACACGTCCCGACCTTTCCTATGCCGTCAACCAAGCTAGCCAATTCCTTCAAAATCCTTCCACTCAACACTTTCAACTTGTCAAACGTATCCTCCGCTATGTGAAAGGAACTTTGTCTCATGGTATTACTTTTGATTGTCCCACTAAAACTACTCTTGTAGGTTACTCAGATGCAGATTGGGCGCGATGCTTAGAGACAAGAAGGTCAACATATGGCTACTCTATCTACCTAGGTGGAAATTTAGTGTCTTGGAACGCCAAGAAGCAGCCTACAGTCTCCCGTTCCAGCTGCGAATCGGAGTATCGGGCAATGGCGAACACCGCGACTGAAATCGTATGGTTAACTAACTTACTTCGCGAGTTGCATGCTTCACCACAAGATCGACCGATTCTTCTTTGTGATAACAAAAGTGCTCTGTTTCTCAGTCAGAATCCGGTTGCACACAAACGAGCCAAACACATAGATATCGATTACCACTTTGTTCGTGAATTAGTAGCAGCTGGTCGTTTGTCAACTAAGTTTATTCCTACCAAGCTTCAGGTGGCCGACATCTTTACAAAAAGCCTTCCCAGACCATTGTTCGAACACTTCCGCACCATGCTTCGTGTCGGTCCTCCACCCATTCGCTTGAAGGGGGGTAACAGCCGATAATTATGCAATCTTTATATATATTTTCTAGTCAATGTTGTATGTATGTAAAGGAGTATTTCTCTCCTTAATTTCTGCTTTTATTTGCTGTATATATTTCCCCTTGTAAATGAGAATTATTCAATTGAGACAAATACCTTCACAACAACATTTTCCCCCAATTTTAAAATCAAACTATAATTCACAAAATTTGTTGAATTCTACAAAATTAAATGAAAACTCATGAGTATCTTGAACAACTGACCGTAATCAAAGTGAAATCAACCGCAAAGAATGACGAAAAGTGCGAAATTGGGGAAGAACAACCCCTAATTGCAACTGGAAATTCAAAATGGTGTTAAAGGGTGTGAAAGAATTGATTGATTGCATCGAAAGATGGGTGCTTTAAAAATTGAATTGATAACAAAGGTATGAGATGTGAAAGTAGATTAGAAGTCAAGTTGATAAAATGATCAAGATAACATCAACATGTATCTTCATTTCTAGATGATGAAGATGATGTCTGGAAATGGTGATGGTTTTTAGGTGCGTTTTCAGTGGGGTTGTGGGTTTAGGTGTTTCAGGTGGCCGGAAGTGATGGACGGTAGTTATGGAGAAGATAAAGAGAGAGTCATGGAGAAGAGGAGGTGGTGGCTGGTTGTTATGGAGAATAAGAGGAAGTGATTTTTTATTTTGTGCTTGTTCTTCAGTGCAAATGATAAAGAAGAACACTAATGAGGGAGGGAGAAAGAAACATGGTAAAATTACAAAACTACCCTTAATTGATTAGATTTAACTAAAAATTTTAACTTGATTAGTGCTAAAGGACGAAAGATGTAATAAGTTTTCCGAATAAAAGATTGTAAGTGTAATTATTAGAAATAATTGCATATTTCCCTTTAAAAACACCCTTAATTGCATATTTACCCAAGCCTAAATAAAAATTGCATATTTCCCCTTCTCTATTAAAATAACAAAACTACCCTCCTCAAAATTAAAAGATCAAGTTAGAGAAAAATCAGATCATTCTAAAAAAATAACTCGACGTTTGGGTTTTTTCTTCATCTACGGCGACACAGCAGGGCGATTCCGGCCGGCGATTCTTCTGCCGGCGACATAGCAGGGCGATTTCGGCCACAATTCTTCGTCTGGAAATTCTTCAGCCAGCATTTGTTCAGGTTAGTTGTTGTTCGCTTTGTTTATTTACACTTCTGAGCAAGCGAAGGACAGGCAGACGAATGGGGGCAAAGCTGGGCAAGTGAAACTGACAGTTATTCATAGATATGTCTGTGGTAGAGTGAAGGACAGGCAGACGAGAGAAGAACATATCCGAAAAAGAAGACAAGAATCATTTCAAATTCCTACCGGACTTATCACATTCATCCTTGAGACTCCATTATTGTATTATATACATGACTATTCATAGTTTCTACCTCTGTATGTTTTTTTACATAAATCTTGCCCCATTTTCTATGCCAAAAACAATAGAAATTTTTGTCATTTTCTCCATATTGATCAAGACATTGATGTATTGATTCTTGTCCTCCATTCATCCTTAACCCCTACCCAACGCAATAGGACACGCTAGGAAAGTTCCATGCTGTTCCCATATATTTCCCTTGTCTAACACATTTCAACTTATCATAATCAAAAGTTTAAGAAATAGATATAGTTAGACTTTACATGACATTTTATTAAAATTGCAATTATTATAACATCACCCCAGAAGAAATTGCAGGTATTAACAGCATTGTTACATGGAATTTTTGTAATTGTTCATTTGGGATGATTTTTTGGTACCGTAATGGATTAAAGTTTTGGCATTTTGTTTTCTATTTAGATGATTGTCAATTGTATTTTTTATGATTGTTACTCTAGTTCGTGAGAAAAAATAATGAAAAAAAAACTTCAAGAAAAAAAAAGTAGTGAAAAAGACAAAAACTAGTAAAAAAGGGTAAATATGCAATTTTCTAAAGTTTAGTAAAATGAAGGGTAAAATAGTCTTTCTATAATTTAATTTTAATAAATTAAAGCAAAATGGGTAAATTTGCAATTTTACTAGTTAATAGAGGGAAAATATGCAATTTAATTTTTGACTCTGGTATATATGCAATTTCAAAGTTTTTTAAGGGGAAATATGCAAAAAAACCCATACAATAATGGAGCCTCAAGGATGAAGGTGATAAGTCCGGTAGCTCCCTACTCTCTTCTGCTGGAATTTGAAATGATTCTTGTCTTCTTTTTCGGATATGTTCTTCTCTCGTCTGCCTGTCCTTCACTCTACCACAGACATATCTATGAATAACTGTCAGTTTCACTTGCCCAGCTTTGCCCCCATTCGTCTGCCTGTCTTTCTCTTGCTCAGAAGTGTAAATAAACAAAGCGAACAACAACTAACCTGAACAAATGCTAGCCTAAGAATTGCCAGATGAAGAATCGCGACCGAAATCGCCCTGCTGTGTCGCCGGTAGAAGAATCGCTGGCCGGAATCGCCCTGCTGTGTCGCCGGCAGAAGAATCGCTGGCCGGAATCGCCCTGCTGTGTCACCGACCTGAAGATTCTCTGCTGTGTCGCCGTAGATGAAGAAGAAACCCAAACGTCGAGTTTTTTTTTTTTAGAATGATCTGATTTTTCTCTAACTTGATCTTTTAATTTTGAGGAGGGTAGTTTTGTTATTTTAATAGAGAAGGGGAAATATGCAATTTTTATTTAGGCTTGGGTAAATATGCAATTAAGGGTCAATATGCAATTATTTCTTATTGTATTATATACATGACTATTCATAGTTTCTACCCTTGTTTTTTACATAAATCTTGCCCCATTTTCTATGTCAAAAACAATAGAAATTTTTGTCATTTTCTCCATATTGATCAAGACATTGATGTATTGATTCTTGTCCTCTGTTCATCCTTAACCCCTACCCAACGCAATAGGACACGCTAGGAAAGTTCCATGCTGTTCCCATATATTTCCCATGTCTAACACATTTCAACTTATCATAATCAAAAGTTTAAGAAATAGACACAGTTAGACTTTACACGACATTTTATTAAAATTGCAATTATTATAACATCGCCCCAGAAGAAATTGCAGGTATTAACAGCATTGTTACATGGAATTTTTGTAATTGTTCATTTGGGATGATTTTTTGGTACCGTAATGGATTAAAGTTTTGGCATTTTGTTTTCTATTTAGATGATTGTCAATTGTATTTTTTATGATTGTTACTCTAGTTCATGAGAAAAAATAATGAAAAAAAAAAAACTTCAAGAAAAAAAAAGTAGTGAAAAAAGACAAAAACTAGTAAAAAAGGGTAAATATGCAATTTTCTAAAGTTTAGTAAAATGAAGGGTAAAATAGTCTTTCTATAATTTAATTTTAATAAATTAAAGCAAAATGGGTAAATTTGCAATTTTACTAGTTAATAGAGGGGAAATATGCAATTTAATTTTTGACTCGGGTATACATGCAATTTCAAAGTTTTTTAAAGGAAAATATGCAAAAAACTCTAATTATTAAACTTAAAGGCTATCCATTAGAACATAAACGACTAAAATTGTAATTTCCCTTAGATATTTTAAGAAGATTTTGACTTTTTAATGGCTTTATAATCTTCTTTGTAATTTCCCTTAGATATTTTAAGAAGACTTTTGACTTTTTAATGGCTTTATAATCTTCTTTCCCCTCAACTTCGTTTCAGAACCTATCTCTCTCCTGATTTCACAACCTCTTCTTCTTAAATGGCTTCTACTTCATCTGCCCCAACAACCCATTACGAGTATGACGTCTTCCTAAGTTTCAGAGGGGAAGACACTCGTCATTCTTTTACCGATCATCTTTATAAGGCCTTACATCAAGCGGGGATCAGGACTTTCAGGGACGATGATGAAATCCGTCAAGGTCAAGAACTGAAGCCAGAAATCGAGAGATCAATAACAACTTCTCGAGCTTCAATAATTGTAATTTCAAGCAACTTTGCAAACTCAAGATGGTGCCTTGATGAGCTTTCGTTGATCCTCCACCAAAAGAGGAATGCCGGTCATTTGGTTTTCCCTGTGTTTTACGGCGTCGATCCTTCGGATGTCAGGAACCAGCGAGGAAGCTTCGCGATTGAAGCGAAAGAAGGTTCAAAATGGACGGAGGATAATGTGATTCGGTGGAAGGAAGCCCTAACAGAGGTGGCTGGCTTAAAGGGGACGTCTCCTTCAGGGTATGCTTCAATATCTCTCCCATTAGAATACTTTCTTTTTAGTTATTGCTACTTTAGTTTTGACTTGCCAATTTAGGATTTTTAAATCTCAAGATAAATTAAGTGTAAGCCTAGCAAACTGGATGGGTCCAGTGGGGCGGATCCAGGATTTTTTTTCTATGGGTTTACTTTTTTGGGGTGGTCAAATTTTAACAGCTATACGTTAAGATTTTCGGGTCGGGTCGGGTCGCGGAACATAATAAAGACGTAAATTTTATATTAAATTTCCATTAGCGTTAACCCTAAAGAAATCCATATTCACAATTCCAATCTCAAAAACATATTTATGCACTATAAATCTAAACCTGCAAACTATATAAAAAAATAAAAAGTTATTATGTTGTTAGATGGTTACACTTCACCTTAACGAAACACAAATACAAATCTTCTTTTCATATTCTCCATGCCCGATTGGCTTCATCTCATTTATGAACGCATGAACTTTTTTCATATAACTTGGTTATAACAAATAAATAATCAACATAAACGATTAAACTTGAGCATAAGGTGGCTGATATAATTTTAAATAATATCAAAAGATTATATTAACCTCCCTAAAATAAAAACCATCAAGGTTATCTTTATAGTAATTTAAATAATACCTAAATATCAAATTAACAAATTAAAAAATTAACATCCGGAATCATAGTCTCCAATTCTATGTTTCAAAGACTAACATCAAAATTCACTAATCATAGATCTATACGTGATTAAGGGCATGTTTGGCTAACCTTATTTTACCTAAAAAGGACTTTTTGTGAAAAAGACTTATTAACTTATTACTTTTTGAAAAGTAGTTTTTAAGAAAGTGTTTCGATTACCTTATGGGGTGGGAAAAGCGAATAATTCAATAATTTGTTTTTTAAAAAGTGTTTGGCTTAGCTTATTGATGTAAAATGACTAAAAGGGACATTCTTTCATAAGTCAACAAATATAAGGAGTGTTAAATCAGGTGTAATCTAGTAATTTGGTCTTTGAAAAGTTATAAGGTGATCAAAACGTCACAAGCCCCTAACTTCTCAAAAATGACTTTTTGATGACTTTTTCTTTTTTTCAAAAAGTCATTTTGAAAAGGACTTTTAGGTTTACCAAACACTAAAACTCTTTTTTAGCTTTTTGATTAAGTCAATAAGTCATAAGTTGGGTTGGAAAAGCTTAGCCAAACATGCCCTAAAAGTTCTATGTTTCAAATGTGTAATGCCTAAACAATACCATATAACAAAATCATCTAAAAATTTTCAACAAATTAATACACAACAATAAACAAATCAAGCAACTACTTTAGCAAATTGAGTGGAAAATGTAGAAAAAACACATGAGAAGAGAGTTATAGACATACAATGGATGGAGTGGTGGAGCGGAGACGGCTGAAGTGGTGGAGCGGAGATGGCGGCCGGAGGTGGAGCTGGGGCTGGTGTGAGTGGTGGTCGTTAGAGAGGGATGAGGGTGGAGTGGAGGCTGTGCTTGCACTGCTACGGTAATGTTATTCTAACTTCTTCCAAACCCTAAATGTGTTTAAATTTAAAAAGGAAAAAGAAAAAAAAGGAACAAAAAAAAACTCGCTTGGATGTCTGATTCGAGATTTGAACTCGGGATGTGACGATAGGAGAATGTGTGGTAACCAGTGGACTGCCATAGCATCTATATTTATGGGTTCACCAAATTTTTATTTATGGGTTTCTTTTCGATTTTCTATCTACATTTACACTATAAATTAAAAACCGACTGGGTTCCTGGGAACCCGATCTTTGTACATAAGTCCGCCCCTGGATGGGTCGGGTTGGTTTATGTGATGGGTCAAAACTGGTTGTTGCCGAGCCAATACAGGTTTGGAGCAAACAAGTTCGGATCAAACGGGCCGTTTAAAAAAAGGTATCAATTTGGTTCAGGTCAACTTGGCTTGAGGTGAAAAAAAGTTGCGCTGAAATGAGTTGTTTTATAAAAAAAAAATCCCAAAATAGGTTGACCCGCTATATTGTTTATGGTGGCTAGTGGGCAGTGGCGATGGTGTAGGCAGAGGTATGGTGGTAGATACAAAGGCGGTGGTGAGAGGTGGAGGTTGCAAAAACAACTTTCGGTTGTGGAGTGTGGTGATGGGTGTGTTGGTGGTTGCGGCGACAACGTAGTGGTCAATGGCAGTGGAAGTGGCACCCAGAACGAGTAGGTGGTGGAGGAATAATGGTCATGGGTGATGATAATCCATTTGTACCCTTTTTAAGTTAGTAACTTTTATGATAGCTTTCTGTTTGACGCGTCTTGTTGCGTGCCGGATTCGAGATCGGCAGCGAATCTCCCAAATTAACAAAAAGTACGTAAACTTTTTTTTTTTGAACGACCAACAAATTCAATTTTATTCAAATTAGCCGCCGGATTAACATTGTGTTAAACCGAACGACATGCACCGATTACATCATACACCCATACATATCAAATCAAAATTACACCATTTCTCCCACGTTAAACTAAACGTTTTTGACCGGTTTTGATACGCTCCAGATTGGGCTGGGAGCCTCTGAAGATGGCCTCATTTCTACTCCTCCATATACACCAGATGGCGGTTTGGACTACCAAGTAAACTATCTTCCTCCATTTATCCGAACCTCTCGCTTTCTTGTGGTAACTGATCAAATCCGCCACCCCGAACATGAAGAAGCCATGGAGTCCGCACCAGCTAGCAACAAAGTCCCACACTGCTTGGGACATTCCTCATGAGACAAAAAGGTGTTCAGCCGTCTCCCGCTGAAACCCGCATAAGCTGCACAAACTCGATCTGACTTGCACCCCTCTTTTCTCCAGATTATCCACTGTTGGCAGCCTATTTAAGCTTAGCCTCCACACAATGAAATTCACTTTTACAGGCAACAAGTTATTCCAATCGAAACCATTCCCCAAATCTTCAAAGGAGGCCGCTTGCAGCTGTTTTTTTCCACTGCATACCGAAAATGCCCCTGAGGAATCTAGCGACCATGCCCAACTGTCTTGACCTGATAGACCACTTATCCCTGCAATTATCCCATAGAGAGCAGCCAATTCATTCGTTTCCGTAGCCGATGTTGGTTGACACGTCCAATCGAACGATCGTACAAAATACACCACTCGACACCCCATACCTTTCAGCAACCGTCACATGTTCCTTCTTCTCTAAACCGAATAACGATGGGAATTTTCTGCATAATGGCTCATCCAAGGTCCACCAGTCATTTTCATTCAACAAAGGAACTTAAATACAAAATATGGAAACATAAAACATGGGAAAATGGGATAATGCAAACTGGAAAAGTGTAGAACGTGGGAACATGCAAACTTGAAATAAATAACGGAACTAAAATGTAAACGTGCGGCAGAGCTGGCAGGAAGTAATCGTGGGTTTTCCTGGTCAATTCGGGTAGACCGTATCACGTCTACTAACTTGAGTAGGCACAAATTAACCAATTGACTAGTTTAAGGTGATCGAAATGAACCCTATTGATTTTTTATACCCAAACCTATCCATTCTTTAAATAATGGGTCGAGATTGTCACATTTGGTATTTGCGGCTGATGGGGGTGGTGGCAAGGACAGTGGTGGAAGTACAGGCGGTGACTTGTGATGGTGGTGGCAAGGACGGCGGTGGAAGTAGAGGGGACGACGGTGGTAACAAAGGAGACAACAGTGGGATGTGGCGGCTGTCATTGGTAATGGTTTGCTGACCTCGCTATAACTATAAGTTATAAAGTTTTTTAAGAGCACCCGGTTTGCTAAAAGCTATGTTACTTTGCACAATTTGATGGCTCTTTTCATAGTAGAGTTTTGAAAACTTTTTTATTTAAATAGTAAACAATACAATTTTAATGTAAACAAATGTAATGAATTAAGCAACCACATTGACGCCAGTAGGGTGAACATTGTTCAGTTTTTCATATTAGATTACAGCTTTTTTCAGAATGAATGTACATTTTATATGTACACTTTGGTTGATCATTTCTGGTGGTTTTAATCAAATTTCATGAATTACATTAGTTTTGGATGTCTTGCTCTAAATGTGATCCTTTTCCTTTCCAGGTCTGAAACGGCCTTCATTGCTGATATTGTTCAAAAAGTTTACTGTGAACTAGATTTGAAACTCCTTAGCACTCCGACGGGTTTAACTGGTATAGACACTCGAGCTGAAGGTATTAATTCATGGTTGAGATCTGTACAGCCTGATCATTCTGTTCTAGCAATTTGTGGCATGGGAGGAAGTGGCAAAACAACACTTGCCAAATACATTTATAACTTAAACAAGCAAAACTTTGAATGCAGCAGTTTTCTTGAAGGGATTGAGAATCAACCTGGTGTATTGCTTGGTTTACAGAAACAACTTCTCAGAGATGTTTCAGGAATTAACATAATGATATCTAATCTTTCTGAAGGAGCATTTCAGATCGAAAAGGTTATAGAAAAAAAAAGGGTGCTTATTGTTATTGATGACATCGATGACAAAGATACACTAAACACTTTAATTGGAACAAAGGTTTTGCATACACAAAGCAAAATTATTATAACAACAAGGAATCTAAGCATACATACATGGTTTGGGTCCATATCTCTTGGGTGCCATGTCCACAAAATCGAATTGTTAAATGTTCATGAATCATTGGAACTTTTAAGTTATCATGCCGTTGGATCTAAAGTTCCTATGGAAGGTTTTGAGGAGCTTGCAACACAGTTATCACAATATTGTGAAGGGAATCCGCTAGCTCTTAAGGTATTGGGTTCTTCTCTATCTGAAGGTCAGGGGATAAGAATTGAAACATGGAGAAGTACAATGAATTCATTGAATTCCTTGAAAGGAGATATTAATAATAAAATCCAAGGTGTACTACAAAAGAGTTTTGATACCTTGCCATGTGAGAGTCACCGAGAGTTGTTTCTCCATATTGCTTGTTTGTTTCTTGGTGAGCCGGCATTTCATGTGGAAAGCACATTGGAGGATGACTATCATGCAAAATCTGGGATTGTGACCCTCATTAACAGATGCCTTGTTACTGATCCAAGAGTTAGTGGTCCCAAACTGGCAATGCATAAACTCCTACAAGATATGGCAAGAAATATAGTTCGAAAGGATTCCAAATATCCTGCAAAACATAGTAGAGTTTGGCGTGATGATGAATGTAAAACTTTGTTGAGGAACGGAGATGTAAGATGCTTCTTGCGTTTATCGTTATGCTCATTGTACATATCACAACCTTTCATTTCAAGTAAGCATTCTCTAATTTCATGTCTTTCTCCGTTAGGGTTCCAAGAAAATTGAAGGCCTGGTGTTGAAGATGCGAGACGATACGCAAGGGATGGGATCAAAGGTAAGTCTAATAAGTAAATTAGTGTTTGATACTTGGCAAGAATTACAAGAATTTTTCAATACCATAACTGTCACACATCAACATAGTTGTCTTCTTGACCAAATTTGAGCAGTTATTTTAATGAAATTAATTAAAAAGTAAATTTACGTTCTTCCCCTTAGCCTAATTATAAGAATTTCTCCACCATTGTGTAGACTTAACCACCATAATGGTTGATTGGCTAATTGCAACGCAAATTGACATCTGATTGAGCTAGAATGACACAAAACAGTATGAATCTGATTTTGTTCACTCTTTCCTGTTCATAAAAACATGATTCATTCTAAACCCATTAAATTGAAAAAAGAAACAGTTTTGAGATTTCCTCGCCTGTTTGTCTTTGAAAGAAAATTGTTATTTTATTTGTTTTGTTTTGTGGTTAACGATCAATTATTACGTTTTGCCCTCAAATTGTTCATACATATTACGACCAGGACTAAAGAATATATTATTTACCTAGTGATCATTATAAGGCATACTGAATTTGCAGGCATTTAAGACAAGTTCCCTTATAAAGATGAAGAACTTAAAATTTCTCCATCTAGATAATGTGGAACTCACCGGGACCTACGAGAATTTTCCAGATCTAAGATGGTTGAAGTGGGATAAATGTTATCTAAAAACAATACCCGCAGGCCTATTAACAAACTGCTTGGTGGCATTAGATATGAGTTTTGGAGATTTGGAAGAGTTCAACCCACCCATGGTACAAGGAATTCAGTCTTCTGTTTATCACTTTACCTTTTAGCTTCTCAGTGTTAGATAATCTTCATTTGAATGTACAATGATATATTCAACTTGTTATTCGTGGAACAGGTTCTTAATTCGCTCAAGGTTCTAGATCTCTCTCGGTCTAACAAACTTGTCAGCATCTGCAATTTCGACCGACTCCCTAAACTTGTGTTTTTGAACCTCCTTGGCTGTATCAGTTTGAGTCATGTTTGTGAAACCATAGGATACCTTAAGAATCTTTCCTTCTTGAGCTTGGTAGAGTGCACTAGGCTGTGGAAGGCTTCATCGAATCAGCCTTTGTTTGCCTTACCCCAATCATTATCTATTTTGACTTTAAGATTCCATGAGAATCTTGAGATCCTGCCCAGTTTCATTGACCTTAAAATGCTTCGAGCCCTTGACTTGACTTCTTGTCCAAACATCAAGTCTCTCCCATGTCTCCCAAGATCGCTAAAGAGTTTGCTTGTAGGATGGTGTACATCGCTGGAGAGAATAACATTCCAATCAGCTCGTTTCACGCTGCAGAATTTTTTTTATGCAGGTTGTTTCAAACTGTTTGAGATTGAAGGCCTTTTTAAGTTAGTATCCATAGAAAAACTTGATGAAGCAGATCTGGGACATATGCAATGGATTAAAGCGTATAAAGATCATAAGGTGGACCTGGTTGGTGATCAGATTTCTGAAGGCAGAACTTGGAATATCCAGGTTATCTCTTTCTCAGTTTCTCACAAATATCCAGCAAAATGTTTAGTATATGATGAAGTAATTGAGTTTTGTGTGTAATATATATAGATGTTGTATGAATTTGGTATAAGAAGCACCTATTTGCAAGGCATAAAGGATCAAAGCATGGCGACACATCAGTATACGTCCTCATCCAAGTTTTTATCCTTTCGTGTGCCTCTGCATCCAAAGAAGCATAAAATTCATGGATTAAATGTAACGGCCTTATACAGATCATCAGGTGGTGAAACTGAGCCGCCTCCTTTGTTCGCCAGAATCAGTAACCGAACCAGGGGTGTTACCTGGGTATACAGCCCTGTGGTGTATTGCAAACCCAGAGTTGATGAAGATGTTGTGTGGTTAAGTTATTGGCCAATTGGCAACTTATTAGACGCTGGTGATGATGTTTATGTGGATATCCTAACGGAGGAAGGAAGGATATTAGGAGGTGGGTATGGTGCGAGCCTTGTGTATAAGGATGGCGGTGAAGTAGAGAAAGAAGAAGAAAAGAGTGAGGAGGAAGTGATTGGAGGAGATCTGTCTCGATTCAAGGTAACCAAAGGAGGCTACTATCTTTGCCGTAGTAATTTCTTCAACTCAATCATCCCTGCTACTTTGTTTGGAGACAATATTCATATTACTGGTAAGTTCCTAGTTGTTTGAACAATTGATTGTCAATGTTTTATACTTGATATTAATATTTGATATTAAGATACATAATGATAAGCACTTATTGTCATAGATTCAGGAAGATGGAGAACATGTAGTGTGTTAAAATCTTATGAGGAATACAATAATTTCCGAAACCCCAATCACTATGTATGTATACACCTTTACTTTTGTTTGCTTTTAATGTTACATCCATTAGCAAATTCTTATTTCCATTTCGTTTCTTTTCTTTTCATTTTATTTTTACTTTGTTTGACTGAGTTCTTATTATAATGGTTCTTATTGTCCTTTGTTGTTCAATCCAACTTTTTTTTCCCAGAAATGCAAAGTAAAGCTGGCAGTGAACTTTAACAGTGAAAGTGAAATAAATAAGATAGAGAAGGCAGTTTCTAGTGTTCCGGGTGTTGAATCTGTTTCCAGCGACAAAGAAATAGGAAGATTGATTGTCGTCGGGCGTTTTGATCATCAAGCAGTTGTAACATGTGTGAGGGAATTTGAGAAGATGGTTCAGGTCCTACAAACCTTTTTGAATTTTGAAGAGTAAGATGATGTTGAAATTTATACCGGTGCATAAATATAATTTTATATAATAAATAGTAAAGAATATTTGTAAAAAAACTCGTGACACGTATAGTCGTCAAGATTTATCTTTTAAAAATGAACTTTGATGTACTATTTACTTATTATAAAATTTTACTTTGGTTTTTTATTTATTATTAGGTTAAAAACATATGTATTACATGGGTTGAATCCTATTTTTATGATACATTCAAATTATGATATATAATTATTTTAGTTAGTTTTATGCACGTTCATGCTAATTTGTTTATTTCATTTATAAAACACTTGTCTCAAATTTGTAGTCAATAGAATTTGTGGTACAAAAGGTGGAGATCGATCCCCACATTTTTATAGGAAAATAAGGTGAAAATGCACCAGGAAGTGAAACGTGTCTAAAAAAATATTCAGGAAATTTTTTTTATGAATTATACCGTAGAATTAATTCTATTTGAATTAAGTATAGAATTGTTATATTTAAAAATAGTGTTCTTTCTAAGACCGTGGGGTATGGTGGGGCTTGGGTTGAGGGCATGAGTTGACACGTGGAGTTCGAGCCCCCCCCCCCCCATCGCCTAGTGACGTGTCCATGGGGTATGGGCGTATGGCGGGGCGTGGGTGCACCACGTGGGTTGGCGGTGGACAGCGAATAGGAGGCCGCCACATCGGATCTCAAGCCCGCCCCACGCCCGGCTTCAAACCCAAGCCCCAAGGGCCACGCCCCAACCCAAGCCCCAAGGGGTGGTGTGGTGGCTTGGGCGTTTTCCCCCAACCCATGCCCCATACCCTATGATAGGTTTAAACCAAATATAACAGTATGCCTAACATGACAAAGGTGAAATTAAGTTGTCTAGATTTGACATTTGAAAGAATTGTGCGATTATAACGGTGAGTCCAAACCATTATAGCGATACGTCTAAAAACACTTACAATTTGATAGAACCATATGCCCCGACCTAGAATAATTATTTGATTCTAGTGAAAAAAAAAACAATAATAAAAAGATTAAGTATATATCAAACGCGCGCTTTTCATTCCTAATTTACTATAATTTGAATCACCAAACTCTAGAGTATATATATCTACTCATAATAAAAACAGACATTTATCCTTATCTAATTTTTTAAAATTATTTATAGAAAACAAATATTTGTTCTTATCTAATTTTTTGTTAAAGCAAACTTTTATCCTTATCTAATTTTTTGTTTAAAATTATCTATAGAAAAAAAAATATTTATTGTTATCTATTTTTTTGTTTAAAATTATTATTATTTAATATCAGAGATAAATAGGAAAATAAGGTGAGAATGTACCAGGAAGTGAGTGTTAAGATAGACAGAACAATGAAATATACATATCCATCTACTTCATCGGCCTTGATTATCAACACAACTACACTCGAAAAATTGAAAATTATCGGGCTGGAGTTCCTACCGAATCTGCAAGCTCTTCTAGTAACTCCCGTTGCTCCATAGAAGCACAAGACTGCATAACAAAAAGCCAAATAAATGATAATAAGTAATTAAGTATAAGTAATATTCATAATAAAAATATAAAATTGGTGGAAAGAAGCTGGAATAGAACCTGAATGGCTGTCTCGATGTCACCATCAAGAAATGAAGTGAGCTCAAAGTTCATCTTTAATCTGTGATCGGTGACCCTATTGTCCTAATGAAGACATTAACATAGTAGAAACGATGTTATTTTAATAACAAGGGTATAGAGCCAATATACCAAACTTAAAGGTACTATACTAATAAATGATACCTTGTAATTGTATGTACGGATCTTTTCTGAACGAGAACCACTACCAACCTGCCATTAAAGACACATCGTTAATCTCACAGTGGTGTTTAAAATTTAAATGTTTATAATGCAACTTATGGTTTAAGAGAATTAACTTTCAAACCTGAGATTTTCTTTGATTTCTTTGAGACTCTTGTTGTTCCTTCAGTTTGATTTCATACAGTTTTGCTCGCAATAACTAAAGGGCACGCGTTTTATTTTTAAGTTGACTCCTTTCTTCTGTGCAAAAGATTCTGATTCCAGTTGGTTTGTGGAAAAGATCCACTGCTGTTTCCACCTTATTCACATTCTGACCTGCATATTAAAATACACACATACTTAATATATACTTAAACAAATGAAATCAATAACATAGTTTGTGTTATTACGTATAAGGCATGAGACAGAAGAAATACGTGCTAAAGAGTAATACCTCCAGCACCACCGGATCTTGCAGTAGTAAGTTCAATGTCTTTCGGATCAATTACCACATCAACCTCTTCAGCCTGAAACAAATATGTTATCAAGTGTGAAAATGTAAATTATAAAAGATTTAAAATATTTATTGGGAGTGGCTAGTATTTTAGATAAGGTTAGGGAGGGGAGGTTTGAGATGGTTTGGGCATGTTCGGATGAGACAAGTGACGGCTACAGTTAGATCAGTAGAAACTCTGGCTGTGGAGGGGAGGTGGAGTAGAGGCAGGTCGAAAATGACTTGGGAAGAGCGAGATAGAAAGGATTTGTTAGACTTACACCCCTCTGAGGCTAAGTAGTTAATGTGGTAAAATATCGGATATCCGTCAAGGACCGATATTTGAGATATCGGTTATCGCGGTGGGATATCGAAATTTTGATATCATGCTAAACTTATATATATAGCAATTTAACACTAACAATTTAGTATACTCTCCTACCATTAACAAATGAGCCTTTTACAACTTGCAAAACACCAACAATTGTTGCACGTAGGAACTGACTAAGACTTAAAACACTAACATTTAATAGTAACAACTAACAATTAAGACTTAAAACACTAAAAGTAGCAATAAGAAGAAAGACGAATGGAAGAAATAAGAAGAAAGGTATTGATATCGGGAAAATCGGTGATATATCGATCAAATATTGGTCCAATATCGGTCAATATCGCCGATATTATCGGTACCGATATTCTAACCGATGTTTTGCACCGATATCTCAGTAGAGGACCGATAACCGATATATCACTGATATATGATATATTGGTGATATATCGGGATATTAACTACATAGCTCTGAGGACATGGTTGAGGATAGGGGTTCATGGAGACGCCAGATTAAGGTTAAGGACTTTTAGGAGGATGACACAGTTCTGTATTAGTTTCTCATTTTAGGAGCTTAGCTTCTTTAGTCCATTTTGGTGGCCTAGGAATATTACAGCTGACATATGTGTCTATTTGAAGTGTTATCTATTCCTATTACATGTTTCCATCTTTTTTTGGTAGCTTAATAAGAATATGTTTAGTACTATTTATGTAGTTATATGTATTTTCCTGTTTTTATGCCGACTCTTTTGCCTAGATAGGATTTTATGTGGTCATATGTCTTTTTCTGGTTTTTATTTAACTCTTTTGCCTGGATATGATTGTGGAGTCGGGGGTCTCACTGGAAGCAGTCACTCTATCCCCCGTGATAGAGGTAAGGCTGGCCTACATCCCAACCTCCCCAGAACCCACCGATAGCTAGGCTATGAGTGGGATTATACTGGGTACGATTGATTGATTGTAATTGTATATGATACGCATTATTTGTAAAAAGATTTATAACATTGGACAAAAAGTGTTTGATTTGAATATGAAAAAAAGAGTAAAATGGTGTTTCGTTCTTGAGGTTTGGTCAGTTTTGCGACTTTTGTCCAAAGTTATATTTTTCCGCATTTGGATCCAAAAGGTTTGAAATTTTGCCATTTCAGCCAGCTCGTTAACTCCATCCACTTTTCTCCGTTAAGTCAAGAGTATTTCCGTCTTTTTTGTTAACTCAACGGGCAATTCGGTCTTTTTCACTTTATGTACAAGCATTTAGCATAATGCACAAGTGTTCAAAATACCCTTACTAAACACAAAAAACGAAAACAATTTTCATCCGGTTCGTTAAAGGTCTCTCCTTGGAAAGGAGTGGTAAGATTCATCAAACGAGGGAAGCTAAGTCCCAGGTATATTGGACCTTTTGAGATTATTAGAAGAATAGGACCTGTAGCCTATCAGCTACAACTGCCAAAGGAAATGGCAGGAATACATGATGTGTTTCATGTATCTAATCTCAAGAAATGCTTAGCTGATGAATCGCTAATGGTACCTCTTAAGGATATAGAGGTAAATGAATAACTCAAGTTTGTAGAAAGGCCTTTACAGATCGAAGACAGGAAAGTTAAGAATCTCAAGCATAAGAGATTAGTTCTGGTCAAAGTGAAGTGAGACTCCAAAAGAGGACCTGAGTACATATGGGACCTTGAATCTGAAATGCAAAGGAAATATCCACACTTGTTCCAGTAGATCTCGAGGACGAGCTCTAAAACAAGGTGGGGAGGATGTAACAATCCTCAATAAACCGACACCCTCATAATATTTCCGACACCCTAGTATATTTTAAAATATCCCATTATATCCCAAAATACACCCCATACGCGAAAACGGGCCCCAAATACATTAAATATTATTAAAAATAATTAAAAAGTGAATTTTTGGGCTGAGGCGGGCCGCGTAAACCCCACCCCAAGCCTGACGCGGGCCGCGTCAACTTAAGGTTTGGCACGGCCCTGGGCCGCCACGTGGCCCAACACATGTCGAGCCTAGTTGATGATCCGGATGGGCTACGCTTTGACCTGAGGTCAACGCGGGCCGCGTAAGCCTTAGCTTACCTTTACGCGGGCCGCGTGAAGACCAGATTCAGCAACTATATAAGAAGGCCATCGGGTTTCATTCAGAATCGTTCAAATTCGTTTTCTTTCTCTAAATTTCTGATAATAGGCATAATACACGGGTATTATACCCCCCTAATTAGCGAAGTTCTGCTCCGTTGTAAGTATTATAACCCCTGTATATGTATTAGATACGCTGCCCGATTGATCTAGGGTTTCGTAACGGCTGTCGTGGTTCTGCCCGACATAGTCGTTGGAATGCCGTCTCGGGGTGGGTATTACTAATGTTAAAATGGGTTATTATACTAACGCGTGTGCATTTGTGTAAATTATAGATTGTCACCAGGAAACCCTTACGGAAAATCTAAGACAGCAACGTGAGTTGATCCACTTTTTGTAAACCTTTTTATTAACTGTTTTACAAAACCTTAAATACTTTTCCATGCGAATAACAGTTATTTAGTATTTGTAAGAATACAATTATGATGAGTATGTTGGGGTTTTGTATACAAAATTTGTTACCACCTGGTCAAGGAGTAACATTTCCACAAGTCGGGTTTGACAGTACCATGGATGTTAATTGTTATGTCTTGGAAACAAATATAATTGCGGGATCGCCCTCAATACTGTACACTGGGATTTTTACTTAAACTTGATTAAACTGGGATTCACTGACTAGTATTTCCCACTGACAAATTGTAACACCTCGAAAATTCGTGTTCAATAAAATAACGACACGTTTCATGTAAGAAAAAAGTGTTATAAACCTGGATCCAATTAAAGATGTATGGCAGGATTTAAAAGTGGCGTCATGTTAAATTTATACCTCTGAACGACCTCATTATGAATCCCAAGACCCTAATATGAATAATAAACATCTGGTATACCTTCAAATCCGGTGATTTCTAGTAATAATTGATTCGTATTTGCAAGAGTGGAATCCTACGAAGAAATGCACGACAAACCTTCGTTTATGGCTTTCGTTAAAGTCCAAGGCAACTTTAGAACATTTCATGGTGGTCTAAACTGTTTAGGACCTGTTCAAGAGGCCCCCTACTGAAAATAGTGGCCCAATTTCGTATTACATGGTTGCCTGTTCGGAGCTTGAAAGGCCAACAAATTTTGCCTTCTGGAACAAGCTTATGGACCGTAAAGGTCAAGCCTTACGGTCCGTAAGGCATGCACAGCGACCAGAATGTTGACAGTTGGCTGTTTTGAGCATGTAACCGACTTAGAAAGATATTTTCCACTTCCATGCGCGCCCCCTACTGATTTTTGGGCTTAGGAGCACTTGTAAATGATCTGGGAACAATGCTAGACTTGTGTGGCATGATCATGAGCAACCAAATTCACTATAAAAGGCCCTCATGTTGCAACATTTTGATCATACCTTCCATCTGCATTTGTGGAGCTTCCTGGAGCATAAGATCAGTCCCCAAGCATCTCTAATAGTGCATTAGACTTTGGTAAGTACCCTTGACCTTCCTTAATTGAGTTTTACTTAGTTATTAGCTTAAAAGTCAAACCGTCGTAATTAACGTTTGACTTAGCGATTAATCATTAATGGTCCAGTGATTAGTCGAATTGAAGGTAGTTATAAGTTGGTATTTATGTGGGCAATAAACCCTTAAAAGGGCACCCTCTGATTCCCACTCTAACTAGATCAAATGTCGGGTCAAAGTTGTTTATAAAAAAGTCAACAGAAGCTTAATTTACAAATTAACATGTAATTAGCAATGTAGAAGGCATGTAACCTATTTTATCACTCATATAACTTGGTAATAAGTATAAGAACTGGTCTAAGCTTGTTTGATCCGACAATTTTCTGTTTAGACCCGGTTCGGAACCGAAAGTCACAAAACTTTGACTTTTGCTTTGACTTCAGTTCTGACCTGATTTAGATGGGTTTAGAAATGCCTTAGGGCTTCCTTAGGACCAGGTTACATGTTGGTATAACCCTCTGTGATTGGTTCGTTGTTTGCCCCATTCGTTTACACGTTTCCGTTAATTGCCTAATGTTGACCAATATGCCCTTTTGACCATAAAACGAGAATTTTGGATATGTGAAAGGACAATAATCTTTGTTACTGATTTATAAACATGTCCCTAAATTTTCACATCAATTGGAGGTCTAGATTAGGAGTTATGCTCATTAGCGTAATTAGAACGCCTTTTAGTAATTAAATGGCGTCATTAGCATAAAGCCTATCTAAACCCAATTTTTGACACCAAACCTTTTACCCACTGATGTAATATAATATTTTGGGATTTTTGAAGATTTTTAATTATTTTTAACCTGCTCATAACCTAAGGTTATGACCTTGATTCGGTAATACCGATTATACCCTTTTTGTTCATAAAACGAGTTCTACATAGTATTTTGACACCAATCCAATTGCTACTGATTTTATATAATAAATAAAGTATTTTGAACCTTGTAACCTGATCAGAAAACTCAGATTTCCTGTATAACCCGGAAATCGCTTAAAATGGCTTTTTACGCGTATTAAACACCTAGAATGGGTTTAAAACCATTTTGTAATATAAGACTTATCACCAACTGATATAACCTGATAAATTAAGTTATTTTACTGATTTATTCAGACCCGAATCTCAGAAATTCATTTAATCTCTTTTCTAATCTTTAAAATGACCAAAATACCCCTACGGGGCTTAAATTGAGATAAAACTCGTTTTGGGCATAATGGAAGGTATCCCACTGATATCACAACCTATTTAAGGCATATTAACTTAGGAAACCTGTAAATGACTCTCACGGTTACCCGTTATGCATTATTCGCGTTCGATTCGGTTTATGTAACTAGTTTACATAAATTAGCCGAAACGGGTCAAACCTTGTCGTGTTTATCTCAAAATCCAGAAGGTGTTTAGTTTACCCATTTTATACAAGTCTTCAAACTTGTCGGGTCTAAAACACATTCTATTCCGGTCTTCGCTTAATCGTGCGTTTGAACCGTAGGATTAAATCCAGAAGGTGTTTAGTTTACCCATTTTCTTTAAAACTAACCAGTCTAAGTTTAGGCTTAATTAAAGACCCGTTAGGATTCTAATAGGTTATTATAAACCTTCGTTCCAGAATAGGAGCCCAGTAAAAGCTATCTGTACTTGCTGATTTGATACGACTGGGATTGGATATTATATTTAGCTCAGGTAAATACTTTTAACTTATTTTCCCTATACGGGCTTGGGGTATGGTATATAAAATACCGCTTGGTCGGACATTGAATCTTTAATCGAATAGAGGTTAAGTCATTGATATGCTCTGTTTAAAAATGTTTTGTTTGCTTAAAGCCTTTGGGAGGTTAATGACCATGTCCCGGATATCCTTGGCATCATTTTACGAAATGGCCACGACCTAAGCATGCGGGTGTAGGCGTACACCCGTTGGTGCATAAATAAATATTAAGGTATAACCGCCAGTTTCGGGGGAAACTGTTGTGGGACTATATCATTGTGGTGTGTCTATTGATCTTTAACCCGGCACGAACTAGGCTACTGAACGCATAAGGAACATGTAATTCTCTTACAAGATTATATTCAAATAATTATCCCAAGTTATAAAAAGTTTGTGCCACGTGCATTCAAATCAATTTTTAACCTTTTTAAAATGAGTCGCTTAATTGTATTTACCAGTGTAAACTGACGTATTTTCCCAAAAAGATTAAGTGCAGGTACTACTCGTAATAGGCTGGCTTTCTCCTAGCATCTACAATAAGTCTCGCAAGCTTGGACGACTTAAGACTGTTGAACAATGTTTCCATTTTATTTTTGATCCACCTGTGGATTACTTTCAACTGTTGTGAATACTTGATATTACATTTTATTCGGTTGAAATATATCTATCTTTTGCTTCCGCTGTGCATATTAAATATTGTGTTGTTTGACTATAACGATATCAACTACGTCACGATACTCCCCACCGGGCCCACCGGTGATACGTGGAAATATTGGGGTGTGACAGGTTGGTATCAGAGCCAACATTGAGTGAATTAAACAGTAGCCTTTTGTGTTTAATCTCAATGACACAATTGCACATTCCTAAATTTTCGAGTCTAGACAAAGAACATAGGAATAATCCAAATTTTGTTTTAATTTTAACTTTGTCCTTTATATTTCTTGTTGTATCTTTTATTGTTTTGACAGGAAATATGCCGCCAAGATTTAGAAGAGGAGGACGAGGTAAGGGGCCAATCACCGCCCCCAACGATCACGAAGCCGGGCTTCTCACCGGCGAGCTCCTTCCAATACTATGAGTGCCGATCCTCAGGGAAACTGGAGGACCCATACGGAGCCCGCTAGACGGTCTGTCTCGCACAGCTCAACACCTTCCTATCGTCATTCCTTTGGGCCGCATTCGGGAAACGAGCCCAATAACCCACAGCCTTCATATATACCTCTCCAGCGATCCTTTTCGCACAATTCCTTTGGCGACCCCACTCCTGTTTTTCAAGGCCGGTTCAACCCGGCAAACTATATTCAAGAACCAGTGGGTTTTAACCCATTGGGACCAGAGGACCACTTCTCAGGAGACAATGCAATGGACATGGACGAGGACACGGATCCCGTCGAACCTGCAAGCGGTACCCCCAACCATCCCATCGAGATCTCTGATGGATCTTCCTTCCACGGATCACCCTACGGTGGTCCAGACAGTTTCCAAGCAAGGTTTAACCAACATGAATGGTACTTCACACCTTCTCACCATTCATCACCTCACCAGCAGCAGGATCCCTCTGGGGATTCACGTTTCGTGGTTGTCACTCCACCGCCGCCAGTTCATCAAGCACCTCCAGAACCACCAAGGCATAGGAGGACGGGAGCACGTATATCTGCGCGAGGAGGGGATTTTCGCTTCAGCACCCCCCATCACTCAAGTGGCAGTCACTACCCGCCACTGCATGAAGACCCACAGATGGGTGGGCCCTCAAACCCAATTCCAGAGGTGAGTTCTGCACCAGTTGCATCACAGCCGCCACCATTGGGTTTTGATAACCCGATTCCTGCTTACGCTGGTTCAACGGCGTACAATCCGTTTGAGCAGCCGGCTCACACTCGCTATAACTACGCTGAAGTCGACCCATACCTGGCGGCGTGGAACTACAATGCTATTAACCCCGAAGGACCCTGCGGAACTCCTTGGGGAGTTGGATACCCAGCTTATGGGTACCAACAGCAGCCGTCTCTCCGACCTCCTCATCAGCCGCAGCCACAGCCGCAGGCACCACGGTTCTCCCCACCAGAGCATGAGGAAATTCTTCAAAGATTGGACCAAGTTGAGCGGGTAGTTCACAGAGATCGCAGGGAACGACAAAGTTTCTTCCAGGGATTGACAAGTTTAATAAAAGGGAAGAGCAAGAAAGACCATTGAATCCTTCAATTGTTGGTTGTATTTTCCTTGTTTCAGTTGAGCCCCTGCGTTGGCCTGTCTTGCTGTTTTGACCCCTGCGTGGGTATGTTTGTTTGTTAAGCCCCTGCGTGGGCAAGTCTTTGTTTAAACCCCTACGTGGGTATGTTGTTTGTTTGAGCCCCTGCGCGGGCATGTTATCTTATTAGAAGTCCCGTTTAGGGCAAACTTGTACTCGTTCAGAACTTTGTTGTGGAATGGTTGAATTGAAATTTTCATTGTTTCTATATGCATAAACATAGAATGTGAAATAAATAAATAACATTTTTTTGATCAATCATTATATTAGAATGATAAAATCTAAAAGGACAAGACCTAGCCTTATGTCATTTTAA
This sequence comes from Helianthus tuberosus, assembly GCA_030545235.1. NCBI lineage: Eukaryota > Viridiplantae > Streptophyta > Magnoliopsida > Asterales > Asteraceae > Helianthus > Helianthus tuberosus. Next base: position 192,323,758 of record CM060352.1, on the reverse strand, counting down.
AGACATGGCCAAGACGGTAGTTCTCCAATTAGATTCAGATCCATATTAACCATTTCAATATAGGATTGTTCTGCGTTGAATATTAATAAGAATCTTAAAAAGGTAAAACCTAGCTTGTAGGTCATTATAAAGACTTAGCCAATATGGTAAAACCTGTTTAAAAAGATTCAAATCTCTGCTAACATCTGCAAACGTGTTAACATTCTTAGCTAATGTGATCCGCAAAATCACATATGTCACCCTTGTGTTAATTATCCCAATTCCTTATTATTTAAACATCCGATTGTGATGTAATGCCTACGGGCTATAACTAATGTCATATAAGACAAAAGACAGCCGTAGCTTATAGACTCCCTGTCAAGAAAGGTAATGAATTTTAATTCAAACCTTAATAACTAGATCCTATAAGATCTAAATCTATAATTTAGAATTGTCCACGTGACTAGGCCTGTTGTGCCAATATTATATTTCATTCTAGAACTAAGGGTTACTAATAAAAAGTCCCGAAAGAAATTTCTTAACAAATTAACTAGTATAGCTCTTTAATTACCATGGTTAATAAATTATCAAGATGACAGACCTATTATAATTCCTTAAATAAATTATTGTCGATATCTTATGTAACAGTTCAAACCACAATGGCTGACTCGGATGAGATCAACAGTCACCCTAGGGAAGATCATAGTAAAACCCGAATTAACATCGCGGGTGAAGAACTACAAGCATTGATAGACAATGCTGTTACAAAGGCAATAGAGCGGCAGTATCAGGAATATAGCGGGACTCGGAGTAGGACCCTATCCGCACCACATTCCAAGCCTAAGACTCATTCTGAGGCTCACAGCAAGCCACCACCCTCTAAGAAGGAAGAACCAAAGAAAGTTGATGACGATCGTCAGTCCTCAAATCAATAAAGTGTTCCGTCTCAAAAGATCGTACTGAACCAAGGACCCCGTGACAAGGGTTGCTCCTACAAATATTTTGTTTCATGCAAACCCAGGGATTTCACTGGGGGAAAAGGGGCTATAGACTATATGACGTGGTTGGATGAGATGGACACCGTGGTTGATATCAGCGGGTGCGCTGATAAGGATGTAGTAAAGTTTGTATCTCAATCGTTCAAAGGTGAGGCCTTAGCCTGGTGGAGATCTTTGATCCAAGCTACAGGGAAAATCCCATTGTACAATATGACTTGGGATCAGTTTGTGTCACTGATCAGGGAGAACTACTGTCCTCAGCATGAGGTCGAAAAGATTGAGTCGGATTTTCTGTCATTGGTAATGAAAAATCTGGATTGCCAAGCTTACCTTACGAGCTTTAATACGATGTCAAGATTGGTTCCGTATCTGGTAACCCCAGAACCCAAAAGAATAGCTCGTTTCATTGGGGGTTTAGCCCCAGAGATTAAGGCAAGCGTGAAGGCCTCTCGGCCAACTACTTTCAGATCTGTAGCTTATATATCTTTGTCCCTCACACTGGACGCGGTCAGACAGAGATCGCTGAGGAACACGGATGCCGAGAAAAGGAAACGTGATGATGACAATTCACGAAGGTTAGACAAGAAGCACCGAGGAAACAATGACCACAAGAAAGGGTCTGGGTCTAAGAAGGATGGGCATCAATCTGGAGATAAGCCCAAGTGTAAGATCTGCAAGAAACAGCACTTCGGGAGGTGCAGATATGAATCGAAATCCCAGTCTCAGACGAGGCCATGTGGGATTTGCAAATCTTCGGAACACAAGACCCTAGAGTGCAAGAAGCTGAAGGATGCAACGTGCTACAGTTGCAACGAAAAAGGGCACATTAAGACAAACTGCCCGAAATCTGCAAAGAAAGTTGAGGAAGGAAAGAAGACCAATGCCAGGGTCTTTCAGATGAATGCACAGGAGGCCATCCAGAACGACAACGTGATCACAGGTACCTTTCTCATAAATGATGTTTATGCTAGAGTGTTGTTTGATTCTGGAGCGGATAAGTCTTTTGTGGATAACAAGTTTTGTGAGTTGTTGAAATTGCCTGTAAAAACCTTAAGTGTGAAGTATGAGGTGGAATTAGCTTATGGAACCATAGAAACCGTCTCAACTATGTTAGATGGATGTGTGATATCCATTAGGAACCACTCTTTTCCTTTGTCCTTACTTCCCTTTAAGCTATCCGGTTTTGATATAGTGATAGGCATGGACTGGTTATCTTATAACCAGACCCAGATTGTCTGCAATAAGAAGCAAGTGGTGATCAAGACTCCGTCTGGTGAATCACTTACCATTCAGGGAGATACCCAGTATGGACTGCCTGAGCAAGTGACTATGCTCAAGGCCTCTAGATGTTTGAAGAAGGGTTGTGTCATCTACATGGCACAAGTGACTATCGACGAGCCGAAGCCCAAGATTGAGGATATCCCCGTCATTTCTGAATACCCTGAAGTTTTTCCTGAAGAACTACCTGGTTTACCACTAGATAGGTAAGTAGAATTCAGAATTGACAGTATCCCTGGAGCAGCACCAGTAGCAAGGGCGCCTTATAGGTTGGCACCAACAGAGATGAAGGAATTGAGAACGCAACTAGATGAATTGCTAGCCAAAGGTTTCATTAGACCTAGTTCGTCTCCTTGGGGAGCGCCAATCTTATTTGTCAAGAAGAAGGATGGATCGATGCGTCTGTGCATCGATTACCGTGAGCTTAATAAGGTCACTATCAAGAATAGGTACCCATTGCCCAGAATCGACGATTTGTTCGATCAGCTTCAAGGGGCAAGTTACTTCTCTAAGATTGATTTAAGGTCAGGCTATCATCAACTGAAGGTTAGAGATGAAGACGTATACAAGACTGCATTTAGGACTCGTTATGGTCACTACGAGTTCTTAGTAATGCCTTTTGGGCTCACTAATGCACCAGCGGCATTCATGGACCTCATGAACCGTGTCTGCAAACCATACTTGGACAAATTTGTTATCGTCTTCATTGACGACATTCTGATTTATTCAAAGAATCAGGCCGACCATGAGAAACATCTTCGATGTATTCTTTCACTACTTCAGCAGGAGAAGCTCTATGCCAAATTCTCTAAATGTGAATTTTGGCTTCGAGAAGTCCAATTCCTTGGACATGTGGTTAGTGAAGGCGGAATCCAAGTAGATCCCGCTAAAGTTGAAGCTGTCATGAATTGGCAAGAGCCAAAGACGCCCACAGAGATTCGCAGTTTCTTGGGATTGGCAAGATACTACAGGCGCTTTATTGAAAAATTTTCAAGGATTGCTGCACCCCTAACTTCCTTGACTAGGAAGGATATTAAATTCAACTGGGGACCCAAGCAGCAAGAATCTTTCGATATTTTGAAGCAAAAGTTGAGCAATGCTCCTGTACTGACATTGCCTGAAGGTACTGAAGAATTCGTGGTTTACTGTGACGCATCACACACTGGCATGGGGTGTGTACTTATGCAGAAAGGCAAGGTTATTGCCTATGCTTCACGTCAGTTAAAGGTGCATGAAAAGAATTACACCACCCATGACTTGGAGTTGGGTGCCGTTGTATTTGCACTGAAGCTATGGAGACACTATTTATATGGTATCAAGTGTGTGATCTATTCTGATCACAAGAGCCTCCAGCACCTGTTTAACCAAAAGGATTTGAATATGAGACAACGACGTTGGATGGAAACTTTGAATGATTATGATTATGAGATAAGATACCATCCTGGCAAGGCAAATGTAGTCGCCGATGCCTTGAGTTGAAAGGAAAGGGTGAAACCCATCAGAATCAATGCCAAGAGCATTGAGGTAAAGAATGGTTTGAATGAAAGGTTGTTAGCTGCGCAGAAGGAAGCTGTGCTGAAAGCTAACTATCCTAATGAAAAGCTAGGAGTAACCGAAGAACAGTTATCTCAGGGCAATAGAATTCTGAGATTGAATGGACGAATATGGGTTCCAGTTTATGGAGGACTTCGAGATGTTATCCTCCAGGAAGCCCACAGTTCTAAATATTCCGTTCATCCTGGAGTTGACAAGATGTACCAGGATCTGAAAGCAAATTTTTGGTGGATAGGCTTGAAGAAGTCTATAGCTACCTATGTAGCTAAATGTTTGACGTGTGCGCAAGTCAAAGCTGAACATCAAAAGCCGTCAGGTTTACTACAACAACCTGAACTTCCCACGTGGAAGTGGGAAATGGTGACAATGGATTTCATCACCAAGGTGCCGAAAACAAGGAAAGGAAATGACACAACATGGGTAATAGTAGATAGACTGACTAAGTCAGCACATTTCCTACCCATCAAGGAGACCTATAGCTCCGACATGTTAGCCCAATTGTACGTAGATAAGATTGTATCTCTACATGGCGTACCTGTGTCTATTATCTCTGACAGAGATACTAGATACACGTCACATTTTTGGAAAAGTTTCCAACAATCTTTGGGCACGCGCTTAAATTTTAGTACGGCTTACCACCCTCAGACGAACGGGCAAAGTGAGCGTACAATCCAAACTTTGGAAGACATGCTTCGAGCATGTGTGATTGACTTAGGTGGTAGTTGGGATAACCACCTGCCATTAATCAAGTTCTCATATAACAATAGCTTTCATACCAGCATTAAGGTTGCGCCTTTTGAGGCATTGTATGGTAGGAAATGCAGAACGCCCGTTTGTTGGGCGGAAGTTGGAGATGTCCAATTGTCAGGACCTGAAATAGTCTTTGAAACGACGGACAAGATTTTCCAGATTCGTGACCGCCTGAAAGCTGCCAGGGATAGGCAGAAAAGCTACGCAGATCTAAAGCGTAAACCTCTGAAATTCGAGGTAGGTGACAAAGTGTTGCTCAAAGTATCACCCTGGAAGGGAGTGATGCGATTTGGTAAGAAAGGTAAGTTAAGCCCGAGATACATAGGACCATTCGAGGTTATCGAATGTGTCGGATCAGTTGCTTAGAAGTTAAACTTACCTGAAGAGCTCAGTGGTATTCATAATGTATTCCACATCTGCAATCTGAAGAAGTGCTTCGCTGATGAATCACTAGTCATACCACATACAGATGTGCACATAGAAGAGAGCTTGAAGTTTGTTGAAAAACCTGTGTCGATCGAGGATCGACAGGTTAAGAAGCTTCAAAGGAAGCATGTGCCTATTGTAAAGGTAAAATGGGATGCCCGTAGAGGTCCCGAGTACACGTGGGAGGTAGAGTCCACAATGAAAGAAAAGTACCATCATTTGTTTCAGTAAATCTCGAGGTCGAGATTTCTTTTAAGGGGGTGAGGATGTAACACCTCCAAAATTCGTGTTCAATAAAATAACGACACGTGTCATGTAAGACAAAAGTGTTATAAACCCGGATCCAATTAAAGATGTATGGCAGGATTTAAAAGTGGCGTCATGTTAAATTTATACCTCTGAACGACCTCATTATGAATCCCAAGACCCTAATATGAATAATAAACATCTGGTATACCTTTAAATCCGGTGATTTCTAGTAATAATTGATTCGTATTTGCAAGAGTGGAATCCTACGAAGAAATGCACGACAAACCTTCGTTTATGGCTTTCGTTAAAGTCCAAGGCAACTTTAGAACATTTCATGGTGGTCTTAACTGTTTAGGACCTGTTCAAGAGGCCCCCTACTGAAAATAGTGGCCCAATTTCGTATTACATGGTTGCCTGTTCGGAGCTTGAAAGGCCAACAAATTTTGCCTTCTGGAACAAGCTTACGGTCCGTAGGGCATGCACAGCGACCAGAATGTTGACAGTTGGCTGTTTTGAGCATGTAACCGACTTAGAAAGATATTTTCCACTTCCATGCGCGCCCCCTACTGATTTTTGGGCTTAGGGGCACTTGTAAATGATCTGGGAACAATGCTAGACTTGTGTGGCATGATCATGAGCAACCAAATTCACTATAAAAGGCCCTCATGTTGCAACATTTTGATCATACCTTCCATCTGCATTTGTGGAGCTTCCTGGAGCATAAGATCAGTCCCCAAGCATCTCTAATAGTGCATTAGACTTTGGTAAGTACCCTTGACCTTCCTTAATTGAGTTTTACTTAGTTATTAGCTTAAAAGTCAAACCGTCGTAATTAACGTTTGACTTAGCGATTAATCATTAATGGTCCAGTGATTAGTCGAATTGAAGGTAGTTATAAGTTGGTATTTATGTGGGCAATAAACCCTTAAAAGGCACCATCTGATTCCCACTCTAACTAGATCAAATGTCGGGTCAAAGTTGTTTATAAAAAAGTCAACAGAAGCTTAATTTACAAATTAACACGTAATTAGCAATGTAGAAGGCATGTAACCTATTTTATCACTCATATAACTTGGTAATAAGTATAAGAACTGGTCTAAGCTTGTTTGATCCGACAATTTTCTGTTTAGACCCGGTTCGGAACCGAAAGTCGCAAAACTTTGACTTTTGCTTTGACTTCAGTTCTGACCCGATTTAGATGGGTTTAGAAATGCCTTAGGGCTTCCTTAGGACCAGGTTACATGTTGGTATAACCCTCTGTGATTGGTTCGTTGTTTGCCCCATTCGTTTACACGTTTCCGTTAATTGCCTAATGTTGACCAATATACCCTTTTGACCATAAAACGAGAATTTTGGATATGTGAAAGGACAATAATCTTTGTTACTGATTTATAAACATGTCCCTAAATTTTCACATCAATTGGAGGTCTAGATTAGGAGTTATGCTCATTAGCGTAATTAGAACGCCTTTTAGTAATTAAATGGCGTCATTAGCATAAAGCCTATCTAAACCCAATTTTTGACACCAAACCTTTTACCCACTGATGTAATATAATATTTTGGGATTTTTGAAGATTTTTAATTATTTTTAACCTGCTCATAACCTAAGGTTATGACCTTGATTCGGTTAATACCGATTACACCCTTTTTGTTCATAAAACGAGTTCTACATAATATTTTGACACCAATCCAATTGCTACTGATTTTATATAATAAATAAAGTATTTTGAACCTTGTAACCTGATCAGAAAACTCAGATTTCCTGTATAACCCGGAAATCGCTTAAAATGGCTTTTTACGCGTATTAAACACCTAGTATGGGTTTAAAACCATTTTGTCATATAAGACTTATCACCAACTGATATAACCTGATAAATTAAGTTATTTTACTGATTTATTCAGACCCGAATCTCAGAAATATCACAACCTATTTAAGGCAAATTAACTTAGGAAACCTGTAAATGACTCTCACGGTTACCCGTTATGCATTATTCGCGTTCGATTCGGTTTATGTAACTAGTTTACATAAATTAGCCGAAACGGGTCAAACCTTGTCGTTTTTATCTCAAAATCCAGAAGGTGTTTAGTTTACCCATATTATACAAGTCTTCAAACTTGTTGGGTCTAAAACACATTCTATTCCGGTCTTCGCTTAATCGTGCGTTTGAACCGTATCTTTCTTTAAAACTAACCGGTCTAAGTTTAGGCTTAATTAAAGACCCGTTAGGATTCTAATAGGTTATTATAAACCTTCGTTCCAGAATAGGAGCCCAGTAAAAGCTATCTGTACTTGCTGATTTGATACCGCTGGGATTGAATATTATATTTAGCTCAGGTAAATACTTTTAACTTATTTTCCCTATACGGGCTTGGGGTATGGTATATAAAATACCGCTTGGTCGGACATTGAATCTTTAATCGAATAGAGGTTAAGTCATTGATATGCTCTGTTTAAAAATGTTTTGTTTGCTTAAAGCCTTTGGGAGGTTAATGACCATGTCCCGGATATCCTTGGCATCATTTTACGAAATGGCCACGACCTAAGCATGCGGGTGTAGGCGTACACCCGTTGGTGCATAAATAAATATTAAGGTATAACCGCCAGTTTCGGGGGAAACTGTTGCGGGACTATATCATTGTGGTGTGTCTATTGATCTTTAACCCGGCACGAATCGGGCTACTGAACGCATAAGGAACATGTAATTCTCTTACAAGATTATATTCAAATAATTATCCCAAGTTATAAAAAGTTTGTGCCACGTGCATTCAAATCAATTTTTAACCTTTTTAAAATGAGTCGGTTAATTGTATTTACCAGTGTAAACTGACGTATTTTCCCAAAAGATTAAGTGCAGGTACTACTCGTAATAGGCTGGCTTTCTCCTAGCATCCACAATAAGTCTTGCAAGCTTGGATGACTTAAGACTGTTGAACAATGTTTCCATTTTATTTTTGATCCACCTGTGGATTACTTTCAACTGTTGTGATACTTGATATTACATTTTTATTCGGTTGAAATATATCTATCTTTTGCTTCCGCTGTGCATATTAAATATTGTGTTGTTTGACTATAATGATATCAACTACGTCACGATACTCCCCACCGGGCCCACCGGTGATACGTGGAAATATCGGGGTGTGACACAAATGTTTTTAAAACGCGTTTCAGGTAACAAAATGTGAACGCCAAATAGAAGCCAGCTGGACAGCACTGAAGGCTTGGAAAAGTGGCAATAAAGTTACTAAAAATAAAATAGATGTTTTTATTAAATAAATCGGATTTATTCCTATTAAAATGTGTGTACTATGAACTTGGGATTTAACCCATTTGTTTAATACAATGAAAATGTGGTATTTTACTCTGATCAAATATTTCCTAACTACGGTACTGATGAAAAATTCCGCTGCCAAATTAGACAATATGAGATACCACCGAAACTGGCTCACGGCCGCCCGTTCCTGGGGAAGTGGGGTCGGGGGTTGCGACAAAACCTGTCAGTACATATTTCGTACGTCTGCCACTGTGCGAATAGTTAGATAGAGCGCTTGTTGAATATTGTATAGAATAGGAGAAAAGTTAGACAGGTTTTGTAAATGTCAAGGTCCATCCGGACGGATGACCATCCGGACGGATGACCATCCGGACGGATGACCATCCGGTCGGATGGCGATCCGATCGGATGGAGATCCGATCGGATGGACACATAGGTAGGAAATGTCTATAAATAGGGGTTAGGGCTCCCATTTGGACAAGCTTTTGGTTCCCAGAGGTGACATGCTGTCCAACTGGTTTCGCGGTGCTGTAAACGTTGAATAATCAATAGAGACTAGATTGAAATTGATTGCTCGGTGTCGTATTCTGTTTCTACTCCTTTCTTAGTCGTAATAAACGCACCGAACACGAAGTTTCAGGACCGAAGCTCCGTCGAACTCACCGGATCCTAGGATCAGCAGTGGTATCAGAGCTACGGTACCGATTTAATCGATCTAACAGTCGGTTAAAACACCCAAAGCTCATCAATTTTGGGTTAAACGAGAGTTTTGACGTTAAACAGAGAAAATCATCAAAATAAAGGTCAATTCACGGATGGATTTTGGAATTGAAGACATCATTCTGTTCGGAATTGAGTCGCGCACAATCCTGTGAAGTTTCATCATGAAATTCACACAAATAAAGATTCTGGATCGAAAAAACGTGATTTGGAGTGTTCTTGTGCTGTTAGAACATATCCAATCCGATGGCAATCCGATCGGATGGCAATCCGATCAGATGACCATCCGATCCACATCACTATCTTTCTTGAAGGATTATTGAAGGTTTATATGCTTTCAATCGGATGGCAATCCGATCGGATGACCATCCGATCCATATCACTATGGGGTGTTTGAAAGATCAAGTTGTTTTCAATCGAGTGACAATCCGTCGGATGGCAATCCGATCGGATGACCATCCGATCCACAAACACTTGTTTGTCCATTTTTATCCTTCAATCGAATGACAATCCGATCGGATGGCAATCTGATCGGATGACCATCCGACACTTTCCATTCGACCAGATGATCAAATGCCTAAAAAAAAAAGAAAGACATTTTTTTATCGCAACGACGAGGAGAGTCTCCAGAAAATTTTTTGGTGATTGTCAATTTTTTCGGGTTTTTAACGACCAAGCTGGGTTGTTTGGGGACACCGTCGGGGGCTTCAGTAAATAGATTTGATGATGCGATCCGATCGGATGGACACATAGGTAGGAAATGTCTATAAATAGGGGGTTAGGGCTCCCATTTGGACAAGCTTTTGGTTCCCAGAGGGGAAATGCTGGTCTCGTGGAGCTGTAAACGTTGAATAATCAATAGAGACCAGATTGAAATTGACTGCTCGGTGTCGTATTCTGTTTCTACTCCTTTCTTAGTTGTAATAAACGCACCGAACACGTCGTTTGGGGACCGAAGCTCCGTCAGATTCGCCAGATCCTGATGTCAGCAAAACCTTCTTACCCTTCTTATTTATTTTATCCTTTGTATTTGATCCTAACCCCCAAAAGATAATAACGTGTAAAATTGTTTACATATAGTTAACTAACATATTAAGTTCAATATGTAAATAAAATACTAATTCAGACTTCTGAAAATTAAATAAATAGTTAAATAATAAAACTTAGTTAAGTATTTAGTTAACTAATAAAAGTAAAAGAAAAATGCTCGGATAGTCCCTGTGGTTTGCCCATTTTTCACATTTAGTCCCTAACTTTCTAAAATTACATATATAGTCCCCAATTTTTTGAAATTCGTTCCCGGATAGTCCCTGGCGTGGACAATGGTTAGTTTTTGTTGTTAGGTGCGTGTGAAATGACAAAAATACCCTTATTGTCAAATGAATAATTAAAAAGTTAAAAGAAATATAATTAATATTTTACAATTTATGTGGGCCCCACCCCCACCCCTCCACCACCACCACATTAATTGTCAACAGGAGATCTAACGTTGACGACAATCAACTACAGAATCAACAAAAAACAACAACTTAGTTCATTACTACACAATTACACATAAATCAGCCACAAAACTATAAAAAATAGTAAGCTTAAGATCCAATAATAACAAGTTCTATCAATTAGTGTAAAACACTAAATCATCAAACAATTAGGAAAATACATCCTACTAAGGTTTTCATGATCAAAAAATCAAATAAGATCTCTAAGTAATTAATCAATTACCATATTATTAACATCCAACTCACCGTCTTCCCAACAAAGAACTAGAAAACGGCGTCCGATCTTCTTTCTTAACACAGTCACCATCTCCATCGCCATCCACGTCTCCACCGCTTTCGCCATCACCAGATACCTCAATTACGAGAGAGGTAATGTTTAACTAGATGATGGTGATGTGGCGATGGTTATGATGGTAGTGGTGATGATTGTGGCGGTGGTGAGAGGGTGGTGCTACTGTCGGAGCTACCACTGCCACTACTCCTTCTGGTACTCTCTCCGCCACTGCTACCACTTCCGGTGGTGCTACTACGGGATTCTTGTTTCACCTTAAAATACTAACGCCTCCCTCTACAACTCCCCGTCGATGCCAGTCAGATTACCCCGTTGCGATTTTGTTTTTGGTGGTATAATGGTGGTTAAAGGCGGTGGTACTTGGTCGGTTTTCCGGTGATTCAATGGTGGTTGGGTTCAGTGGCGGATCCAGGATTTTTTTTCTATGGGTTCACTTTTTTGGGGTGGTCAAATTTTAACAGCTATACGTTAAGATTTTCGGGTCGGTTCGGGTCGCAGAACATAATAAAGACGTAAATTTTATATTAAATTTCCATTAGCGTTAACCCTAAAGAAATCCATATTCACAATTCCAATCTCATAAACATATTTATGCACTATAAATCTAAACCTGCAAACTATATAAAAAAATAAAAAGTTATTATGTTGTTAGATGGTTACACTTCACCTTAACGCAACACAAATACAAATCTTCTTTTCATATTCTCCATGCCCGATTGGCTTCATCTCATTTCATTTATGAACGCATGAACTTTTTTCATATAACTTGGTTATAACAAATAAATAATCAACATAAACGATTAAACTTGATCGTAAGGTGGCTGTATCAAAAGATTATATTAGCCTCCCTAAAATAAAAACCATCAAGGTTATCTTTATAGTAATTTAAATAATACCTAAATATCAAATTAACAAATTAAAAAATTAACATCCGGAATCATAGTCTCCAATTCTATGTTTCAAAGACTAACATCAAAATTCACTAATCATAGATCTATACGTGATTAAGGGCATGTTTGGCTAACCTTATTTTACCTAAAAGGGACTTTTTGTGAAAAAGACTTATTAACTTATTACTTTTTGAAAAGTAGTTTTTAAGAAAGTGTTTCGATTACCTTATGGGGTGGGAAAAGTGAATAATTCAATAATTTGTTTTTTAAAAAGTGTTTCGCTTAGCTTATTGATGTAAAATGACTAAAAGGGACATTCTTTCATAAGTCAACAGATATAAGGAGTGTTAAATCAGGTGTAATCTAGTAATTTGGTCTTTGAAAAGTTATAAGGTGATCAAAACGTCACAAGCCCCTAACTTCTCAAAAATGACTTTTTGATGACTTTTTCTTTTTTTCAAAAAGTCATTTTGAAAAGGACTTTTAGGTTTACCAAACATTAAAACTCTTTTTTAGCTTTTTGATTAAGTCAATAAGTCATAAGTTGGGTTGGAAAAACTTAGCCAAACATGCCCTAAAAGTTCTATGTTTCAAATGTGTAATGCCTAAACAATACCATATAACAAAATCATGTAAAAATTTTCAACAAATTAATACACAACAATAAACAAAGCAAGCAACAACTTTAGCAAATTGAGTGGAAAATGTAGAAAAAACACATGAGAAGAGAGTTATAGACATACAATGGATGGAGTGGTGGAGCGGAGACGGCTGGAGTGGTGGAGCGGAGATGGCGGCCGGAGGTGGAGCTGGGGCTGGTGTGAGTGGTGGTCGTTAGAGAGGGATGAGGGTGGAGTGGAGGCTGTGCTTGCACTGCTACGGTAATGTTATTCTAACTTCTTCCAAACCCTAAATGTGTTTAAATTTAAAAAGGAAAAAGAAAAAAAAAGGAAAAAAAAAAAAAACTCGCTTGGATGTCTGATTCGAGATTTGAACTCGGGATGTGACGATAGGAGAAATGTGTGGTAACCAGTGGACCGCCATAGCATCTATATTTATGGGTTCACCAAATTTTTATTTATGGGTTCCTTTTCGATTTTCTATCTACATTTACACTATAAATTAAAAACCGACTGGGTTCCTGGGAACCCGATCTTTGTACATAAGTCCGCCCCTGGTTGGGTTCTCCGGTTGTTCGATGATGGTGAAAGGCGGTGCTGCTTGGTCGTTGATGGTGGACCAAGGTGTTTGGATGGTGGTGAAAGGCGGTGCTGCTTGGTCGTTGATGGTAGATCAATGTGTCTGGATGGCGCTTTTATCTTTCACAGAGGGTGTATATTGATGGAGGTGCAGAAACAAAGAGAAAGATGAGAGGCATGTGGGGGTGGGGTTAGGGTTGGGGTTCTTATTTGTTTTATTAAAAATTTAAAAGTGGGTCCCACAAATATATATATTTTTTTAATACTTAGTTAATTTATTTTGTTTTATATTAAGGGTAAGTTAGTAATTTCACACCCACTTAACTGAGAAAACTAACCCTCATCCACGCCAGGGACTATCCAGGAACGAATTTCAAAAAACTGGGGACTATAGGTGTAATTTTAGAAAGTTAGGGACTGGAGGTGAAAAATGGGTAAACCACAGGAACTATCCGAGCATTTTTCTCTCTAAAAGAAATTTAAAGTAATCAAACTAAAACGGAATGAGTTAATAGCCAAAATGGTCCCTGAGTTTTGCTCACTTTTGCCACTTTAGTCCAAAATCCAAAATTTTTAAATTTGGGTCCCTAAGGTTTGTATTTTGTTGCCATTTTAGTCCAAATTTCAAATCAGGTCAGATTTCTAAAAAAAACTTGGTTTTTGTCCTTTTCCTCAGGGGCACTTTGGTCATTATACTTTTATTATAACTAATTAGTAATTATTAATTAAAAATAAATATATATAACTAAACCTCTCTCTCTCATACACATCTCCTCTCTCTATCTATCTCTCTCATTCTCTCCTCAACCAAACTCCCACCCCTGCTACCTCTGTGACAGCCACCGCCAGGTACAAACATAACTCCACCGATACGTCAAAGAGGCGATTAAATTTGTGACGGAATCGAATGGTTTGCATGACATTCGGTGGTACACAACCACGACCGATCATCAAAAGCACACTAGCTTGAGGGTTGCGAAGATCCGGTGATACACAGCCACCAACCCCAATTTCAAATCCCACCCCTATAAAAAAAACCTACAACTCCAATACTCTTTAATGGAGTCCATACCATTTCTTCTACAATCCAAGCTCAATTCCACTCCTCTGCTTCACTACCCTCAAATTACCCCGAATCCACTCTCCCCCAATCAAATTCCTCCATACCCGCACCAAATTTTCCAAACACAATCGCTCATCTTCTCCCAGATTGAAGATAAAATGCTTCTTCACAAACCCTGGAGTCCAAAAAGGTCACATTTTTAAACAAAATGTTACCGTAAATGGTGTAAATCAAGTGATTTTGGTCCATTTGGTGGTCAATTAGTGGTGTTCATATGAGGTTACAAAAGCCCTTAATAATAGGGGTTTTGTTAGGGTGGTTGTTATGTGATCAACACAATTTTGTGTTGGCAGCTTCGGGTGGGCGAATGGGTGGGAGGTCCATTTTCGTCATGGCTCGAGTTTCTTTTTTGTGATGATGGGTTTTGATGTGCTTATTTTGGTGTCTGGTACAAAGCTACCACCGAACGGTTTGGATGAGACCCGTCAAGAAATCCGGTGGTACACAACCACCACACGCTATGGAAGTAGGGGTGCGATGGAGGATGGTAGTTGCACGTTGGTCTGTTTTAAATGTGGTTAATGGTGGTTTTTCGGTGGAGATTGGACGGAGGTGGCTGTCACAGAGGTGGCTGTTTTAAATGTGACCAAAATGCCCCTGAAGAAAAGGACAAAAACCAAGTTTTTTTTTAGAAATCTGACCTGATTTGAAATTTGGACTAAAATGGCAACAAAATGCAAACCTCAGGGACCCAGATTTAAAAATTTTGGATTTTGGACTAAAGTGGCAAAAGTGAGCAAACCTCAGGGACCATTTTGACTATTAACTCAAACGGAATTAAACCACCATTGAAAACCAAAGTGGGTTTTGCAATATATATATTTTTTTTCTTTTTAGGTTTATTGAGATTTTTTTACGAGAATATCAGCAGTTGTTCAAAAAACTCAATTAGGTTTCTTCATCGAAACCCACCCCCTCCTTGTTCCTCCTTGAATCTGCTAACCGCCACCACCGTAACACAAACAACAAATAGCGAATTTCAAAAATAATCCTCTGACTAAGCGTTTTCATTTCCAGATTTGCAATTATTGATTTGTCTTCACTACGTTTCGTTCGTCGACTACCGCTGCTTAGGCCTTATCCCTGTCATCCAGTTGTCCAACCCCTTCCGCATCCTTCGCCCCCATCACACTCATGTATGTGTTGGAGATGCTCGATGGTATGTGGAACGACTTGGTGGTGGTTGGCAGCGGCATCAAATGATGGTTTGGGGATTATCGGTAAGAATCCATCGTTTGACTCTGTAATCTGTTCGGACGACTCAATTCCAAAAAGATGACTTCAGAATCCACATACATTTAACCATCACTAGTGCTCTAATGGTGGTCACGGGTATTTAAGTTCCATCTATGGTGGGTCCGGACGAGTTTTTCCCTCCAGGTCTCAAGTTCGAGTCTGGGTGATAGGGGTTTCTCATTGAGGGGTTTAAATTGGGGATCTATTGTGCGAGGGGGCTTTCTAGCACACACCCGGCTAAGACAACGTATGTTAGACCTCCCAACATTCGCGAATAATTCACACCTTTAAAAAAAATCCACATACATTTTCCATTTGGCTTGGATTTAATCATGAATCAATTAACTTCAAACCAATAAAAAAGAACGCTTACGTATGGTGGTGAAATTGTGGAATGTGAATGATGGTTACGGAAGCGGGTGTAATTAAAGGGGTGCCTGCCGACATGTATGTATTCATTTTAATCGGCGCGTCAGTTGTGTGTATATATTATTTGTCGGATTGTTTTAGTTCTGAATGAAGAGTTGCTTGTTAGTTTGGACTGTGAATGAATTGGTGCCTATAATTCGTGTTCGGAAATATGACTTTTTTTTTTGAATTGGTGCCTATAATTCGTGATCCACGTTAACGCACCATAAGAATGACAGATCCGTGTAAATGGTATTCTCCACAATCAGCAAATCTTTATCGGATAACAAATCATCTGGTAATGTAATCCGATCTCTGAAGCATTCGTCCACAATCAGATTCATCTCCTCGGATAATCTAGATCTCAGAAGCTATTATCCACGATCACTCTCAGATCTCTGATGCTTTCGTCCACGATCAGATATCAACACCTCGTTTTCATAGTATTAAACAAATGGGTTAAAACCCAAGTTCATAGTACACACGTTTTCATAGGAATAAATCCTATTTATTTAATAAAAACATCTATTTTAATTTTTAGTAACTTTATTGCCACTTTTCCAAGCCTTCAGTGCTGTCCAGCTGACTTCTATTTGGCGTTCACATTTTGTTACCAAAAACGCGTTTTAAAAACATTTGTGTCACACCCCGATATTTCCACGTATCACCGGTGGGCCCGGTGGGGAGTATCGTGACGTAGTTGATATCGTTATAGTCAAACAACACGATATTTAATATGCATAGCGGAAGCAAAAGATAGATATATTTCAACCGAATAAAAATGTAATATCAAGTATCACAACAGTTGAAAGTAATCCACAGGTGGATAAAAAATAAAATGGAAACATTGTTCAACAGTCTTAAGTCATCCAAGCTTGCGAGACTTATTGTGGATGCTTCCGAATAAAGGATTGTGACTGTAATTATTGAAGTTAAAGGCTATCCATTGCAATCAGATACAAACATAAAGGACGAAAAGTGTAATTTACCCTTAACTTTATCTCGTTGCGGAGTAATTTCCCTTGGATATTTTCGGGTAAATTACACTTTTCGTCCTTTATGTTTGTATCATATTGCAATGGATAGCCTTTAAGTTAAATAATTACAATCACAATCCTTTATTCGGAAAACTCATTACATCTTTCGTCTTTTAGCATTAACCAAGTTAAAATTTTTTAGTTAAATCTAATAAATTAAGGGTAGTTTAGTAATTTTACCATGTTTCTTCCTCCCTCCTCATCAGTGTTTTTCTTTAACCCCCCACACACAGGAACATCAAGAACAATATCTGTAACATTTGCACTCTTTAAAAATCCAACACACACATGAAGAACCAGCACAAAATAAAAAATCACTTCCTCCTATTCTCCATAACAACCAGACCCTACCATCACAACTCGTGACCGCTACTGGCCACCAAACCCAATCATCACAACCGTTGGAAGATGATCGTCCCCCTCTCTTCACATTCGTGTACTGTTTTAATAAAAATGCTATTAATGGCACCAACAACAATATCCCTTGAGGGAGGTGCAACCATGATGTAACATGACTACCATATCGGAAACACATGTTTTAATCCTATGAAGGTAATTTAACATCACAGGTACAATCTGATGTCTCAAATGTGCAATTAATTCGCATAACAACACCCTAAAAGCAATCGTCCGGCCAAATACGATTGTCGGTCCGATTAAAAACCGATTAACCGCTTCACTAGTTATATCCACTTCTACAGTTCATATTTCAACTTTCTAATCAAAACCCTAATTCACAACATTTTCCCCCAATTTTAAAATCAAACCATAATTCACAAAAATTGTTGAATTCTACAAAATTAAATGAAAACTCATGAGTATCTTGAACAACTGACCGTAATCAAAGTGAAATCAACCGCAAAGAACGACTAAAAGTGCGAAATTGGGGAAGAACAACCCCTAATTGCAACTGGAAATTCAAAATGGTGTTAAAGGGTGTGAAAGAATTGATTGATTGCATCGAAAGATGGGTGCTTTAAAAATTGAATTGATAACAAAGGTATGAGATGTGAAAGTAGATTAGAAGTCAAGTTGATAAAATGATCAAGATAACATCAACATGTATCTTCATTTCTAGATGATGAAGATGATGTCTGGAAATGGTGATGGTTTTTAGGTGCGTTTTCAGTGGGGTTGTGGGTTTAGGTGTTTCAGGTGGCCGGAAGTGATGGACGGTAGTTATGGAGAAGAGAAAGAGAGAGTCATGGAGACGAGGAGGTGGTGGCTGGTTGTTATGGAGAATAAGAGGAAGTGATTTTTTTATTTTGTGCTTGTTCTTCAGTGCAAATGATAAAGAAGAACACTAATGAGGGAGGGAGAAAGAAACATGGTAAAATTACAAAACTACCCTTAATTGATTAGATTTAACTGAAAAACTTGATTAGTGCTAAAGGACGAAAGATGTAATAAGTTTTCCGAATAAAATATTGTGACTGTAATTATTAAACTTAAAGGCTATCCATTATTAGAACATAAAGGACTAAAATTGTAGAGTAAACTGCCATTTTGGTCCCTGTGGTTTGGGCACTTTTGCCATTTTAGTCCAAATCTCAAACTTTTTACATCTGGGTCCCTTTGGTTTGCATTTTGTTGCCATTTTGGTCCAAATTTCAAATTTGACCAAATTTCCCATTAATGACCTGCTATTTTGTCTTTACCCTCAGGGGCATTTTGGTCATTTTAGATTTATTATTTTTTTATTATAACTCAATTATAATAAATCTCTCTCTCTCAACATACAGACATCTCTCTCTCTCAACATACAACTATGCTCTCTCTCTCTAAAATTATATAGAACCTGCATCCCCTCTCTCTACCCCACTCTCTACATTTTTCCACCACCAACAACTGCCATCCACCACCACCACCACCACTCTCAATACCATCATTGTTCTCCACCGCCCCATTTGCCATTGCACCACCCGCCGCACCACTCCCAACCACCACACACAACACCACCTGCGACGGCACCACTCCCAACCGCACTACCGCATCACCTGCCACCGCCCCAGATCTGATGAAGAGAAGGAGGGGGCGGCGGCCACCACGGCCGATGACCACCAAACCAACAACCACCATCAAACATACACCGCCACCACCCTCAACTCTCTCTCTCTAAAACCTGCACAAACACACACACACTCTCTTTCTCTCTCCAAACACCCATCTCTCTCTTCTCTCTCTCTCCTCTCTGTCGAACACCAACAACCACCATCGTTTACATCCCTAAATTGACTTGTATACACTGAATTCAACAAGTATGGAGTCTAATTCATATTTTATCCAACAAAAATTCAATCAAAACACATCATATTAACCACAAACATTACCGGAACAACCGGAAGAGCAGAATCAGTCGCCTGAGTTTCTTTCTAGTTAGGGTTTTATTTGGGGATAATGATGATTTATTTGGGGAAACTTCGAACCTCCTTCATCAGCTGCCGTTTTCCGATGTCGGTTCTCATCGGTGTCGTTTTCCGATGTCGGTTCTCATCACGGTGGTGGTGGTGTTCGACAGAGAGGAGAGAGATAGAAGAGAGAGATGGGTGTTTGGAGAGAGAAAGAGAGAGTGTGTGTGTGCAGGTTTTAGAGAGAGAGTTCACGGGGATGGTGGTGTTGGCGGCAGTGGGATGGTGGTGGTGGGGATGATGCGGTGGTGGGGGTGGGGGTGGTGGTAGTTCAGATAAAAGAGAGAGAGCTGAAGTCGATGATGAAGATGAACTGCAGATTGAATATGTATGTGTGTATATTAATATATATATATATATATATATATTAATTTTTTAATTAAGAAAATGTAAATGAAAAACAAAATGACCAAAATACCCCTGAACTAAAAGACAAAATAGGAGGTTGCAACAGTCAAAAAATAGGGTTTTTAAATTTTGGATTAAGAGGTGGGTATGGTGCGAGCCTTGTGTATAAGGATGGCGGTGAAGTAGAGAAAGAAGAAGAAAAGAGTGAGGAGGAAGTGATTGGAGGAGATCTGTCTCGATTCAAGGTAACCAAAGGAGGCTACTATCTTTGCCGTAGTAATTTCTTCAACTCAATCATCCCTGCTACTTTGTTTGGAGACAATATTCATATTACTGGTAAGTTCCTAGTTGTTTGAACAATTGATTGTCAATGTTTTATACTTGATATTAATATTTGATATTAAGATACATAATGATAAGCACTTATTGTCATAGATTCAGGAAGATGGAGAACATGTAGTGTGTTAAAATCTTATGAGGAATACAATAATTTCCGAAACCCCGATCACTATGTATGTATGCACCTTTACTTTTGTTTTTGTCGTCCCCGTAATTTGTTTGCTTTTAATGTTACATCCATTAGCAAATTCTTATTTCCATTTCGTTTCTTTTCTTTGTGTGACTTTTCTTTTCATTTTATTTTTACTTTGTTTGACTGAGTTCTTATTATGATGGTTCTTATTGTCCTTTGTTGTTCGATCCAACTTTTTTTCCCAGAAATGGAAAGTAACGCTGGCAGTGAACTTTAACAGTGAAAGTGAAATAAATAAGATAGAGAAGGCAGTTTCTAGTGTTCCGGGTGTTGAATCTGTTTCCAGCAACAAAGAAATAGGAAGATTGATTGTCGTCGGCCGTTTTGATCAGCAAGTAGTTGTAACATGTGTGAGGGAATTTGAGAAGATGGTTCAGGCCCTACATAGAGACCTTCTTGAATTTTGACGAGTAAGATGTTGAAATTTATACTGGTGCATAAATATAATTTTATATAATAAATAGTAAAGAATATCTGTAAAAAAACTCGTGACACATATAGTCGTCAAGATTTATCTTTTAAAAATGAACTTTGATGTACTATTCTATTTACTTATTATAAAATTTTATTTTGTTTTTTATTTATTATTAGGTTAACAACACATGTATTACATGGGTTGAATCCTATTTTTATGATACATTCAAATTATGATATATAATTGTTTTAGTTAGTTTTATGCACGTTCATGCTTATTTGTTTATTTCATTTATAAAACACTTGTCTCAAATTTGTAGTCAATAGAATTTGTGGTACAAAAGGTGGAGATCGATCCCCACATTTTTATAGGAAAATAAGGTGAAAATGCACCAGGAGTGAAACGTGTCTAAAAAAATATTCAGGAATTTTTTTTATGAATTATACCGTAGAATTAAAATTCTATTTGAATTAAGTATAGAATTGTTATATTTAAAAATAGTGTTCTTTCTAAGACCATGGGGTATGGTGGGGCTTGGGTTGAGGGCATGAGTTGACACGTGGAGTTCGAGCCCCCCCCCCAACCGCCTAGTGACGTGTCCGTGGGGTATGGCGGGGCGTGGGTGCACCACGTGGGTTGGCGGTGGACAGCGAATAGGAGGCCGCCACATCGGATCTCAAGCCCGCCCCACGCCCGGCTTCAAACCCAAGCCCCAAGGGCCACGCCCCAACCCAAGCCCCAAGGGGTGGTGGCTTGGGCGTTTTCCCCCAACCCACGCCCCAACCCAAGCCACATACCCTATGATAGGTTTAAACCAAATATAACAGTACGCCTAACATGACAAAGGTGAAATTAAGTTGTCTAGATTTGACATTTGAAAGAATTGTGCGATTACAACGGTGAGTCCAAACCATTATAGCGATACGTCTAAAAACACTTGCAATTTGATAGAACCATATGCCCCGACCTAGAATAATTATTTGATTCTAGTGAAGAAAAAAAAAACAATAATAAAAAGATTAAGTATATATCAAACGCGAGCTTTTCATTCCTAATTTACTATAATTTGAATCACCAAACTCTAGAGTATATATATCAACTCATAATAAAAACAGACATTTATCCTTATCTAATTTTTTAAAATTATTTATAGAAAACAAATATTTGTTCTTATCTAATTTTTTGTTAAAGCAAACGTTTATCCTTATCTAATTTTTTGTTTAAAATTATCTATAGAAAAACAAATATTTATTGTTATCTAATTTTTTGTTTAAAATTATTATTATTTAATATCAGAGATAAATAGGAAAATAAGGTGAGAATGCACCAGGAAGTGAGTGTTAAGATAGACAAAACAATGAAATATACATATCCATCTACTTCATCGGCCTTGATGATCAACACAACTACACTCGAAAAAATTGGAAATTATCGGGCTGCAGTTCCTACCGAATCTGCAAGCTCTTCTAGTAACTCCCGTTGCTCCATAGAAGCACAAGACTGCATAACAAAAAGCCAAATAAATGATAAGTAATTAAGTATAAGTAATATTCATAATAAAAATATAAAATTGGTGGAAAGAAGCTGGAATAGAACCTGAATGGCTGTCTCGATGTCACCATCAAGAAATGAAGTGAGCTCAAAGTTCATCTTTAATCTGTGATCGGTGACCCTATTGTCCTAATGAAGACATTAACATAGTAGAAACGATGTTATTTTAATAACAAGGGTATAGAGCCAATATACCAAACTTAAAGGTACTATACTAATAAATGATACCTTGTAATTGTATGTACGGATCTTTTCTGAACGAGAACCACTACCAACCTGCCATTAAAGACACATCGTTAATCTCACAGTTGTGTAAGAGAATTAACTTTCAAACCTGAGATTTTCTTTGATTTCTTTGAGACTCTTGTTGTTCCTTCAGTTTGATTTCATACAGTTTTGCTCGCAATAACTGAAGGGCACGCGTTTTATTTTTAAGTTGACTCCTTTCTTCTGTGCAAAAGATTCTGATTCCAGTTGGTTTGTGGAAAAGATCCACTGCTGTTTCCACCTTATTCACATTCTGACCTGCATATTAAAATACACACATACTTAATATATACTTAAACAAATGAAATCAATAACATAGTTTGCGTTATTACTTATAAGGCATGAGACAGAAGAAATACGTGCTAAAGAGTAATACCTCCAGCACCACCGGATCTTGCAGTAGTAAGTTCAATGTCTTTCGGATCAATTACCACATCAACCTCTTCAGCCTGAAACAAATATGTTATCAAGTGTGAAAATGTAAATTATAAAAGATTTAAATATTAATTAGGAGTGGCTAGTATTTTAGATAAGGTTAGGGAGGGGAGGTTTGAGATGGTTTGGCATGTTTGGAGGAGACAAGTGATGGCTACAGTTAGATCAGTAGATCTATGTTGTCAAAGACGCAAGGCGCAGGCGAGAAGCATCGGCCTCGCCCAGAGCCTAGGAGCAAGGCGCAAAAAAAAACGTGGGCTTTTTTAAGAAAAGCGCACATAGAGAAAAAAATATATAAAAAATATGTTATGTTTTGAAAATAAATAAGATTCCACATATAAAATTAAAAAAAATATTATATATGCCATTTAAGATCATGGAGCTAATAGTTAGTAGCAAAAGTTTAGGACTTATATATTGTAACTTTTGGGTGTGTGAATAAAAGTCTCAAAATGTGGTAAATACTTTGTCCCACATTGGTGTGGGGACAAAGTGAGTGGTTGTTTATAAGGTAAAGCTTATACTACTCTATTGTAGCTTTATGACATGTTTTACCACAAGTCCTACCCGCGCGCAGGGGGGGTGCAAAAATGAGTTTCTGAGCTGGAATTTAGTTGAACTCATGCGTGCCCGCACCTGCGAACACGAATGCAGCTCCGAAAAACCCGGGCCCGCCTGAGGCAGTTTTATAGGTCAACGGAGATGTTAATGTCATTTTATTCTCGTACGTGTCAAGGTTAACATGGATATTTAAAAGTTAACTGCGAAGGCATCAACTTACAACATGACGGGGATTAGTGATTGAGAGTCATTTGTGTTCCTTAGGTACTAACTTTTAGTTCGATCATATCTCTTGCTATCTCATATAACCATCCTACTTATGATATCATATGACACTGTAGATTGGGAGACCAATTGTGTATGGGTTGGGCCGCAAAAGGGAGAGTATGGAGTTAGAAGAAATGTTGAAGGATGAACTTGAGCTCAAAATGGCTCTTTCTGGCTGCCACACTCTTAATGATATACTGATGTCACTTTTTTTTTATGATTTATTAAGCGACTTCAAGGATATCAAATTTTAGGTTGTTTGTTAAATAAAAGAGGACTTGCATCTATAACGTTGGATGTGGCAGGGCGTGCTACACCAACCAGACTGAGCTCGTGTTACTTTTATTGAATTGTGAATGTAACATTATTTGTCTTTTTCTTGATGTTTTTGTACACGACTTATAAAAAACCTAACCCCCCCCCCTCCCCCCAAAAAAAAAACCTAAAAAAAATTCTAAAAAAAACTAAACACCCACCCCCACCCCATCACCACCCAAAAACCTAAACCCCCACCCCCTCGGCAAAAAAATAAATAAATAAATTTTGGGTGGGTGATGGAGGAGGGGGTGGGGGTTAGTCTAAAATGACATGGACTCGAAAATTTGTCATGAACACGAGTACGACATGAATATTTAATGATCGACACAAACATAACTCATTTAACCCATTTTTTTATAGTTACAATTTTTATCTCATTCGTAATTAGGGCTCCACCCACGTCAACACATTTTCGTTGTCCACTCTTACCTTTTATTGGTGTTCTATCATCATTGTGACACTCTAAAAATTTTCAACTTTATTTCATACTTCTAGAGTTTAGTCCAAAATACAACAACCTTTTTATCATATACTGAAGAAACACCAAACTAATCTGGTGATTAGTTTATGGTTTGTGCTTCGACAAGTAAGGTTTAAGCAAGGAAGTGGATGCTTAAACCTGGAAGTAAAGGTTCCTATTTATAGCCAGAGTGGTGTGGAATGAGATGGGCTAATGGGCCTTAGGCCTGTAGTCGACAACAAGAAATATATGTTTTGTCCCCTCTGCCACGACCGTTGGTGCTTCTGGGCGAGTGGGAAGCTGACGCATGCTGATTGGATCCACGTGGCCTGACCGTTGTCCTTTTTGTCTGTTCTGTCATCAACGGCTAAGTGGAGATCGTGGAGCGGTTGTCGGCGCACGCTGATTGGTGCCACGTAAGCGTCCTTGTGTACCTTCTTATCTCCCGTACGATTGTTAATCGTGGAGCATGATCGGGTACAACCTGTTGGATGCTCATTGTTCCATTGTTCTGCCACTTGTACATTTAGTACTTGTCCTTGGATTACCTGCGCTTCTGGACTCGTTCAGGCTCTCCGCTCATTCTCTAGTGAAGAACCGGTCTGAGAATGGATTTCTACCAAAGAGACGACCGATTCACGATTTGAACATGAAACTTCATCTTGAACAGTTGAGCCTGGTCGAACGGGGTGATTCCCATCCGATCGACTGAGCTGGACTTGGTACGGTTTCCATTGTTTGATACATCGTCACACCGTCTCGGTTAAACCACAATACTTTTCAACTTAGCTTGTAACACCCCGTGTTTTCGAGAAGTCAAAGTCAAGGTCGAAGTCAACGACTGATTTTCGCACGACTTGACTTGTAGTGAATTTCTTTTATGTGTTTATTTTAGTTGTATTATGTGGAGTAAGTGTCAATAATTACAATAATCGACGTATATCATTCAACTTACGACTGTGAACTATAGGAAGTAACAATACGATAAAGTTAACCAAACGATAATCAAACTATGCTAATCAAATCGACATCGAGTCACAACTCGAAAAATGCATTTTGGTTATTGTTATACGTGTGTGTGTGCCTTACGTGTTACTTGTGCATGTTTATTTATGTTGTGTTGTGGTAATCGAACTCGAAACGCAATCGAACTCAATCGAAATCGAACTATGATAATTAGTGGAAAAGAGACAGCGCGAGATATGAATAGTTGGGATTAAAAGTAATTTGACTAGGAAACCCTATCGCATTCACATCGATCGCAATCGTAATCGAAACCTCAAAAATCGTCGCGCCGAACATCCGAACCAAGTGCCATCCGGCCGGATTGCCAATCCGACCGGGCTGCCACTTGATCTGGTGCATATGTCATCCGACCGAGATGACAATCCGACCGGATAGGTCATCCGGGCGAGATGCCATCCGACCGGCCAACACTTTCCTCTTTGGGTAACTCTATAAATACCCATGTCACTCTCAAACTTTCTACTTTTGGCAACTTTCTGTCCGAACAGCACGCTCTCCTCACCTTTTCTTCGATTTCTCTCAATCCCGGTAAGATCTCGTCCTAAATCTTGTACTTTCTCGATCTACACACACTCCTACACCTTTCTAGCTTTTAAATCTTAATTTTTAACCGTGAAATCACTAGATTTGAGGTGTTCTAGGATGACGTCATCATGTGTTCTTAAAGAACTTCATGTTTTGACTTCAATCCATCAAGAACAACTTGGATCCAACCGATTTCCACACACATAAACAAAGATCTTACAGAGATCTAAACACTTTCATGGTGGAAAAGGATTGAAAGATGGTTTCTAACTTTCTTTCAACTCTTTTACACTCAATGCACTCAAAACCGATAGAATCGGACCTTGTTCTAGTCTTCTACTCATCCGCGGTGTCGTACTAGTTCGAGATGTGGATTCTACTCACGAGACCACCGATTTCGGGTTAACCAAGAACAACCGTCTTGAACCGGTTAACTGGTCAAACTAGGGTGATTCCTGTTTGATCGGGTCACTAGGGTTAAGATGGGGTTCCGTTGGTTAGCACGTTGTCAAAACGTCTCGATAAAAGCAACAAACAATCAAAACGACCAAGTGACAGACGAACGGAATGACCAGCATGGAGTGCTATCCGACCGGACAACATATCCGAACGGATAAGTCATCCGAGCGACTAGGTCATCCGAGCGGCTTGCACTTTGGGTCCCACACTTAACCAACTTTATCTGAAGTTTGAGTATTGAACAAATTGCTATCCGATCGGACTACCAATCCGACCGGATTACTCTTCGGATCATGAGACACTCGAACAATTTTCAACATATTCAATGCATTAAGGATGTCACCCGACCGGACAACCTGTCCGACCGAGTGACAACCTGCTGTGGACTTGTTCTCACCAAGTAACCTCTCCACTTGAGTCGTCGTCCGACCGGATAAGCCATCCGATCGGATTGTCGTCGGCACCACTGACCGTCCGATCGACCGGCTTGAAGGGTAGAGATACTTCCATGTTTTCAAAATGATACAACGAAAACTTAAAAGGACAAGCCATCATACACAAACACATCAAAGGAAGAAACAATCCACTCGAATAGTCACCCGACCGGACAACCTGTCCGACCAGATGACCATCCGAACGGATTGTCAATCCGCACGATTGGACTGTCCAATTGGATTACCAATCCGACCGAGCTACTGTCCGAGCCACTTACACCTTGTATCGTTTTACGCGTCACTTATCGTTATGATATCGTTCTGATCAGGCTAACCCTACTCGTTAAGCGCTCCCTTCAATCCATCATCGCTGTGAGTATACTCGATCCCTTTTTGCTTTAAGCACTTTTGGGTGTTACATACGTTACGAATATTCAAAACACAACAAACATACTACTCAATACTATTTGAACGCTAACCGTTAATGCATGTTATACGTGGCTTATGAATGCTTGTTTGTTATGTTTACACATGGAATGCTGTCTACCTGCCTTTGCAACGATAGTACTATAGTTTGGACTCAGTACCTGTTAACAGGGGTTGTTAAGGACAATTACTTGCATGGATTACGGTGGTAATCATGTATTGCGAACTGCCTCTGGCAGTCAACCCGCAGTCATTGGTATCGATGGATCTATGTCGATAACTAACGTGCTTCATTTCTCTATGTGTACGTGCTGGTTATGCGTAAACGAAATTCGAACTCTATATGCTATTATCAAACTTGTATGCTCACCTTTACATTATATGTATTGATTTTATTTTAACGTATGTGATAGGTGCTTAGGATGCACATCTGCTAGGAAATCGAGGCTACAATAAGGCTCTAGAGGCCAACAAATAGTTGTCTGTACAAATTTAATCAAGGGTCTCTATAAGCAGATAAACAATTGCTCTATTTGAAAATCTGAGTTGTCGAAATAGACTATTTGCCTAGATTTTGTCTGTAATAATTTGTTTACCTTTTGAGACATGGTATGGGACATGTTATTTTAAATTGATTGGTAATGATAATTGTTATGGAAACTTCTGGACAATCTGTTTCGCTCAATGCCATGCCCCGATGTTTCCGCCATCGGTTGGGGTGTGACAAATTGGTATCAGAGCCATAACTATAGGGAATTAGGCAAGACACGACCTGGTCCAGGTCGATGTCTTAGAGACCTAGTCTATAGTTAGGAACCAACAGACCGACTTGTGCATATCCGTTAGGGATTGTGTATGAGCTTGCTATTTCTTGCTACCCTCGCTTATGCTACACTATCACCGCACTCGAATTTTCAACTAAGAAAGAGCGACTAAGTCAAGATTAGGTATGAAAACCGTGAACTCTCGACTAAAGTTGCTTAATCGACCCGCATTTATCTACAAACGAGGAGAATTATGCCAAATCAGGAGTGAAATCCGTATTTTGATGAATAATCTCCTCTATTTTATTAAAAACAGGAATGAAGTTGAGAAGCTAGGGGTGAAACCCTAACCTTGACGACCTGTTCCGCTCATTTTACAAAACTCTCACCAAAGTCTCGATGGACTCCAACGACTTGAACTCACGATATGACTAACGGGATGCGTGCCCAACGCCCAAGAATCGAGGCAAAGGCACTGCCCTGTAGGCCAAGCGTGCACGACAAGTCCATGTGAATAGTCGAACCACTTTGGTTAGTCGATGTCTAATAGCCGTAGACGATCTATTTCTTGATTTATATGTGTTTCGATTCTGAGCCCGCAACTGCCGACTCTGATGAGTCGTCGATTTTATGTGCTTATATGTGTGTCTACCTATTTATGTGTTTAAATTTTGGAGAATTTACTCGATTTTTGCTTTCACTTCGATCGACACGCACGACTCGCACTGCATTTCTACCTCAAAACGTTAACAAATCGCTGAATTGTGGACGACTTTATGCTACGATATACGCTTATACTACATGACTCGATATATTAAACGCGGTCGCTATATTCGAACGCTCGCGAACTGTGAATGATAGGTTTCTGTATTCTGACTGCCTCTTGCGGTTACATGATTTGGTGCTTTTGTGGATTTAGTGCTCTACGTACCTACGTGATTACGTGCTTATGTGTTTACGTGAATCTGTGATTATGTGTCTATATGTTTACATGATTATGCGTGTTCCTAAGTTTTAGTAAGTGGTAGACATGTGAGGTGAGAATCGATTATGATGTGTCTGAGACCTATGACGATGTCTATTGCAGACAATGTCAACTGGACCATCATCCCGTCACACACCCCTTTCTCGTTAAGAAAAGAGAGACAAACGTCTTGCTGCTATCATCGCTAAACAAGTAGCAAAAGCCGTGAGTGATGTCTACGAGAATGTCAGCAAATCATCCGAGGAGTCGAGAACTGAAGCTCCTAATGCTACTACCAAAGCTCCCTTCAACTTCAAGCAGTTCAAGTCTTGTGGGCCAAAGGAATTCACTGGCGAGGAAGGCCTTACGACGTTATTCCAATGGTTTGATTCCATTGAGGTCACTCTACGACAGAGCGGTTGCCCAGACGATCTCCGCACTCTGAATGCTACCGGCGTCTTCCAATCCCGCGCACTAGACTGGTGGACGGCCGAGAGAAACAAACGAGGGAACGATGCAGCCTACGGTCTGTCGTGGGACGAACTCAAGGAGGTCATGCTGGAAGAATTATGCCCTCCTCATGAGCGCCAAAAGTTAGAAGATGAATTCTGGCACATAAAGCAAAAGGAAGGTGAAAATGCTGCCCTCACTGCTCGCTTCAAACAGCTCAGCATCATCTGCCCTGACCAAGTCAAGACTTCAGACATGGTAATAAAGAAGTATATCCGAGCCCTGCCGGACTGTGTCGCAAATTTCGTGCAAGCGGCTAAGACTAAGACAATCGAAGAGACTTATCTACTAGCCACTGAAATCAACGACAAGCGGGTCAAGGCTGGTGTCTGGGATAAAACTCCAAAGCACCTGCATCAAGCTACCACCGCCGCACCAGCTGCTGAAACCACCACCGCATCGAGCAACAAGAGGAAGAACAAGAGAAAGAACAGCTCCAGCAACAAGAACTGTGCGATCACTGCTGCACCGATACAAGCTGTACCAGCCCAACAGCGTCAAGTAGCGGCGCCTGTGGCAAATGCACCGCCTGCTAAGCGTGCATACACTGGGCCACACCCGCTTTGCCCTACTTGTACCTACCACCACCCGACTACCATTGCTTGCTGTTTTTGTGCTCATTGCAATATGTACGGCCATTTCACTACCAACTGCCGTGCTCGACAAGCTCCTACTCATCAAGCTCTACTCACCGCCCCACAGGGTCAACAAGCACCTCCGGCACCCGCGGTCAACGCCAGACCCTGCTTCGCGTGTGGCGATCCTAACCATTTCGCCAACATGTGCCCAAACAGGGTTGTGAAACAAGAGCCACAGCAGCAGCAACAACACCAGCAGCAACAGCAACAAGCAGGACGCGCACGAACTTTCAACATCAACGTGCGTCAAGCCCAAGCCGACAACAACGTGGTCAATGGTACGTTCCTTGTGAATGGTATTTATGCTTCGTGTTTATTTGATACTGGAGCCGATAATTGCTTTGTGTCGTTCGAATTCGAAAAGCTCCTTAGTCGTAAGCGCTCCCAACTCTCCTCGACGTTCGATGTTGAAGTCGCTACCGGAAGAACTGTCGCCGTTAATTCTGTTCTTCGTGATTGTACACTTGAGCTCAACAATCACATCTTCCCAATCGACCTTATTCCGATGCAACTCGGAAGTTTTGATGTCATAGTAGGCATGGACTTTCTTCGTGAAAACCATGCTGAAGTTGTGTGCTTCGACAAGATGATTTGATTTTCGCTCGCGAATAGTGATCTATTGTGCATCTACGGTGAAACTGCTTCGAAAGGTCTCAAACTCATGTCTTGTGTCCAAGCTAGCAAGTATCTCCGCAAGGAATACAAAGCTTTCTTGGCTAACATTGTATTAGCGGAGAAGGAAAAGAAAGGAAAGACAAAAGTGAAAAACGTTCCTGTGGTTCGTGAATTTCCAAATGTGTTCCCTGACGACCTTCCCGGCTTATCACCAAGTCGTGATATCGACTTTCGTATCGACCTCATTCCTGGAGCCAACCCTATTGCCAAAGCTCCCTACCGACTCGCACCGTCCGAAATGCGTGAACTCTCAAACCAACTCCAGGAATTACTTGAAAAGGCTTCATTCGCCCGAGCACCTCTCCTTGGGGCGCGCCAGTCCTTTTCGTCAAAAAGAAGGATGGGTCGTTCAGGATGTGCATCGACTATCGGGAATTGAATAAGTTAACTATCAAAAACCGCTATCTACTACCCCGCATCAACGATTTGTTTGATCAGCTACAAGGTACTACGTGCTTCTCGAAGATCGATCTACGCTCAGGTTATCACCAACTACGCATACAAGAGGAAGATATACCCAAAACCGCGTTTCGTACTCAATACGACCATTACGAATTCGTGGTTATGCCCTTTGGTTTAACCAACGCACCCGCGGTTTTCATGGATCTGATGAATCGCGTGTGTAAACCATATCTCGACCGTTTCGTCATCGTATTCATCGACGACGTCTTGATCTATTCCAAATCGAAAACCGAACATGCGCAACATCTACGTTTGGCTCTGGAGCTACTCCAGGGGAATCAACTCTATGCCAAGTTCTCCAAGTGTGAATTCTGGTTGGAGGAGGTTCAGTTCCTGGGTCACATTGTCAATAGTCAGGGTATTCATGTCGATCCTGCGATGATTGAATCCGTTAGGAGTTGGATTACACCTAAGAACCCGTCCGAAGTCCGTTCTTTTCTCGGACTAGCTGGCTATTATCGACGATTTATTGAAGGATTCTCGAATATCGTTGTGCCGCTTACCGTTCTCACGCATAAAGACAAGCCTTTTGTTTGGGGAACTGAACAAGAGTTTGCCTTTCGAACCCTCAAACACATGCTTTGCAATGCTCCTGTTCTCACATTGCCCGACGGAAACGACGATTTCATTGTCTACTGTGATGCTTCCAACCTTGGTCTTGGTTGTGTTCTCATGCAACGGGATAAGGTTATAGCTTACGCATCTCGACAGCTCAAAATCCATGAGAAGAACTATACAACCCATGATCTCGAGCTAGGCGCAGTTGTTTTTGCGTTAAAGATTTGGCGACACTACTTGTATGGTACCAAGTGTACGATCTTCACCGATCATAGGAGCCTACAACATATCTTTAATCAGAAGGAACTGAATATGCGTCAACGCCGATGGGTAGAACTTCTCAACGATTACGACTGTGAGATTCGTTATCACCCAAGCAAAGCAAATGTTGTTGCCGACGCTCTCAGCAGACGGAGTTATTTGCTCAGCACTCGCAATGTTCAAGCCCAATACGATCTCGAAACCCTCATCCGCGAAGCTCAGCACGCGTGTTTTAATGAACGCACTCTGAAGAAGGAAAGAATCTACCACGATGGAGCCCAGCTTGTGAGCAAGTCGAATGGGATATTCCACTTTTTGGACCGAATTTGGATCCCTAAACGGACCGATTTGCGACAGATTTTGATGGACGAAGCCCAAAAATCCCGGTATTCTATTCACCCCGGTGCCGACAAAATGTACCAGGACCTTCGCTACAAGTACTGGTGGCCGGGCATGAAAAGGGATATTGCTCTCTACGTTGGAAAATGCCTGACCTGTGCAAGAGTCAAGGCTGAACATCAAAGACCCTCTGGCTTACTCGAACAACCACCGATCCCTATGTGGAAGTGGGAGAGTATAGCTATGGACTTCATAACAAAGCTACCGAACACGTCATCAGGTCACGACAGCATTTAGGTTGTTGTTGACCGTTTGACCAAATCAGCTCACTTCTTGCCAATACAGGAAGACTACAAGGTAGAACGATTAGCCCGAATCTACACCGATGAGATCAGTTGTAATCATGGGACGCCTCGTGACATCATCTCTGATCGTGATGCTCGGTTTACCTCGCGACTGTGGGAAACGTTTCAAACAGCTCTCGGTACATCGCTTAATCTAAGTACCGCTTTCCACCCTCAAACCGAGGGTCAGACTGAAAGAACGATTCGTACTCTTGAAGACATGCTCCGTTCGTGTGTCATAGACTTCGGTGGTAATTGGGATAAATACCTGCCTTTCGTCGAATTCTCGTATAATAACAGCTATCATGCAAGCATTCAAATGGCATCATTCGAGGCTTTATACAGAAGAAGATGTCGATCGCCTATTGTATGGCACGAGATCGGGCATTCGCAATTAACCGGTCCCGAGCAATTGCGAGAAACGACAGACAAAATTTTCCAAATTCGAGACAATCTAACGAAAGCTCAGAATCGACAGAAAAGTTATGCCGATAGACGACGCAAGCCCCTTGAATTTGACGTTGGCGACTACGTACTCCTAAAGGTATCACCTTGGAAGGGTGTGGTCAGATTCGGCAAGAAAGGGAAACTAGCGCCTTGATATGTTGGACCTTTTAAGATTCTGGAAAGGATCGGAAAAGTTGCCTACAGACTCGAACTACCGGAGGAACTTAGTAACGTCCACCCGACTTTCCACATGTCAAACCTCCGAAAGTGCCTGGCCGACCACGACTTACATGTTCCACTCGATGACCTTCAGGTGAACGAAACATTACACTTCGTGGAAAAGCCTGTTGAGATCATGGATCGCCAAACCAAGCAACTCAGACGCTCGCGCATTCCTATTGTGAAAGTCCGATGGGAAGGCAAACGAGGCGCAGAGTTCACTTGGGAACTCGAAAGTGACATGAAGGCGAAGTACCCACAGTTGTTTGTTACGGCTTCAGCCTAATTTCGGGACGAAACTCCCTAAACAAGGGGAGGCTGTAACACCCCGTGTTTTCGAGAAGTCAAAGTCAAGGTCGAAGTCAACGACCAATTTTCGCACGACTTGACTTGTAGTGAATTTCTTTTATGTGTTTATTTTAGTTGTATTATGTGGAGTAATAATTACAATAATCGGCGTATATCATTCGAGTTACAACTATGAACTATAGGAAGTAACAATCCGATAAAGTTAACCAAACGATAATCAAACTATGCTAATCAAATCGACATCGAGTCACAACTCAAAAAATGCATTTTGGTTATTGTTATACGTGTGTGTGTGCCTTATGTGTTACTTGTGCATGTTTATTTATGTTGTGTTGTGGTAATCGAACTCGAAACGCAATCGAACTCAATCAAAATCGAACTATGATAATTAGTGGAGAAGAGACAGCACGAGATA
The DNA here is from genome assembly GCA_030545235.1 of Helianthus tuberosus. Taxonomy (NCBI): domain Eukaryota; kingdom Viridiplantae; phylum Streptophyta; class Magnoliopsida; order Asterales; family Asteraceae; genus Helianthus; species Helianthus tuberosus. The sequence continues at coordinate 192,289,511 of CM060352.1, read as the reverse complement.
TGAATAGTTAGGATTAAAAGTAATTTGACTAGGAAACCCTATCGCATTCACATCGATCGCAATCGTAATCGAAACCTCAAAAATCGTCGCGCCGAACATCCGAACCAAGTGCCATCCGGGCGGATTGCCAATCCGACCGGGCTGACACTTGATCTGGTGCGTATGTCATCCGACCGAGATGACAATCCGACCGGATAGGTCATCCGGGCGAGATGCCATCCGACCGGCCAACACTTTCCTCTTTGGGTAACTCTATAAATACCCATGTCACTCTCAAACTTTCTACTTTTGGCAACTTTCTGTCCGAACAGCACGCTCTCCTTACCTTTTCTTCGATTTCTCTCAATCCCGGTAAGATCTCGTCCTAAATCTTGTACTTTCTCGATCTACACGCACTCCTACACCTTTCTATCTTTTAAATCTTAACTTTTAACCGTGAAATCACTAGATTTGAGGTGTTCTACGATGACGTCATCATGTGTTCTTAAAGAACTTCATGTTTTGACTTCAATCCATCAAGAACAACTTGGATCCAACCGATTTCCACACAGATAAACAAAGATCTTACAGAGATCTAAACACTTTCATGGTGGAAAAGGATTGAAAGATGGTTTCTAACTTTCTTTCAACTCTTTTACACTCAATGCACTCAAAACCGATAGAATCGGACCTTGTTCTAGTCTTCTACTCATTCGTGGTGTCGTACTAGTTCGAGATGTGGATTCTACTCACGAGACCACCGATTTCGGGTTAACCAAGAACAACCGTCTTGAACCGGTTAACTGGTCGAACTAGGGTGATTCCTATTTGATCGGGTCACTAGGGTTAAGATGGGGTTCCGTTGGTTAGCACGTTGTCAAAACGTCTCGATAAAAGCAACAAACAATCAAAACAACCAAGTGACAGACGAACGGAACGACCAGCATGGAGTGCTATCCGACCGGACAACATATCCGAACGGATAAGTCATCCGAGCGACTAGGTCATCCGAGCGGCTTGCACTTTGGGTCCCACACTTAACCAACTTTATCTGAAGTTTGAGTATTGAACAAATTGCTATCCGATCGGACTACCAATCCGACCAGATTACTCTTCGGATCATGAGACACTCGAACAATTTTCAACATATTCAATGCATTAAGGATGTCACCCGACCGGACAACCTGTCCGACCGAGTGACAACCTGCTGTGGACTTGTTCTCACCAAGTAACCTCTCCACTTGAGTCGCCGTCCGACCGGATAAGTCATCCGATCGGATTGTCGTCGGCACCACTGACCGTCCGATCGACCGGCTTGAAGGGTAGAGATACTTCCATGTTTTCAAAATGCTACAACGAAAACTTCAAAGGACAAGCCATCATACACAAACACATCAAAGGAAGAAACAATCCACTCGAATAGTCACCAGACCGGACAACCTGTCCGACCGGATGACCATCCAAACGGATTGTCAATCCGCACGATTGGACTGTCCGATCGGATTACCAATCCGACCGAGCTACTGTCCGAGCCACTTACACCTTGTATCGTTTTACGCGTCACTTATCGTTATGATATCGTTCTGATCAGGCTAACCCTACTCGTTAAGCGCTCCCTTCAATCCATCATCGCTGTGAGTATACTCGATCCCTTTTTGCTTTAAGCACTTTTGGGTGTTACATACGTTACGAATATTCAAAACACAACAAACATACTACTCAATACTATTTGAACGCTAACCGTTAATGCATGTTATACGTGGCTTATGAATGCTTGTTTGTTATGTTTACACTTGGAATGCTGTCTACCTGCCTTTGCAACGATAGTACTATAGTTTGGACTCAGTACCTGTTAACAGGGGTTGTTAAGGACAATTACTTGCATGGATTACGGTGGTAATCATGTATTGCGAACTGCCTCTGGCAGTCAACCCGCAGTCATTGGTATCGATGGATCTATGTCGATAACTAACGTGCTTCATTTCTCTATGTGTACGTGCTGGTTATGCGTAAACGAAATTCGAACTCTATATGCTATTATCAAACTTGTATGCTCACCTTTACATTATATGTATTTACTTTATTTTAACGTATGTGACAGGTGCTTAGGATGCACATCTGCTAGGAAATCGAGGCTAGAATAAGGCTCTAGAGGCCAAAAAATAGTTGTCTGTACAAATTTAATCAAGGGTCTCTAGAAGCAGATAAACAATTGCTCTATTTGAAAATCTGAGTTGTCGGAATAGACTATTTGCCTAGATTTTGTCTGTAATAATTTGTTTACCTTTTGAGACATGGTATGGGACATGTTATTTTAAATTGATTGGTAATGATAATTGTTATGGAAACTTCTGGACAATCTGTTTCGCTCAGTGTCATGCCCCGATGTTTCTGCCATCGGTTGGGGTGTGACATAGATGATTTTACAAAATTTGCAAAACATCAGATCGCCAATCGAATAGCCGTCCGATCGGATGACCATCCGATCGAACGACTATTCGACCAGGTGACCAGTAAGTTCAACACTTAAACATGTTTTCAAACTTCAAAGAATATCAGTTTTCAATCGAATAACCATCCGATCGAACGACCATCCGTCCGGATGACCATCCGATCGAATGACTTTATTTATACTACAATGAAAACTTCAAAAGTTCAAACATTTTACAAACACACTCCTCCTCATTCGAATGACCAACCGACCAAATGGTCATCCGTTCGGATGACCATCCGTCCGGACGGTCATCCGACCGGTTTATCATCCGATCACCCACCTCACCTATCACACTATTACAAGTTGTTCAACGCTTACATTATCGTTCTCTGATCAGTCTAACTCCTAAGTGCTCCCTTCAATCCAAGGTAGTGTTTATTTACTAAACACATAATGTGAGTATACTCGAACCCTTTTTGCTTTACGCACTTTTGGGTGTTACATACGTTATCTATATCAAATCACATCAACACACAACGCAAACACTTTTATACGCTAACCGCTCTCACATGTTATACATGTTTTCGATGAATGCTTGTATGTTATGTTTACACAGTGATTGTTGTCTGACACCTTAGCAACGATAGTACTATAGTTTGGACTCAGCACCTGTCATGGACAGGGGTTGTTAAGGGTTTTACTTCACATGGTCACAGTGGTGATAATGTGTTGCACATTCTACAACTTGCAGTCATGCCGGTTGCATATTTCATTGTCGATAGCTTACTTGCTTCACATTTCTACATGTTACATGCTGATTATGCGTAAATCGCTTTCACTATACTATATGTTTTTAAACTTGTGTACTCACATTTACACTATGTGTATTGACTTTATTTTAACGTATGTGACAGGTGTCTAGGATGCTAGGATTGCTGAACTTTTATGGAATCAAGTTAGGTGGTCTAGAAATCCACGAATAAAATATGAGTTGTCGGAACTGTTATTTGTCTTTGAGAACAATATATGTAATAACTGTTTTTACATTATATGTTGATGGTATGGGATGTTAACACTTAAATATATTGTCATCAATAGTTGTTGTGGATTCTCTTGGACAATCTGTTTCGCTCAGTGACTCACCCCGATGTTTCCGCCAACGGTTGGGGTGTGACAGCGAGGTCGAGAAAGCTACCAAAATAGTCTGATAAGGGTATAGTCTCGCGCGCGACCTAGTTGGTCAGCGCAGGATTTGGGACCATACCCTTTCAAGTCCCCCTGTCCAGTGCTGCTTCTGAGCGAGAGGCAAGTGGGTGGAGCTTTAGACTTAGAATAAGTAAGAAGTAAAGCCTACTCTTGTTCAGCTTCTCAGAAGACATTTTATAAGCTAGAATAGCTGACGTGCGTGTAATGTGTCGCAATTCACATGGCGCAGCTGCCCATCTGGCGCGCGTATGGTGTGTTGTAATTCACGTGGCGTAGCTATCTAGCTTGTTGTTGAAGTGACATGCTTTTTTTCGCAGGCAAATTCTTGATATTTGAAAGAGTGAAGTATGCGCTTGCTCCGTTATTCTGAAAGAGTCTTCATGGTTAGAAAGGTTGGAGCGCGTGTAAATGAATTGCCATTTACGCGGCGCAACTTCCTAGCTTGTTGCTAAAGTAATCTGAGTAGTTGCGAGGGAAATTTCTTGAAATTTGAAAAAGCAACTGACAGGTTGGTGCAAGTTGGTGGTGACAGCGACGTTTGAGTTGACCGCTGACACAGTGACGATTGTGCTGTCACTGTGTCATGTGCGTCGTTTCGTCTTGGTGTCAGGCGAGTGAGGCCCACACGCGCGTGGTAACCGTCACTCTGTGTTTCCCGCCTGACGTATCAACTACTGGTTGGACACGTGCGCGGCTGTTTCGGCACGGTTATCCATCGCATTAAATGCGATGGGTATAAATAGGCAACGAGGAGGTATAGGAGATCACTGTTTCTTCGAATCTCTTCTCCTTCTCTCTTCTAATCTTCAAATCCTCAAAGTTCTTCATCCAATCTTCAAACCTTCAAAGGTTTTTAACAGATCTTCAAAGAGTTATAAGAATCTTTAGATCTTCAAATTGCTCTTAGATTCCTTCAAGTTTTTATCTTCGATATTAAGATGTCAACTGGCGATGAAATAGTTACAGTAGAGGAGGTCGAAGGTGGTTTAACACCACTGAAGTGGGATCAAGGATTCTTCGAGCAGGTGATTCGAGGGTACCAGTTTGCTGAAGAATGGGATGCAAGATAATTTTTAGGTAATCGGTGAATTAATCGCTCGTCGGCCATAGTTGGCGCTAGTCGGTCAGAAATCCGGCTCTAGTTAGCCGGAATTAGGCGATTTCGCGATATTGCTGTCAGATTCCGACCAAACTACGGCCAAAACCTGTAAATTCTGGCGATCAATCTTGTATATTTAAAAAAATGGGTAGAGGAGGGTTAAAAGCTGCCTACTTAAATTATTACGTATAAAAATGTGTATAAAACTTAAAATCACATATAAAAATCTTAGTCTGATTAATCACTAGTCGGTACCAGTGGCCAACTAGCGTCTAGCGATTCTTAGAACCATGCTAAAAGCTCTAGTTGAATCGATCTTAAACTAGCTCAATTAATAAACGAACTCAAGTCCAAGCTTCACATATTAAGTTTTTCTATACTTGCAAACCTAAACGAGAGCTTATACAAACCCAATATTCATATCAATTTAATTTAATATGTTAAATACATATTTACATAATACCATTGTATATTTTAAATTATAACACCTTCATTTGATCGAATAATCAATAACTTTTATTAAAAAAATATTAAATAAAAAAAGGCATTTGCATTGCATCTTCTGCTTAATATTCGTTTATTGCTTTTTAAATCTAAAGTGGGCATCGTCCCACATCGCCTAGAACAAAGAGCTTATTACTCTTTATAAACTACCGATCAAACTTCAAAAACTGCCGGACTCATCAACGCAAGTCTGTGACCCAAGTGGGGGCATTAAAGTGGGTTCGAAGGGGACCATTGATACCGGACTATCACCGAGCCATTAAACATTGAAGTCTCGTAATAACAAGAGGGGTTGACAATGATTCAACTCGGGCTCTTAAAGGTTCGTGGGTAGACATGCGCTGCTGTTATCAGTCACTATGTGAGGATGTCGGCAAAGATCCACAGTGTAAACAATTGGCCCGGGCCCGAGTTCAAACCGACTGTGTGCCGGTGGCTGTGCTCTTTTGTGAAGAAGCAGGAGCTTCTCGTGAAGACTCGACAACCATTGGGAATATCTGTTTCCATCCGACCAAAGGTGTATATTGACTGTTAAGCATGAACCGATAACTTGTGTTGTCTTGGCTGAAATGTTCATGGCTCTTGTCCGAGATCAATCCCAACTCCCATCTTTTTACAAACATTTACCGACATTGATGTCGAAGTCGAGCCTAAAAATCATAGTGGTGGTGATAATTTTGAAGGATTAAAGGGTCTGAAATGTACTCCCAAAGCTCATATTTGTGATACGCCAGATATAACTAACGGTTTTTTGTTGATATGATAGTTTATATTTGTTGGAATAAACTAAACAAAATTGCAATTTTTGCGTCATCATTTTACTTTCCCACATCGCCTAGTAAAATTGCGTTGGCTTTATCAGAGCAGCGTCTGAGGTGAGCTTATGATCTACTTCATCAGATAACATTGATAGGTAGGGGTGTAAACAAGCCTAGAGGCTCGAGAGCTACTCGTGATTGGCTCGGTTAAAAGCTCGAACGAGTCGAGCCTTAACGAGCCCGAGCCCGAGCCCGAGCTCGAGCCTGAAATAGAGCTCGTTTAGTTATCGAGCCCGAGCTCGAGCCTGAAATACAAAGCTTGTTTAGGCTCGCGAGCCCAAACGAGTCTAAACAAAATTTTAGTTTTTTATATATATATATAATATAATAATGATGATACCATTGGTGAGCCGAGCTCGAGCCGAGCTTTGGCTCACTTAATCGGTGTTGAAACGAGCTCGAGCCGAGCTTTTAGCTCATTTAAGGTTGTTCTCAAAATAGCTCGAGCCGAGCTCGAGCTTTAGGTTTTACTCGCGAGCCGAGCTCGAGCTCAGAGAAGTAGGCTCGAACCGAGCCGAGCTCGAGCTTCATAAAAACATAACGAGCCGAGCTCGAGCCAAGTCGGGCTCGGCTCGGCTCGTTTACACCCCTATTGATGGATGGTACCCTGTCAATCCCAACCACCATCTTTTTATTATTTAAAAAAAAAAGACTTACTTATATTTGTAGAAGGAGGTTGTTGAAATCGAGACTCACTACTCGTGTCAAGAATAGCTGACCAAGGTCAGGTCACAGGTGGTGTATGTGCTGCAAGATTCCGATGACTTTTGTCTCTTATCAGAATAGACGCTTCACCCATCAACGGGATTTTGGCACATTTGTTATGCGTTCGCTGAGTAAAATCGCCCTAATGTTTTTTTCGTAATCCTTCAACGCCCTTTTCATCACCTTAAGATCGCTACATCCACTACATTGTAGACAATCCTATATAAAATTAAATATAACTATACATTTAATCAACTTTAAACTAAAAAATAAATATTACTATATATTACCGCTTGAATCCGGTATCCGTTAAATTCATTCATTTGTGTATTAATAGTGCCATGTTACCTACTTATACATTTCCAAGTTAAAAGGAATAGTGTCAGGCAGCTTGGCAAGCTGCCTGGCAGTTTCCTATTGAATCAACCCATTTTTAATTTAATTTAATTTTATTCCTAGTTTAAAATTACGCTTTCGTCCTTCATTTAAAATTACGGGTTTGCCCCCAGCTAAAAAATAAAATTATAATTTTGCCCCTAGCTAAAATTACGTTTTCGCCCCCAGCTAAAAATAAAATTATAATTTTGCCCTTAGCTCAAAATTACGCTTTTGCCCTCGATTCAAAAACTCATTTTTAATTTTGTTCCTAGTTTAAAATTACGGTTTCGCCCTCAGTTTAAAATTACGTTTTTGCCCCCAGTTCAAAATAAAATGTTGTTTTTTCCTCTAGCTCAAAATTACGATTCTGCCCTCAGCTCAAAATTACGTTTTTGCCTCCGGTTCAAAATAAAATTATGTTTTCCCTAGCTCAAAAGTATTAGCTGTCTGTCACTTCCCTATTGGACCAACTCATTTTTTATTTAATTTTATTCTCAGTTTAAAATTACGCTTTCGTCATTCGTTTAAAATTACGTTTTTGCATCCAGCTCAAAATAAAATTATCATTTTGCCCTACCTCAAAATACGTTTTTGCCCTCGGTTCAAAGACTTTTTTTTAATTTTGTTCTCAGTTTAAAATTACGGTTTCGCACTCCGTTTAAAATTACGTTTTTGCCCCCAGTTAAAAATAAAATGTTGTTTTCCCACTAGCTCAAAATTACGATTCTGCCCACAGCTCAAAATTATATTTTTTTCCCACAGTTCAAAATAAAATTATGTTTTCCACCCTAGCTCAAAATTATGATTTTGCTCTCAGTTTAAATCATGATTTCGCCTCCTGTTCAAAATATAATTCCGATTTTGCCCTCTGTACAGACATACATGTTATGAGAAATAAATATTTGTGTTATTGCCCCGCAACGCGGGCGGGGCAAAAACTAGTTAATATATATTATTATATATATATTGTTAACGAGTGATGATGAATAGTAACTTTATTTTTATAATAATATATAGTTTTTTATTATTTAATATATTATAATATTTTATTATTATATTTACTTTTAATGACATATTTTTAATTTTTTTCATTTTTTAAAAACATATATTTCCTTTACCATTTTTAATAATTGTTTTTTTCTTTTTTAGAACATATATTAATTTATCAATTATTTGATACTTCTTTAATAAATTTACATTTATAAATTTTTTCTAAAAACGTAAGTACGTAGTTGTGCTTAATTTTTTCCCTAACATTCTGTTATAAGTTTTGTTAAAAACAAAGTTGTACTCAAAATAAAGTATTTATTTGGTATTATAAAACTGTACGATGATAAACTAAATCGTTCTAATGGTTTGGCTTTCTAAACAACATTCTTTATTTTCGAATCATGTTTGTTTTACGTTATCATTTACTCGGTTTCGCCGCAACGCGCGACGTAAAAAAATATAGTTATTATTAATTTCAAACATTTCGATTAATAGTGTAGTTTTGTGATTTTATTTTTTGCCACTAGATTTTTTCATTCTTTTAGTTATAGTGATTATTTTGTCTTTCAGTAGTTCTTTCTTTTCTTTTCTTTTTTTTTTTTTGGTTTTTGCATTTGACTTTCAGCATTAACACTTAGAACCTCTTAACGTTCTAAATTTTTTTTGTAAATATTATTTTTACTCCCCTCGAGTTTTACGTGCTTATTTTTATATACGTGTTGATATAAATACAAGTCGGTTTACGTTTTGACATAAAGTTTTTTCTTTTGTGTTTTTGTTTTACGTTTTTCACGGATTTGTTCGTCGTTTTGTTGCTACTTAACACGGTATTTGGAGGTCATATAGGTTTTTTTCCTTCCTCTCAATTTTCCCCCGGTTTTCTAAAAACTTAATGCTATATATCCACGTTGACCCCCTTGACTATCTAATATGTTTCGGTACAAATTCAACTCCGTCTACGTTTTATGTTACATGAGTCACTTGGTGTTAAAAAATCATTTTTTTGTTTTACGCTTTTTCATTATTTTGGTCGTTATTCAGTTGCTACTAAACACGGTTTACGCTCCGCAAGGCGGGAGGCTTAAGATATATTTGATGGACATTTCGACCGCTTGGGCCAAATTGTGTGTTGTAATGTTTAAGCACCGCATTCCAAAAACTATTTTTTGTTGATTCACTTCTTGTTTTCAGAGGAATAACATGTTTTCGTCAAAAATACCTCTTGCGTGTTTGTCCGTAGTGTATTCTTTGCATGCAATGGCCGAGCATAGTGTAAAGTGGGGGTGCACCTGCCCCTAATGTTTCGGTTAAAAGTGTAAAATTCCTATTTTTCGTCCGAAAATTTTAAAATTATATAGGATTGTCCCCCCAATTATTTTGCCTAAATATTTATACAATATATAAATCGGGTCCCATGACTTTCCGCCCCCTCGAAACTTTTGGTCAAGCTCCGCCACTGTTTGCATGTCAGGTGAATTTTCCTTTATTTGCATGAATTTGAACATCTTCATCTTCTTCCTCTAGAACTTGCATTTCTTCAATATCGTCACCCAAATTGTATTGTCCATGTTCTTCTTGAAACTGTGTTTCTGGCACAATACCGTCATCATCACCTTCATCGATTGGGAGCGGTCGATCCACTTCTATATGTGGGAACCGAATAGTTGGGTTCCTCGTTCCAAACGCATCGAAGTTCATTTCATTTTTTAAAGAATATTCCTATCGACCCGATACTAGATTAGGGCCATGTGATAGAGTTTGAGATTGTAGTGGTGGTTGTGTAAAAAATTGTGGCGGAAATCCATATGGTGGATATTGATAAAATTGTGGTTGTGGTCAGTGGCGGACCCATGATTTTTTTTCAATTAGGTCCATTTTTTCGGTTTTCAAAATTTTCATAACAAAACGTTAAAATTTTCGGGTGGGTCCTCGTTCGGGTCGGATCATAGCGAGGTTTGAACTATATTAAAAAAACAGAAAAAAACGAGCTATACACATATTGAACCCATGAACTCCTCTTGGTAAAGAGAGCAATTTACCACTACACCAAGTTTCTTTTTTTTTCTATGGTATTCACCTAATTGTATTTATGGGATTCTTATACAATTTAATATACTGAATCTACTAATTTTTTTAAAAACATTGGGGTCTGGGGACCCCGACCCACTCTCTATGGGTCCGCCCCTGGTTGTGGTTGTGTTGTTGTGTGAGATGTTGTTGCAACCTATACAAATCACCACCCGCACTTGAACCGCCTCCTCTCTTGCGCAGTTGCGCTTGACCTGGCTCCTCTCACGTTAGAACCGACTTCTCTCGATTTAGAGGATTTCTTTGTGGCACCAATCTTTTAAAAAAATACATATAATCAAACATATTTATTTCTTGTTTTATAAATATAGACTTTACATTTGATCGAATAATCAAAAACTTTCATCAAACATATATTAAAAAAAGATATTTGCATTTTGTGCTTCATATTATTATTCCTTTATTTGTAGTTTTTAAATCCCAACAACTACGTCTAACAAAAGTTCACCTGATAACTTGAGTCTATGAACCAAGTGGGGGCATTAAAGTGGGCTTGAAGGAGCCATTGAAACGGGGATTTCCATGGACGTTCAGAACCATTTGACCCGTATCAGGTGGCTAAGTGCTGGCTAAACCAGAGCAGCATCGTTCATAGGTGGTCCCCTTTCAATCCCAACTCCCTGATACGTAGTTGAAAACCGGTGTTCGTTATGGTTTAAGTTCATATTTTTATGTGACTTTTAATCACTGATAGCCTATTTTAATGAGGATTGTGTTTTGCAGGTCAGATAGAGGTTAAGTAGCTATTCGGGAGCTATTTGGAGCACCGGGAGAGAGCGGGATCAACCGGAAACATGTGAAATGAAGAAACGATGAAAAACACCCTAGAGGGGGCGTCGGCGACGCACTATGGGCGTTGGAAACGCGTTGCGTTGCTGAAAAATGGCGTAGACAGCATGAAATTGCGTCAGCAGGAAAATGGATGATCTAGGCGGCGTCGGCGACGCGAACCCCTACTCTCTGACGGGTTTTTCTTGTCTGTTGCTTGTTTTGGCGAGTTATAAGGGGAGTTTTGACCCAATGCGGGGGGTTACACTTTATGGAGGTTTGAGTAATCATCTTGGAGCAATTATCATCATCTCTTCCATTACCAATCATCTACCATCATCAACCTTCACCCGAATCAACTCGAATCACCATTCAATTCACCTTCATCGCTAACCCACAAACCCTAGTTCATTCATCCATCATTCCTTTCACCATCATCACCCACCAAAACCCTAATCCTCATTGTTCCACCATTTCACAAGTTTCGAGATGATTCAAGTCAAGTTTCCAATATCCGGTGATCAAGTTCCTTCAACCATGAGCGGCTAATCACCTTGGTTTCACCCCAGTGTAGGTAGTTGTATTATCTAGCGTTTCAATTTATGTTTAGATTTGACTTGTGTGACAAATTGTGCTTTGATTTTGAACACCTTTGATAATTGTCGTGTATTTGAATTGGATTTGCAAATTGTCGAACGATGATAAAGTTATGACTTTGTGAAATGAATTTGTGCACTTATGCGTTATCTTGGTTAGGATTTACTTGTGTTGATTACAAAGTGCATTCTTGTCCATTCTTAGGGATGTTGATAGTTATTGGCACCTAAGTCACGGTACACTAAATCCGTTAATCATTTATCCAATTAGGTCAATTCTAAAACTTGTAGTAACCTAGGTTTGCAATTACCGAAACCGGGTGTGAACCCTTTTTCTTTATCATTGTTTAAACAATCAATTACCTTTCTTGCAATTTGTTAATCATTAGTAATTTAATCAATTCCATTAGTTTAATTCACATCTTTTTAACCAAACAAAAAAAATACAAAAATATTCTAGCAAGCTTCATAAATTGTGACATTCATTTTAATTCAATCGAATCTATTCACAAACCACATACTCTTCGTGGTTCGACCCCTTGCTACCACTAACTATTTGTTAAGGGTAATTAGGGCTTATAAATAATATCTTTGACTGGAGCGTGACACTCCGATCAAATTTTGCGCCGTTGCCAGGGAGTGTGTGCGCTTTGTGTTTGGATATTGTTTGAATTTGCATGATTAACTGTTTAATTTGCATAGTTTCTTTTCTTGTACTTTGTCTTTTTCCTTGTTACGCGGGGTGTGTTACTTGTGCAGGTTACAGGTAGTGCATACATACGCGGAACTCCGGGAGGACTTCACCGTTAGTCTACGAACCGGAAATCGAAAGAGTTGCAAGAAGGAATTTAGCAAGCCGGTTGGAAGCAACACTTGTTTCTAACCAAGTCACCCAAACACCACAATTTACACCATCCATTAAAACCGATTCAATGGCAAACCAAAACTCCAACCAAAACCTCAATTACCCAAACCTCAATCAAAACCAATTCCAAACCCGAGGAAACTTCAACCCCGCCCAAAATGTCCAACCTATACCTCAAGAGCAACCGGGTGGTAATAACAACTCTAGACCACCCACACCACCTTTCCAAAACCAAAATCCCAATAACACCCAAAGAACTCCCCAACAACAAAACCTTCACCGACATAATTCCTTACCCAATGACTTCGATGACCGGAATGTTAATTCCGACCATAGAGGCAACCGAGATCGTGGCAATCCCGCGAATGAAGACCCGTTCTTTAACATAGATGACTTGAGAAACGCTATCCCCGATGATGAGTCGTTTAGTGTTCCCGGTTACCAATCGCCGGAGCATGTGAGTATTCACTCGGAATAATCGGAAGATGGGGGTAACTATGATGATCGGGTCGATGATGAAGATTGGGGGTATGTGAACAGGGGTAATGTCTACAATGCTAGAGGTTTTGAAGATGATGAGTTTGGCTACCAAAATGCCAATTTTGTGGGGAACGATAACTACGGGTACGGGAATGTGAGAAATGACGGTTACGGAAACAACCGTCAACCACGAAACAACAATCAAAGGAACCGGAATAATGGGTTCTACAACAACAATAACAACAACAATGTTAACCCTAACCGAATTCCTCGTTTCATGGGAGGAGGTAATCAAGGTGGAAATCGAGGAGGTAATAGAGGAGGTGGTCGAAGGGAGAATCGAAGACCGGTTGATCAAGAAGTTAACGGTCCACATCGTCGTCAACAACCTCCACGGGGTGTAAATGACCGTTTTAGGCCGGTGGTCACTGACAATAACTCTCCGATAGTTTGTGAAAGGAGGATGTTCGACTGCAAACCCCACTACATCAATATTCTTCCCCACTTCAATGGGAGGTCTAATGATGAACCATACACTCATTTGGCGGAGTTTTCGGCCATATGTAGCACCATCGGGGGGCATGATTTTGCATTAGAAGAGGTCAAGCTTCGATTATTTTAGTTTTCGCTAAAAGATAAGGCGAAGCAATGGTTTCTTACACTTCCGGCAAATAGTATTCGGACATGGGGCGAGATGGAACAAGTCTTCCTTTACGAGTATTACTCGATGGCAAAGACCGATGATGCTAGAGATGAAATTAGGTCTTTCCGCCAACTCTCAAGTGAACCATTGCATGAAGCTTTCACAAGGTACAAGGAATTGATTCGAAAGTGCCCACATCATCAAATTGAAAAGTGGGAGTTGGTTAAATGCTTTGTGAGAGGATTGGATGACGAGACATGGAATCGCCTTGAGTCAACGAGCAATGGAACTTTATTAAGTAACCATGAAGATGATGATTGGGAATTTCTCGAGAGGATGAGCAAGCGGTCAAAGGCAAAAGAGTCGGCCGATAGAGCTAAAAAACATCCTGTATCCCGGTCACTTCCCGATCTTGACTCTAAGGATCGGATTTCTACTTTAGAATGGGAGATAGCTCGCATGAAGAAGAAGGAGGTGAATGCGGTACAGTTTGCGGTTTGTGAAGATTGTGGGGAGATTGGTCATCGGACCGATCAATGTCAAACAGGACCGGGTGACTACACCGAAGAGGTAAATCAAGTGTTTGGTGATAGAAAGAACAATGATATGAATTCGAACACTTATCATCCCGGATTGAGAAACCATCCCAACTTCCGATATGGGAATGCCGCGAATCAAATGAACCCGAATTTTCAACCGGGTAACCAAAGAGGGTCATCATATCAAAATCTCCAAGGTGGTAATCAACGGGGTTACCAACGTAATTACAATCAAGGGTACCAAGGTCGGGACAATAATTACCAAGGTGGGTACCAAAGGAATTACAATAATCAAGGCGGTAATGGAAGTGGGTCAAATAACCAAGGGGGTGGTAATGATTTGAATTCAAAGATGGATGCGATGCTTTCGATGATGCAGGAGTCCAAGAAAGAGAATGAGATTCGGGACAAAGCACATGAGGCATTGACAAAGCAAGTAGGCCAACTCGCGGAGGAAATGGCTCAAATGAGGGGAAGCATGGGAAAGCTTCCAAGTGACACCACGGTGAACCCTAAGCATCAAGGGTCAAACTCAAAGAACACACGTGAGTTACCAGTTAATAAAATAACTCTACGTAGTGGGCGAGTCGTAGATAACGGTGTCAAAACACCATCACCCCAGTTTGTTGAAGGGGTGGTGGAAGATGCTAGTGATGATGAACGTGAGGATGGTCAAACGGGTCAAAACAAAAATAATTTAAAAATTAAAGATGACACCCTCGTTGTGACCATCCTCGTCCCTAAGGCTAAGGAAACGGGTGTGGAGGTTAATACCGCCCCGTATCCCGAAGCATTGAAGGGACCCGTGAAGAAGGTTGTAAACAAAAGAGGTCCACAACAAGAAGAGTTGTGGGAAGTTTTCAAACAAGTAAAAATTAATTTACCTCTTTTGGATGCAATCAAGCAAGTACCGTCTTATTCCAAGTACTTGAAAGAATTATGTACCTAAAAACAAACTCACAAATTTCCAAAAAAAATAGATTTGACCGAAAATGTGAGTTCGATTCTTTCGGGCGCACTTCCACCCAAGCTCCAAGATCCGGGTGTAGTGATTTTAAAATCAACCGTGCACTTTTAGATCTTGGTGCTAGTGTGAGCATTCTACCGGGTAGTTTATATGACCAATACGAGTTTGGTCCACTTCGATCATCAAACACCACCATGGTGTTAGCCGATTTAACACCCAAACTACCCCATGGAATTTTCTCGGATGTGATAGTAAAAATCGAGGATTTTTACTATCCGGTGGACTTTTTGGTACTTGATTATGTGGCCAAGGACCCAACTAAGCAACCTACAGTGATTTTGGGTCGACCGTTCTTAGCAACCGCGAATTCTCAAATTGATTGCAAAACAGGAATGGTCGACATGACATTTGGAAACCGAAGGTTGAGGTTGCATGTTTTTTCCAGACTGATTGATGAACCCTCCAGTTGATGATGAATGCTATATGGCGGACATTTTTGACACGTGTACACCTCTTTGCAACATAGTCGTGGATAAGGAAAACACAATGGAGGAATGTTTTATGTTTGACAAGTCACAGGTGGAGGTAAATCAGAGCATAGACGAGGAGGTGAAGAGTTTGGAGGTGCTTGCGGTTAAAGAGGGAAAACCGACATGGACGCACCAAGTGGAGAGTTTACCGGAGAGCATTGACACCAAATTGAAGAGGTCATTGGTAGAGCCTCCGGAGGTCGAATTGAAGGCGTTGCCGAAGCATCTTAAGTATGCTTACGTTGGTGAAGGCAACACACTCCCGGTTATCATTGCATCAAACTTAACCGAGGAGCAAGAGGAGAAGTTGATGAGTGTTTTGGTCGCCAATCGGGCGGCGATTGGATGGACTATTGCTGATTTGAAGGGAATTAGTCCCTCAGTGGCGATGCATAAAATTATCACGGAAGAAGGTGTGACTCCCGTTCGAGATGCACAACGGAGATTGAATCCGAATATGCGGGAGGTGGTGAAGAAAGAAGTGTTGAAATGGCTTGATGCGGGTATTATTTATCCGATCTCGGATAGCCAATGGGTGAGCCCAACGCAGACGGTTCCGAAAAAAGCGGGTATACAAGTCGTCAAAAATGACGCAGGTGAAGAGGTAGCCACTCGGCCGGTAACTGGGTGGCGAATTTGTATTGATTATAGGAAGTTGAATATCGCAACTTCCAAAGATCATTTTCCTTTACCGTTTGTCGATCAAATTGTTGAGAAATTATCTGGGCAACAATTCTATTGCTTTTTAGATGGCTATTCTGGTTATAATCAAATCGCCATCCATCAGGATGATCAAGCAAAGACAATGTTTACTTATCCCTACGGCACATTCGCATTTAGGCGAATGTCATTTGGACTATGTAACGCCCCCGCCACCTTCCAAATGTGCATGATGAGTATCTTCTCAGATATGGTGGGGAAGTCTTTGGAAATTTTCATGGATGATTTCTCAATTTTCGGATCGTCGTTTGAGACTTGTTTGGACCAATTAGAAAAGGTACTAAAAAGATGTGTAGAAACTATTTTGGTCTTAAGCTGGGAAAAGAGCCATTTTATGGTTCAAGAGGGAATCGTGTTGGGTCATGTGGTGTCGAGTCGTGGGATAGAGGTCGATCGTGCAAAGGTACAAGTTATATCCACTTCGCCGTA
This sequence comes from Helianthus tuberosus, assembly GCA_030545235.1. Lineage (NCBI taxonomy): Eukaryota > Viridiplantae > Streptophyta > Magnoliopsida > Asterales > Asteraceae > Helianthus > Helianthus tuberosus. The sequence continues at coordinate 192,272,773 of CM060352.1, read as the reverse complement.
TCCCACGAGTGGTAAAGGTGTTAGGTCATTTTTAGGTCATGCGGGTTTTTATCGACGGTTTATTAAGGGTTTTAGTGACATAACCAAGCCTTTATGTAATTTACTGTTAAAAGATCAACTGTTTGATTTTAATGAAAATTGTCAAAACGCGTTTAACAATTTAAAAGAAAAACTAGTTGAGGCCCCAATCTTGCAATCGCCAAATTGGTCTTTACCATTTGAAATTATGTGCGATGCAAGTGATTAAGACTTTTTCGGATGCACAATTAAATTACACCACCACCGAAAAAGAGCTACTCGCGGTGGTATATGCATTGGATAAGTTTCGGTCATATATATGGGGTAGTAAAGTGATTATTTATTCTGATCACACTACTGTTAGGTACCTCATGGAGAAAAAGGATGCCAAACCGAGATTGATCCGATGGGTGTTATTGCTCTAAGAGTTTGATTTGGAGATCCGGAACAAAAAGGGTACCGAGAATGTGGTAGCGGACCATTTGTCCCGGTTGATAGTTGAGGAAGATCCTAAATCTTTAGAGATCAATGAGTCGTTTCCCGATGAGCACATTATGAAATTAGATAAGTTACCATGGTATGCTAGCATTGTGAATTATCTTGTTACAGGTGACTTACCGCCACATTGGGATGGACGGAGGGAACAACACTTTATGTCTCAGATCAAGTATTACCGGTTAGAGGAACCGCATTTGTGGAAAGAGTGTGCGGACCAATTGATTCGAAGATGCAATGACGATGAGGAGATTCCAAGCGTGATGAAGCACCTACATTCGTTTGCATGTGGTGGCCATTTTAGTATTCACAAAACGGGTCACAAAGTGTTAAACAGTGGTCTTTATTGGCCAACTATTTTTAAGGACACATTTGAGTTTTCTAAGAATTGTGCAGAGTGCCAAAAGTTAGGGGGTATTTCAAAAAGGGATGAGATGCCCATGCAACCAATCCTCGTCGTTGACGTTTTCGATGTGTGGGGTATTGATTTCATGGGCTCATTCCCCAATTCTTATGGTAATTTGTATATCTTGGTGGCCGTTGATTACGTGTCAAAGTGGGTCGAAGCAAAAGCCACCAAGACAAACGACCATTCCGTAGTTTGTAATTTCGTTCAAACCCATATATTTTCAAGATTTGGGATTCCTCGTGTCATCATAAGTGACGGAGGATCTCATTTCAAAAATTTTCGGTTTGGGAAACTCTTAAAACGGTATGGTGTTGACCATAGAATTGCTACCCCCCGCAAACAAGCGGGCAAGTAGAGGTGTCGAACCGGCAAATCAAGGAGATTTTGCAAAAGACCGTACAGGCGAACCGTAAGGATTGGTCAATTAAGTTGAACGATGCTTTATGGGCCTACCGTACGGCATATAAGACATCCATTGGTACTACACCTTACCGGTTGGTTTACGGTAAAAATTGTCATTTACCGGTTGAACTTGTGCATAAATCACAATGGGCTATTAAAGAGGTCAATGTTAAATATGATGATGCAGGTAAGGAACGGAAGCTTAATCTATGCGAGTTGGAGGAGCTAAGGGAAATGGCATATGAATGCGCATCCAAGTACAAGGATGGGATGAAAAGGGCGCATGATGCCAAATTGAGGAAGAAAGAGTTCGAGATTGGGCAAAAGGTATGGCTCTACAACTCGAAGCTCAAGTTTTTCCCCGGAAAGCTCCAAAGCAAATGGATGGGACCCTATGTGATCACCCAGGTCGGACAATTGGGTGATGTTACCATTGAGGACCCAAAAGATGGGTCACGGCAAACGGTAAATGGCCATCGGCTAAAACCGTTTCTCGATGGTAATGAAAGAGTGGACGAAAACAAGGAATCGGTGAGCTTCGTGGTAAGCATCCCGGTTTATGAGGTCGACTGTAAGGACCGGTAATGAGTTTTGTAGAGTTTTGTATAATTTATTTAATTGTTTGAGTATTTTTGTGTTAATCGTTCTCGTCTCGTACTAACCCTCTTGATTGTGTGAAGTTCGGATATCACGAACGTGTCTTGAAGATAAAAGGTATGTTGTTAGACTTACTTTTGTGTATTAGGGACAATACACAACTTTTCGAGGGGTGATAGGACCGTTAAACGGTTTTGTTTGTTTAAATTTAAACTTATAAAAATTTAGGAAATCATTTTTTTAATAACTTTTAAGAATTTTAAATGTATATAGTCTTTTTTATAAAATCTCCTTAATTTTCTCCATATTTTCATAAAAAAAACTGAAAAGTAAAATAAATAAATCTAATACTACTAATAATAATAATATAATAATAAAAAACAATTATTCATTGTTTTTAATACTAATAAAATAAAATAACGTAAAAAAATAAAAAATAAAAAGAAATAGCTTTGGTTTAGTCAACTGTGACATCAGGATGATGTCACCTATGACATCATATCATCTTCTCCAACAACTAAGAAATGCAGACATCACGTAAACGTTAAATTATGGCCGGAACGAGCGTCGGCGACGAAAATCCGGCATCGTCGACGGAGGTTTTAGGATTGGCGTCGAACAACATCTCACGTAGGCAGCAAAGAACAATGTTGGCAGCTCTGAAACTTCTCCGGTGGCGTCGTCGACGCGAAGTTCGCCGTCATCGACGTTGATTCAGACATGGCGTCGAACGGAATGTGGCGTAGGCAGCCACATATGACGTCTGGGGGAGTTGCAGACGGAGTAGGCGTCGACGATGCATATGGTGGCGTCGCCGACGGTGTAACCAAAGTGGCGTCGGCCACATTCAGCGTAGACAGCCACATATGGCGTCAGCTGATTTTTTGAGGAATGAGGTGGCGTCGCCGACGCGGCTCGGTTGAGGCTGTTGCGAATCTCTTCAAACATCTCGTTGTATTGAACCAAATCACCCAAACCTTTAAAAAAACCCGACCCGAACACGTTATGTCACCACATAGCAAACCCGAATTCAACCAAACATCATCATAAATCTAATTAAGGCCACCGATCTCCTTCTCTCTCTTTCATTCATCTTCATCTTCTCCACAAACTCACACGAACCCTAATCTTCTCACTTCCATAACTTCCTAAATTCTCAGCCGATTCAAGTGATTCTTGAGCCTAAAGTGTGTAGATTTTCGAGAGCAACAAAACCCCCATCTCAGTTTTTAGTAATTTTTTGCTTATTTGCAAGATATTAGGGCTGCAAATTTCAGGTTTTGAAAGGGTGTGGACCATTTACTTGTTGTTACATCTTTCTACAGCTCTTTTTCTTCTACATTGCTAAAGGTATGAAATTTACTAACTTTTGGGTTTGATTATTGCATGGTATGTGTTTCTTCCGAAATTTTAAGCTTTATTGTCTTAAGAGTAGGTTGTTTATGATACATGTGTAATACATTAGTTTGAATGTTGGGTAAAAAATGGATTTGGATGGGATTGAGCATAGAACAAGTGTGGGGATGTGATTATACCCACTTGTTCATATGCATAAGTATGAACATTATGATGAACATCATTAGAAATCTTGTAGAATTATAAGGTAATCGTGAAAGTTTGATTCTTTTTAGATGCTAAAGTTTGCTACTTGGTAAGTTTAAAATTGGTTGCTTTACATTTAGATGTTAAACTTAAGTTCATCATTATGGTTTATATTTAGAGTTGAGTGTTTAAAAGGTTTAAAGGGTGTATTGATTGTGTTGTTGATGTTGTTTTGTAGACATGGCTAGCCGTAAACGATCAAAGACAACTGATGCAGAAGCTTCATCATCACGTAGTGTCTCAGCTAAATGGCAGCAACGTTGCAATTTGCCAGATATAGAAGACAAACTGTTTAAGCAGAACTGGGATTGGTCTAGATACAATGACACAACGTTTGGGGCCCAATGGGACCAAAACCAAAATAAACCATTGTATCGCTTTACCAACAAACAAACGGAGATCAAGTTATGGCAATACAAAATGTCTAAAGTGAGTGCAGTAGACAAAGTCTGTGTATGTGAAAGAGTGGTGAATGAGGAGGAATTTCGACAGATTGGGATTACACAGAGGTTCGAAAGGTTGGGATGGGAGAGAGCCCTTGATTGGTGCGAGGGTGTAACTCCAAGAGTTTACTTGAAGGCGGTAACAAATTGGTACGCCTCATTACGGTTAGAGAACGAGGATGAGCATCCTAGTCAGTGGCGATTGGTAGGTGATACTGGAAAAGGTTCCATGACGATGAGCTTTGAAACTATGAACCAAATTGCAGATTTTGACTCTTTGGGGGTAGATAATTACTTCTATTATTCAACCAACACATTCTGGTCTAGCGAACTGGTTCAAGCTGATCCAGTCGGTCTAATGGAGATTACTCTACCCAATTATACCACTGGTAGATACGACCGAAACCATCTGTCCTGTGAAGGGAAAATATTGCAGAATATCTCCTTATGGTTAGATTGGGAGATCGTGGAAAGCTGCGAATATGGGACCTCCGCGTATTACACGCACTACTTGTAAGGACACCCAAATTGTCATGGCGTCATATAACCATGATGAACATTTGGGACACGAGGAATCAGTACAGGAGAAAGATGATTCCCTGTGTTCGCTTGATCAGTGCTATGATTTTTCAGCAGAACCGTTTGAAAGATAACTCACTATGGATACTCAAGGGTATTGATACGATCTATTTTGCCCAGCTAAGATCAGGCGTAAACATATATGCGGAGCAGAACTTCTTCACCCAACAACAAGAACAGTGGGCCCTCCAAGCGGCCTATCGTGAGAGGATGGAAAAACATATGGAAGAGCAGCAGATGCAACGAGCGCTCCAAAGATCTCAAATGGAGCGTTTGATACAATTGCAGGAGGAAGAGACGGCCCGAAGATGGGCATGGGAGGCAGATGAGGAGAGGCGTCAAAACGAGCAAAATGAATTGGAACGACGCCGATGGAGTGCTTTATATATCTCCACGGAAACGGCTATTAACAACGCCAAGGTCCTCCACGATCAGGAGCGACACCAGAGGGACTATGAAGCTGGTCTTCCCTATGTAGAACACTCGGGGTGGACCGACTATTCCAACCTCCGTGTTCCACGAGGCCCATCTGATCCATCCCCTCATTGGCCCGAGGCAGTTGGGTCCAGTTTCATCCCGATACCATACCAGCCGCCATCCCAAGGAGAGCCGGGTCCCCTCGATAACTACAGGGAGATGTTCGAGGCCCTCATTTGTTACCCATACCCGCCAAACCCGCCAGTTGACCCGAACGAGAGACATCAGCGGTGAGTGCGAGGTATGTTTATTGTTGTTGTTGTATATTTTGGTTTCCTTTATTTTTATTTCGTTAGTATTTATTTTGCCTAGATAAATGAACGTTGTGGGTGTGTTCCCTATATAACCCTCACGAGACCTACTCGTCCTCCCAAGCTATTGGGGGGTTTAAAAGGGCTTGTTGCATAAGTTAAATGCAACCGTGATTCCTACAAAAGTGAGTTAGGACTGTTATTGTTGTAAAAAAAAATTTCCACATAAATCAAGGTAAATTAACGCATGGCTTGGTAACACTTTCATAAAAATGGTAGAACTAAGTAGCTAACAAATTTCAATGGTTGTGAGAAGCATGCTTCTACACAAGGGTTAAGATTTGTAGGTACATCATGTTCGAGGGACGACCATTTTTGTGAAGAGAAGAAGAAGATATGGGCATCTAGCGAGAAAAATCAGGTGCATGCGTTTCTTTTTTACCTTGATTTATGTGGAAAAAAAATTACAACAATAAGAGTCCTAACTCACTTTCGTAGGAATCACGGTTGCATTTAACTTATGCAACAAGCCCTTTTAAACCCCCCAATAGCTTGGGAGGACGAGTAGGTCTCGTGAGGGTTATATAGGGAACACACCCACAACGTTCATTTATCTAGGCAAAATAAATACTAATGAAATAAAAATAAATGAAACCAAAATATACAACAACAACAACAAAAAACATACCTCGCCCTCACCGCTGATATCTCTCGTTTGGGTCAACTGGCGGGTTTGGCTAGTATGGGTAACCAGTGAGGGCCTCGAACATCTCCCTGTAGTTATCGAGGGGACCCGGCTCTCTTTGGGGTAGCAGCTGGTATGGTATCGGGATGAAACTGGACCCAACTGCCTCGGGCCAATGAGGGGATGGATCAGATGGGCCTCGTGGAACACGGAGGTTGGAATAGTCGGTCCACTCCGCATGTTCTACATAGGGAAGACCTGCTTTATAGTCCCTCTGGTGTCGCTCCTGATCGTGGAGGACCTTGGCGTTGTTAATAGCCGTTTCCGTGGAGACATATAAAGCACTCCATCGGCGTTGTTCCAATTCATTTTGCTCGTTTTGACACCTCTCCTCATCTGCCTCCCATGCCCGTCTTCGGGCCGTCTCTTCCTCCTGCAATTGTATAAAACGCTCCATTTGAGATCTTTGGAGCACTTGTTGCATCTGCTGCTCTTCCATGTGTTTTTCCATCCTCTCACGATAGGCCGCTTGGAGGGCCCACTGTTCTTGTTGTTGGGTGAAGAAGTTCTGCTCCCATTGATGTCTCTTCTCATGAAGCTCACGGTTTTCCCCCATAACCGCGGAAACGTTATGATATGTATCCTGTGTCCCAAGAGGGTAACTGGCGTAGGCTGCTCTTCGTCGATTGTTGATGAATTGCGCCATCGTGTGTGACGATTCATTATGTCGCCTCGCATACCTTTGCCTAGGGGGCCTTCGCCCCCTATCTTCTTCCACGTAAATCAAGGTAAATTTTTTTACCATATAAATCAAGGTAAATTAACGCATGACTTGGTAACACTTTCATAAAAATGGTAGAACTAAGTAGCTAACAAATTTCAATGGTTGTGAGAAGCATGCTTCTACACAAGGGTTAAGATTTGTAGGTACATCATGTTCGAGGGACGACCATTTTTGTGAAGAGAAGAAGAAGATATGGGCATCTAGCGAGAAAAATCAGGTGCATGCGTTTCCTTTTTACCTTGATTCTTAGATTAGTAATAAGTGGTTTGTAATTGTATGTTATTTTCCGGGGTGGAATTTTTGGGAAGTTAGCCGTGTCACATCCCTTGTGCGTTTTAAAACCCTAGTTCTTACACATTGAGGAAAATGTTTACCTCAAGTGTGGGGATGGGGGAGTAGTAAAAGTTTTTGATTTTGACTCGTTCATTTAAACACTACACATTGAGGACAATGTTTACCTCAAGTGTGGGGATGGGGGAAAATTTCAAAAATTTTTCAAAAATGTCTTGTTTCGAAAGCGATCTTAAAGCACAAGTAACTAAGTCAATGAGGGATGGCACAACCTATTTGGTCTTTTGTCATGGTCAAGTTCAAATTAATAGCATGACGGGTATTTAGCGGGTGGTTATTTGGGAATAATTCGCCTAAGAAACTAGCACATTATGCATGTCACATATCATACCCTTTATATATGTGAGGTTTTGAGCCACTTTTACATTATAGAGCACATGCTTGTGTTTCTTTGTTTGAGTGGACTATTAGTCATGTATTGTAGAACTTGCAACTTTTGATACGTTTGAGACCATAGACCGAATACAAGCACAAGAATGATTAGAGCATTAGGTAAACCTTTTCCTTTTACACCATTTTTATATCCTTACCAAAAAAAAAATTATCCCCTAGTAGCTAATTTTGAGCCTAATCCTTTCGTTTGACCACCCTTTAGCCCATAACCTTAAAACATTTTTCTTTTAAACCCGTGTGATGGAAATTCGATTATAGGAATCAAGTTTGTATAGTCGTGAATTGTTTGTTTGCATATATAAAAAAAGAGAAAAATCAGAAAATGTTACGAAAAAGAATAGAAAATTGTTGAGAAAAGAACAAAAATATATGTTCTTAGTTTGAGAAATAAAAGGCAAAAACTTGTTGCCTTCTAGTTTGATTTTGGTAGTTAGTCGTGCATAGAATAGTTGTTTTGTAATAAAATCGAATTTTCATCGCCTTAGCCACTTTAAAATTTTCCTAAGTCCTACCCTTAGCCTAGCCCCGTTACATGTAACAACTCTTATAAAAAAGTACTATTTAGTATTCTAATTATCCAATAGGAAACCCTAATTGAGACACCCAAGTGATTCTGAACAAACCCTAAATTTTTCATAATTTTCAGAGTCAGGATTAGGGCCCCTAAAACTCAGGGGGGGGGGGGGTAAACCCCCGTTCGGTAAAATCCACACAGTTTGCTGTCAAAAACTTAAAATTACACGAAACCAACTCAGCTAAGCTACTGTGACACGAAGCAAGCCTATAGTAGAATAGGTCCTGTCGCGCCACGCGACAGAAACAAGGGAACCCCTAGCGTGGCGCGAGGGGGGCATTTTTCTTGTATAAATAGTGCCGTCTGTTTCATGCAATTTTGCGTTGATGCGATGTTCAGTTTCACAATTCACTCAGAGTTATTATAGAAATACTACAATAAACACACACTGCTCACGAAGTGCTGCCACAATTCAGGGTATTAGCACTATCGCTGCTACGATTCATTTTCCGACGATCAATATATCCAATGGATGTTTAAGTGCCGCCCACATTAGGGTTATACTTTATCGTTCGTCATTAATTTGACGGATCATCGTTAATTCGATGGATAAAGTATTATACTTTGTCGTTCGTCATTAATTTGACGGATCATCGTTAATTCGATGGATGAAGTATTGCACTTTATCACTCGTTGTGATGGTTGATCTCGTGAGTTATCGTAAATGCTGTATTGATTACTAACCCAGTTTTGTGTGCATTGTTATCTAAATTAGGTTAATCAAGATAATTCATAGACTAGATTCTGTTGATACATATTTTGTGGACACGACTCGGCTCGGTTCAACTCAGCTCAGTTCGACTTGGTTTCGACTCGAAGACACGAAGATCGAGACAAAGCTACAGCCAAGAGAGTTTGTTGGTGCACTTGTGTCTGTACTTTGTCTGTATTTTGTCATGTTACAAAACGATGTCTCGTGTTAGTCTGAGTTATGTCTTAGGATTATTGTTATGTGCGTTCGATGTAAGTTTGACCAAGTCAACCATCCTCCGGTTGGGCTTGGCCAAACAGTTAGCACATTGTGGGTAACATGCTTGTGTCGAAGGATGTCATCGAAGGATGGTTTGTATCCTTCGATGACCTCGAAAGATAAACATTCGATAGATACAGATGGACCTCGAAGGATATCACCCTTCGAGGTATGTATGGATCTTTCGGTAGATTTCTGGTCGATAGATGATCTTTCGACCAGATTACCTTATCCTTCGAGCATGTTTGCTGTGTCGGGTATAAATACCCATGTTGTGTGTTCATTTCAGTATAGACGAGTGCGAAAAGAGAGAACACACACGAAAGTTAGAGAGAGTTTGCAGAATACATCTGTGAACATTGGGCTTGTAACCGAACCTTTCATACGCATTAATACAAGTGGTGTTAATCGTTGAATGTTGTGTGTTGTGTTTGTGCTTGTTCTCGTATAAAGTCTCGGTTGCATGCTAGCTTGGATTCCGCACTCGCTAGTGTGTTTGATATAACAAGGATAAGGTTTTATCTCATCCTCGAGAGGGACCTACAGATTCTGTCCGTAGTAAATCAGCAATGTGAGTCATTCTCTCTTTTTATCAAATCTATTTACAAAATCATGTTTATTTTCAAAGTTATAATTACGGGGATTAAGTCTTTGTAATCACCAAGTTACAGCCGGTATGTGGGGTTTTGTGTACATTACTTGATAATCGTCACCATTGGGGCAGCCAATTGGGGGATATGACCATAGTCACAGATTCGGTCGAGTGACAAATACCGTGGGTAGTTGGTTGATAATAGAAACATTGTAATCGCTCTTAATACTGTAAATTATAACAAATGTGTCATTTTAGTAAATAGAATGATTCACTCAGTATTTCCCGCTGACAAAACCTTTTTCAAACATGTTTCAGGTGATCTGTTGTAATTCAGGAAAAGTGCTGGGGAGCATTTCAAGCTTAAGATAGTGGCTCATTATAAATAAAGAAATAAGTTTTGCAACATAACGATTTCATAGTAAAATCATACTATTGTAAATTATCGGGGTTTTATCCCGAAGTGTGAAATAAAATAATCGGGGAAAATTTTAGCTTTAAACGATCCTGATGAAAAATTCCGCTGTTAAAATTAATCAATTAAATACCGCAGTATTTCTGTCCCGCGGCTCCTGAAACGGGTCAAAGCGGGTCGGGGGTCGTGACAGAAAAAGGTGGTATCAGAGCCACTGAGTTAAGCTAATTAAGTATTTAGAAATACTTAATTTTTCCTGATTACTATTATGTGATTATCTGTGTTATTAACTGATTATTTGTTAATTACAGTATGGGTAAGAAAAAGCTAGCAAGTATCTATCTTAAATTAGATAGATCATCCAATGAGAAGGGAAGTTCATCCCGAACCAAATCCTCGAATCAGGCTGAAATTCCTGAAGAAGGAATATTTGTGCGAAAGGCACAATACGAGGAATCACTTTCTCCTAGAAGGAGGGAAATGATTATTAAGAAAAGTAAAGAGAAAATCCGAGAAAAGAAGATTAAACGAGAAACCCAGGAATTAATTGATAAATCACCTTGGGAAGATAAGCTAGATGAGAAATGGGCAAATTTATATATGCTAGCCACAGTAGCAGAAAATATAAATCTTTAAATATTTTAAAGTTTTAGCACCTTACCCTTACAATCTAGAAACCCTATGCAATAAATAAAAATTTCAAGACCTAAGTGTGTTTTCCAGCTATCTTTGTAATAAATTAGTACACAGTATGTAATAAATTAAACGGTTATTTATGAAATTTAACTTAGTATTTTATGCATTTTGCATATATGCTACATCAGCATGAGTGAGATATCTGAAGCCTTTCAGAACCTTAATCTTTACCTGGTGAATATCGAAGCTTCCAAAGAATATACTAGCTACTTTCCCGATATAGAACAACCGGTAGAATTCAAGGTTCCACCTGTGGACAAGCCAAAACGAAAGAAAAGAAGTTATGTAGGATGGAGGAAAATACGTAAGAAAAAGCCAGCTACAAAACTGCCCAAAATAAACAATCCTTTGAAAAAGGGAAAAGAAATTATAGCCGGAGAGAGTTCTAAACCACAGGAAATGGAAACTGAAGACAAAGAGGAGGTTAAGGAGATAGGAATACAAATGGAGGAGGTTACTAAAGAAGTAGTAATGGAAGTTGGGCAAGGGTCTAGACCAACTCAGATAGAAATCGGAGAGAGCTCCAATCCAATCCAGGAAAGGACTTTTCAAGATGAGATAGATTTCCTATTGGCAAGCTGTGAAACAATTCAGCCTGTCAATAATAATAATAATAATATTTTTAATTATCCTCTTGAAAACCAACTCCCTATGAATTGGGAACCAGCAATTCCAGACCCAATAGTCCACTCCCAACCCATAGGAATGGACGAATGGTGGACAAACGATTGGCAATTTCAAAATATTGTCAACGATCCTTACTCTTTTCTTCCACAATTCGATCCAGAACCCTTACCTAATCCACCCATGAGTAATGAAAACATGGCTGAACTTCGCCACTTTGGTGAAGAGTTGTTTGATGCTGGAACTAGAATCAGGGAAATAGGGGGACATATTGCCTGGAAGTACGATGAGAGGGAACTGCGTTTTTAGAACAGCAAGTAACAAGAGATAGTAAGATGGTTAAACGGTGTTTGTATAATAGTAATAGTAAAGTTTGTCTGTAAATAACAAATAAAACTCTGTATGATATTTGTGAGTAATGATGCATACTATGATAGATATAAAATGAAATCGAGAAATCAATTGTTTTGACTATATCTGTATTGTAAAATTTTCTGATTATTTGTATATAAATTGTCATTAAGCAGATACTAATAAAAGCTATATATATATATTAATCAGATGGCCAACAATGGTAATGAACCGGTAAATGAAGATAATCAGTCTGAGCAACATCCAGGAGATCAATATATGACTCGGCAAGATATCGAAAACATTGTTGCTCAAGGGATAGTTAATGCTATTCCAGCATTCGTGGCTGCTATCAAGAATCCACCCGAACCACAACAAATTGTCCCTAGTAAACAGATTACTGAAGATAACTTCAGTAATAGTGTAAATGGAGGCAATAATCATGTTAATCATAATAGGGAACCACATCAAGCTCCATTACCCAAGAAAATGAAAACTGCAACGCCTGGTTGCACTTTCAAAGAATTCCTTGCTTGTAAACCCACTGAATTTGCAGGCAATGAAGGAGCAACTGCATCACTGCGTTGGTTAGAGAAAACCGAAGCAGTCATTGCAATAAGTAAATGTGGTAAAGATGATCAAGTCATGTATGCATCCAATCTGTTCAAAGAAGGAGCACTCGAATGGTGGAACACTGTGTTACAATCAAAAGGAAGAGTAATAGCTTATGCTATGACTTGGGAAGAATTTAAGGGTTTGGTGGAAAGAAAATTCTGTCCCGAGTATGAAAAAGAACAGATGACGAATAAGTTTCTAAATCATCGGATGATGGGTGTGGATTGTCGTGGGTATACCTCGACATTCTTTGAATATGCTAGAGTGGTACCAACACTGGCTTCGCCAGAACCGGTACTCATTTCTCGCTATATTTGGGGGCTAATTGGTGAAATCCGCAATATTGTTAAAGCGGCGAGACCTCGCACTATTGACGATGCGGTAGAATTAGCTAATACTCTAACTGATGAATTGGTGCGCACAAGAGATGAAGATAGGAAAAAGGCACTAGCTCAGAAAATTACCCAAGGATTTCGTGTGGGTAATAATAACAGCTTCAAAAGAAAAGGAACAGGGCAATCTCCAGCTCCGTCATTCTACAGGAAATGCAAAAAGAAGCATTATGGAAGATGCGATATCACTTGCAATTTTTGCAAAACTGTAAGACATCGTGAAGAAAACTGCAAAAAGAAAACCGTAATCTGTTTTAATTGTGGAGAAGCGGGGTATTATAAAACAGAATGTCCTAAATTGGTCAAACCAGTAGATAACAAACCTAAGGCGATGGAAGGAACTACTAAGAAGAATGCCAGGGCATTTCAGCTGACCACTCAAGAAGCAGAACTCATTCCGGATGTGATAGCGGGTACGTTCTTAGTTCACAACTTGTACGCAAAAGTATTATTTGACTCTGGTGCAAACCAAAGTTTTATAAATACTTCATTCTGCCAAGCTCTTAGTTTACCTTTAACCAATATTAGGCAGATTTTTACCGTTGAAACAGCAGACGGAAATTCAGTTAAAATAGATAAAGTTTTGCAAGAAGGAAACATAGAACTTTTAGGACATAAATTCTCTGCAAAACTATTACCGATGAATTTAGCTGAATTTGATGTTGTATTAGGAATGGATTGGTTAGTAGCCAACCATGCTAGAATCCTTTGTGATCAGAATTCCATAGAAATTCAATCACCCACCGGAGAAGTGATTAGGATTACAGGAGATAAACCACGTAAGCCCATGAAGTTCATATCAGTAATGAAAGTTGCTAATTATGAACGAAAACAAGGAATAGTGTATATGATTTCGGTAATCATTAGCACTAAGGGTAAAGATCTTAAGGAAATACCAGTAGTCTCAGCATATCCTGATGTATTTCCAGAAGATTTACCGGGATTACCTCCAGACAGGGAAGTAGAATTTAGGATTCATCTAATTCCAGGAACTACACCGATAGCCAAGGCACCTTATCGGTTAGCACCTACAGAAATGTTAGAACTGAAAAAGCAATTAGATGAATTACTAAGTAAAGGATTCATACAACCTAGCTCATCCCCTTGGGGAGCGCCAGTGTTGTTTGTGAAGAAAAAGGATGGTTCAATGAGAATGTGTATCGATTATAGAGAATTGAATAAGGTTACAATTAAGAATCGATATCCATTACCTAGGATTGATGATCTTTTTGATCAACTTCAGGGGGCTAGATATTTTTCTAAGATAGATTTACGCTCTGGATATCATCAATTGAAGGTACAAGAAGAAGACATACCTAAGACTGCTTTCAGAACTAGGTATGGTCATTACGAGTTTACAGTCATGCCCTTCGGGTTAACGAATGCACCTGCAGCATTCATGGACATGATGAATAGGATCTGTAAACCGTACTTGGATAAATTTGTAATTGTCTTCATAGACGATATACTTATTTATTCCAAAAGTCAGGACGAACATTGTCAGCACTTGCATGCACTCTTAACTTTGTTAAGAAAAGAAAAGTTGTACGCCAAATTCTCGAAATGCGAATTTTGGCTAAAGGAAGTGCAATTCTTAGGACACATGGTAAATCATGAAGGTATTCATGTAGATCTTGCTAAGATAGAGGCAATTACCAAGTGGAAGGTTCCACAAACAGCAATGGAAATAAGAAGTTTTATAGGATTAGCTGGGTATTATAGACGGTTTATTAAGGATTTTTCCAAGATAGCCGTACCATTAACTAAGTTAACCTGTAAAGCCACTAAGTTTGAATGGGGACCCAAACAAGAAGAAGCTTTTAGAATTTTGAAACAGAAATTAACCCATGCTCCAATTTTAGCTTTACCAGAAGGAACTGAAGATTTTGAAGTATATTGTGATGCTTCAAAATTAGGATTTGGATGTGTGCTTATGCAACGCAAGAAGGTAATTGCGTACGCATCAAGGCAATTGAAAAAGCACGAAGAAAACTATACAACTCATGATTTAGAATTAGGAGCCGTAATTTTTGCTCTTAAGATTTGGAGACATTATCTGTATGGAAGTAAGTTTACTATCTATACAGATCATAAGAGTTTAAGATATATATTTGGGCAAAAAGAGTTAAACATGAGGCAAAGGAGATGGATGGAAATCTTAAGCGACTACGACTGTGATATTCAATATCATGAAGGAAAGGCAAATGTAGTTGCAGATGCCTTAAGTCGTAAGTATTATGAGAAACAACGACGGGTTCGTGCTCTCGGATTAAATCTACAAATAGATTTAATGGAACAATTGAAGAATGTTCAAACTACAGCAATCAAGGATGATGCTGAAGGAATGAAAGGACGAATCAAGGAATTAGAACAAGGAGCAGATGGAATTTGGAGAATCCACAAAAGTAGAAATTGGGTACCTAAGCAGGGAGACTTAAGACCTAAGATTCTAGAAGAAACTCATAAATCTAGGTACACTATGCATCCAGGAAACAATAAGATGTATCAAGATTTAAGGAAAAACTTTTGGTGGATAGGAATGAAAAAGGACATAGCCAGCTATGTTTCTAAATGTCTTACTTGTTCACAAGTTAAGGCAGAACATCAGAAACCTTCAGGACTACTACAACAGTTAGAGATGCCAGTATGGAAATGGGAACTTATAACAATGGATTTTGTTACTAAGTTACCCAAAACCAGAAAAGGTAATGATGCGATTTGGGTAATTGTGGATCGATTAACCAAATCAGCTCACTTTCTACCTATGAAAGAAACCTTTAGCATGGAAAGACTGGCTAAATTGTATGTAGATGAAGTTGTATCCTTACATGGAGTTCCACTCTCCATTGTTTCGGATAGAGATAGTCGATTCACTTCCCATTTCTGGAAAAGTTTCCAGCAAGCTATGGGAACTCGACTAAACCTAAGCACTGCATATCATCCACAAACAGACGGACAAAGTGAAAGAACGATCCAAACTCTAGAAGACATGCTCCGAGCATGTGTGATAGACTTTGGTGGAAGTTGGGATGATCACTTACCATTAATTGAATTCTCCTATAACAATAGTTATCACTCAAGCATTGATACTGCTCCATTTGAAGCATTATATGGAAGAAAGTGCAGAACTCCCGTTTGTTGGGCAGAAATAGGAGAAAGTCAATTATCAGGTCCTGAAATAGTGCAAGAAACGACTGATAAGATTACTCAAATCAAAGAAAGGCTGAAGACGGCTCGAGATCGCCAGAAGAGTTATGCAGACAATAGAAGCAAGCCGTTAGAATTCCAAGTGGGAGACAAGGTATTATTGAAAGTTTCTCCTTGGAAAGGAGTTGTTAGATTTGGTAAGAAAGGAAAGCTAAGTCCAAGATACGTAGGACCATTTTCAGTGATCCAACGTATAGGACCAGTCGCTTATCGTTTACGACTACCAGAAGAATTATCTGGAGTACATGATGTATTTCATGTATCCAATCTCAAGAAATGCTTATCAGACGAATCTCTGGTAGTACCTCTTCAAGACATAGAGGTAAACGAAAAGTTAAAATTTGTAGAGAAACCTATTCAGATAGAAGACAGAAAAGTGAAGTTTCTCAAGCACAAACGCTTAGTGCTAGTTAAAGTAAAGTGGGACTCAAAGAGGGGAGCTGAATACACTTGGGAGCTAGAATCAGAAATGAAGAAAAAGTATCCTCATTTATTCAGTAAATCTCGAGGACGAGATTTTCTTAAGGTGGGGAGAATGTAACAACTCTTATCAAAAAGTACTATTTAGTATTCTAATTATCCAATAGGAAACCCTAATTGAGACACCCAAGTGATTCTGAACAAACCCTAAATTTTTCATAATTTTCAGAATCAGGATTAGGGCCCCTAAAACTCAGGGGGGGGGGGGGTAAACCCCCGTTCGGTAAAATCCACACAGTTTGCTGTCAAAAACTTAAAATTACACGAAACCAACTCAGCTAAGCTACTGTGACACGAAGCAAGCCTATAGTAGAATAGGTCCTGTCGCGCCACGCGACAGAAACAAGGGAACCCCTCGCGTGGCACGAGGGGGGCATTTTTCTTGTATAAATAGTGCCGTCTGTTTCATGCAATTTTGCGTTGATGCGACGTTCAGTTTCACAATTCACTCAGAGTTATTATAGAAATACTACAATAAACACACACTGCTCACGAAGTGCTGCCACAATTCAGGGTATTAGCACTATCGCTGCTACGATTCATTTTCCGACGATCAATATATCCAATGGATGTTTAAGTGCCGCCCACATTAGGGTTATACTTTATCGTTCGTCATTAATTTGACGGATCATCGTTAATTCGATGGATAAAGTATTATACTTTGTCGTTCGTCATTAATTTGACGGATCATCGTTAATTCGATGGATGAAGTATTGCACTTTATCACTCGTTGTGATGGTTGATCTCGTGAGTTATCGTAAATGCTGTATTGATTACTAACCCAGTTTTGTGTGCATTGTTATCTAAATTAGGTTAATCAAGATAATTCATAGACTAGATTCTGTCCGTAGTAAATCAGCAATGTGAGTCATTCTCTCTTTTTATCAAATCTATTTACAAAATCATGTTTATTTTCAAAGTTATAATTACGGGGATTAAGTCTTTGTAATCACCAAGTTACAGCCGGTATGTGGGGTTTTGTATACATTACTTGATAATCGTCACCATTGGGGCAGCCAATTGGGGGATATGACCATAGTCACAGATTCGGTCGAGTGACAAATACCGTGGGTAGTTGGTTGATAATAGAAACATTGTAATCGCTCTTAATACTGTAAATTATAACAAATGTGTCATTTTAGTAAATAGAATGATTCACTCAGTATTTCCCGCTGACAAAACCTTTTTCAAACATGTTTCAGGTGATCTGTTGTAATTCAGGAAAAGTGCTGGGGAGCATTTCAAGCTTAAGATAGTGGCTCATTATAAATAAAGAAATAAGTTTTGTAACATAACGATTTCATAGTAAAATCATACTATTGTAAATTATCGGGGTTTTATCCCGAAGTGTGAAATAAAATAATCGGGGAAAATTTTAGCTTTAAACGATCCTGATGAAAAATTCCGCTGTTAAAATTAATCAATTAAATACCGCAGTATTTCTGTCCCGCGGCTCCTGAAACGGGTCAAACCGGGTCGGGGGTCGTGACATTACAACCCTTACAAAGACCTTATGACTTGTGCTTAGTATTCGTGATCGGTGGTGGAGAATGATTGAGTTGTAAGCCTATGCGGGTGCATGTTCTAATCGGTTTGAGTGATTATTTCAAAAGTGCTAATGCATCAACTATTAGCCAATTTTAAACCGAGTGGAGAGAACATTGTGAGGGATATGCATGATTTGTCGGTTTCACGGGCGGGTTAGTCTTGGATAACCATTTTATATGTGATGATTCACTTTACCGTTATATATGTTGAAAATTGTAAAGAGTTTGAACTTTTGTATGACGATTGACCTTAACCTTCGTCTCGGGAATGGGGAGTCTATTCTTTGTTCGACCCATGTGAAAGTGAAAAACAGATTTGCTTGAGGGCAAGCAAAAGACAAGTGTGGGGATGTGATAGGTAGTTGAAAACCGGTGTTCGTTATGGTTTAAGTTCATGTTTTTATGTGACTTTTAATCACGGATAGCCTACTTTTAATGAGGATTGTGTTTTGCAGGTCTGATAGAGTTTAAGGAGCTATTCGGGAGCTATTTGGAGCACCGGGAGCGAGCGGGATCAACCGGAAACATGTGAAATGAAGAAACGATGAAAAACACCCTAGAGAGGGCGTCGGCGACGCACTATGGGCGTCGGCAACGCGTTGCGTCGCTGAAAAATGGCGTAGACAACATGAAATTGCGTCAGCAGGAAAATGGATGATCTAGGCGGCGTCGGCGACGCAGGGGGGGCGTCGGCGACGCGAACCCCTACTCTATGACGGGTTTTTCTTGTTTGTTGCTTGTTTTGGCGAGTTATAAGGGGAGTTTTGACCCAATGCGGGGGGGTTACACTTTATGGAGGTTTGAATAATCATCTTGGAGCAATTATCATCATCATCTCTTCCATTACCAATCATCTACCATCATCAACCTTCACCCGAATCACCATTCAATTCACCTTCATCGCTAACCCACAAACCCTAGTTCATTCATCCATCATTCCTTTCACCATCATCACCCACCAAAACCCTAATCCTCATTGTTCCACCATTTCACAAGTTTCGAGATGATTCAAGTCAAGTTTCCAATATCCGGTGATCAAGTTCCTTCAACCATGAGCGGCTAATCACCTTGGTTTCACCCCGGTGTAGGTAGTTGTATTATCTAGCGTTTCGATTTATGTTTAGTTTTGACTTGTGTGACAAATTGTGTTTTGATTTTGAACACCTTTGATAATTGTCGTGTATTTGAATTGGATTTGCAAATTGTCGAACGATGATAAAGTTATGACTTTGTGAAATGAATTTGTGCACTTATGCGTTATATTGGTTAGGATTTACTTGTGTTGATTACAAAGTGCATTCTTGTCCATTCTTAGGGATGTTGATAGTTATTGGCACCTAAGTCACGGTACACTAAATCCGTTAATCATTTATCCAATTAGGTCAATTCTAAAACTTGTAGTAACCTAGGTTTGCAATTACCGAAACCGGGTGTGAACCCTTTTTCTTTATCATTGTTTAAACAATCAATTACCTTTCTTGCAATTTGTTAATCAATAGTAATTTAATCAATTCCATTAGTTTAATTCACATCTTTTCAACCAAACACAAAAATACAAAAATATTCTAGCAAGCTTCATAAATTGTGACATTCATTTTAATTCAATCGAATCCATTCACAAACCACATACTCTTCGTGGTTCGACCCCTTGCTACCACTAGCTATTTGTTAAGGGTAATTAGGGCTTATAAATATTATCTTTGACCGGAACGCGACACTCCGATCACTCCCATCTTTTGCTTAGTTACGTATTGTTATAAAAGGAATTAAAGACGAGTATATATTTTTTTTACCAAAGATCTTAAATTTAACCACTTGAAATAATATTATGATACAACTTTATTTATTGTTTGTGGCAATATGCTTTAATGAGTAAATACACATTGCTAGGGATGCTAGATGGGCCGTGTTCGTAGGTTGGTGAGTCTAAAATGACATGGACTCGAAAATTGGTCATGAACCCGAGTACGAGATGAATATTTAGCGATTGACACAAACAAAACTCATTTAACCCAATTTTTTTATAATTACAATTATTATCTCATTCGTAATTCGGGCTCCACCCGCGTCAACACATTTTCGTTGTCCACTCTTACTTTTTATTGGTGTTCTATCATCATTGTGACACTCAAAAATTTTCAACTTTATTTCATACTTCTATTAGAGTTTTGGCCGGAGTTTAGTCCAAAATACAACAAGGTCTTTGGCTCTTGAGTTCGAGCCGAACTTTAGCTCGTTTAAGCGATATTGAGGTTGTTCTCAAAATAGCTCGAGCCGAGCTAGAGCTTTAGGTTTTACTCGAGAGCCAAGCTCGAGCTCAAATAAGTAGGCTCGAACCAAGCTGAGCTCGAGCTTCATAAAAACATAACGACCCGAGCTCGAGCTTCATAAAAACATAACTCGAGCCTAGTTGGACTCAGGCTTGGCCCGGCTCGTTCACACCCCTATGTATGTTTTAAGGTGTTTTTAGAGTTTCTTATTATGGATGGTCTAAGTTTGAAAAGGAAACTAACCCACTTATCATGGTCGGAACAATTGAAGAGAGAACATGGTGTTCTATCATCATTGACATGATAAGACCACACTGTGTGGGCGTGGATTTGTGGCGTTTAGGTCACTCCACGCTGCACACACTATACCGCACAAGGCGTTACCGGCGTTGTTTCCTAGACGGGGGAATTTCCACCGGCGTGGAAAGACAAGTGGGTGCAACATGACGTGCTTTTATTGCATGTGGTAAGTAGCCATTGCCCCCAACGACTAGTAAAAAAATTAAAATTTACTCCTCTTATATATAATACACCACTTCTATTATTTTAAATAATCTCTCAACCCACATATCAATTCTTCCATTACATGTCAAAACACCCTCTCAAAAAACACTTCGAAATGCCGGTTATTCCATCGAGCTTAGAAGAGGACATTGCGTTATGCGAATCGTGGGTTGTGGCGGTGACCAACCACGAGGCTTCGTTACCCATGTCTCCATTTTTGGATCGAGTTTACAATGAATTTTGTATACGTAGGGGGTGAGGCCATCCGAAGAGTGTGCACACTTTGTTCACGTTTCCGGATGATTCATTTGGATAGTACGAGATTTGAGGCGATTGTCAATAGTGTGGACACTCTAGAACCCCACCCTTTAGATCATATGTGATCAAATAATCAATAAGTTAGTAAACATATATTAAAGCATTCCAATTTCTAATTCATATTCGTGTTACTTTAATTCATATTCATATGGCCATGCCGAGCTTAAAAGTTCACCTGATAACAATAACTTTATCTAACAAAATTACACTTTCTACATCATATTTGCTTATTGTTTTTTTTTATTAACTCCTAAGTATTTTACATCGGCTGTGACCCAAGTGGGGTTGTAGATACTATTAACTCCTCATCCCACATCGGCTGGGTTGTAGATACTATTAATATTTATAAGCATTGGTCAAAACTGAATGTTGCTGGACTCTGTTACGTGGGTCTGTGACCCAAGTGGGGGCAATAAAGTGGGCTTGAAGTAGCAATTGAAAGTGAATTACCCATGAAAGTTAAAAGCCACTCGACCCGGGTTGAGTGGCTAAGTGTTGGCTTAACCAGAGTAGCATCGGTTGGACTTAAAGAGCACACTAAATAAAGAGATGGAAGCGTACTTATACCCTACGCTTAGGGAAGCGTATGTATGCTACGCTTCTCTCTCTTTATTAGTGGTTCTCTCCTGGTTCAGGAACTTCCATGGCTGATCCCCTTTCAATCCCAACTCCCATCTTTTATTAATCCTTTTAAATAGATTTATGATAAAACTTTATACACATACTCGGTAGGGAATGCTAAATAGGTCGTGTTCGCAGGTTGGTGCCACGAATCCGAGTACGTCCCAGATATTCGGGGATCTGACATAAACACAACCCATTTAACCCAACTTTTTTTATACTTACAATTTTTATGTCACTCGTAATTCGAGTTCCACCCGTGTCAAACATTTTTATTGTCCGCTTCTACTCTTAAAGATTTTGTATAGAAAAACAGAATAGGATTTTAAAATGAGTTCTCTATATATACTAAATTCATTAGTTTCACTGTTCCATATGAGTTTACTAATTTCTTAATAAAATAGTAGATGTAAACAAGCAAAGTCCCTTATGAGATCGTCTAGTGTTGGAAAACTTGGGATTAATCAGCGACTAGTCGACGATGAAAACCATTTAATGTAATTGATTCTAGTTTTTTTTATTCGCGTTAGGTTTCTGTTACACTAGAATGATGCCCAATATCATTCCACACGAAAAAGAGCAATTACAAAGCAATGGCAGGTAGTCGGGTAACAAGTTGCGCCGCCACCCCCTTTTGAATAGAAAAACCAATTCTACTAAATACAAAGTTTGAAACCTTTAGCGACGAAGAATTACTATTAACGACTTTTTGAACCCGATTCAAAAGTCGAACAGCGTCAGGAGCGAGACCACCAAAGGTATCAAACGCAAACGGGACAAACACATGTTGATTCTCCAGGCAGGCTTTCTCATGTTTTGCCACTTTGCTTGCCTCTGCCTTGAGCATCGCTTGCCCTACGACAAAGCCATTGTCATTGAGCCCGACAAGGGGGGAGACTCCAGTTAGATCTACACAAGCGTGTTTCCCCCTTCCCATCCAAACACAAGGATGTCCACCGGGCGTAAAGTGGACCTCCCCTCTAAGGGGTCAGTCAGAAAATTTACTGGAGCCTCCTTTTTGGCCGAGATCCCGGCCCACTTAAGAACATCACATAACACATATCTCACCCAATCATGCCGATATTTAAACCCCGGTAGCTCTTTACAGTGGATCGCGTGCTCGCCGAAAGAATCCAAACACGCTTTGCGACATACCGGACATGGCTCGTCAAATGGGAACAAAGGAATCATCAGTCGGTATCTAAGGATAGCACGGTATTCCACAGCCGACATGTGTTGCCCCAAGCCTTCAATAGGTGCGATAGACAGAAAATCCTGAGCATGTGGGGCACGTAGACATTCAAACACAGCTCTTTGCCTAGGGGATAAAACAAACTTCTCTTCAAACCTCTTGACAATTTCGCCATATAAGGCATTCGCCAGAATTTTCCGGGATTTAGGAGGGGCGGTGTCTTTAATGTAGAAACCGCCAATATCAAGGTCGGGAAGAGAACTATGCAAAAGGTCCAACGCATTCCTGTAATCGGAGTCTAAAACATCCCCACCACATTCTCGGAGTATGTGGTCTTGTAAACCCCAAGACTGGGCCCTTGAAGCCACGAAAGCATATGAAGAGGCATCCTCGGCCGTACAAATCCCTAAGCCTCTGAACCGGGTCGGGAGAGAAGCCAACCTCCACTGGAGATCTCCAAAAAAGGCACCCCCACAAACAACAATATCCTCTAATGCTCCCCGGAGGCCTTCATCAAAAACAGAGACAACTCCCCCGACCAAAGAAGGTTGACACGTTCGAAGACCAAACAGTAATTTAGCAACAGTCATACAAGAACGAAGCAAGAGGAGCTCACTCTGAGGGTCCTGTAGGCGTTTAAGGCACCTCATCAGCTCGACTGCACAGTTCGCTCTTTTAAGAGCCATACTACTAATAAACTCTGCATCACGACTAACGGCACCCCCTAGGAGTTTAAGGTAGTCAGCTGGTCACTGACTAAACTTTAAGTAATCGGTGAATTAATCGCTAGTCGGCCCTCGTTGGCGCTAGTCGGTCAGAAATCCGGCTCTAGTCAGCCGGAAAATTGGTCCTAGTCGGCTGGAAATAGACGATTTCGCGATGTTGTGGTCAGATTCCGACCAAACTACGGCCAAAACCTGTAAATTCTGGCGATCAATCTTGTTTATTTAAAAAAATGGGTAGAAGAGGGTTAAAAGCTGCCTACTTAAAAAATATTACATATAAAAATCCCAATCCGATTAATCGCTAGTTGGTAGTCCATGGTCGCAAAAGTCGCTAGACGCTTCCTAGTCGGAGTCGGGTGTACTCGGGAAGTACTTGGCCTAGGTGGAGAGTACTCGGGGAGTAATTGGCCTAGAGGAAGAGTACTCCTGCCCCGGCAACCTACCTTGTAGCGAGTACTCGGGGTGTACTCGGCCTCCGAGACCTTGTTTTACAACCGTGGTTGGTACCAGCAGCTAGGGTTGTAAACGAACCGAACGAACACGAACGATGCCTTTTTCGTGTTCGTTCGTTAAGGAAATAAATGTGTTCACGAACGGTTCATGAACATTTACCGAACGAGATTTTATGTTCGTGTTTGTTCATTAAGGAAATGAGCGTGTTCACGAACGGTTCACGAACACAAATAAATTTGGGGAACGCGATGAAGGATAAAGGTGGATGGCCCAGAGAGTAGCACTAGAACTTGAATCCCTTATTGTGGAACGGAGGTAGATCATATTTGTCGATGTAAATAATGAGAAAAGAAAGAGAAATGGTGTATAAACAAGGTGAAAGAGTGTTTCCTTGTCTAATTGTTAGGGTAATGATATAAATAAAAGTTTAATAGTATAAAAAGTATAGATAAAATATATGAAAGTATAAAAATCTTTAATTAAAACACGAACATACGAACATAAACGAACGCAAATGAACGAATGTTCACGAACACCTTACCGAACGTTCACAAACATAATTGAACGAACGAGACCTTTGTTAATGTTCGTTCATTTAACTAATCGAACGGAATTTCTTGTTCATGTTCGTTCGTTTATTAAACGAACGAACATAAACGAACTTCCCGCCGAACGGTTCACGAACTGTTCGCTGAACGTTCGGTTCGTTTACAGCCCTACCAGCAGCCAACTAGCGTCTACTGATTCTTAGAACCATGCTAAAAGCTCTAGTTGAGTCGATCTTAAACGAGCTCAAACTAGCTCAATTAATAAACGAACTTAAGTCTGAGCTTTACATATTAAGTTTGTCACAAACCTAAATGAGCTTATACAAACCCAATATTCATATCAATTTTAAGTACATATTTACATAACACCATTGTATATTTTAAATTATTACACCTTCATTTGATCGAATAATCAATTACTTTTATTAAAAAAATATTAAATTAAAAAAAAAAAAAGCCATTTGCATTGCATCTTCTGCTTAATATTCGTTTATTGCTTTTTAAATCCAAAGCGTGAATCGTCCCACATCGCCTAGGAAAAAGAGCTTATTACTCTTTATAAACTACCGATCAACCTTCAAAAACTGCCGGACTCATTAACGCGAGTCTATGACCCAAGTGGGGGCATTAAACTGGGCTCGAAGGGAGCCATTGAAAGAGGACTATTATAGAGCCATAGGTCCGTGTCTAGTGCAATAGCAGTACAACACTGCTCTAGGTGTGCTGTGGAAGTAGGTCCATACTGAATCATTGGAATGTCTGTTGTGCCATCTGACCAAGGTCCGGTGGCGTATGTGGCTGACTTAACCAGAGCAGCCAGCCGACACGCATCTATTACTAAGCATGAACCAATACAACTCTTTCTAGTCCTCGATCAATCCCAATTCGAACAACGTCACCCTTTGAAAGTGGTAACTTATATAACAGAAACTGGTTGATTATGGTGTCTAATAAGTCAAGTGTTTGGCTTAAGATAATAATCAACGGATCTATGTTTTTTTTTACCACTATAAAATGTAAGGATGCTCTTTTTGTATGGTCCAATAGAAGATCCATCTTTCGTGATAACGGTGTTGTTTAAGTTTATGCGCAGCATCGCGATTACAACGGTGCTGCCAGTCATATAAACGGTGAATAGTTTACCAACTTTTAATCCGACATTGATGGCAAAGTCGAGCCGAAAGATCATGGTTGTGGTGATAGTTTTGAAGGGTTAGAAATCGTCCCTGAGGTTTTATATTTGTTAGTTTCATCTAAATATCCTTCAACTTAACATAAAAATTAAACTAAGTTAGTGGTTTGGATGAAAATGACAAAAAATGCCAAAGGTGAAGGGCTGTTTGGCACAAAAAAGTCATTTTGGATGAAACTGGCAAACATGCCTAAACCTCAGGAACGATTTTGGCAATTTACTCTAAAAGGTAATATCGTATGTAACAAGATGGTTAAAAAAACACCCAGCCAACACTTTTCCAGCAGTTAACATGACAACTATGGGCATGTCGAGCTTAAAAGTTCACCTGATAACAATTGTCGTCTAGATAAAATAGTTTATACGTGATCAAATAACAATAACTTTATCTAACAAACTTACACTTTTTACATCATCATCATCATACCCAGTAAATCCCATCAATAGCAAAGCTACCCCGTAGGGGTAGAGAGGCTGCTTCCAGTGAGACTTCCGACTCGATTATTTTTAAAGGGGTTGCAACACGAGAATTCCCCATGGGGTCACCCATCCTAGTACTACTCTCGCCCAAACACGCTTAACTGCGGAGTTTTGATGGGATCCGGTGCATTACACTCTCTACATCATATATTTGCTTATTGTTTTTTTATTAAATCCCAAGTGTTTACAATCCCTCATCCCACATCGGCTGGGTAGTAGATACTATTAATATTTATAAGCATTGGTCAAAGTTGAATTTTGCTGGGCTCTGTTACGGGAGTCTGTGACCCAAGTGGGGGCAATAAAGTGGGCTTGAAGGACCAATTGAAGGTGGGATTACCATGAAAGTTTAAAGCCACTTGACTTGGGTCTAGTGGCCAAGTGCTGGCTTAACCAGAGCAGCATCGGTTGACTTAAACTAGAGCACAGCTAACATACATACACATACTACACATACATACCCTTCCTTCTCTAGCTATTCTCTTGTGGTCCAGGAACTTCCATAGCTGATCCCCTTTCAATCCCAACTCCCATCTTTTATTAATCCTTAAAAAAATACGCTACTCGGTCATGTTCGCAGGTTGGTGAGTTCAACACGACATGGACTCGAAAATTTGCAACGAATCTGAGTACGTCCCAGATATTCTCGGGGATCCGACATAAACACAACCCATTTAACCCAACTTTTTTATACTTACAACTTTTATGTCGCTCGTAATTCGAGTTCCACCTGTGCCAAACATTTTCATTGTCCACTCCTACCTCTTAAAGGTTCTGTATAGAAAAACAGAATAAGATTTACATGATGTTCTTATAGGTTGATGATTATTCAACTCGGGCCTTCGGTTGACAAACGATTCAACTCGGACTCTTAAAGGTTCGTGGGTTGACATGTGAGGATGTAGGCAAAGATCCATGGTGGTGTAAACAATTGGCCCGGGCCCGAGTTCAAGCCAACTGTGCGCCGGTGGCTGTGCTCTTTGTGAAGAAGCAGGAGCTTCTCGTGAAGACTCGACAACCATTGGGAATATCTGTTTCCATCCGACCAAAGGTCGGGTGGTGTATGTGCTGACTTTAACCAGAGCAGCAACCGACACTATATTGACTGTTAAGCATGAACCGATAACTTGTGTTGTCTTGGCTAAAATGTTCATGGCTCTTGTCCGAGATCAATCCCAACTCCCATCTTTTTACAAACATTTACAGACGGTTAAATCCGATTTTACAATGATGCTGCTGCCAGTCATATAACCAGTCAATACTTTACCGACTGTTAGACATTGATGGCGAAGTCGAGCTTCATATTGTGCTTCATATTATTATTCCTTTATTTATAGTTTTTAAATCCCAAGTGATCACCATACCACATCGCCTAGGGAAAACAAATTAATAGTGTTTATAAGTTATAAGCCCTGTTTAAACTTCAAAAATCGCTGGACTCATTAACGCGAGTCTATGACCCAAGTGGGGGCATTAAACTGGGTTCGAAGGAAGCCATTGAAAGAGGACTATTATAGAGCCATAGGTTCGTGTCTAGTGCAATAGCAAGACAACACTGCTCTAGGTGTGCTGTGGAAGTAGGTCCATGCTGAGTCATTGGAATGTCTGTTGTGCCATCTGACCAAGGTCGGGTGGCGTATGTGGTTGACTTAACCAGAGCAGCCAGCCGACACGCATCTACTGCTAAGCATGAACCGATACAACTCTTTCTAGTCCTCGATCAATCCCAACTCCCATTTTAATACATTTTTTTTGTTTAAGTTATTCGTATTTAGTTAACCGAATATATACAATCAAAAAACCGATTTAACTGACCAATATGGCCACAAATTCTACTGAACAACTTCACCCTTTGAAAGTGGTAACTTATATAACAGAAACTGGTTGATTATGTTTATGCGCAGCATCGCGATTACAACGGTGCTGCCAGTCATATAAACGGTGAATACTTCACCGACTTTTAAGCCGACATTGATGGCAAAGTCGAGCCTAAGGATCATGGTTGTGGTGATAGTTTTGAAGGGTTAGAAATGTTCAACCAAAGCTCATCTTTGTGATGCGTCTGATAAGAGTTGTTTTGTTGATATAGTAGTTTATATGTCTTGGAATAAACTATAACTTTATCAAACAAAATTGTATTATCTCATCATTATTTTACTGTCCCACATCGTCTAGTGAATGGATATATTTTTTAGATTTAAAAGCATTGGTGAAGATTTAAAATTGCTGGGCTCAGT
The DNA here is from genome assembly GCA_030545235.1 of Helianthus tuberosus. Taxonomy (NCBI): domain Eukaryota; kingdom Viridiplantae; phylum Streptophyta; class Magnoliopsida; order Asterales; family Asteraceae; genus Helianthus; species Helianthus tuberosus. The sequence goes on along the minus strand of CM060352.1, from coordinate 192,244,284 downwards.
AACTTGGGCCTGTGACCCAAGTGGGGGCATTAAAGTGGGTTGGAAGGTGTTTTTGGGAGGGTATTAGTCTGATGTTGAATTTCATACACACCTAAGGTGTGAAATTTTGCTGGCTTTACCAGAGCAGCGTCTAAGCATGAATTTCATACTTCACTAGATAACATCGGGTGGTACGCTGTCAATCAATCCCAACCGCCATCTTTTTATTTTCAAAAACTTTTCCGACAGTTAACCCGACAACTATGTCTAGCAGCGTCTAAGCATGAATTTCATACTTCACATGTTGCATATCCCTTTGCTATGTAGAAAAAAAAAGGTTTCCTTTTGTTATGTTAAAACCTTGGAGGTTATGTTTATGTAGAAAAAAAGGTTTCTTTTTGTTATGTTATAGAGCAAGATAATATATACTTGTTTTTACTAAAACTTGCAATTAACACACTTAAATAATTTTATAAAACTATTGTAAATAACTACCTAATAGCAACCAATATATATCAAGTACATTAATATAAGAACATGGATTATAGAGAGCAAGAGAGAATAGGAAATTCTTATTCATTGGGTGTGTCAAACTAAATACAAGAAGTCTCTATTTACAGGGCCATAACATTATTACAAACTAAAAGGTGAAATGAAGAACCAAATGAAAGTTACAATCTAGCATTGATAACCATATTTATTTTCATAACAATCCTCCTTGGCTACAAAAGATCATAAGTCTAACACATTGAATAAATTTTATAAAAAAGTTTACACATCCTCGGTAAGCTAACACTGCTAGGCAGGGGCGGACCTGTAGTGTAAATGGGCGTAGCCCGGGCTACGGCTCAAGTTTTTACCAGTAGTGTAAAAAAAATATTTCCCGATTTTTATACACAGGACACCCCTGAACAAGTACGAGGACACCCCTAAAAATTTTTGGGATACCCCTGAGTTGAAGGTCTAGTTCCGCCACTGCTGCTAGGTGATGCTAAACATGTCACGTTTGTGGGTTGGTTAGTCTAATCCGACATGAACTCTGAAGTTTGACACGAACTTGAGTATTCAGGGATTGACACAAACACAACTCATTTAACCTGATTTTTTTATATTTTTTTCGCACACAGTTACTTAAAAAAATTACAATTTTACAAATTTTTTTTTACTCTTGAGACATAATTTTAGTTAAATTAAAAACGATATCAAACGTTTAATATAAATAGAAATTCCCTTTCTATACTTTTTCTTAATAATAAAAATAATGTATATATTACATTAACGATCTTTTCTTTTATAATAAAAAACCAAGAACAATACCTTCTTATGTAGCTTCTATCTATAAATCAAATTCATTAATTTCACTGTCCCACATCGCCTGGGGAAAATGGCTTATTAGTCTTTATAAGCTGCTGATCAAACCAATAAACTGCTGGACTTATTAACGCGAGTCTGTGACCCGAGTGGGGGCATTAAAGTGGGTTCGGAAGGGGTTTTGAGAAAGAACAAGCTATGGAAATTTTACCCGAGTGCAGTCCTGCAGGCTGGTCTTTTACTGTCGGGAGGATAACCCAAAAGGTTTGGGAATTTCCATTTACATCCGGCCTAGGCCGAGTGGCGTATGTGCTGACTTAACCAGAGCAGCAAACCGACACTAATGTTGACTACACGAGATCTGTTAAGCTCTTGTTGACTTGGCTAAAACGTCCATGGTTTGTGGCCTTGATCAAAATCCCAACTCTCAACTTTTTACAAACATTTTCGGAGGCGGAAGCTAAGTTATCCTTGTGGTTTGTGTTAGTGAAAATCCGGAATTCGAACAAGATGAGGACGGTGTTGCCGAGGGAGATGACGGTTTCGGCTCATGTGTGGAACTGTAGCCAGGTCGGGGCGTTGATGGCGGGTGTGTTGCAAGGGGATTTGGCTGGGTTTGGGAAGGCGTTGTCATCAGACATAATAGTTGAGGCGAGGTGTGGGGTGTTGATACCGGGGATGGAAGGGGTTAAGAAGGCGGGGGCGGAAGTTATATAATCATTTTGCGCCTCGTCTAGGAAATGCTCACCGCTTTTGTGCTTTGAGCCTCGGTTTTAGACCTTGTCGTCTCGGTGTGCTTCTCGCTTTCGAAAACCAAGTCCGTCAACCTGTATGACTCGTTTTGTAATGAACCTGAACACGATCTTTTATCTTTATTCGTGTCAAAGACATCAACCCTACATATAAAACCTTATGAATATCAATTACTTCAGCCCAAGGCAGACCCTTATTCTGCTTTATATTATGTTTATTGCTTTTTAAATCCGAAGTGAGCATCATCCCACATCGCCTGGGGAAAAGAGCTTATTAGTCTTTATAAACTGCCAATGAAACTTCTAAACTGCCGGATTCATTAACACGAGTCTGTGACCCAAGTGGGGGCATTAAAGTGGGTTCGAAGGGGACTATTGATACCGGACTGGTACCGAGCCATGGAAAGTTTTAGTCAAGTAATGACGAGAGGGGTTGTCAATTCATAATTCGACTCGGGCTCTTAAATGTTCGTGGGTGGCGCGTTATCATATAACACGTCATCGTTCTCAGTTTGTATCTAATGGTGTCGGTAGAGGATCCACGGTGTAAATAATTTGACCCGGGCTCGAGTTCAAACTAACCGTGCGCTGGTGGCACTCTTCATAAAAAGAAAGCCATTGGAGTATACCCGTTCCATCCGACCTAGGTTGGATGGCGTATGTGCTGACTTAACCAGAGCAGCGTCCGACTACAATACCGACTGTTAAAGCATGAGCCGATAACTCGAGTTGTTGTCTTGGCTAAAACGTCCATGGCTCTTGTCCGAGATCAATCCCAACTCCCATCTTTTTACAAACATTTTGGGTTTTAATATTGTTAAACGATGCCGAAAAAATGAACCAAATGAGACACCGATGTTCGGTTACACGTATTATGTGAACAAAAAATACTGATTTAACAGAACAACAAACCAGTTTAACAAACAGAAAATGACCACAAATTAAAAATTACGCTTAAAAATTACGGTTAAAAAGTTGTTGGCTACAGATAAAGGTGTACAAATATGTTTTTTTTACCGGTCTGGTTTTTAACCGAACCGGTTTTTTTAATCCAAAACAAAAATCGGTTTTTTTATAACCGATTTCGGTTATTAACCGGTTTTTCAAACCCAAAACAGTAACCGGTTTGGATCGGTTTTTAACCGGTTTTTGCCAAAAAACCAATTTGTAACTGGTTTTTTAAAACCGGTTATCGGTTGCAAAGATCAAGAATAGTAACCGGTCACAAATCGCCGGTTCGGTTCGGCCCTAAAACCGGTTAAAAAAACCGAACCGGTTACGGTTCTAATTAAACTGTTTTTTTACACCTCTAAGCCTTCAACAGAAGCTTTATGATTTCACATTTTAAGCAGCAGAGTTTTATTGTTTAACATTTCACACAATCTATTACTCTATATCTAATCTTTGTCTTTAAGCCTTCAACTTTTAAGAAATGACAAATCTAACCCCATACTTTCAAATCCTTTCAATTTTCATAAATTACAATTTTACTTGCTAGACTTACAGTTTTTTCACTTCACAGCCTCAAACTAAGTAAATTACACATTCACTTCTAACTTTTGGTAATTAACAACTTTGACCCGCTAACCTTTTCTACTAAATAACTTCACGTCTCATTTTGTTTGAATTGTTTTTACAACTTTAGACCGTAGCGTGTTACACATTAATATACTTTTTTTTATCTATGCCTAACCATACTATATGTTTCTATGTCTAATGACGTTAATATCATGAACGTACCATATGTAACAAAGTAAAAAACGTGTAATGTCACGTGCGGGCATCACACTAGTATTTGTTTTATCGTTGTCGAACATCAATATCAGTATTTGTTTTTTGTGGTTTTAAACTGATGTAAAACATGTGGTGATATTCTTTTGGTCATATCACAACTTCATTTTTTTGTTCTCTTTCGGTTGCCATAGCGAGTGCTGGTATCGTAATAAACCGAACCGATACTGACCGAATTTCCGCCGCATTGCGCGGAAGTTTCCCACTAGTTTCTAAAATGACTACTTCATACACATTCCATTCGTATTAAACTCATAATTTAACTACTCGATATAATCAACATTTTTTATTGAACATATATCAAAAAAACCTTTGCAATTATATTAATTTATTGTTTTTTTCCCACATCGACCAAGGAAAAGATATTATTAATGTTTAAAAGCCTTCGGCAAACTACACAACCGCCGGACTTGGTTACGTGAGTCTATGACCCAAGTGGGGGCATTAAAGCGGGTTTAGAAGGGGTTTTGAGAAAGAACAAGCTATCGACACTTTACTCAAGTAAACAAGAGTGGCTTTTGTGGTAAAGGTGTTGTCAACCGATGGATGTGAAGGGGATATCCATTTACATCTGGCCTAGGTCGGGAGGCGTATGCGCTGACTTAACCAGAGCAGCAACCGGCACAATGTGACTGAACTAGGTAACACGAACTGTTGGCTTGGGTAACGTGTCTATGGTTCTTGTCCTTGATCAAAATCCAACTCCCATCTTTTTACATACATTTTTGGTTTTATGTTTTGGAGACCAACATACAGACTAGTGTTGTCCGGCAATAAGATCGTCGTGTATATGGTTCGACACAAAAGCCATCCGGCACAAACGTTCATCCAACATACAGACTAGTGTTGTCCAGTGTATGGATGAGCATTTGGTACCGAGTAGCATACCAGTACCCATGTAAATAGAAATTCCCTTTCTTTTTCTTTTTTTTTTTTATAAAAAAAAAATTACATATTACTTTAACACTCGTTTTTTAATGAAAAACTAAGAATGTTACTTTTTTTTTAATAAAACTTGTCTATAAAACAAATTCATTGATTTCACTATTTGATATGAGTTCACTTATTTCCTTGATAAATAGTAGATATGAAAGAGCCAAGCCCCTTGTGATATTCTACTTATTAAAAGCCTGAATCAAGCCGAGCTTAAAAAAGTTCGAACAAAGCTAGTCTTAAGCGAGTCTTGGGAGCAAGTAATAATTTAGGACAAACCTTCATCCGACACAATATATAGACTGTTATGCATGAACCAATAACTCGAGTTGTTGTCTTGGCTAAAGCGTCCATGGCTCTTGTCCGATATCAATCCCAACGCCCCAACTTTTTACAAACGGTTAGCGCAACACAAATCAACCGTAGTTCAATGTCAGCAGAAAAACCGAACCAGATTAACTGAACCAACTGAGGAACCGATGTTCGATAACCTTTCTATCAGTAGTAGTTTGGTTTCCGTTTCATGTATTTATGTTAACAAAAATACTGATTTAACGGAACAAACCAACTTAACCGAACAGAAAATGTCCACAATTAAAAAAATTTCTGCTAACTCACCAACCACCCTTTGAATCATAACTTATTTGACCAAAAGTTTTACTTAAGTGTTTGTTATGGTTTGGTTTATGATAACAAAGTCGACCCACGCTCACCTCTTGTAAAAATGAACAAACATTTTCCTGCGTGTTGGGTTTCAAATACAACATACATTAGAGAATATCGCAACCAATGTTTAGCCTTTTTGTTATAATTTTGTATTAAAATATATAAAAGTATCAACATTGCATCAACTTCTAATATTACATGTGTGAAATACTGGCTGACCCTAAGAATTCGTGTACCCTGTTCGAGCTCGAAAAAATGTGTCCTTAGGCCTTAACAAAATTGGGTATTTGGCTCACTAAAGGTTTAAACCTAATGCCAAAGGGGTTAATAACTAATCTAAACCATAAGAATAGTTTTGTAAGGAAGCCTATGATGTACCCGATTAAAAAAAATATTTTACATATACATATCGAGTTTTCCCTCGAAATATCGGGCCCTGGCCAGTGGTCCTCCCCGCCCACCCCCAGGGCCGGCCATGAATGGAAGGTTACACCACCCCCTTGTCTAATCCACCATGGTTTGTATGGATTAAACTATGGCAACGATCATCCTCCTTTCCAATTTTTCAAGAAAATCATTTCCTTTTTCTTTAGACAAAGATAAATTAAAATAAATAAGGAGATAGTGGTTTGGGTCATGACCATACCCTTAGGTTAGTGATTTTGGATGCTGGATTAGAGGTGATTATATGGCGCTGACGTGAAGAGTCATGAGGATCAAGACCACACCCTATAGCCGCCCAATCCTTATTACATCATTTAGAACTACTAGTAGGATACCCGCGCAATGCGACGGGGTGACACTTTGCATTGCGGTATTCGTTTCTGGTAGTTTTCTTATTAGTATAATAATTATGATAATATTATTGTGGTAGATATATGTCATAAGTGTACACATATGTAAAGTTTTGTTTTTTTTAATTAATAATCAAAAGACAAAAAATATTTTTTTTTTATAAAAAGTAATAATATAAAACAAAAAATAAAAGATAAGTTGTTATAATTGTAAAGTATTTTATTTTATTGGTTAAATTATAAAGTATAATTTTATTCTTTAAAGTTCATAACTTTTATTAAATATCCACATAATACTCATCCAATGCACTTTAAGTTCAAAATTTTCGTTTTTATAAAAATAACAAATAGTATTTGACTCGTAAGTACGTTTTAGAACTCTAACTTAAATTATTAAATTTCAGTTTTTTTAGATATAAAAAATTTAGATTTTTATAAAATTTCAAGAACTGTTTTTATAAAAAATAGGATGCTAAGAGTTTATATATTTATTAACTTTATATCATACTAAGTTCAGATTTTTAGTTCCTAATTAATCTTATCTATATGAGTCTACTTTTAACTTGTAATCCCGAAAATTATGCAACACAATCTACCATGTATTATAACAACCCTCCTGAATATTTTTCTGACACCCTAATATATTTTTAAATACCCCAATATTTCTCTAAATATACCCCGTATGTCAAAACCGGGCCCAAATTATGAAATATCATTAAAAATAAATAAAAAATAAGAAAAATGGGGTTCTGGCGGGCCGCGTAAGCCACCCCTTAAGCTTACGCGGGGCGCGACAGATCATGAACGCAGCGAAACCCTGAGCCGTGTTGAACCTATGCTTGTGACCCGGATCAGCTATGCCGTAGACCCCCTACTACGCGGGTCGCGTAAGCCTTAAGCTTATCTTACGCGGGCCGCGAGTGACTCAAAGTGAAGCCCTATAAATAGCAGGCAACGACAGTTCGTTCAAATCGTTCAAAATTACTTTCTCTCTCGAATTTCTTAAAGAATAGGCATTATACCCGGGTATAATACCCCCTAATTAACGAAGTTCTGCCCCGATGTAAGTATTATAACCCCGGTTACGTATTAGATACGCTGCCCGATTGATCTAGGGTTCCGTAACGGCTGTCGTGGTTCTGCCCGACGTAGTCATTGGAATGTCGTCTCGGGGAGAGTATTACTAATGTAAATAAAAGGGTTATTTTACTAACATATGTACATTGTGTAAATTATAGATAATCTTCAGGAAACCTTAGAAGAAACCTAAGTCAGCAATGTGAGTAATCCTTCTTTTGTGTAAATCTTTTTGTGAGTAATCTCCTTTTTGTAAATTGTTTTACAAAACCTTAAATGTTTTACAATGCTATTAAGCAATGATTGAGTCTTTGTAGTTCTTCAATTACTGCCGGTATGTTGGGGTTTTGTATACAAAATGTGGAACACGTTACCATTGGACAAAGAGTTAGCCAATGTGTAATATGACCCACCAGTCAAGATTGACAATACTGAATGAGTAATTGTGTAGAAATAAACAATGTGATTGCTCTCAATACTGTTAAAGGATAAAATGTTTATTGATTAAACTGGGATTCACTCACCAGTATTTCCCACTGACAAATCTTTTTAAAACACGTTTCAGGTAACAAAATGTAAAAGTCAATTAGAAGAAAGCCAGCTGGAGAGCACTGACGGCTTGGAAAAATGTGGCTATAAAAGTTACCTAAAAGACGATGTTTTAAATTCAATAAAATAGGGTTTATCCCTATAAACATGTTGTAATAAGAAACTTGGGTTTTACCCATGTGTTTATTAATATAAAATATGGTGGTTTTACTCTGATAAACATTTCCTAACTACGGTCCTGATGAAATTTCCGCTGCCAAATTGAATAATGATAAACAAAAATTGATACCACCACAACTGGTCTCGCGGCCGCCCGTTCCCGGGACAAATAGGGGGCGGGGGTTGCGACAGAAGGTGGTATCAGAGCTAAGCCACTGATTCAACCACATAGGTGTTCTGCTGACACCATTATATTATTTAAATTGTTAGGAAATTAATTATGGAAATACGTGCATATCTGTATTTTATTGTTGTGTGTTATTTGACTATTTGTTAGTTTTCGGTATGAGTGATCAAGGACCCTCAGACGTGTATCGTCAATTGTCTGAGTCACCTAGGAGTGAAGGTACTTCTTCACAGCCAGCCCTCTCTGGGTATGCTGCTAATAATGAAGAAGGGATGTTTATCTTTAAGGCTCAGTCTGAAGAGCCATTCCCTCAGAAAAAGAGAGGATGGTTCAGTAAGGGAGCATTTGAGCGTAGGAAAAGAATGCGAAAGTGGCAATAGCAAAGAGTCCTAGCAGCCGCTAAGCGAGAGTAAGATGCCCATACACAGGATATGCTTAATAAAAGCCTAGCTAATTTCCATATCCTAGCAACAACTACTGCTAACCCAAACCTGGAACAACTAGTAGCCCCACAACCTTTACCTTTATTCCCTACTTAGCCGATGGAGATAGAAGAAAACCCTGAAAATCAAGTAGAAATGCATGATTTCAACCCCGAGGAGATACCTAGGATACCAGCCCCTAACCCCTTAGACCCGGACTATGATCCATGGTTCGATGATCATAGGGATTATGTGCCGCGCTACCACTTAAACGACGAACCCATGCCGAACTTAGCAGCCTATCCAGGTCTGGACCCTCTAGATCCCTACTACGACAACGATGAATACATCAGGGAGATATTAGAGAATCCTTACCCTCAGGAGAATCCCATACCCCAGTACCCGGACCCAGTACCAGCACCTGCACCCCCAATGAGTGCAGATAATGTACATGAACTTTGAACTTTCAGAGAAGAAATCTTGGAAAGTAGTGAGAGGATGAGGCAGGTAGGAGAGCGACTCGTCTGGAAGTACGACGAGCGCAATATGGATTACTGGATGAACCCAGACCAGTAATGTGATGGTTGAGTTGGTAATAATAATAATAATAATATATAATAATAATGAAAAAAATATAATAATATATGTGTAATAATAATAATAATAAATGTTGTAGTATAGACCACTTTGTGGTTAGCGATGCATAGTAGTATTGTATTGTAATTTTTAAATTTCTAGTATTAGTGTGTATTTGACGCATACTATAATAGAAAGAGTAAAGTCGCAATGATCGACACTTTTGGTTAATATATGTGTTGTGTGGGTGTTGCCTAAATTATTAATTATTTTGTGATATTAATAATTGATAAATGTTTAAAATCCAGATGGACGACGAGGTAAACCAGGAAAACCAGAATAACGATAACCAGAGTAACATTAACTTGGTTAATGAGAATCCGAACAACAACAACAATAATGGAAACCAAGTGGATAACAGTGCCATGCAGCATATAGTGGCACAAGGGATAATAGATGCAATGCCATATATTATCAAAACAGTTAGGGAAGCCGAAAATAAAAGTAAACATGATAGTAAGCGACCCTCCGAACCTGAAAACAACGTGAACAATGGACCCGTACTTCAAATGCCCATTCCCAAAAGAAGGAGAACCGTGTCATACGGTTGTTCTTATAAATAATTTTGGTCTTGTAAACCAATGGAATTCTCGGGCAATGAAGGGGCCGTTGCATCTCTACGCTGGATAGAAAAGACTGAGGCAGTCTTAAGAATAAGTAAATGTGCTGAAGAAGATAAGATAATGTTTGCTTCAAATCTGTTTAAGAATTCAGCATTAGAATGGTGGAACACTATCCTCCAGTCAAGGGGAAGTGATAGAACTTACAATATGGGATGGGAAAAATTTAAAAACATGGTAGAAAGGAAATTCTGCCCTCCTAATGAAAAAGAACAGATAGCAAACAAATTCCTAAATCTTAGGATGATTGGGGTAGATAGTAAGGGTTATACCACATTATTCTTTGAATATGCTAGAATAGTACCAACCCTTGCTTCACGTGAACCAGTATTAATCTCCCATTACATCTAGGGATTAATTGGGGAGATTAGACATATAGTCAAGGCAGCTAGACCTCAAACCATATAAGAAGCTGTAGAACTAGCCAACACCTTGACAGATGAGTTAGTCCGTACGCGAGAAGAGGATCAAAGGAGGAACCTAACCCAGAAGCTGACCCAAGAATTCCATTCTAGAAATTCTAACCGTGGGAAAAATGTAGGTTCTACCTCTGCACCCTACTGTAGGTATTGCAAAAGAAAGCATTCATGAAGATGCTCCATCTACTGTAACATTTTTGCAAAATATCTGGACACAAGGAGGAAGACTGCAGGAAGAAGCCTAACAATAGGATATGCTACAACTGAGGAGAACAAGGTCATATCAAGCCTAACTGTCCAAAGATAGCTCCAGCTGCAAACCCCAAGAACACTAAAAATGCTAGAGCATTTGTTCTGACTGCAGAAGAAGCAAAGATGATCCCGGATGTGATCACGGGTACGTTTTTAGTTAATGATGTTTTTGCTAAAGTATTATTTGACTCTGGTGCGAACCAAAGTTTTATTAATACTTCATTTTGCAAACTTCTTAATCAATCATTAACTAAACTCCCACAAAAATGTCTAGTAGAGACAACAAATGGTAAAACCATTACGATTTCTGAAATATTGCAGGGAACAAGAGTAGAAATTTTAAATCAGAAATTTATTGCAAACCTTTACCCAATGAATCTGGCAGGATTTGATGTTGTATTAGGAATGGATTGGTTAATAGCCAATAAAGCCAGTATTTTATGTGATCAAAAGTCAAAATTCATCTCTGTGATGAAAACTGCAAGTTATATGAGGAAAGGATCCTTAGTGTATTTGATTTCTATAATCACTAACACTAAAGGAAAAGAATTAAAGGATATTCCAGCAGTATCCCAGTTTTCAGATGTATTTCCAGAAGAGCTACCAGGACAACCTCCAGACAGAGAAGTTGAATTCAGAATTCATTTGATACCAGGAACCGCTCTAATTGCCAAAGCACCTTACGGATTGGCACCCGCAGAAATGCAGGAACTAAAGAAACAATTAGACGAATTGTTGGAGAAAGGATTCATACAGCCAAGTTCATCACCCTGGGAAGCACCGATTTTATTCGTTAAAAAGAAGGACAGATCAATGCGTATGTGCATTGACTACCGTGAATTGAACAAAGTCACGATTAAGAATCGGTATCCAATACCAAGAATCGATGATCTGTTTAATCAATTGCAAGGAGCACGATTTTTCTCAAAAATCAATTTAAGGTCAGGATATCATCAATTAAAGGTACAGGAATATGACATTCCTAAAACCGCATTTAGAACAAGGTATGGCCATTATGAATTTACTGTCATGCCATTTGGTTTAACCAATGCCCCAGCCGCATTTATGGACATGATGAACCGAATATGTAAGCCATATTTGGATAAATTCATAATTGTTTTTATTGATGATATTCTCATCTATTCTAAAAGTAAGGAAGAACATGCAGCCCATCTGCACGCACTTTTAAGTTTATTGAGAAAAGAAAAGCTTTATGCTAAGTTTTCAAAGTGTGAGTTTTGGTTAGAACGGGTACAATTTCTTGGACATTTTGTCAATCATGAAGGAATTCATGTAGATCCCACCAAGATCGAAGCGATAACCAAATGGAAAACCCCTGAGTCAACAACTGAGGTTAGAAGTTTCTTAGGATTAGCCGGTTATTATAGAAGATTTATTCGAGATTTTTCTAGAATAGCCATTCCCTTAACTAAGTTAACTTGTAAATCTGTTAAGTTTGAATGGGGACCAAAACAAGAAGAAGCCTTTAGAATTCTTAAGCAAAGATTAACCCATGCACCCATACTAGCGTTACCAGAAGGAACTGAAGATTTTGTAATCTTTTGTGACGCTTCCAAACTAGGTTATGGATGTGTGTTAATGCAACATCAAAAGGTTATAGCTTATGCCTCTAGACAACTTAAGAATCATGAAGAGAATTATTCAACCCATGATCTAGAGTTAGGAGCTATAATTTTTGCCCTTAAAATTTGGAGACATTACCTATACGGTAGTAAGTTTACCATATTCACCGACCATAAGAGTTTAAGCTATGTTTTTGGGCAAAAAGAATTGAATATGAGATAAAGACGCTGGATGGAAATGCTTAGTGATTATGATTATGATATCCAGTATCATGCAGGAAAGGCAAATGTAGTTGCTGATGCTTTAAGTCGAAAGTACCATGAAAAGCCAAAAAGAGTGCGTTCTCTTAAGTTAAATCAGCAAATAGATTTAAATGATCAGATTAGAAAAGCACAAGAATCAGTAATCAAGGATGATACTAAAAAATTGAAAAGGATGATTAAAGAATTAGAACAAGGAACAGATGGAATTTGGAGATTCCATAAGAAAAGAGTGTGGATACCTAAATTAGGAAACCCACGTCACCGTATATTAGAAGAAGCCCATAAGTCTAAGTATACGATGCATCCTGGAAGTAATAAGATGTATCAGGACTTAAGGAAAAAAATTTGGTGGATAGGAATGAAAAAGGATATAGCAGCATATGTTGCAAAGTGTTTAACTTGTTCACAAGTTAAAGCTGAACATCAGAAACCTTCAGGTTTATTGCAACAATTAGAAATGCCTGTATGGAAATGGGAATTAATAACAATGGATTTTGTTACTAAATTACCCAAAACAAGAAAAGGTAATGATACAATCTGGGTGACTGTAGACAAGCTAACCAAGTCAGCTCATTTCCTACCAATGAAAGAAACTTTCAGTATGGAACAGTTAGCTAAATTATATGTAAATGAAATAGTTTCATTGCATAGAATTCCTCTATCAATTGTTTCTGACAGAGATAGTCGTTTTACCTCTCATTTTTGGACAAGTTTCCAAAAGGCAATGGGAACCAAGTTAAATCTGAGCACCGCTTATCATCCACAAAAGGACGGACAAAGCGAAAGGACGATTCAGATAATGGAAGACATGCTTAGAGCTTGTGTAATTGATTTCGGAGGTAATTGGGACGATCATTTACCATTGATATAATTTTCTTATAATAACAGTTATCACACAAATATCAATGCTGCACCATTCGAAGCCCTTTACGGACGAAAGTGCCGAACGCCAGTCTGTTGGGCAGAAATTGGAGAAAAGTGTCACACCCTGTCTTTTGCGGAAGCATATGATGTGTGACTGGTTTAATATCATTGCATTCAATCGTAATAAACAACTACATGATCAAAACGATGTTCATTCATTCATAAAATTTGAATGTTACAAACACTTGTTACTTAAGTTTTAAAACACAACCTCTGAATAGGTTACAAACCAACAAAAGTGGATGACACCTAATACTTGAAATTTACTTCTAGTTATGACACTCGCGCCCAAGATCCATCCTGTCACCTGAAATACATGTAATTTTGGAAAACATCAACAAAAGTTGAGCGAGTTCATGCGTTTGTATACCTTGTATGAAACATGGTATGTATCTTGTATAAATAAAGTATTCTTGTGAAATAACTTATCCTTGTAAAATAAAGTATTCTTGTGATACAAATCTTGTACCAATAAAGTATTCTTGTAAAATAAAGTATTCTTGTAAATCTTTGAGAGACTCCCTTGTAAACAGTATGAAATGTGTATGTGAACATGAATGTTTTACAAGGACTTTAAGGCATGTGAGGACATGTGGAGTACTTGTTATGACTCCTTGAGGACATGGGGAGTACTTGCTATGACCCCTTGAGGACATGGGGAGTACTTGGTATGACTTCTAGGGAGCATTCGTAATGGCTCATAGGGATCACTCGTAATGGCTCATACCCTTGTCGATTTTCCTCGACTGTGTCGATTAACCTCGACTGTGTCAATTTCCCTTGACTATGTCGATTACCCTCGACTGGGACTCCGAAGCACTACTAGGTACTAGTTGTGACCATGAGTGGGGTTCGGCCGTACCCGTTAGATCTAACCCTCGTCCCTAATTATGTATCTACAACTTGGTACTAGTTTTCACCAAGAATTAATGGCATTTCAATATTAAGTCTAAGCTCACATGATCTAGTATTTCATAGGCATTTCTTAAAACGCATCATACTTGGTACTCGTTCTCACCAAGGGTGCTTCTTGTTTTTGTATCATACCATTTGTAAATATTGTAACATTTGTAACATGTATTTCACCCCCGAGAATTATAAAACCAAAAACAGTTAAAGAAAAGGGGGAGCATGAACTCACAACTTAGCGTTCCTGCGTCGAAAACTTCACCGGATTTGCTTATCTAGCGTCGTGACCTAAACGTGTTTTATTAACGTTAGTCACTAGACTTGTATCGCACAAGTACAAGCCACTATCTTTTGTATATGCGTTCTTGTTTTAAAAATAATTTATATTTTTAACTATGTGTCTTACTTATATTAGTTTCTCAAAAATAAATATAAGTATCTTGTATTTGTCTAAGTATGTTGTATGTGTATTTTTGTATCTTCACTCCTTAGGAGTATTTAGTGTATCTTCAAGTCCTAATACACTATCAAGTATAATACATACTACATACACTTAGCACAAAATTTGGTGATCAAAATATATATATATTTTCCTCAAAAATATACAAACTTAATATCAATTTTATCTTGAAGAAATCATCATTTCTTAACACAAAAATTAGGGAAACCTTGGTAAATAGTTTTAGATACATTTTTAGGGAATAAGTTTCCCAAAAACTTATATTTTTCTAAGTGTCAAAATTTATAAAAAATTTGACATAGTTTCCCCTAAAAATGGAGGTTTCCCATGTTTTCAAAACATGTGTTTATTTTCTTTTAAAACATCAACAACAATCAACAACTCATTCCTCATCTAACAAGTGTTAAAATCAAGTAAGTTACATGACAACACGAACTTGTTCTTTCTCAAAACTTGTAGTAACTTGGCAATGTCTCTAGTAGACTTAGTTACTCTTTAAAGTGTGTTTATTTCATCAAAAATTCCATTCTTGAAAAGATTTGGTGTTTACAACTTGTAAACATAATTTACAAAAATGTTGATTTCATTACTCTCTTGTTTCACAAGTGTTCATACACTTGTTTTTCCACTAAAAATAATATCGGTTTATGTAAGAATAATGATCTTCTAAAAATCATATTTTACACTTGTTTTTCTTGGAAAAATCATTCATAAATCTTGGATTTATAAGTTTACTAGCTCCTTTTGTATATCACTTTTTCAAGAAAATCATTTTGTTCATCAGGTTCATGTTTATACATGAGGATGATTTTCTTGTGTTAACACATAATCATCCTCTATCTTGCTAGATCATGTGTTTAATCACAATCTCGCAAGCTTCATGTAATGCTCAACATCAATATTTCTAGTAATCAACAAGCAAACATTATACGTCTACTAAACAACATCATTTTATCCATATTTCATCATATGCAAAGTTTATGTTCAAGTTTCAAGTTCAAGTTCCTTAGTGTTCATAAGATTTTCAACATAATAAGTCTTTTAACCACTAAAAATATGAAGTAAACAAGGTCAAGAGAGCCTTACCACTAGCTTAAAGCTAGGGAAGAAACAAGATGAAGATCAAGTGGATAAAAGCAAACGGAAGAGGTCCTTGATGATCCGCAAGCTCCAAGCCTCGTTAGTGACCTTCTTACACCTCAAGATGAGCTTGGAATGCTTGAACTTGGATTGAGATCAATGGTGGTGTGGGTGGTGTATGGTGGTCGTAGGTTAGGGAAGGGGAGGAGAGGAGATGAGTGGTGAAATGTGGTGATGAGAATGATGGTCTTAATCCTTCATATAATCTCTAATCTTTTGTCCAATGTATAACATGTCTCATAAGTACCATACAATATCTTATCATATCTAAACAAGATCAATCAAGGGATCTAGGAAGATTAGGGAAAATCTTGTGAGATTTTGGTGGGTCCTTATATGACCGTCCCATATATTGGGGGGGGGGGGGGGGGTACTTGGTTGGGTTTCAAATAATGGTTAAGTTATTAGTTCCAATCTAAATGTGGTATTTAGTGTTTAATGCATACCATTTGTTATATAGTGTGTTAGAGTGTTCATGAACCATAACTAGCTCAAAAATAAATAAACAATGCTTCTAGCAATATTTTGGTGTTCCGGGTAATGCCCGGTTGTTTGGTTAGATACCGTTCCGTTAAAGTGCTAAATTGCACCGTTTAGTGTCTTTTAAGTATTCTTTTGTGACACTTTCAATTCCCAACACTTAGGGAAGTATTCTGGATCAATTTGCCATATTTTTGCATGCTACAATCTTGTCATATTGCTGAATTTTGCTGAATTATATAAAATTCAGCTTTTGAAGTGTATTTCGTATGCTTTTTAGTGCGTATTTTAGCTTCCGGAAAGTCTATATATAAACCCTTGTATGTACTCTTGGGTTTTAATGTATTCTTGTCATTGGACCTACACCTAGGCTCCAACTCTATTGTCTAACTGCTTTCTAGAGAATTGTTGACACAATGTGTCTTACCGGTGAGTTTACTAGTATTTTTTTTTACGCAACGCTATCATAAAGTAATTCTTGTAGTATAAAACGTGTATGAATTCACTTGCATGGAATTCAGAAATTTATTTGTCTGGTAAACTAGATCATGCACAGTCATTAAAGCACATATTACTGTTTATTTAGTGTACGGAATGTACGGAAAAGTGACGGTTGTCACAGTCTCCCTCCGTTAAAAGAATTTCGTCCCGAAATTCAAGCGATGCCATCGGTCGCAGGGGAGTTGTGAATCAAATATGGTCACTTAGATTCATGAATTGTCTTCATGTTCCCATGTAATTTCTGAGTCATGTTATAAATTCTATCGTACTCTAGTAAATCAATCATGTCTTTCCTGTATCTTGTGGACTCTTGGTCCGTAACCTTAACAGGTTTCTATAGTATTGTGGACTCTTGGTCCAAAACCTTAACAGGTTTCTATAGTATTGTGGACTCTTGGTCCAAAACCTTAACAGGTTCTATAGTAATTCTTGTCGTTTATCATTGACGTGAATTTTAGTCATGGGAACAACAACTGTTCCTCGAGTCAGACTCCTCTAAAGACTAGACACATGAATGCGTCGCGATCACTACTGATCATTTTCTGGAAGTTTCATCTTGTGCACAATGGTTCTGATCCCTACACCGGGGATTCAACCTTTTCGTTTTCCAAATCACACTACGCCTTCTCTAGGCGAGGCTCTCTTTTAAGTCATACTTCTTGTCTCAAATTCTTACGATTTCTGCCGTTCATCGGCGCCATCTTTCTGTATTCATGGGTTGTCTTGTTATGATCACATATCTGAACGATCTTGCCTCTAGATTGTTTATTTCCGTTCTCCGTTCATCATGAAGGGGATCGACTTTCTATGTTCCATCTGGAGCTTCACACGAAGCGGTTTGAACGGCGGTGTGATAAATACTGTTGTAGGAAAACTCCACTAAGGTTAAGTGAGTGTTCCACTTTTCGTCAAAGTTTATCACACAAGCACGCAACATGCCTATACAGTCTGCATCGTTCAGTAGCTCAGTCCATCTATGTTAATATTCAAGTTCTTACGATCAACGGTGTGCTGCAACCCTTGTGGTCAGTAAAGATCGTGAAGCGTTTTTTTCCAGGTAATGACGTCAAATTTGCGGCGCGCAATCACTGTATCTAGATCAAGGTTTCTTCTCATGATCTTTTAATCAATGTGCCGCGTATGCAATGTTGTGGTCTCGTTGCATCGACGTACAATCGAGACTTTGTCGAGAAGCGTCACATAATTGCAACTCTAGCTCCTTAGCTCTTGGTTGCAGGGTTGGCATGAATTTCGTTCTTATCCACCATGTATCTTAAAATTCTCGCTTTGCGAATTCGAAATCCGCTTTTCGTCATCATAGCACATGACTGTTCTTTCTCTAAGAGTTGCAAGGTGAATTGCAGCTGTTGCTCACGACCTTCCTTGGTCGTTGGCCATATAAGAATGTAGTCAATAAATATAATCATGCTTTATCCAGGTATGGCTTACACGTTCAATTCATGAGGTCCATGAATATTGTCGATGCATGTGTTAAGCCAAATGGTACGACAAGGAACTCGTAATGCTCGATGCGAGTCCTAAAGGTCGTTTTAGGGATATTTCCTTCTTGTATTCACAGTGGAGGACATCTTGTCCTCAATTTGATCTTTGAGTGGTAACTAGGACCTTACGATTTGTCTATTTATGTTATCAATCCCTGGTAAAGGATAACAATCCTTGATATCCAATTCTCTGGATTTTATGCAAAGTGGAAACTATCAGCTTTCTCTTTGTGCCCTTAACTACGGGTGTCAATGTAACACCTCAAAAATTTACGTCCTATAATGTCTTGACACGTGTCATAATGTTTGAACGTGTGAAAGAATGTTCTTGAAGGACTAAAGTTGACAAGCAATGAAATTATGTAAATATAAGGGGTCAAAGTGTCAAGAATGAATAAATACACTTTACAATAACCCTACATAATATTTATAACCTAAAACGAATAGATCATGGATCATACGAAGCGAATTGTGAAAGAAAGTGAGAGATTACAAACTACAGGGGTTAAATGTGTCAACATGTTAAAGATATACCTCTGAGTGACCTTTTAAGCAAACCCGAAGCTTTGTAACGATTAATTATGCTCACTAGAATGTACCATAAAAATTTCACCAAGATTCGTTACCGTATGAGAAAGTTGTGATAAAATTCGTGTGTGAGGGTTAGAATCGTCAACATTGAAATTTAGGGCTTTTCGGGTGATCACAAAGTTACCCGAGGACTTGAAAAAGTGGGTATAAGTATTAAAGCCCCCATATATAAATTACAAAGCCTTAAAATGCAAGAAATGTTGAGAAAACGACCTTTCGGGGGACTAAGGACCAAAGTGCAATATTTAAAAACATGTTTACCTGATCAGGAGGCCAAGGCGGCCCGCATCAGGATTTCAAAAACTGAAAGCGGGCCGCGTGCGACCTGCAGATGCTGAAAAAACAGGCAGCTGCCTGTTGAAGCTTGTAACCGACTTTAAAGGCAAGTTTTTGATCCTATGGGCTTGCTAAACTGGTTTTTAGCATGTAGGACACATGTTGGTCTTTTGGTAACATCCATAGACTTAGCTGTTGATCATCCGTGATGTTTGAAAATCCATAAATGACCCACATTCTTGCATTCATCTTTCATTTCAACTTCTGGACATTTTCAAGAGCTCAAGAACTGATACAAGCTTTCCATATCATCCATTAGTCGTGTGTAAGCATGCCTAACCTTCTCTAATTCATTTATACTTAGTTTATGGCCTAGAAATCAAACCGTCGTAACTACGGTTTGACTTTTCGTTAAATCACAATCGGTCCAGAGTTTAGTCGAATCAAAAGTTGTTATAAGTTGGTATTAATATGGGTAATAAACCCCTAAAAGGTCACCCACTGATTTCAATCTTAACTATGTCGTTTGTCGAGTCAAAGGTTGTCCGAAAAAGTCAACAGAAACCTTAATCGCATATTTAACGATACGGAAGGCGTGTAACCTGTTTTATCAGTCATATAACTTAAAAATAAGTATAATAACTTGTCTAAACTTGTTTGATTCGACAACTTTATGTTTTGAGCCGATTCGGAACCGAGAGACGCAAAAGTTTGACTTTTGCTTTGACCTCAGTTCTGACCCGATTCTTATAGGTTTAGATATGCCTTAAAGTCCCATTAGGACCTAGTTACATGTGTGTATAACCCTCTGCGTTTATACCGCTTAAATCCTTAATTGTCCGACATTTTCGTTAATCGCCTAAATAGTGACCGTAATGCCCTTATCATCATAAAACGAGATTTTTGGAGATATGAAAATAAAATAATCTTAGTTACTGATTATTAAACATGTATGTAAATTTTCACATCAATCGGAGGTCCAGATTTGGACTTATGCTTAATGACGTAATTATAGCGATTCTTAGTAATTAAATGCCGTCATTAGCGTAACGCCTATCTAAACCCAATTTTTGACACCAAACCTTTTACCCACTGATGTAATATAATATTTTGGGATTTTTGAAGATTTTTAATTATTTTTAAACTGATCATAAGCTTGGATTAGCGCCTTAATTCGGTAAATACCGAATATGCCCTTTTAGGCCATAAAATGAGTTTTACAAATCCTTTTAATGCCAATCCAATTGCTACTGATATTAAATAATAAATGGAGTGTTTTGAGCCTGTTTATTTGATCAGAAAACTCAGAATCGTATTTTAACCCGTACGTCGCTTAAAACGGCTTTATACGCGTATTATACGCATAGTTTGGGTTTAAAACTATTTTGTCATATAAGACTTATAGCCAAATGTTATAACCTGTTAAAATAAACTATTTTACTGATGTAATCAGACCCGGTTCGCAGAAACCTAATTAATTCCTTTTATAATCTTTAAAATGACCAAAATACCCCTACGGGGCTTAATATGTGATTAAACTCGTTTTGGGCATAACGGAAGATATCCTACTGATATAACAACATATTTAAGGCATGTTAACTTAGGAAACCTGTTTAGGACTCTTACGGATACCCGTTACGCTTATTGCGCGTTCGGTTCGGTTTATGTAACTAGTTTACATAAATTAGCCGAAACGGGTCAAACCTTATCGGTTTTATCTCAAAATCCAGAATGTGTATAATATACCCATATTAAACAAGTCTTCAAACTTGTCGGGTCTAAATCACATTCTATCCGGTCTTCGCTTAATCGTGCGTACGAACCGTGTCTTTAAAACTAACCGGTCTAAGCTTAAGCTTAACTAAAGACCCGTTAGGATTCTAAGAGGTTATTATTAAACCTTCGTTCCAGATTAGGAGAACCCGGTAAAAGATACTTACATTCGCTGAATTGTGATATATACTTGCACAGGTAAATACTTTTAACTTATTTTCCCTATACGGGCTTGGGTTACGGTATATAGCATACCGCTTGATCGAGCATCAAATATCCACGCTTAGTGGGTAGTTGAATAATTTGATCGGCTCGTTTAAACAGTCTTGATTACTTTACAGCCTTTGGGGGGTTAATGACCATGTCCCGGATATCCTTGGCATCATCTTACGAGATGGCCGCGACCTGAGCACGGGGTGTAAGCGTACACCGTCCGTGTATAACTCAATGATGTGGTGTGTCTATTGATCTTTAACCCGGACAAGATCCGGGCTACTGAACGCATAAGTAACATGTAATTCGTTCACAAGATTATAATATTAAATAATTCTCCCAAGTTGTAAAAATGTTTATGCCATGTGCATCCAAACCAATTTTCTTTAATCATTTTCCAAAATGAGTCGGTTGATTGTATTTACCAGTGTAAACTGACGTATTTTCCCAAAAAGACTGAATGCAGCTACTAAACAAAATTGGCTGGATTGTCTCCCTAGCATCAATAAAAAGTCTCGCCAGCTTAGGATGCCTGAAGTCTGTTGAACCATAAATATTATTTTGTTTCGATCCTACTGTGGATAAACACCGGATATTGTGACTTTGATTACAATAAATAAATTCGGTTGTATTATATTTTAAATTTGCTTCCGCTGTGCATTATTATATTGTGTTGTTTGACTATTACGTTGCCAACCACGTCACGATACTCCCCCACCGGGCCCACCGGTGACACTTGGAAATCGGGGTGTGACAGTCAAGTCCTTAATTTCCTTTGTCTAGCAGCTCTTGTAGTTATATTGGAGACTCATGCTTCGCGGACGAAGCTAGTCGGTAAGGCGTCATTCGGTACTGGTGCCGTTCCTGGCACGAGATTTGTCCTAAACTCCTCTTCGCGCTGTGGAGGTATTCCTGGCAAGTCTTCAGAAAAGGCTACTGGAACTCCTTCCGCCACGAGGATGTTCTCAAGCTCTGCAGTCTACTTGGATATTCAATTCATGCTGACTATCATATTATGACTTCTCAAGTTAATGGTAACAGGAGGTTCCGGCCTTCTGAGTCCCTAAATATAATCCTTAATTGCTTCCTCTGCTTAAACTAGCCTTCTATATGCCCATTTCTAAAGAATACGGGACGTCTATTCTACTTGAAACTAGGCCAAGCAGTTTCTTAAGTTTTAAGAATGCAAGGTTAAAGTTGATGCCAGTATTAATTAAAAGTAGATGCATAGGGTTGGTTAATAGGGGGCGTACCCGTAACCGCATCTGGATCCTGGCGTGCTTCACGAGTTTCGGTCATGAAAACCCTTCCTTGCTTGTTTCTTCCCAGGGCAATCTTTCCTAAAGTGCCCTGCTTCACCACATCTGTAGCAACCTGGTACTCTCTTATCTCTTCCATTTGGGTCCTTCGCCCAACAGGCATCCTTGCTGTGTCCTTCTTTTCCACACTTTCCGCACTTAGGCCTCAGACATCGACCTTCATGGTGAAAATTGTATTCCCCGCACCTCAGCTTAGTCCCCGAGTAAATTTTACCACCAGCCTTATTAGTGGCTCCATCAGCTTTCCTGCCATGCGGCGGATTCACTTTCTTTCTTTTGTTTGCTTTAGGGCTTCCATAGCTGACTTGGGTGCTTATCTTTAGGTTCGAAGACTTCCTTTTCTTATTGCCTGATGACTCTACATGAGTCTCTTTCTTGTTATCCTCAGATTCTGAAAATTTTCCCGCACGTAGAGTTTCTTCAGTAAGTGTAACGCTTAAATCGATAGCCTCTGCGATGGTTGGAGGCCTTGAGGTAGTAACCAAGCTCCTGATCTGAGGTGCAAGTCCCCAAATGAATCGTTCAATTCTCTTGAATTCTGGTTTGACTAAGTAGGGGACGACCCTAGACAAGTCGTGAAATCGCTGGACATATTCAGGAATCTTCGGTCCGTCCATTTTCAAATTCCAAAACTCCACCTCAAGCTTCTGGATTTCAGCCCTAGAACAGTATTTCTTTTCCATCATTTCCTTGAGCTCGTCACAGCTCAGTGCATAAGCAGCATCTGCACCAAGGGTCTGAACCTGAAGGTTCCACCAGGAGAGTGCGCCATCCAAAAACAACCCTGAGATATAGGTAACACTCTGTTGCGGCGAACAGTTACTCATTCTTAGAATGGAGTCGGTCTTTTCTGACCAACGAACAAATGCAACGGCACCTCCTGTGCTATCAAAATTCAATGGCTTACAGTCCAGGAATTGTTTATAGGTGCAGCCAGTTGGAGGGGTATTTCCGGTAGTGCCACCGCTGTGCTCAGAGCGGAGGGCTTCATGTCGTGCAATTGCCTGTGAGATGCGTTCTTGCAGCTCGGCTTCTGTCCTTGGTAACGTACTGGTGTTTGTGTCACGTCTGGGCGGTATTCTCTTCTGTCAAAATGGTATGAAGTAGGTTAGACAACATTCCAATTGTCTATGAGGTACATAGCACCATAAGTCATCATGTAATCACCCAATTTCACGTGTATATATAATCAATGTATGAGCGAGGAAACAATTACTGAGCCTTCACATAGGCTTGCCAACTTGGCTTATTGTTTGTATTGGGGAAAATAAAATGAACTCGAGGCTACATCGCCTTGGTCATTCAAGCTTTATGAAATGTTAGTTGTTCACGCAGGGGTGATAGAGAGTGTATCGTCACTGATTCATTCTGAATGTCGCCCATCTTCACTTGTTTAAATGTTGTTTTCTCAAACGTCTCGTATACAGGTAGAAGTGTCAGTCACGAAGTAGGCTAAGACAGGCTTCCTACTTTATAACGCGCTAAAGCACTGATCTATGTACTGTTCTACCAGATGAAGGTGTGAACACCTATAGATTAATTTTCGAGGGGTGGTGATCTTTAACTTGACCCGCAGAGTCCACTAGGTTTCTGTGCACTACAAGTCGTTATTACGTGGGCCCCCGTAATAATAAATTGTCTTGCACAGTTACCCCAATTTTCTCTCGTCCAAGCAGATAATCAATCAAGGAGGGGACACTACTGTCCTTATACCTCTGTCATGGAAAGGACCGTTGCGATGGTCCACGCGCTAACACTCGTTATTGTTATGCGTGTATAGGCACGATGATTAGATGGAATAGGAATTGAGAGAATTCCTAGTAGTTGGAGGGGCACCTTCAAGATGGATACTTCATCTTCCTTTTTCTGGTCAAGTGCGTTGTCAATCTTGCTTTACATAAGCCGCAGGGATCTCGTCCCGTTGATTAAGAATTCGTTCAAGGTTGCCGCCTCTGCCTCGTCATCATCACCGTAGTCAGGCACCTTCACGATCGAAAGGAAAGAGCAGCCATTTCCTACGGAAGCAAGCTCAGAATCTTGTCTGGTAATTACTCTAGCTATGAGCTTTGCAATGAACGCGAGGTTGATAGCTTCATCGTACGAGTTACGTACAATAATAGAAGTCGGAGTCGAAGGTATCTTGTTCACGTCAATAATCATTCTGTACACTTATTCGTATGTATGTATATCAATAACAAATATGCTACTTAGCATAAACAAGGAATTTGCTTATATCACGTATAACTCTCGTTTTTGGGGGGTCATTTTTCTAGTTGTCGATTCACGACAGAAACACTACTTGGTACTAGTTTTCACCAAGAGTGTATTTTATCTTTGGCAAGTCTAACTCGTGTAGACTATGCCTTAATTGGCACCTTATCTTGAGGGTATTTCCTACTAATATCCTTGCCTTGTCTCTTTTTGAAAAGTGTTTGACTCGTGGATCTTGACGCTTACGTGAATGCAATGAAAACCTTTTTGTAAAATGTTTTCGTGAGAGAACTCTAGTGATTGTAGTCTAGACTCGAGAAGGAATCCTAGTTCACTACAATCGAAGCTCTGATACCAAACTCTCACACCCTGTCTTTTGCGAAAGCGTATGATGTGTGACTGGTTTAATATCATTGCATTCAATTGTAATAAACAACTACATGATCAAAACGATGTTCATCCATTCATAAAATCTGAATGTTACAAACACTTGTTACTTAAGTTTTAAAACACAACCTCTGAATAGGTTACAAACCAACAAAAGTGGATGACACCTAATACTTGAAATTTACTTCTAGTTATGACACTCGCGCCCAAGATCCATCCTGTCACCTGAAATACATGTAATTTTGGAAAACATCAACAAAAGTTGAGCGAGTTCATGCGTTTGTATACCTTGTATGAAACATGGTATGTATCTTGTATAAATAAAGTATTCTTGTGAAATAACGTATTCTTGTAAAATAAAGTATTCTTGTAAAATAAAGTATTCTTGTGGTACAAATCTTGTACCAATAAAGTATTCTTGTAAATCTTTGAGAGACTCCCTTGTAAATGGTATGAAATGCGTATGTGAACATGAATGTTTTACAAGGACTTTAAGGCATGTGAGGACATGGGGAGTACTTGTTATGACTCCTTGAGGACATGGGGAGTACTTTCTATGACTCCTTGAGGACATGGGGAGTACTTTTTATGACTTCTAGGGAGCATTCGTAATGGCTCATAGGGATCACTCGTAATGGCTCATACCCTTGTCGATTTTTCTCGATTGTGTCAATTTCCCTTGACTGTGTTGATTACCCTCGACTGTGTCGAATAACCTCGACTGGGACTCCGAAGCACTACTAGGTACTAGTTGTGACCATGAGTGGGGTTTGGTCGTACCCGTTTGATCTAACCCTCGTCCCTAATTATGTATCTACAACTTGGTACTAGTTTTCACCAAGAATTTATGGCATTTCAATATTAAGTCTAAGCTCACATGATCTAGTATTTCATAAGCATTTCTTAAAACGCATCATACTTGGTACTCGTTCTCACCAAGGGTGCTTCTTGTTTTTGTATCATACCATTTGTAAATATTGTAACATTTGTAACATGTATTTCACCCCCGAGAGTTATAAAACCAAAAACAGTTAAAGAAAAGGGGAAGCATGAACTCACAACTTTGCGTTCCTGCGTCGAAAACTTCACCGGATTTGCTTATCTAGCGTCGTGACCTAAACGTGTTTTATTAACGTTAGTCACTAGACTTGTATCACACAAGTACAAGCCACTATCTTTTGTATATGTGTTCTTATGTTAAAAATAATTTATATTTTTAACTATGTGTCTTACTTATATTATTTTCTCAAAAATAAATATAAGTATCTTGTATTTGTCTAAGTATGTTGTATGTGTATTTTTGTTTCTTCACTCCTTAGGAGTATTTAGTGTATCTTCAAGTCCTAATACACTATCAAGTATAATACATACTACATACACTTAGCACAAAATTTGGTGATCAAAATATATATATATATTCCTCAAAAATATACATACTTAATATCAATTTTATCTTGAAGAAATCATCATTTCTTAACACAAAAATTAGGGAAACCTTGGTAAATAGTTTTAGGTACATTTTTAGGGAATAAGTTTCCCCAAAACTTATATTTTTCTAAATGTCAAAATTTATAAAATTTTTGACATAGTTTCCCCTAAAAATATAGGTTTCCCATGTTTTCAAGACATGTGTTTATTTTCTTTTAAAACATCATCAACAATCAACAACTCATTCCTCATCTAACAAGTGTTAAAATCAAGTAAGTTACATGACAACACGAACTTGTTCTTTCTCAAAACTTGTAGTAACTTGGCAATGTCTCTATTAGACTTAGTTACTCTTTAAAGTGTGTTTATTTCATAAAAAAATCCATTCTTGAAAAGATTTGGTGTTTACAACTTGTAAACATAATTTACAAAAATGTTGATTTCATTACTCTCTTGTTTCACAAGTGTTCATACACTTGTTTTTCCACTAAAAATAATATCGGTTTATGTAAGAATCATGATCTTCTAAAAATCATATTTTACACTTGTTTTTCTTGGAAAAATCATTCATAAATCTTGGATTTATAAGTTTACTAGCTCCTTTTGTATATCACTTTTTCAAGAAAATCATTTTGTTCATCAAGTTCATGTTTATACATGAGGATGATCTTCTTGTGTTAACACATAATCATCCTCTATCTTGCTAGATCATGTGTTTAATCACAATCTCGCAAGCTTCATGTAATGCTCAACATCAATATTTCTAGTAATCAACAAGCAAACATTATACGTCTACTAAACAACATCATTTTATCCATATTTCATCATATGCAAAGTTTATGTTCAAGTTTCAAGTTCAAGTTCCTTAGTGTTCATAAGATTTTCAACATAATAAGTCTTTTAACCACTAAAAATATGAAGTAAACAAGGTCAAGAGAGCCTTACCACTAGCTTAAAGCTAGGGAAGAAACAAGATGAAGATCAAGTGGATAAAAGTAAACGGAAGAGGTCCTTGATGATCCGCAAGCTCCAAGCCTCGTTAGTGACCTTCTTACACCTCAAGATGAGCTTGGAATGCTTGAACTTGGATTGAAATCAATGGTGGTGTGGGTGGTGTATGGTGGTCGTAGGTTAGGGAAGGGGAGGAGAGGAGATGAGTGGTGAAATGTGGTGATGAGAATGATGGTCTTAACCCTTCATATAATCTCTAATCTTTTGTCCAATGTATAACATGTCTCATAAGTACCATACAATATCTTATCATATCTAAACAAGATCAATCAAAGGATCTAGGAAGATTACGGAAAATCTTTTGAGATTTTGGTGGGTCCTTATATGACCGTCCCATATATGGGGGGGGGGTACTTGGTTGGGTTTCAAATAATGGTTAAGTTATTAGTTCCAATCTAAATGTGGTATTTAGTGTTTAATGCATACCATGTGTTATATAGTGTGTTAGAGTGTTCAGGAACCATAACTAGCTCAAAAATAAATAAACAATGCTTCTAGCAATATTTTGGTGTTCCGGGTAATGCCCGGTTGTTCGGTTAGATACCGTTCTATTAAAGTGCTAAATTGCACCGTTTAGTGTCTTTTAAGTATTCTTTTGTGACACTTTCAATTCCCAACACTCAGGGAAGTATTCTGGATCAATTTGCCATATTTTTGCATGCTACAATCTTGTCATATTGCTGAATTTTGCTGAATTATATAAAATTCAGCTTTTAAAGTGTATTTCGTATGCTTTTTAGTGCGTATTTTAGCTTCCGGAAAGTCTATATATAAACCCTTGTATGTACTCTTGGGTTTTAATGTATTCTTGTCGTTGGACCTACACCTAGGCTCCAACTCTATTGTCTAACTGCTTTCTGCAGAATTGTTGACACAATGTGTCTTACCGGTGAGTTTACTAGTATTTTTTTTGATGCAACGCTATCATAAAGTAATTCTTGTAGTATAAAACGTGCATGAATTCACTTGCATGGAATTCAGAAATTTATTTGTCTGGTAAACTAGATCATGCACAGTCATTAAAGCACATATTACTGTTTATTTAGTGTACAGAATGTACGGAAAAGTGACAGTTGTCACAAAAAGCAACTATCTGGACCTGAGATAGTACAAGAAACAACAGACAAAATCATTCAAGTCAAGGAACGACTGAAAACAGCACGCGATAGACAAAAGAGTTATGCTGATAACAGATGAAAACCATTGGAATTTCAAGTAGGAGATAAGGTGTTATTGAAAGTCTCTCCCTGGAAAGGAGTTGTAAGATTCATCAAAAGGGGAAAGCTAAGCCCCAGGTACGTTGGAACTTTTGAGATTATTAGAAGAATAGGACCTGTAGCCTATCAGCTACAACTGCCAGAGGAAATGGCAGGAATAAATGATATATTTCATGTATCTAATCTCAAAAAGTGTTTAGCTGATGAATCACTTGTAGTACCTCTTAAGGATATAGAGGTAAATGAACAGTTAAAATTCGTAGAGAGGCCTTTACAGATTGAAGACATGAAAGTTAAGAATCTCAAGCACAAGAGACTAGTTCTAGTCAAAGTGAAGTGGGACTCCAAAAGAGGAGCAGAATACACATGGGAGCTTAAATCGGAAATGCAAATGAAATACTCACACCTGTTCCAGTAGACCTCAATGACGAGTTCTAAAACAAGGTGGGGAGGATATAACAACCCTCCTGAATATTTTTTTGACACCATAATATATTTTTAAATACCCCAATATGTCTCTATATATACCCCGTATGTGAAAACCGAGCCCAAATTATGAAATATCATTAAAAATAAATAAAAAAATAAGAAAAATGAGGTTCTGTCGGGCCGCGTAAGCCACCCCTTAAGCTTACGCGGGGCGCGACAGATCATGAACGCAGCGAAACCCTAAGCCGACACGTGCCATCAACGTGTTGAACCTATGCTTGTGACCCGGATCGGCTACGCTGTAGACCCCCTACTACGCGGGCCGTGTAAGCCTTAAGCTTATCTTACGCGGGCCGCGAGAGACTCGAAGTGAAGCCCTATAAATAGCAGGCAACGTCAGTTCGTTCAAAATTACTTTCTCTCTCGAATTTCTTAAAGAATAGGCATTATACTCGGGTATAATACCCCCTAATTAACTAAGTTCTGCCCTGGTGTAAGTATTATAACCCCGGTTACGTATTAGATAATACGTTGCCCGATTGATCTAGGGTTCCGTAACGGCTGTCGTGGTTCTGCCTGACGTAGTCGTTGGAATGCCGTCTCGGGGAGAGTATTACTAATGTAAATAAAAGGGTTATTTTACTGACATATGTACATTGTGTAAATTATAGATAATCTTTAGGAAACCTTAGAAGAAACCTAAGTCAGCAATGTGAGTAATCCTTCTTTTGTGTAAATCTTTTTGTGAGTAATCTCCTTTTTGTAAATTGTTTTACAAAACCTTAAATGTTTTACAATGCTATTAAACAATGATTGAGTCTTTGTAGTTTTTCAATTACTTCCGGTATGTTGGGGTTTTATATACAAAATGTGGAACACGTTACCACTGGACAAAGAGTTAGCCAATGTGTAATATGACCCACCAGTCAGGGTTGACAATACTGAATGAGTAATTGTGTAGAAATAAACAATGTGATTGCTCTCAATACTGTTAAAGGATAAAATGTTTCTTGATTAAACTAGGATTCACTCACCAGTATTTCCCACTGACAAATGTTTTTAAAACGCGTTTCAGATAACAAAATGTAAAAGCCAATTAGAAGAAAGCCAGCTGGAGAGCACTGACGGCTTGGAAAAATGTGGCTATAAAAGTTACCTAAAAATGTGGCTATAAACATGTTGTAATAAAAAACTTGGGTTTTACCCATGTGTTTATTAATATAAAATATGGTGGTTTTACTCTGATAAACATTTCCTAACTACGGTCCTGATGTTCCGCTGCCAAATTGAATAATGATAAACAAAAATTGATACCACCACAACTGGTCTCGCGGCCGCCCGTTCCCGGGACAGATAGGGGGCAGGGGTTGCGACATGTATCTAGTCAAGTTGGTAAAGAATTCTTTTGAAACTGACAAATATTATCTATAACAATATAGTTGAATTTATAATTGCTAAAAATTGGCAACACATTTTAGTATTTATCTAGTAATGATTGTAAATTTCTGGTGTATTTTATTTATATTATGTGTTACAAAAAATATTTATAAAAGAATTATTTTGTTATAAAAACAAAATGTTTTGTTTATAAATAAAGTAAAAAAAAAACTGTTTCACACATGTAAAGTTTTGTTTTTAATAAAAAATAATAATCAAATGACAAAAAATAAAAGATAAGTTGTTATAGTTGTAAAGTAAGTTTATTGTGTTGGTTAAATGATAATGTTTATAATTTTATTCTTTAAAGTTCATAACTTTTTTTTAAATATCCACACGATACTCATCGAATAAACTTTAAGTTTAAAATTTTTGTTTTTATAAAAATAAAAAATAGTAGTTGACTCGTAAATACGTTTTACACCTTTAACTTTAATTGTTAAATTTCGTTTATATATATATATATATATAATTATATTTTATAAAATTTTAAAACAATTTTTTATAAAAAATAGGATGTTAAGAGTTTATATCTTTATTAACTTTATATTATAGTAAATTCAGGTTTTTAGTTTAGCTTTAAAGTTTATTACTTTATTATTTTTTTAATTAAGAAATAAAAATTATTAGATTAATATCCAAGAATAACTTTTTTTTTTTTTTTAAAAGTAACTTTCATTAACAAAACCAACGAAACGCCAAAACAACCTCCAAGGCGGACACTGCAATATTTTATATCCAAGAATAACTGCAATATTTTATAATTTCAGGTTGATTATATCTAACTGCAATATATATTTATTGCAACTGTAGGATATTAACTTATATAAGTTCAGTTAACTTGTAAATTTAGGATACTAACTTTATGTTGAACTTTATTGATATGGTCAATAACTGCATTATATTAACTCCAAAAATAAAGTTCAAACACAAAATAGAATTTATTCATGCGTCTAGATAAAACATAACAACTGAAAATGAAAAAATATATATATAAAAACACTTGATAGATTTCATATTAAACTGCATGAAATCTGTTATGCTTCTAAATTGACACTCGAGTTATTTTTAATCGGGTTTTCTGGTTTGTGCTTGAATCGGCAATATTTTATAATTTCTCTTCTTTGTCATTCTCATCAGAATCGTGTAAATTAATAACGTCACTCCATTTTCATTCAGAGAGTCTCTTGGATCTCTTCCTTTGAGTCTCAAACTTCTGATCCTTAAAAAGGACAAAAATTGAATACAAAAGTTAAAAATATTAAATAAACCTTAAAATTACCTCTTCACTAAATTCACGTTGAAGATTAGACTTGTATGGACTAAACATTGCACCATAAGAAATAATATCAACACTTTTATCACCATCATCCTGCAATAAAACACACATATAATAACATAATGAAAATGTTAATATGAAAGACATACGCAAAAATAATACTTAAAAACCAGCAAAATCAATACCTTAGAAGCTTGTTCGACAAATTGGTTGTTTATATTGGCATGTTCATCATGCAACTGAATCTGAAAGATCAAATAAGGTAACATTCACATAAAAGTAAATAAAAGAAAACAATTATTCACTGCTGCAATATAACATAACTGACCTAAGAATTTTCAATCTCGCATGCTTGTTTTTTCTCAACAATTGAATTCAGAATTGGATATATTTTTTAACTTTATTTAGCAATA
This sequence comes from Helianthus tuberosus, assembly GCA_030545235.1. Classification (NCBI taxonomy): domain Eukaryota; kingdom Viridiplantae; phylum Streptophyta; class Magnoliopsida; order Asterales; family Asteraceae; genus Helianthus; species Helianthus tuberosus. The sequence goes on along the minus strand of CM060352.1, from coordinate 192,211,990 downwards.
GATATAGGGTGTCCTGCTGTGTATTTATAGTAGTAACTATACAAGTGCATTAGTGTTTAATTTAAAATTTTTCACCCCTTTATTTAGGAAGTTTGTTGTGGTTAGTTTTAAGTTTTATAAGATATATCTAAGTACAGATACTAGGCAGTTTTAATAAAATAAAATGTGACGCATAATATATTCATTTTATGTTATGAAAATTTTAATTCTTTTTGTTTTTGTTTGCATAGATGGAGCACATCTTTGTACATTAGATCACATGTATTAATTACTTGTACATTAAAGTATTATCGACTTGTACCTTTTAATCCGTGCGTCGATATTGAACAAGACAACTACCGAAACATCGACAAAAATGTGTAGATCGTCATGCTATCTTTGGATTTTTTTAAAAGTATAGTTTATAAGATATGTCAAGCAAACGTAAAAAAAATTATAAGTTTGTTGTGGAGGGATGAATTGTAACTAATTATCTATAATTCTGTTAAAACCTTAGGGATTTAAGTGTAATAAGTTTAGGGGCTAAAAAATAAATAGTATTCAAAAGACCAAACTACCCTCATTTTAGGGGTCTTTCTATAAATAAAGAGGAGAAAAGTTCTTATTTTTTTGGTATCTTAAAATACTCATCCCTCATTCATTATAATATAGTATAGATAAAGCATATAACATCTAAAAGACAACCCATAAAGCAATCGGGCCATTTGAACACTGAGGTGAAGTCGGCCCATTTTTTGAGAATTCAAAAGCTGACAGCAATTTCGACACATGGCAACGGAATTTCCACAAAATATGGAAACCTATTCAGCTTCATTAAAATGACAGGAACCAAAATAATCCATGAAAATGAAAACTCCCTTCTGGAGAAATGTGTTTTTGACTTTACATGTCAAATCTGTGACCTTTTAGTTTCAGATTCTAACAGAATTTGATCTTTGTTTTTGAAAATTTCCATGATCTTGTATTGAATTATCAACTGTGGCGTTAAACATTAGTTGTGTAAGTACGTCACCTGAAACACGCCCCTTAGCTGGTTGATCCGATGAAGAGTGCTCCGATCTCCGATCTGCAAAACAGAACACCGTTAGGACTCGTTACAGAAATAGGGTTATTCCTGTAACCACCCTCCGGCGTGAGAATAAGAACTCGTTTGTGGGAGTAAAAGAGAATGTAATATGAGAGAACAATGTGTCTTACCTTCATGACGACATCTCTATTTATACTTATGGGTGAACTTAGGGGTTCCCCTTAAGTCTGGAAGTCGGTTAGACGACCTCTCCTATTTTGTCGGAGACTATTTCTTACGTAGATTTGCATGGAGATCTCCTCCATATTTGACCCGAAATGACCCCCCAGTCCGATTCTATGGAGTTTTGCATTCGGACTTAAAAAGTGAAAAACCACTAAAAGTATGCCAAGTTAGAAGAAGGTTGTTTTAACAGCGGCTCCCTCTACCAGTGCCATGCCTATTACTGTGCCATCCTCCTCTTTTGAATTTTCTAGTGACAAGGATGTTAGCCTTGATGAAGCAGCGGGGTCCAGTGGCGGTGTTCACAATGAAATCAATCCTATCGAAGGTTTACATTTGCCTACCATTGTGATGTGTGAAATTGTGTATATTAAATTCGAACAAGTTTTAAAAAGGAATCGCTAACTAAACCACACACAATCGGCAAGTGCACCGGTCGCAGTGTAGTGTAGATGGCAAGACCGGATATCAATCCGTGGACTCTATATGCAAACTCTAGATAATAAACCGTTGTCGAATATAAAGTCAAATTTTAAGTTTGTTTTAAGTTGATTTTTGATATTTAAATAATAACTTAATTAATTAAGAAAATGTGGAAAACGAGACAAGCAAAGTGAAACGAACACGAAAGCAAAGTGTGATCAAATATATATGAGAAAAGGACTACCTAGGTGTCGAATCCCTAGAATCATGCAATGCTATTTTGACAATAATAACAGTTAAATATCTTTTTCCCTTGATTAACCCCCGTTAGAGATGTATTAAACAAAAGATCAAGACAAAATGTGAAGTGCTAGAACGAACCGGCTCGAGCTATCGATACCAAATCCCACGAGTATCAGACCTTTGGGACCTCAGAGACTAAGTTGTGAGAAGATCTTCAAAATCGCAAAGCAAACCAAACCTTGAAAATTAAAATCCTAGGAAACCTTAACCACGATGTAATAAACGAGCCCGAGCTATCGGTCACCCAATCTACCCACCAATGATTAGCTAATAACCTAGCTCACCCTAATCGTCTTTCGAGTCATAAGATGAGGATGCGAGTTTTAGTATATTGATTTTAAATATTAATAGACTTGGTCAATTTCTCAACTCAATATTTAACCCGAAAATCCTAAGATAAACGAATCAAATTAAATCCTAAGTCTAGGGGGAATTTCTTCATGCCTAAACCGCTGAATTTATCAACTAATAATCAATCAAAACACACCAACATGCAATACCAAGATTAATTACAAGGCAAAGTTATGTAAATCATATCAAATAACCATAATCATGTCAAAATCGCATTACAATCACTAGTTCATCTCAACCCAGGTAGTTTAGAAAATTTAGCTACTCATAATAATTAAAAGCATGAACAACTTGGTTCTAAAAATTAAACAAAACATAGTTCGAATGCAAAAGATTAGAAAAATAAGCACGATATCGAACCCGTAAAGCTCCACCCGCGAACCAAGTGCTTCTTTTCTTCTTTCTTGCGCCAACAAACAGCTGTCTTCTCTTTTATTTTTCTTTCGTGCGTCCCCTCCACTTGCTGCTGTCTAAATTAAAACAAGTAGGAATTCCTCCCCTGATGATCCAAAATAATAAAAGTGGAATCCCTTTTTATATCCCTTGCTGCCTTCTGTCGTATGCTTATGTCTTCTTGAAAAATAATTAATTCATTCCCACTTGCTTTTTGAAAGCAATAATCATATCCAATCTTCCACTGATGTCCATATGTATATGTATATTTAATGCCCCTCATATTCACATTGGGTTTTAATTCCATGAATGACATTGCATTCACTAATTGTTAAAAGCCCCACATCACAAATATTCACGTAAACTATTTGCACTTTCATGGCCCACTATTGTTGTTTGTCAAACTTTATTTTCTTCGAGATTAATGGCCACCCACTTCTCTTTGTCTCTTGCATAATTGCATTTAAGCTGCCATATTCCTGTTACCGACCAAGTGTGCCCTTTCGGCTCGCAACATTCCTGTTCAAGACCTGAGGTGTGTATTAGGTAACGAATATGATGAGTTAAGTGAGCATTTATTTGTTTCATGTCATTTTGCGCAAATAATTTGGCAAAATATCGCATCTTGGTGTAAAATACCTTCGATCATCGCCTTTGATGTTAAAGATCTGTTGGATTTGCACGGTTATAGTTCGGTATCAAAGAAAAAGAAAAAAGCTATTCATGCGATAGTATTAGTCACGTTTTGGGGAATATGGAGAATGAGGAACGATGTTATATTCAGGCAAGGATCCCCGAATACCGTTAAGGTCTTGGAGGAAATTAAAGCAATGGCGTACTTATGGGTTAAAAACAGATCAAAGGAGGCGCAGTTGTCATGGGATGATTGGTGTCGTTTTAGATGTTTTGGTTAAAAAGTGTGATTTAGTCTAAGATGATGTAACGTTTATGTCCTTGGTGTATATGTAAACTTGGTTGTAATTTTTTGGTGGTAGCATCTTGCTACAATGAATAAAAAATTTCTGTCGGCCGTTAAAAAAAAAAAGCTGCCATATGAACACACAAATTAATTAGAAGTAATAAAGTCCATTCAATTCCACTTTCTTTTGATTTATTATTTTACGTGGACATGTAATTCTTGTAACTAATACATACTTCTCAATTAATTCCAAATTAATTACACCATTTTTTTTTCTAGAATTTATCGTTTTAGCTCGATTTTCACTAAAGGTCATCAAACTTCAAATACGAATCACGAATGAGTAGATTTTAATCAAAGAAACAACCTTTTACTACTCAAAAGTGTAGGAATATTTATATAAAAATTTCTATATTTTAGACCACATCACATTGCCAGGGACCCGCGTATGCCTGAGAGGCCCTACAAGCCACAATGGAAAACTATCGAGTCCACACTCCTCATATATCCTAATGTGGTCAGTCATTGGGTAGGTCACGCCTTCCCCCCAGTGGAAGTGTCTTATGTGGAGGGTCAGGATTGTGGCCACTTGTTGGACTTAACCTTAACAGATACCGTATCCAGGGTTAAAAGAACTGCTGAGATCAAATGCCATTATGGTCAGGACAACCATGAGCCTCATCAAACCCGCCAAGCTGTGCAGCAAATAATGGATGAGCTCCAGCGGAATAGTTTGATAGATGTTGCCAAAGTGAGGGAGTCCCGCCTTCTTGCGGAGAAACAAAAAGCTGAGGAGGATCTGAGAAGGGTAACCTCGAATCTTGCTGAAGAGCGTGTGATATGGGCCCGGGACTGTCAGGAGAAGGACAGGTTGATATCCCACGCGTTGAAGACTCAGAAGGAGTTGGAGAAGAATGTTGTGATAGAGGCGGAAAAGGTTTGTGCCCTATCCTCCCAGGTTGCAAGGTTGTGTATTGACCATGAGTTTGTATCGCAAGTGCAGGAATGCCATACTGCTCTGATGGCGGAGATGGAGGATACTCAGGCGAAGTTTGATCAGGCCACCCAAATGTGTGATGAGTTGACTGTTCAGCGGTCTCGTTTGCAGCGATACCTGGATGCTAAAAAGTCTCGTCGCGCCGAGAGTGAAAATGTTGTGAACCAAGCGTTGGCTGAAGCGAGTGAGCTGACGGCTCAACTTGGAGTGCTGAAGGAAGAGAAGACCTGGTGTGCTTCTCATGGCGTAGCATCCTGCTTCGAGTTCCTTAGGCGGTCGCCCCACTTTAGTGGTTTATTGGATGATATGGCGACCGGAGCGTATGAAATTGGGCGGCATGATGGCATGCATGCTGCGTACCTGGACTGTGATTGCCATGACTTAATAACTGAAGAATTTCGGGCTGCGACTGGCTCTACCTCCAACCATATGGCGGAAACGTTGTCCGCCGTGGCCAATGACCCTTCACCTGTCAGTCTTGCTTGTCTTAAATTTATCCAATACGGATCGCATAGGCCTATACGATTCGCATTGAATTGTCGAAGTGTACGGATAGAGGGGCCGGTGTGCCAATGGAATCATTCTTATACATAAGAGGCTCCAATCCTTCATTAAATTTATGCCCCCACCTACAATACTTTCGGTATGTAAGTATGAGCTTTTGCTCTTGTTACTTTCGGTGTGAAAGTATGATCTTTTGTTTTGTTAATAAACGAGTTGACGCCAACCCGCACGTTGCAGCGGGATATTGATTCTGGCGAGATTGATGGTGATGATGGTATGGATTCCGACGAAGATGATACCATGGAAAAATCAAATGTCACTAATTCTTCTTCTTAATACATAATCCAGTATGTACCAGCTTGGTTCGTTATGATGCCAGTATTTTTTTTTTTGAAAGGTAGATACAAACCACATGATGATGATATATATGTATATCCAAAAGACAGGATTGAGTTATAATGCAAAGGATTTAAAAATAAGAAGGGTAAGAAGCCACCAGAGAGTGACAAGTGTCCTATGAGGAATTAAATGGAAAGGGTAATTTTGTCTACAATAGGAGAGAGAATATGCACATGCAAGTCACATGCTATTCCCCCCCCCCCCCCCAATTTTTAAACGTCCGTAACTTTGTAATACATCATTTGTTTTTAAAAAAAATATACCATAAAATTAAGCATTTTTTATCTTTAATATGAGTACCATATTGTTATATTTTTCAAAAAAAAATCAAAAACCCAGTTACATATTACACAATGGACATGATGTAAAACACAATGTAAAGTAGATCAAAAAACACAATCAATGACAACAGATAAAGACACAATAGACAACAAACTAAAATACAATGACCATAACGTATAACACAATGGCGATAACATATAACACAATAAATATCAGACTAAATAAAAACACAATTGATGACAACAGATAAAAGACAAAATTAATGACAGCAGATAAAAGACACAATGGAGTGCAGCGAGAACACAATAGAAAACACAATACACAACAAACTAAAACACAATGAACAAGATAATAAAAAAATTGAACAAATTATTAAAACACAATGGAAAACATATTAAACACAATGACCTGAACTAATAACACAAATTACAGAAAACCCAGATATAACACCATCTTCATTGTGTCATATATTGTGTTATAGGTTCTTATAAAAATGCAATGGATAGAACCCAAATTAACATTGTATTATAGGTTTTGATAATAACACAATGTATAGAAACTCTACTAAAACGTAATGACCAAAACCCAGTTAAAAGACACAATGAACTGAACCTTTAACATAATGCGAAAAAAACCCAGTAAAAATGAAATTTTTTATTTTATTTTTATTGATAATATGGTACTCATATTAAAGATAAAAAATTGCTCGTTATTATGGTGATTTTTTTTTAAAAAAAATGTGATATGAAAAAGTTATGGACGTTTTAAATCGATGGGGGAATTGGCATGTGCCTTGCTTATGGGGAGAGAAAATCCATAAATATAGGATTCCCTTTATGCCCTTCTATTATCTTCTTTTCCCTACAACTAATCTCAACCCTCCAAATCTAAGATCAATGGACTAGAAACCTGTCAGTGCTATTTCGTACGTCTGCCACTTTGCGAATAGTTAGATAGAGCTTGTGTTGAATATTGTATAGAATAGGAGAAAAGTTGGACAGGTTTTGTAAATGTCAAGGTCCATCCGGACGAATGACCATCCGGTCGGATGGCAATCCGATCGGATGGACACATTGTTAGGAAATGTCTATAATTAGGGGTTAGGGCTCCCATTTGGACAAGCTTTTGGTTCCCAGAGGTGACATACTGTCCAACTGGTCTCGCGGTGCTGTAAACATTGAATAATCAATAGAGACCAGATTGAAATTGATTGCTCGGTGTCGTATTCTATTTCCACTCCTTTCTTAGTCGTAATAAACGCACCGAACACGTCGTTTCGGGACCGAAGCTCCGTCGAACTCACCGTATCCTGGAATCAGCAGTGGTATCAGAGCTACGGTACCGATTTAATCGATCTAACAGTCAGTTAAAACACCCAAAGCTCATCAATTTTGGGTTAAACGGGAGTTTTGACGTTAAACAGAGAAAAATCATCAAAATAAAGGTCAATTCACGGATGGATTTTGGAATTGAAGACATCATTCTGTTCGGAATTGACTCGCGCACAATCCTGTGAAGTTTCATCATGAAATTTTACAAAAATAAAGATTCTGGATCGAAAAAACGTGATTTGGAGTGTTCTTGAGCTGTTAGAACATATCCAATCTGATGGCAATCCGATCGGATGACCATCGGATCCACATCACTATCTTTCTTGAAGGATTATTGAAGGTTTATATGCTTTCAATCGGATGGCAATCCGATCGGATGACCATCCGATCCATATCACTATGGGGTGTTTGAAAGATCAAGTTGTTTTTAATCGAGTGACAATCCGATCGGATGGCAATCCGATCGGATGACCATCTGATCCACAAACACTTATTTGTCCATTTTTATCCTTCAATCGAATGACAATTCGATCGGATGGCAATCCGATCGGATGACCATCCGACACTTGCCATTCGACCAGATGATCAAATGCCTAAAAAATAGGCATTTTTTTACCGCAACAACGAGGAGAGTCTCCAGAAAAAATTTATTGATTGTCAATGTTTTCGGGTTTTTAACGACCAAGCTGGGTTGTTTGGGGACACCGTCGGGGGCTTCAGTAAACAGATTTGATGATGCAATCATGGATTGTGGAAATTAGTGGGGTAGTCATGATACGGGTGCAGAATGTTTATCATTCAGGGTATCTGACTATTTATGGGCCAAATTGTAAAATCCGCAAAGACGAAAAACTGATAATTGTGGCGAATATTGTGATATTCTGGGTTGGTCAAGTTTTTCGGAGAAGAGAATTGAAAACTGAATTCAGTTTGAGGGGGAATTCAGTGATAGAGACGTCAGAATTTGCAAAAAATGAGGGGGAATAAAAATTTCACTGTCGTATGTTGAAATTCCGGCATTTTTGAAATTCGTGACACTGCAACAGTATTCGGGTAGTTTTCGACTTCAGATTGTCAGGTGGAATGTGAATCTGATCGTGAGTGTAAGCTTCCGAGATCAAGAGGATCCGAGGTGTTGATATCTGATCGTGGACGAAAGCATCAGAGATCTGAGAGTGATAGTGGATGATAGCTTCTGAGATCTAGATTATCCGAGGAGATGAATCTGATTGTGGACGAATGCTTCGGAGATCGAATTACATTACCAGATGATTTGTTATCCGATAAAGATTTTCTGATTGTGGAGAATACCATTTACACGGATCTGTCATTCTTATGGCGTGTTAACGTGGATCACGGTAAACGGGATATCAGATCTTCACGGGGAATCACGGATTTGAAGTTAACCAGTGGGGTATTTGAAGTTTCTATCAATTTCCGGTTGAGTTTTTGTACATTCTTAGATCAAGCAGGTGGAATGCGAAGATCGTGGTGCTAACTTGTGATATCAAAAACTGAGCTCGGATGCGGTTAAAGTTGAAATAGAGGATGCTGCATTGATTAGTTTCAAGTTGGTGATTGTTCGTGAAGGTTGCAGTTTAGCAAATCAGAGGAGAGTCATAAACTGTGCAAAAGACCTGAAGATTCATTCCAGGGGGAATTCATGCTTTACTTTGGCAAAAGCAAACACGAATCATCAATCGAGGGGGAATTTGGATAGTCAGATTTCAAGATACCTGATTGAAGTTGCAGAAAAGTTGAAGATTACAGAATATTCAAACATGGCTCAAAGTTCTCAAAGTTTTAAAGACGATTCGACAGTGACATCCGAGGGGGAATCTGTTAGTGCATATGTCGTACGTCTGCCACTGTGTGAATAGTTAGATAGAGCATGTGTTGAATATTGTGTAGAATAGGAGAAAAGTTGGATAGGTTTTGTAAATGTCAAGGTCCATCCGGACGGATGACCATCCGATCGGATGGACACATAGGTAGGAAATGTCTATAAATAGGGGGTTAGGGCTCCCATTTGGACAAGCTTTTGGTTCCCAAAGGGGAAATGCTGGTCTCGTGGTGCTGTAAACGTTGAATAATCAATGGAGACCAGATTGAAATTGACTGCTCGGTGTCGTATTCTGTTTCTACTCCTTTCTTAGTCGTAATAAACGCACCGAACACGTCGTTTCGGGACCGAAGCTCCGTCAGACTCGCCGGATCCTGGTGTCAGCAAAACCTTCTTACCCTTCTTATTTATTTTATCCTTTGTATTTGATCGTAACCCCCAAAAGATAATAACGTGTAAAATTGTTTACATATAGTTAACTAACATATTAAGTTCAATATGTAAATAAAATACTAATCCAGACTTCTAAAATTATATAAATAGTTAAATAATAAAACTTAGTTAAGTATTTAGTTAACTAACAAAGGAAAGAGAAAAATGCTCGGATAGTCCCTGTGGTTTGCCCATTTTTCACATTTAGTCCCTAACTTTCTAAAATTACACATATAGTCCCCAATTTTTTGAAATTCGTTCCCGGATAGTCCCTGGCGTGGATAAGGGTTAGTTTTTGCTGTTAGGTGCGTGTGAAATGACAAAAATACCCTTATTGTCAAATAAATAATTAAAAAGTTAAAAGAAATATAATTAATATTTTACAATTTATGTGGGCCCCACCCCCCCCCCCCCACCACCACCACCACCACAACCACCACATTAATTGTCAACAAGAGATCTAACGTTGATGACTATCAACTACAGAATCAACAAAAAACAACAAATTAGTTCATTACTACACAATTACATATAAATCAGCCACAAAACTATAAAAATTAGTAAGCTTAAGATCCAATAATAACTAGTTCTATCAATCAGTGTAAAACACTAAATCATCAAATAATTAGGAAAATACATCCTACTGTCGGAGCTACCACTACCACTACTCCTTCTGGTACTCTCTCCGCCACTGCTACCACTTCCGGCGGTGCTACTACGGGATTCTTGTTTCACCTTAAAATACTAACGCCGCCCTATGCAACTCCCCGTCGATGCCAGTCAGATTACCCAGTTGCGATTTTGTTTTCGGTGGTATAATGGTGGTTAAAGGCAGTGGTACTTGGTCGGTTTTCCGGTTATTCGATGGTGGTTGGGTTTTCTGGTTGTTCTATGATGGTGAAAGACGGTGCTGCTTGGTCGTTGATGGTGGACCAAGGTGTTTGGATGGTGGTGAAAGGCGGTGCTGCTTGGTCGTTGATGGTAGATCAATGTGTTTGGATGGCGCTTTTATCTTTCACAGAGGGTGTATGTTGATGGAGGTGCAAAAACAAAGAGAAAGATGAGAGGCAGGTGGGGGTGGGGTTAGGGTTGGGGTTCTTATTTGTTTTATTAAAAGTGAGTCCCACAAATATATATTTTTTTAATACTTAGTTAATTTATTTTGTTTTATATTAAGGGTAATTTAGTAATTTCACACCCACTTAACTGAGAAAACTAACCCTCATCCACGCCAGGTACTATCCGGGAACGAATTTCAAAAAATTGGGGACTATAGGTGTAATTTTAGAAAGTTAGGGACTAGAGGTGAAAAATGGGTACACCACAGGGACTATCCGAGCATTTTTCTCTCTAAAAGAAATTTAAAGTAAGCAAACTAAAACGGAAGTAAACCACCATTGAAAACAAAAGTGGGTTTTGCAATATATATATTTTTTTCTTTTTAAGTTTATTGAGATTTTTTTATGAGAATATCAGCAGTTGTTCAAAAAACTCACATAGGTTTCTTCGGGAGTAAATTACATTTTTGGCCCTTGTGGTTATATCATTTTTACTATATTAGCCAAAAATAAGAATTTTTAACATATCTGCCCCCATGATCTCTATAACTAACCATTTTGGCCCCTAAGTCTAGAGATCACGGGGGCCAAAATGGTTAGTTATAGAGACCATGGGGGCCAAAATGGTTAGACTTAGGGGCCAAAATGGTTAGTTATAGAGACCAGGGAGCATATATGTTAAAAATTCTTATTTTGGGCTAATATAGTAAAAGTGATATAACCACAGGGGCCAAAAACGTAATTTACTCGTTTCTTCAGCGAAACCCACCCCCTCCTTGTTCCTCCCTCCCTGCAGTTACAAAGAATTTAAGAGTTTCTTGAATCTGCTAACCGCCACCACCGTAACACAAACAACAAATAGCGAATTTCAAAAATAATCCTCTGATTAAGCGTCATTTCCAGATTTGCAATTATTGATTTGTCATCACTACGTTTCGTTCGTCGACTACCGCTGCTTAGGCCTTATCCCTGTCATCCAGTTGTCCAATCCCTTCCGCATCCTCCGCCCTGTCACACTCACGTATGTGTTGGAGATGCTCGATGGTATGTGGATTGGTGGTGGTTGGCAGCGGCATCAAACGATGGTTTGGGGATTATCGGTAAGAATCCATCGTTTGACTCTGTAATTCTGTTCGGACGACTCAATTCCAAAAAGATAACTTCAGAATCCACATACATTTAACCTAGTACTCTAATGGTGGTCGCGGGTATTTAAGTTCCATCTATGGTGGGCCCGGATGAGTTTTTCCCTCCAGGTCTCAAGTTCGAGTCTGTGTGATAGGGGTTTCTCATTGAGGGGTTTAAATTGGGGATCTATTGTGTGAGGGGCTTTCTAGCGCAGACCCAGCTAAGACAACGTATGTATGTTAGACCACTCGACATTCGCGAATAATTCACACCTTTCAAAAAAAGAATCCACATACATTTTCCATTTGGCTTGGATTTAATCATGAATCAATTAACTTCAAACCAATAAAAAAGAACGCTTACGTATGGTGGTGAAATTGTGGAATGTGAATGATGGTTACGGAAGCGGGTGTAATTAAAGGGGTGCCTGCCGACATGTATGTATTCATTTTAATCGGCGCGTCAGGTGTGTGTATATATTATTTGTCAGTTTGTTTTAGTTGTGAATGAAGAGTTACTTGTTAGTTTGGATTGTGAATGAATTGGTGCCTATAATTCGTGTTCGGAAATATGACTTTTTTTTTAAACGTATACTTCATTAGACCGACCCAAACCCGGCCGACCCAACAACTGACAAAGAAAACAGAAAAACTACATATTAACAAAAGAAACCCAATCCTTCCACTCTACTTCTATGTACTTAGATCTATTGGAGAACCAGAGATGACCCATCGCCTTGACTTCGCTTAAAATATTCTCAATTTTTACCGGAGAGTTCGAAAATTTAAACTTGTTCCTCGCACGCCACAAACTCCAACAGACAACCAAGATTACACCTTGCACCGCCGTCTTCTTTCTGACCGAAGCTCTTAAGTTCTCGTGAACCGACAACAAATCCTTAATCGAGAAAGCAAATATTTGCGGAATCTTGCACCACGAGCTAACCGCATTCCAAATGATCGCCGCCACCCTACAATTGATAAAAAACGTGCTCCACCGATTCTTCTTCTGAGTTACATAACGGGCATGAAATATCTTTTATACCAATGTTTCTTCTCCTCAGAGCGTCACCCATAGGGAGCTTATTCAACTCCATTCTCCATGCATGTATATTACACTAAGACGGAACCCATCGACACCACTCCATAAGGAAATCAGGGGCAGCCGGTGACTCACTAAGCAAAAGACGCTTGACTGACTTAACAGAGAACAAACCATTCGAATCTGCCAACCATGACCACTTGTCCTTCTCTGCCGAAAGCTGCACATCAGCCAACAACATACACAGCTGCTGAATGTTGTCCGTGAAGTCTGAAACAGCCTGTGAAGACCTCCAATACCAGTTAAAAACCGACCCTTCTCCTTGATCTTTAATTCTATCCGCAACTTTACACTTTTTATTCGCCTCTAATGAAAAAAGCTCCGGAAATCTTGACTTAAGCGGCTCACTAATGACCCACGGATCCAACCAAAATGAAATATCTTCGCCGTTCCTAATATCTCCTTTAAGAAAATTCCTTAACGGTTGCCCTCTCGCCTTGGTGTTGATAAAGACCTTCGCTATATTACTCCACGCACCACTTAAAGTTTTTTTAAAATTAATGGACTCCCACCCCACACGACTCGAGTGAAGAGAAACAATAACCATTTTCCAAAGATTGTTGTCTTCCGTCTTATACCGCCATCCACATTTTGTCAAGAGAGAAATGTTGACTTCTTTTGATTTACAAAGCCCCAAACCTCCTTTTTTATGCCGAGCCACCCTGTCCCACTTAACCCAATGCATTTTTTTTCTTCCACCGAACCACCCCAAAGGAAACATTTTATCAACGATTCCAAATCCGAGATAACCTTTTTAGGAGCTTTATAGAGAGAAAAGTAATAAGTCGGCAAGCTTTCCAAAACCGACTTGATAATGACAACTCTACCTCCTATAGACAAAAGATGCGACTTCCATTTGGCAAGGCGACTCTTAAAAGTCTCATAAACCGGACGCCAATTGTTAACCCGATTCATGTTGGCTCCCACCATCAAACTTAGATATTTAAAGGGAAGAACATCCGAAATACATCCAAAACCATTGGCCACAGTTTCGATTTCCTCCGATTTCACACCAATCCCATAGAGGTTGGATTTGTTAACATTAATCTTAAGCCCCGAGCAAAGATGAAAACACCTAAGAATTCTCATAACATTTCCCATTTCTTCTCTAGACCACTCTCCCAACACAATAGCGTCATCCGCATAGAGTAAATGAGACAAGACGGGTCCTTGATTAGGAGTGGGAATACCGTTAATAACTCCACCCTCCCTAGACCGAGATATCATACGAGAAAGGCCTTCCATCACAACAAGGAAAAGGAACGGAAAAAGAGGATCGCCTTGTCTCATACCTTTTCACATCTAAATTGGAACGTCGGTGCCCCGTTCACAAGAACGGAAGATCTAGCCGACGAGAGAATACCCAAAATCCATTTACGCCAAACACTCGGAAAACCCATGTGACGAAGAATATCAATCACGAACATCCACCTTACGTTGTCGTACGCCTTTTCGAAATCAATTTTGAAAAAGAAAGCTCTTTTTTTCGCCTTTTTGATCCACGTAATGAGCTCATTGATGATAAGGGGCCCATCAAGGATATATCTTCCCGATAAAAACGCCGATTGGGATTCGGAGATAACACCATCCAACACTTTTCTCATACGATTAGCAATAACCTTCGAAATCACTTTACTAATAATACCAACCAAATTAATAGGTCTATAATTACCAAGAGAAATCGGGTCTTTAACCTTGGGGATGAGAGCAATAAAGGGAGAACCACATCCGTTGCTAATCTCACCAGAAGCATGAAACTTGGCAAATATCCGAATAAAATCATCTTCAAATAAATCCCAGAAATGCTTGATAAACTTGAAATTCATACCGTCTGGGCCCGGGGCCCGATCATCCCCACACCGAGACACCGCCTCTTTGACTTCCGAAACCGAAAACACTTCTACCAACATATTACTATCCAGGTCCGAAATTTTCTTGAAACCAATATCCAACAAATCTGGCCGGTTAGAAACTCCTCCCTTGAAACAGTCACGAAAAAAAGGAAAAAACTTCCTTCTTAATGATGGAAGGTTTAGAGCACCATTCGCTGTTAACATTAAGCCCATGGATAGTGTTCAACGCTTTCCTATTATTGACAAGAGCATGAAAAAACTTAGAGTTTTCATCTCCCCCTATAGCCCACTTAACACGAGATCTTTGCCGGAGATCCGCGTTTCTTCTAATCTACGCTTCTTTAATAACCTTTTTATTTTCAACTAGCACCCATTCCTCATCTTCTGAAAGGTCTCTATTCTCTAGCTCCGATTCCAATAATTCCAACTCCGCTAGAGCCACATTTTCACTATCTCTCTCCTTAGATAAGAACTCCTCTCTCCAAACTTTAACTGAAGATCTAATAGCGGCAAATTTCTGCATTAAACAAGAATCCGGAGGATCGAAAGGCTCGAAATCAACAAGAGGACCCAGGACCGCCTCCTCAAAACCCTCCCTACCAATCCAAGAACTAAAAATCCGAAACGGACGAGGCCCGAAATTCAAATCCACCAGCTCCAGTAAAATAGGGCAATGATCAGATTTATAACATTGAATCACTCGGACACAAGCACCTGGCCATCTATTGAAAAAGGCTGGACACACCAGGAACCTGTCTAACTTGCTAAGTTTTTTACCATTATCTCTCACACAAGTAAACCTCCTACCTTGCATCGGATATTCCAGCAACTCATTGTTGAAAATAAAATCGTTAAAGTTATTGGCACATACCGATTTAAACTTAGAATGTTTCCTTTCATCAATCGACCGCACCGCGTTGAAATCTCCCTCGAGAACCCATTCTCCAACTGTCAGGTCGATGAAACCTGAAATCTCAGCCCATAAGTTTCTTTTAGCCACAGTGCTCTTGGGGGCGTAAATGTTAACGAGATTAATGGGATTGCCGCTTCCCACCACCAAACCTCTAGTAATCAAAAAATGCCTGTTCTTAAGCACATTATCTATCTTAACCACTTTAGGATCCCACATCCATAAAAGACCTCCCGATTGCCCAGTCGAATCAACACAGGCGAATTCGAAACTTCTATTCCCCCAAAAATTGACAAGAGCATCCATCGAAACCGATTCAGACAGAGTTTCCTGTAAAGCTATTAAACCAATATTGTTTTTTATCCAAATCTCCTTCACCCAGGAAGCCTTTCCTTCTCCTCTAATACCCCTTATATTGAAAGACAAAATATTCATTGATAAACTCCACTGTTACCTTCATTTCCGACGACCTCTCTGATGAGTTCCACGTGCTCGGACAACCCAACCCCAATAACTTTCCCGACATTAATCGTGACTTCTACCTCGTTACGCAGACCTACATCGTCCTCCTTGGAAGCACTATTCTCATTGTTAACACAATCGGCCCCAACAACTGGGTTCGCACCCCTAGGCTGACTGTTCTCCTCCCTGTCTTCCTCCTCGGCCAGATCCACCAGATTGAGCGAAACCTCAGACTGCGGGAGCACCAACTGATCATTAGCCTGAAGATTTAGGTCAAAATGGAATTCACCCGAGTCTCTGGATCTTTTGCGGGGTCTTTCTACCGAAGATGGGCTTCGAGACTCTTTCTGTCTAATTGACCCAAGCTTGGGCCTTATTCTAATATATCTTTTATTGGGCCTATCTTTTTCTATAGTTAAAGAAATAAATTCCTTCCATGTTGTGAGAAACCGGCCCACTATCACAAGATGACCCCACTACTTTAGACTGCTACTTATCACCCTGGGAAGTTGGAGAAAAATGAAAATACATATCATTATCCCTCTAACCTCCATCTGGACCCGAGCCGACCGCACATTCCCCAATATTTTCTCTCTCTACCGTCTTTTCATGCAAACGAGGGGAACCCTGCAACTTCGAACCTTCTAACTTCCCGTCCTTAGAACCTTCCTTGAACACACTGACCGGAGAGTCAAGATGATCATCAAACAAAAATTCCGACGATAATACTTCCTCCGACGGCGACTCATCAGAATCCAGACACTCCGGTATCCAATTCTCCAACTCTTCCTCCACCAAAACCTTAAACACTTTGTCTTTCCATTTGATAGAGATCTGCTCGTTCACCCTATTGCCTTCTCCTACCAAAACCCCGAGACAATTCACCGATAAGTCCATGTCCTCCGATGATCTTTGAGACGCGAAAATGACCTTACCATATAGACGAGCTATAGAATCAAAAACCTCATCGGTAGCCAAGTGAATCGGGACCCCAAAGATTTTAATCCACGCAATCCTCTCGAAAGGCAAAGATTGACCCATCTAAACATCCAAAGAAGAAAACAAATGCTTCCACCGATCATAGGCTCCGATCAAACTGTTACACTCCTCCTCCTCAGAGAATTTAACCAGGACGTACAAACCACCCAAGTAACTTAAGCTGCTTAGGCCTTATCCCTGTCATCCAGTTGCCTAACCCCTTCCGCATCCTCCGCCCTGTCACACTCACGCATGTGTTGGAGATGCTCGATGGTATGTGGAACGACTTTGTGGTGGTTGGCAGCGGCATCAAACGATGGTTTGGGGATTATCATAAGAATCCATCGTTTGACTTTGTAATTCTGTTCGGACGACTCAATTCCAAAAAGATGACTTCAGAATCCACATACATTTAACCATCACTAGTGCTCTAATGGTGGTCACGGGTATTTAAGTTCCATCTATGGTGGGCCCGGATGAGTTTTTCCCTCTAGGTCTCAGGTTCGAGTCTGTGTGATAGGGGTTTCTCATTGAGGGGTTTAAATTGGGGATCTATTGTGCGAGGGGGCTTTCTAGCGCAGACCCGGCTAACACAACTTATGTTAGACCTCCCGACATTCGCGAATAATTCACACCTTTCAAAAATAGAATCCACATACATTTTCCATTTGGCTTGGATTTAATCATGAATCAATTAACTTCAAACCAATAAAAAAGACGCTTACGTATGGTGGTGAAATTGTGGAATGTGAATGACGGTTACAGAAGCGGGTGTACTTAAAGGGGTGCCTGCCGACATGTATATATTCATTTTAATCGGCGCGTCAGTTGTGTGTATATATTATTTGTCGGTTTGTTTTAGTTGTGAATGACGAGGTGCCTGTTAGATTGGATTGTGCATGAATTGGTGCCTATAATTCGTGTTCGGAAATATGACTTGATAGGTGTCTTTGTATGGATTGTATGGACACGTCGATTACAAAAAATTGGTGGTGCCCCAAGTTACTTTTTGAATTGTTATATAATTTCCCTGAATAAAATGTAAAGCAACTACTTTAACTTTAGGGTAAATTACACTTTTCGTCCTTTATGTTTGTATCAGATTGCAATGGATAGCCTTTAACTTCAATAATTACAGTCACAATCCTTTATTTGGAAAACTCATTACATCTTTCATCCTTTAGCACTAACCAGGTTAAAATTTTCAACTAACTATGACATGTGCCTTGCATATGAGGGTATATTAGTCATTTGGCCCTTTTATTTAAAATATCTTTATAATAAAACTTAAATTAAAAATCTTATCCATAACTCTTCCTCTCTCTTTGTAACTTTTACCAAACACAGTCACCACCAACACCTGTGGTTGTCAACGCCGACCAATAGTTCAATTCTTCAGCACATAATATTTCACCGTAAATCATACAATCACAACAGTTTTCCGATAAATCTCGTCAATTAAACCCTAGGTATAACGAAACTACAAGTATATTCCGTAATCTAAGTTCTCTAACCTAAAATTCACGTTAGAAACTTTCTACCAACACGGAATCGATCTGAAGTAACCGCAATTCATGCTAGAAACTTTCTACGAACACGAAATCGAGTCGCCGACAGTGTCGATTGCACAATAAAATCAATTAATAACTGCAGAAAACAGATCGAAGTGTACGATCATAAGTGGGGAGGTTTTAGAAAAAAACAGTTGATAAATATAGAAATCAACAGGAAAAGGTAGAGATGAGAAGTGTGATGAGAGAGAGTAGAGAGAGAAGAGTGGCCATGGCAGATACCTCCATAACCAGAGCTGCAGCATTCTCTTTCTAAAACAGACAGTCTGTCTCGATTTCAAATCTCGGAGATTGTGGCCGGATTGGTGGTCGGTGAGACAGGGTTTCTTTGGTGGCCGGTGGGTTTTTTTGGTGGCCGGCGGCGTTGACAGCCATAGATGGTGGTGCTTGTGTTTGGTTTAAGTTGCAGAGAGTGTTTGGTTTAAGTTGCAGAGAGTGTTTGATTTAAGTTACAGAAAGAGGGGGAGGGGTGTGGAAAAGGATTTTTAATTTAAGCTTTATTATAAATATATTTTAAATAAAAATGCCAAATGACTAACCTACCCTCATGTGCAAAGCACATGTCATAACTGAAATTTTTATCCTGGTTAGTGCTAAAGGACGTAAGGTGTAATGAGTTTTCCAAATAAAGAATTGTGACTGTAATTATTGAAGTTAAAGGCTATCCATTGCAATCAGATACAAACATAAAGGACGAAAAGTGTAATTTACCCTTAACTTTATCTCGTTGCGGAGTAATTTCCCTTGGATATTTTCGGGTAAATTACACTTTTCGTCCTTTATGTTTGTATCATATTGCAATGGATAGTCTTTAAGTTAAATAATTACAATCACAATCCTTTATTCGGAAAACTCATTACATCTTTCGTCTTTTAGCATTAACCAAGTTAAAATTTTTAGTTAAATCTAATCAATTAAGGGTAGTTTTGTAATTTTACCATGTTTCTTCCTCCCTCCTCATCAGTGTTTTTCTTTAACCCCACACACAGGAACATCAAGAACAATATCTGTAACATTTGCACTCTTTAAAAATCCAACACACACATGAAGAACCAGCACAAAATAAAAAATCACTTCCTCCTATTATCCATAACAACCAGACCCTGCCATCACAACTCGTGACCGCTACTGGCCACCAAACCCAATCATCACAACCGTTGGAAGATGATCGTCCCCCTCTCTTCACATTCGTGTACTGTTTTAATAAAAATGCTATTAATGGCACCAACAACAATATCCCTTGAGGGAGGTGCAACCATGATGTAACATGCTATTAATGGCACCAACAACAATATCCCTTGAGGGAGGTGCAACCATGATGTAACATGCCTACCATGTCGGAAACACATGTTTTAATCCTATGAAGGTAATTTAACATCACAGGTACAATCTGATGTCTCAAATGTGCAATTAATTCGCATAACAACACCCTAAAAGCAATCGTCCGGCCAAATACGATTGTCGGTCCGATTAAAAACCGATTAACCGCTTCACTAGTTATATCCACTTCTACAGTTCATATTTCAACTTTCTAATCAAAACCCTAATTCACAACATTTTCCCCCAATTTTAAAATCAAACCATAATTCACAAAATTTGTTGAATTCCACAAAATTAAATGAAAACTCATGAGTATCTTGAACAACTGACCGTAATCAAAGTGAAATCAACCGCAAAGAACGACTAAAAGTGCGAAATTGGGGAAGAACAACCCCTAATTGCAACTGGAAATTCAAAATGGTGTTAAAGGGTATGAAAGAATTGATTGATTGCATCGAAAGATGGGTGCTTTAAAAATTGAATTGATAACAAAGGTATGAGATGTGAAAGTAGCTTAGAAGTCAAGTTGATAAAATGATCAAGATAACATCAACATGTATCTTCATTTCTAGATGATGAAGATGATGTCTGGAAATGGTGATGGTTTTTAGGTGCGTTTTCAGTGGGGTTGTGGGTTTAGGTGTTTCAGGTGGTCGGAAGTGATGGACGGTAGTTATGGAGAAGAGAAAGAGAGAGTCATGGAGAAGAGGAGGTGGTGGCTGGTTGTTATGGAGAATAAGAGGAAGTGATTTTTTATTTTGTGCTTGTTCTTCAGTGCAAATGATAAAGAAGAACACTAATGAGGGAGGGAGAAAGAAACATGGTAAAATTACAAAACTACCCTTAATTGATTAGATTTAACTGAAAAACTTGATTAGTGCTAAAGGATGAAAGATGTAATAAGTTTTCCGAATAAAAGATTGTGACTGTAATTATTAAACTTAAAGGCTATCCATTATTAGAACATAAAGGACTAAAATTGTAGAGTAAACTGCCATTTTGGTCCCTGTGGTTTGGGCACTTTTGCCATTTTAGTCCAAATCTCAAACTTTTTACATCTGGGTCCCTGTGGTTTGCATTTTGTTGCCATTTTGGTCCAAATTTCAAATTTGACCAGATTTCCCATTAATGACCTGCTATTTTGTCTTTACACTCAGGGGCATTTTGGTCATTTTAGATTTATTATTTTATTATTATAACTCAATTATAATAAATCTCTCTCTCTCTCTCTCTCAACATACAGACATCTCTCTCTCTCAACATACAACTCTGCTCTCTCTCTCTCTCTCTAAAATTATATAGAACCTGCATCCCCTCTCTCTACCCCACTCTCTACATTTTTCCACCACCAACAACTGCCATCCACCACCACCACTCTCAATACCATCATTGTTCTCCACCGCCCCATTTGCCATTGCACCACCCGCCGCACCACTCCCAACCACCACACACAACACCACCTGCGACGGCACCACTCCCAACCACACCTACCGCATCACCTGCCACCGCCCCAGATCTGATGAAGAGAAGGAGGGGGGCGGCGGCCACCACGGCCGATGACCACCAAACCAACAACCACCATCAAACATACACCGCCACCACCCTCAACTCTCTCTCTAAAACCTGCACACACTCTCTTTCTCTCTCCAAACACCCATCTCTCTCTTCTCTCTCTCTCTCCTCTCTGTCGAACACCAACAACCACCATCGTTTACATCCCTAAATTGACTTGTATACACCGAATTCAACAAGTATGGAGTCTAATTCATATTTTATCTAACAAAAATTCAATCAAAACACATCATATTAACCACAAACATTACCGGAACAACCGGAAGAGCAGAATCAGTCGCCTGAGTTTCTTTCTAGTTAGGGTTTTATTTGGGGATAATGATGATTTATTTGGGGAAACTTCGAACCTCCTTCATCAGCTGCCGTTTCCGATGTCGGTTCTCATCACGGTGGTGGTGGTGGTGGTGGTGTTCGACAGAGAGGAGAGAGATAGAAGAGAGATGGGTGTTTGGAGAGAGAAAGAGAGAGTGTGTGTGTGCAGGTTTTAGAGAGAGAGTTCACGGGGATGGTGGTGTTGGCGGCAGTGGGATGGTGGTGGTGGGGATGATGCGGTGGTGGGGGTGGTGGTGTGGTGGTAGTTCAGAGAAGAGAGAGAGAGCTGAAGTCGATGATGAAGATGAACTGCAGATTGTATATGTATGTGTGTATATTAATATATATATATATATATTAATTTTTGAATTAAGAAAATGTTAAATGAAAAACAAAATAACCAAAATACCCCTGAATTAAAAGACAAAATAGGAGGTTGCAACAGTCAAAAAATAGGGTTTTTAAATTTTGGACTAAAATGGCAACAAAATGCAAACCACAAGGACCCAGATGTAAAAAGTTTGAGATTTGGACTAAAATGATAAAAGTGTCCAAACCACATGGACCAAAATGGCAGTTTACTCAAAATTGTAATTTCCCTTAGATATATTTTAAGAAGACTTTTGACTTTTTAATGGCTTTATAATCTTCTTTCCCCTCAACTTCGTTTCAGAACCTATCTCTCTCCTGATTTCACAACCTCTTCTTCTTAAATGGCTTCTACTTCATTTGCCCCAACAACCCATTACGAGTATGACGTCTTCCTAAGTTTCAGAGGGGAAGACACTCGTCATTCTTTTACCGATCATCTTTATAAGGCCTTACATCAAGCGGGGATCAGGACTTTCAGGGACGATGATGAAATCCGTCAAGGTCAACAACTGAAGCCAGAAATCGAGAGATCAATAACAACTTCTCGAGCTTCAATAATTGTAATTTCAAGCAACTTTGCAAACTCAAGATGGTGCCTTGATGAGCTTTCGTTGATCCTCCACCAAAAGAGGAATGCCGGTCATTTGGTTTTCCCTGTGTTTTACGGCGTCGATCCTTCGGATGTCAGGAACCAGCGAGGAAGCTTCGCGATTGAAGCGAAAGAAGGTTCAAAATGGACGGAGGATAATTTGATTCGGTGGAAGGAAGCCCTAACAGAGGTGGCTGGCTTAAAGGGGACGTCTCCTTCAGGGTATGCTTCAATATCTCTCCCATTGGAATACTTTCTTTTTAGTTATTGCTACTTTAGTTTTGACTTGCCAATTTAGGATTTTATTGGCCCATCCCATTGGAATTAATTAAGTGTAAGCCTAGCAAACTGGATGGGTAGGGTTGGTTTATGTGATGGGTCAAAACTGGTTCTTGCCGAGCCGATACAGGTTTGGAGCAAACAAGTTCAGATCAAACGGGCCGTTTAAAAAAAAGGAATCAATTTGGTTCAGGTCAACTTGGCTTGAGGTGAAAAAAAGTTGCGCTGAAATGAGTTGTTTTATAAAAAGAATCCCAAAATAGGTTGACCCGCTATATTGTTTATGGTGGCTAGTGGCGATGGTGTAGGCAGAGGTATGGTGGTAGATACAAAGGCGGTGGTGAGAGGTGGAGGTTGCAAAAACAACTTTCGGTTGTGGAGTGTGGTGATGGGTGTGTTGGTGGTTGCGGCGACAACGTAGTGGTCAATGGTAGTGGAAGTGGCACCCAGAACGAGTAGGTGGTGGAGGAATAATGGTCATGGGTGATGATAATCCATTTGTACCCTTTTTAAGTTAGTAACTTTTATGATAGCTTTCTGTTTGACGCATCTTGTTGCGTGCCGGATTCGAGATCGGCAGCGAATCTCCCAAATTAACAAAAAGTACGTAAACTTTTTTTTTGAACGACCAACAAATTCAATTTTATTCAAATTAGCCGCCGGATTAACATTGTGTTAAACCGAACGACATGCACCGATTACATCATACACCCATACATATCAAATCAAAATTACACCATTTCTCCCACGTTAAACTAAACGTTTTTGACCGGTTTTGATACGCCCCAGATTGGGCTGGGAGCCTCTGAAGATGGCCTCATTTCTATTCCTCCATATACACCAGACGGCGGTTTGGACTACCAAGTAAACTATTTTCCTCCATTTATCCGAACCTCTCGCTTTCTTGTGGTAACTGATCAAATCCGCCACCCCGAACATGAAGAAGCCATGGAGTCTGCACCAGCTAGCAACAAAGTCCCACACTGCTTGGGACATTCCTCATGAGACAAAAAGGTGTTCAGCCGTCTCCCGCTGAAACCCGCATAAGCTGCACAAACTCGATCTGACTTGCACCCCTCTTTTCTCCAGATTATCCACTGTTGGCAGCCTATTTAAGCTTAGCCTCCACACAATGAAATTCACTTTTACAGGCAACAAGTTATTCCAATCGAAACCATTCCCCAAATCTTCAAAGGAGGCCGCTTGCAGCTGTTTTTTTCCACTGCATACCGAAAATGCCCCTGAGGAATCTAGCGACCATGCCCAGCTGTCTTGACCTGATAGACCACTTATCCCTGCAATTATCCCATAGAGAGCAGCCAATTCATTCGTTTCCGTAGCCGATGTTGGTTGACACGTCCAAACGAACGATGTACAAAATACACCACTCGACACCCCATACCTTTCAGCAACCGTCACATGTTTCTTCTTCTCTAAACCGAATAACGATGGGAATTTTCTGCATAATGGCTCATCCAAGGTCCACCAGTCATTTTCATTCAACTAAGGAACTTAAATACAAAATATGGAAACATAAAACATAGGAAAATGGGAACATGCAAACTGGAAAAGTGTAGAACGTGGGAACATGCAAACTTGAAATAAATAACGGAATTAAAATGTAAACGTGCGGCAGAGCTGGCAGGAAGTAATCGTGGGTTATCCTGGTCAATTCGGGTAGACCGTATCACGTCTACCAACTTGAGTAGGCACAAATTAACCAATTGACTAGTTTAAGGTGATCGAAATGAACCCTATTGATTTTTTATACCCAAACCTATCCATTCTTTAAATAATGGGCCGAGATTGTCACATTTGGTATTTGCGGCTGATGGGGGTGGTGGCAAGGACAGTGGTGGAAGTACAGGCGGTGACTTGTGATGGTGGTGGCAAGGACGGCGGTGGAAGTAGAGGGGACGACGGTGGTAACAAAGGAGACAACAGTGGGATGTGGCGGCTGTCATTGGTAATGGTTTGCTGACCACGCTATAACTATAAGTTATAAAGTTTTTTAAGAGCACCCAGTTTGCTAAAAGCTATGTTACTTTGCACAATTTGATGGCTCTTTTCATAGTAGAGTTTTGAAAACTTTTTTATTTAAATAGTAAACAATACAATTTTAATGTAAACAAATGCAATGAATTAAGCAACCACATTGACGCCAGTAGGGTGAACATTGTTCAGTTTTTCATATTAGATTACGGCTTTTGTCAGAATGAATGTACATTTTATATGTACACTTTGGTTGATCATTTCTGGTGGTTTTAATCAAATTTCATGTATTATATTAGTTTTGGATGTCTTGCTCTAAATGTGATCCTTTCCTTTCCAGGTCTGAAACGGCCTTCATTGCTGATATTGTTCAAAAAGTTTATTGTGAACTAGATTTGAACCGTTTTCGACCCGGGTCGAAAACGGTCTGGGTCGAAACGGTCCGGGTCGAAAACGGTACGGGTCGAAACGGTCCGGGTCGAAAACGGTACGGGTCGAAACGGTACGGGTAGAAACGGTACGCGTCGAAAACGGTACGGGTCGAAACGGTCCGGGTCGAAAACGGTACGGGTCGAAACGGTCCGGGTCGAAAACGGTACGGGTCGAAACGGTACGCGTCGAAACGGTACGGGTCGAAACGGTACGGGTCGAAACGGTCCGGGTCGAAACGGTCCGGGTCGAAACGGTACGGTTCGAAACGGTTCGCGTCGAAACGGTACGGTTCGAAACGGTTTTTTTATGATTTTTTATGATTTTTTTGATTTTTTTAGAATTTTTTTGATTTTTTTAGAATTTTTATGATTTTTTATGATTTTTTTTTATTTTTTTAGAATTTTTTTGATTTTTTTAGAATTTTTATGATTTTTTTGAATTTTTTTGATTTTTTTTTTATTTTTATGATTTTTTTTATAACTACAGGGACTGTTTGTGTAATAAATAAAACTTAAAACTAGTAAATTATAACTACAGGGACTGTTTGTGTAATAAATAAAACTTAAAAACTAACTTCAGTTAAAAAAAACTAACGGAGGTCCATTGAGTACCAACATATTGAAACGTAGGATTATTAACTACCAAATCTGTAGGTAGCATTATTATTTACCAATGGGGCAAAGGTTGGTTTATTAAAAACCAATTTTCCTTATTTAAATAGTAAACAATACAATTTTAATGTAAACAAATGTAATGAATTAAGCAACCACATTGACGCCAGTAGGGTGAACATTGTTCAGTTTTTCATATTAGATTACGGCTTTTGTCAGAATGAATGTACATTTTATATGTACACTTTGGTTGATCATTTCTGGTGGTTTTAATCAAATTTCATGAATTACATTAGTTTTGGGTGTCTTGCTCTAAATGTGATCCTTTTCCTTTCCAGGTCTGAAACGGCCTTCATTGCTGATATTGTTCAAAAAGTTTACCGTGAACTAGATTTGAAACTCCTTAGCACTCCGACGGGTTTAACTGGTATAGACACTCGAGCTGAAGGTATTAATTCATGGTTGAGATCTGTACAGCCTGATCATTCTGTTCTAGCAATTTGTGGCATGGGAGGAAGTGGCAAAACAACACTTGCCAAATACATTTATAACTTAAACAAGCAAAACTTTGAATGCAGCAGTTTTCTTGAAGGGATTGAGAATCAACCTGGTGTATTGCTTGGTTTACAGAAACAACTTCTCAGAGATGTTTCAGGAATTAACATAATGATATCTAATCTTTCTGAAGGAGCATTTCAGATCGAAAAGGTTATAGAAAAAAAAAGGGTGCTTATTGTTATTGATGACATCGATGACAAAGATACACTAAACACTTTAATTGGAACAAAGGTTTTGCATACACAAAGCAAAATTATTATAACAACAAGGGATCTAAGCATACATACATGGTTTGGGTCCATATCTCTTGGGTGCCATGTCCACAAAATCGAATTGTTAAATGTTCATGAATCATTGGAACTTTTAAGTTATCATGCCTTTGGATCTAAAGTTCCTATGGAAGGTTTTGAGGAGCTTGCAATACAGTTATCACAATATTGTGAAGGGAATCCGCTAGCTCTTAAGGTATTGGGTTCTTCTCTATCTGAAGGTCAGGGGATAAGAATTGAAACATGGAGAAGTACAATGAATTCATTGAATTCCTTGAAAGGGGATATTAATAATAAAATCCAAGGTGTACTACAAAAGAGTTTTGATACCTTGCCATGTGAGAGTCACCGAGAGTTGTTTCTCCATATTGCTTGTTTGTTTCTTGGTGAGCCCGAATTTCATGTGAAAAGAATATTGGAGGATGACTATCATGTAGAATCTGGGATTGTGACCCTCATTAACAGATGCCTTGTTACTGATCCAAGAGTTAGTGGTGAAAAATTGGCAATGCATAAACTCCTACAAGATATGGCAAGAAATATAGTTCGAAAGGATTCCAAAGATCCTGCAGAACATAGTAGAGTTTGGCGTGATGATGAATGTAAAAAATTGTTGAGGGATGGAGATGTAAGATGCTTCTTGCGTTTATCGTTATGCTCATTGTACATTACACAACCTTTCATTTCAAGTAAGCATTCTCTAATTTCATGTCTTTCTCCGTTAGGGTTCCAAGAAAATTGAAGGCCTGGTGTTGAAGATGCGAGACGATACGCAAGGGATGGGATCAAAGGTAAGTCTAATAAGTAAATTAGTGTTTGATACTTGGCAAGAATTACAAGAATTTCTCAATACCATAACTGTCACACATCAACATAACTCTTCTTGACCAAATTTGAGTAGTTATTTTAATGAAATTAATTAAAAAGTAAATTTACGTTCTTCCCCTTAGCCTAATTATAAGAATTTCTCCACCATTGTGTAGACTTAACCACCATAATGGTTGATTGGCTAATTGCAACGCAAATTGACATCTGATTGAGCTAGAATGACACAAAACAGTATGAATCTGATTTTGTTCACTCTTTCCTGTTCATAAAAACATGATTCATTCCAAACCCATTAAATTGAAAAAAGAAACAGTTTTGAGATTTCCTCGCCTGTTTGTCTTTGAAAGAAAATTGTTATTTTATTTGTTTTGTGGTTAACGATCAATTATTACGTTTTGCCTGTCATTCCTCAAATTGTTCATACATATTACGACCAGGACTAAAGAATATATTGCTACTGCAGTTTTTTAAGTACATTATTGCTAAGTGGTTAAGAATAAACGACTTTCAGGGAGGTGAATCGCTGTTTTTTTATATACCTTTTCTTCATCCTCCAATGGTAGCGAAATATTATTTACCTAGTGATCATTATAAGGCATACTGAATTTGCAGGCATTTAAGACAAGTTCCCTTATAAAGATGAAGAACTTAAAATTTCTCCATCTAGATAATGTGAAACTCACCGGGACATACGAGAATTTTCCAGATCTAAGATGGTTGAAGTGGGATAAATGTTATCTAAAAACAATACCCGCAGGCCTATTAACAAACTGCTTGGTGGCATTAGATATGAGTTTTGGAGATTTGGAAGAGTTCAACCCACCCATGGTACAAGGAATTCAGTCTTCTGTTTATCACTTTACCTTTTAGCTTCTCAGTGTTAGATAATCTTCATTTGAATGTACAATGATATATTCAACTTGTTATTCGTGGAACAGGTTCTTAATTCGCTCAAGGTTCTAGATCTCTCTCGGTCTTACAAACTTGTCAGCATCTGCAATTTCGACCGAGTCCCTAAACTTGTGTTTTTGAACCTCAGTGGCTGTATCAGTTTGAGTCATGTTTGTGAAACCATAGGATACCTTAAGAATCTTTCCTTCTTGAGCTTGGTAGAGTGCACTAGGCTGTGGAAGGCTTTATCGAATCAGCCTTTGTTTGCCTTACCCCAATCATTAATTTTTTTGAGTTTAAGATACATTGAGAATCTTGAGATCCTGCCCATTTACATTGACCTTAAAATGCTTGGACACCTTGACTTGAATTCTTGTCCAAACATCAAGTCTCTCCCATGTCTCCCAAGATCGCTAAAGAGTTTGGTTGTAGGATGGTGTACATCGCTGGAGAGAATAACATTCCAATCAGCTCGTTTCACGCTGCAGGAGTTTTTTTATGAAGGTTGTTTCAAACTGTTTGAGATTGAAGGCCTTTTTAAGTTAGTATCCATAGAAAAACTTGATGAAGCAGATCTGGGACATATGCAATGGATTAAAGCGTATAAAGATCATAAGGTGGACCTGGTTGGTGATGTGATTACCCAAGGCAGAACTTGGAATATCCAGGTTATCTCTTTCTCAGTTTCTCACAAATATCCAGCAAAATGTTTAGTATATGATGAAGTAATTGAGTTTTGTGTGTAATATATATAGATGTTGTATGAATATGGTATAAGAAGCACCTATCTGCAAGGCATAAAGGATCAAAGCATGGCGACACATCAGTATACGTCCTCATCCAAGTTTTTATCCTTTCGTGTGCCTCTGCATCCAAAGAAGCATAAAATTCATGGATTAAATGTAACGGCCTTATACAGATCATCAGGTGGTGAAACTGAGCCGCCTCCTTTGTTCGCCAGAATCAGTAACCGAACCAGGGGTGTTACCTGGGTATACAGCCCTGTGGTGTATTGCAAACCCAGAGTTGATGAATATGTTGTGTGGTTAAGTTATTGGCCAATTGGCAACTTATTAGACGCTGGTGATGATGTTCATTTGGATATCCTAACGGAGGAAGGAAGGATATCAGGAGGTGGGTATGGTGCGAGCCTTGTGTATAAGGATGGCGGTGAAGTAGAGAAAGAAGAAGAAAAGAGTGAGGAGGAAGTGATTGGAGGAGATCTGTCTCGATTCAAGGTAACCAAAGGAGGCTACTATCTTTGCCGTAGTAATTTCTTCAACTCAATCATCCCTGCTACTTTGTTTGGAGACAATATTCATATTAAGATACATAATGGTAAGTTCCTAGTTGTTTGAACAATTGATTGTCAATGTTTTATACTTGATATTAAGATACATAATGATAAGCACTTATTGCCATAGATTCACGAAGATGGAGAACGGGTAGTGAGTTAAAATCTTACTATGAGGAATACAATAATTTCCGAAACCCCAATCACTATGTATGTATACACCTTTACTTTTGTTTTTGTCGTCCCCGTTATATGTTTGCTTTTAAGGTTACATCCATTAGCAAATTCTTATTTCCGTTTCTTTTCTTTTCATTTTATTTTTACTTTGTTTGACTTCTTTGCTTTTTATTTTATTTTTACTTTGTTTGACTGAGTTCTTATTATGATGGTTCTTATTGTCCTTTGTTGTTCGATCCAACTTTTTTTCCCAGAAATTCCAAGTAACGCTGGCAGTGAACTTTAACAGTGAAAGTGAAATAAATAAGATAGAGAAGGCAGTTTCTAGTGTTCCAGGTGTTGAATTTGTTTCCAGCAACAAAGAAATAGGAAGATTGATTGTCGTCGGAAGTTTTGATCATCAAGCAGTTGTAACATGTGTGAGGGAATTTGAGAAGATGGTTCAGGTCCTACGAAGAGACCATCTTGAATTTTGGCGAGTAAGATGATGTTGAAATTTATACTGGTGCATAAATATAATTTTATATAATAAATAGTTAAGAATATCTGTAAAAAAACTCGTGACACATATAGTCGTCAAGATTTATCTTTTAAAAATGAACTTTGATGTACTATTTACTTATTATAAAATTTTACTTTGTTTTTTTATTTATTATTAGGTTAAAAACACATGTATTACATGGGTTGAATCCTATTTTTATGATACATTCAAATTATGATATATAATTATTTTAGTTAGTTTTATGCACGTTCATGCTTATTTGTTTATTTCATTTATAAAACACTTGTCTTAAATTTGTAGTCAATAGAATTTGTGGAACAAAAGGTGGAGATCGATCCCCACATTTTTATAGGAAAATAAGGTGAAAATGCACCAGGAAGTGAGGAAGTGAAACGTGTTAAAAAAAAATATTCAGGAAATTTTTTTATGAATTATACCGTAGAATTAATTCTATTTGAATCAAGTATAGAATTGTTATATTTAAAAATAGTGTTCTTTCTAAGACCGTGGGGTATGGTGGGGCTTGGGTTGAGGGCATGAGTTGACACGTGGAGTTCGAGCCCCCCCCCCCCCCCCCAACCAACCGCCTAGTGACGTGTCGTGGGGTATGGCGGGGCGTGGGTGCACCACGTGGGTTGGCAGTGGACAGCGAATAGAAGGCCGCCACATCGGATCTCAAGCCCGCCCCACGCCCGGCTTCAAACCCAAGCCCCAAGGGCCACGCCCCAACCCAAGCCCCATACCCTATTATAGGTTTAAACCAAATATAACAGTACGCCTAGCATGACAAAGGTGAAATTAAGTTGTCTAGATTTGACATTTGAAAGAATTGTGCGATTATAACAGTGAGTCCAAACCATTATAGCGATACGTCTAAAAACACTTACAATTTGATAGAACCATATGCCCCGACCCTAGAATAATTATTTGATTCTAGTGAAAAAAAAACAATAATAAAAAGATTAAGTATATATCAAACGCGAGCTTTTCATTCCTAATTTACTATAATTTGAATCACCAAACTCTAGAGTATATATATCTACTCATAATAAAAACAGACATTTATCCTTATCTAATTTTTTAAAATTATTTATAGAAAACAAATATTTGTTCTTATCTAATTTTTTGTTAAAGCAAACGTTTATCCTTATCTAATTTTTTGTTTAAAATTATCTATAGAAAAACAAATATTTATTGGTATCTAATTTTTTGTTTAAAATTATTATTATTTAATATCAGAGATAAATAGGAAAATAAGGTGAGAATGCACCAGGAAGTGAGTGTTAAGATAGACAAAACAATGAAATATACATATCCATCTACTTCATTGGCCTTGATGATCAACACAGCTACACTCGAAAAATTGCAAATTATCGGGCTGCAGTTCCTACCGAATCTGCAAGCTCTTCTAGTAACTCCCGTTGCTCCATAGAAGCACAAGACTGCATAACAAAAAGCCAAATAAATGATAAGTAATTAAGTATAAGTAATATTCATTAATAAAAATATAAAATTGGTGAAAAGAAGCTGGAATAGTACCTGAATGGCTGTCTCGATGTCACCATCAAGAAATGAAGTGAGCTCAAAGTTCATCTTTAATCTGTGATCGGTGACCCTATTGTCCTAATGAAGACATTAACATAGTAGAAATGACGTTATTTTAATAAAAAGGGTATAGAGCCAATATACCAAACTTATAGGTACTAATAAATGATACCTTGTAATTGTATGTACGGATCTTTTCTGAACGAGAACCACTACCAACCTGCCATTAAAGACACATCGTTAATCTCACAGTTGTGTTTAAAATTTAAATGTTTATAATGCAACTTATGGTGTAAGAGAATTAACTTTCAAACCTGAGATTTTCTTTGATTTCTTTGAGACTCTTGTTGTTCCTTCAGTTTGATTTCATACAGGTTTGCTCGCAATAACTGAAGGGCACGCGTTTTATTTTTAAGTTGACTCCTTTCTTCTGTGCAAAAGATTCTGATTCCAGTTGGTTTGTGGATATATTTTTATTTTTAACATTTAAAAGCATTGGTGAAGAATTAAGATTGCTGGGCTCAGTAACTTGGGCCTGTGACCCAAGTGGGGGCATTAAAGTGGGTTGGAAGGTGTTTTTGACAGGGTATTAGTCAGATGTTGAATTTCATACCGCACCAAAGGTGTGAAATTGCGCTGGCTTTACCAGAGCAGCGTCTAAGCATGAATTTCATACTTCACTAGATAACATCGGGTGGTACCCTGTCAATCAATCCCAACCGCCATCTTTTTATCTTCAAAAACTTTTCCGACAGTTAACCCGACAACTATGTCTAACAAACTTTTCCGACAGTTAACCTAACAACTATGTCTAACAAAAAGTTCACCTGATAACTTGAGTCTGTGACCCAAGTAGGGGCATTAAAGTGGGCTTGAAGGAGCCATTGAAACGGGGATTTCCATGGACGTTCAGAACCACTTGACCCATATCAGGTGGCTAAGTGCTGGCTTAACCAGAGCAGCATCATCCATAGGTGGTCCCCTTTCAATCCCAACTCCCATCTTTTGCTTAGTTATGTATTGTTATAAAAGAAATTAGATACGAGTATATATATATTTTTTTTACCAAATATCTTTAAATTTAACCACTTCAAATAATATTATGATACAACTTTATTTATTGTGTGTGGCAATATGCTTTAATGAGTATTACACATAGCTAGGGATGCTAAATGGGTCGTGTTCGTAGGTTGGTGACTCTAAAATGACATGGACTCGAAAATTTGTCACCCGAGTACGACATGAATATTTAGCGATCGACACAAACATAACTCATTTAACCCATTTTTTTTTATTCCAACCCTGTTTTGATCCGTTACCAAACCCACCCATACTATTAAGCACATATATGATAAATTACAGTTATACAGGTGGGGCCCTTGACGTTAACATGTCGAACTCACTGTTAGAAGTCACGAGAATCAGTTGGTGATTCAATACCAGAATTCTACAATGTCATCCTCTTCTTTGGTGTAATCGACATATTACAAGATTATGACATCATCAAAAAAAGCTTGAGCACGCCTATAAGGCATTCTAATACGACCCGACTTCCATTTTGCTCACATGCATACAAAAACTTCGGATGACAATTAAGCACTCTACTACAGATGAAGAAAGCAGCAAACGCCACAAAGGGAAATCGACTTGAAGGGTCAACGCAAAAGTCCTTTTGCTTCTAGGTATGTAATCTTTCGGGTCCACTTCCTAAATATGTAATATTTTGGTTCAACTGAAACATGTTGCCAAAATGTTTAATTTCTTTATCTAATTCAACACAGATTGTGTGTATGTACATTGTATAAAGTCCAATTCACACATATTAAAGAGTCGAATACATCATATACGGAACACGACAAAAAACACATTGTAAAACGCGCAACGCACGATGATGAATGACACTAGTTATTATAGTTATTATCATTGTATTATATCACACTGTGTTTGGTTATGTGAAAGGCAAATTCTCTTATATCACATTATATTATATTACATTACATCATATCATATTACTTTACGTTATATGAAGGTACATTCCGTGATATTATATTATATTACATTGCATCATATTACATTAAAGTAACATTGTAATATATTTGAGCGGTTTAGTTTCATGATTGGTTTTTAATTTTAACTTTCGGTCGGTCGATTTCAAATTTTCAAACCGTAACAAACGGTTTTGTTTACGGTTTATACAAAAACCAGAGTTAATAATATATTTTATTTTTAGGTATTTTATATTATATATGTATTTAGTTATTTCTCTTTTGTATTAAGCTTAGTAAAAATAAAAATATATTAAAAGGTCTTAATAATATAACAAAAGAGAATTTCTAAGTGGATGGACAAGGGGGCTCACGCACTAATCGGTGTTTGTCTCAATTGCTGAGTGTTATGTGCCTTATGTCCAAGGCTTGATGCAAAACTACAATCGAGCCGGAAGTCTCATTGGAAGCAGCCTCTCTATTCCTATAGGGTAGAGGTAAGGCTGTCTACATCTCACCCTCCTCAGACCCTACCTTAGCTTTGCTATTAACGCCCCGCTTGCGGTATGCTCATATAATGTATATATGTGTGGGCGCTCGGGGGCAAAAGTGAAGGTGCACTAATTTTAACGTTATTTTATTAATTTCGTGAAAATAATGTTAAAAGAGGCGGATGGTTAATCATGCATCATGTGGTGGCGCTGATAGCAGAAAGACAAGGAGGTACATGCACTAATCGGCATTTGTCTCAATTGCTGAGTGTTATGTGCCTTATGTCCAAGGCTTGATGCAAAACTACAATCGAGCCGGGGGTCTCATTGGAAGTAGTCTCTCTATTACTACGGGGTAGAGGTAGAGGTGTACAAATCGGTTTTTTTTTTAAAACCGGTTTTGGTTTTTTCACCCAAAATAAAAACCGGTTCCGGTTACTAACCGGTTTTTGAGGTCCAAAACAATAACCGGTATAACCGGTTGGGACCGGTTTTTCCCAAAAAAAAAAAAAAACGGTTTTTACCGGTTTTAACCGGTTTTTTAATAACCGGTTCGGTTAATAACCGGTTTTTGAAGTCAAGAATAGTAACCGGTATAAAAACCGGCGTTTAAAAAAAACCGGTTATAAAAAAACCGGTTAAAAAAAAACCGGTTTCGGTTTTTTTTTTCCGTTTCGGTTCTAAAACCAGTTTTTTTGTACACCTCTAGGTAGAGGTAAGGCTGTCTGCATCTCACCCTATTCAGACCCTACCTTAGCTTTGCTATTGGTAGGATATACGGAGTATGATGATGATATACTCAAGTCACATGTTGCATATCCCTTTGCTATGTAGAAAAAAAAAGGTTTCCTTTTGTTATGTTAAAACCTTGGAGGTTATGTTTATGTAGAAAAAAAGGTTTCTTTTTGTTATGTTATAGAGCAAGATAATATATACTTGTTTTTACTAAAACTTGGCAATTAACACACTTAAATAATTTTATAAAACTATTGTAAACAACTACCTAATAGCAACCAATATATGTACATTAATATAAGAACATGGATTATAGAGAGCAAGAGAGAATAGGGAATTCTTATTCATTGGGTGTGTCAAACTAAATACAAGAAGTCTCTATTTATAGGGCCATAACATTATTACAAACTAAAAGGTGAAATGAAGAACCAAATGAAAGTTACAC
Source organism: Helianthus tuberosus (assembly GCA_030545235.1). Lineage (NCBI taxonomy): Eukaryota > Viridiplantae > Streptophyta > Magnoliopsida > Asterales > Asteraceae > Helianthus > Helianthus tuberosus. The sequence continues at coordinate 192,176,304 of CM060352.1, read as the reverse complement.
ACTAGCATTGATAACCATATTCATTTTCATAACAATCCTCCTTGGCTACAAAAATCATAACTCTAACACATTAAATAAATTTTATAAAAAAGTTTACACATCCTCGGTAAGCTAACATTGCTAGGTGATGCTAAACAGGTCACGTTTGTGGATTGGTTAGTCTAATCCGACATGGACTCTAAAGTTTGACACGAACCTGAATATTCGGGGATTGACACAAACACAACTCATTTAACCCGATTTTTTATATTTTTCGCACATAGTTACTTAAAAATTTACAAAAAAAAAATGGATTTTTTTTCTACTCTGAGACGTAATTTTAGTTAAACGAGAGAGAGAGAAAGAAAAGGGAGGGGGTGGGTGGGTGAAAAGTGGGCCCCACATGCTTTTAATATTAGATAACTAAATAAACTAGTGCTATTAAATCCGCGCGTTGCGCCGGAAATCCTTGCGTTGCGTCGTGGGTGGGTATTAGTTCGTTTAACTTCGGTACTAACACTTGTTATAGCAACCAATAGAGAAAAAACTAAAAAAAATCATTATATGACCAAAAATATACCAACACAGTAGGAATTTGATCGGTATTGGTTTGTTTTTTTACGCCACCTACACTCGTTATTACAACCCATAAAGAAAAAATCTTGATATGACCAAAGAATACCGACACGTGATTTACATGGATAAAAAACAAACGCAAGTTATATAAGATATATAAAAAACCAAATAATACATATAAAAAACCACTAAACAACACATATAAAAAAGCCTTTAAAACAAATAATTACTTTTCATTTAGTTTCTTTATTAATAGTATACAAGCTATTAAATCCGCGCGTTGCGCCAGAAATCCTCGCGTTGCGTCGTGTGTGGGTATTAGTTCGTTTAACTTCTGTACTGACGCTTGTTATAGCAACCAATAGAGAACAAAATTTAAAAAATCATGATACGACTAAAAATATACCAACACAGCGGGAATTTGATTGGTATTGGTTTGTTTTTTTACTCGTTACAACAACCCATAAAGAAAAAATCTTGATATGACCAAAGAATACCGACACGTAATTTACATGGATCAAAAACAAACGCAAGTTATATAAGATATATAGAAAACGAAATAATACATATAAAAAACCACTAAACAACACATATAAAAAAAGCCTTTAAAATAAATAATTAGTAAGTATATAAATAAGTACCGTTCAAAAGCCTTTAAAATAAATAATTAGTAAGTATATAAATAAGTACTGTTCATTTAGTTCAATTATTAATAGTACTAGTTACTTTCCATCCGCGCGTTGCGGCGGAACCCAATGACTACAAAAGGCGTGTCAGCAACGGCAAATAGATACCGAATATCAAATCATAAATAAAATGACGTGGTAAGGATAGTCACTCCGTCATAAAAAATCGATTTTAAATAACCTAATATATAATAATAGGACCCACACGTCCTACACGTTGGAAATTCGGTTGTTTTCAGTTCAGTTATTACGGTGCTAACACGTTAAAATATGGATGAGCTCGGTACCGGTAACGGCAGCGAAAGTACCGATCCGAAAAATCATCGAAATTAGGTACCGGCACCGAAAATGCTCGGTACAATACGATATGGTATTTGAAGGTAAAAATCAATAAATACAGGTATGGTGCTAGACCGGTGTCGAACCGAAAATAACGATTCTGAAAACGCCAAAAGGTGGGTACGAAATTGGTACCGAAAATGATTTGGTATAGTAAATTTGGTACCGATACGATACCGGTTCGTTTACAGGATTTGATACGATTTGCTCATCAATATTCTAAATATCCAAGTTAATTTTACATGCTACAATTCATTCATTACAGAAAAAGACAAAAAAGAAAGCAAAATAAGTTGTTGTGTATATAAAACCTCATTCAAACGAAATACAGTTTACTTACTGTGTGTATGAAAAGTAATCTAAACGGTGCAATTACTTGCATTGCTGCGTTGCTACAGGATTTGATGAGCTCGGTACCAACCGGTACCTAAAATACCGTTACCGAAATCCCCAAAAGTGGGTACCGGTACCGAATATACCTAGCATGGTACGGTTCGGTACCGGTCGGTACTGGTACGGCACCGGTATTTGAGGGTAAAAACCGGTGAATACCTGTGCAGAACCGGTACCGAAAATACACCGGTTTAATAAATTTGAGACCGGTACCTATACCCGATACCATTTTATTATCTCTTAATGATGTTACTATTAATTCCATTCTAATTTTAATTTAAAAAATAAATAATCAATCACTGTTCATTGTGTTTCTTTTTTATTATATACTAGTAATAAAAACCGTCGCCGCGTTGCGGCGAACTTCTTTTGTCATTTTGTCTGTGTTTATATGTGTTTGAATCACTACGAGCGCGTTGCACATGGAACCGATGACAAGAATAAAAAGAAAATGCAGAAAAAAAAACACTAAAAAATAACCGAAAGAAAATCAAAAGTTGTGTGGTAATGATGTTGTTCGGTAGAAACCCGTAGTCAGAGATGAGCAAATAGTAATGGGTACTGGTACCGAATTTCCTGAACCGAAAGATCCTAAGTACCAGTTCGGTACCGACTTTTGGCGTTCCTGGTACCGGTTCTCTACCGGTTTTTACCTTCATATACCGGTACCGTAACCGGTATTTTCGGTACCAATACCGATTCAGTATCAGTTGGCACCGAGCTCATCCCTACCCCTGAAACTAAAAAAAAAGTTGTACGACACCGTTGTTGTTCGTACGGTACCCGTGATCAGGGATGAGCAGATGGTACTTGGTAGAAGTACCAAATTTCTCGAACTAAAAAATTATCAAAATCAATCCGGTGTCGACTTTTGGCGTTTTATGTAACTGACTGGTGTTGGTTTTTATCTTCATGTACCGATAACGAACCGGTATTTTCGATACAAGTACCGGTTGACACCAAGCTTATCAAACTTAAATAAAACTATTAAAAAAACTATATATAATATTTAATTACAATATAATATATTAAAAGTACTATTCATTACATTCTCTTTTTAATATATGTATAATACTAAATAGTATACTAAATAATTAGTAAGTATATAAATAAGTACTGTTCATTTAGTTCAATTATTAATAATTAACTAGTGCTATTAAATCCGCGCGTTGCGTCGGAAATTCTCGCGTTGCGCCGTGGGTGGGTATTAGTTCGTTTAACTTCAGCACTGACACTTGTTATAGCAACCAATAGAGAAAAAAAATCATGATATGACCAAAAATATACCAACACAGCGGGAATTTGATCGGTATTGGTTTGTTTTGTTACGCCACCTACACTCGTTACCACAACCCATAGAGAAAAAATCTTTATATGACCAAAAAATACCGACACGTGATTTACATGGATCAAAAACAAACGCAAGTTATATAAGATATATAAAAAAACCACATAATACATATAAAAAACCACTAAACAACACATATAAAAAAACCTTTAAAACAAATAATTACTATTCATTTAGTTAAACAAACGCAAGTTATATAAGATATATAAAAAAACCACATAATACATATAAAAAAAACCACTAAACAACACATATAAAAAAACCTTTAAAACAAATAATTACCATTCATTTAATTGTCTATTAATAGTATACAAATACAAATTACTATTCATTTAGTTTGTCTATTAATAGTATACAAAATTAATAGTATACAATTGGCTATAGTGTGTCATTGGTGCTATTTGTTACGGTTTTACACCCCGCCGCAACGCGGAGAGCTTAATACAATAGGTTATTTATATGGATAAAAGTCATGTAACGTATTAATTATGATACCATTAATTGTATTGAGATTATTTGGTGAATTACTTATTTGTATAAGATAGTAATACAGACTTAAGCGACAAAAACATCTTTAACACATTGTAAATGTGAATCTGATCAACAACATGTCAATTTCGTTGGCCCCGGCGCAACGCACGCGGGTCAATATTCTAGTTTATATTTAATTTTTAAGAACAATTTAAAAAAAATAAATAACAATTTTCTAAAAATAACAATAACAAATTTACGTATAAAACTTTTTGTTAATTTAAACACTATTGTTATGTTATATAAATATAAGTTTTTTAAATAAAATTAAAATGAATCACTATTCGTTCAACTTACTTTTTATCATATATAAATTATGATACCATTAATTGTATTGAGATTATTTGGTGAATTACTTATTTGTATAAGATAGTAATACAGACTTAAGCGACAAAAACATCTTTAACACATTGTAAATGTGAATCTGATCAACAACATGTCAATTTCGTTGGCCCCGGCGCAACGCACGCGGGTCAATATTCTAGTTTATATTTAATTTTTAAGAACAATTTAAAAAAAAATAAATAACAATTTTCTAAAAATAACAATAACAAATTTACGTATAAAACTTTTTGTTAATTTAAACACTATTGTTATGTTATATAAATATAAGTTTTTTAAATAAAAGTAAAATGAATCACTATTCATTCAACTTACTTTTTATCATATATAGATTCAATATTAATATTAATTCAATTATTAATATTAATAGTATATACAATTAAAAACGATATCAAAAGTTTAATATAAATAGAAATTCCCTTTCTATCCTTTTTCTTAACAATAAAAATAATGTATATATCTTTCTTTTATAATGAAAAACCAAGAACATTACCTTCTTATGTAGCTTCTATCTATAAATCAAATTCATTAATTTCACTGTCCCACATCGCCTGGGGAAAATAGCTTATTATTCTTTATAAGTTGCTGATCAAACCAACAAACCGCCGGACTTATTAACGTGAGTCTGTGACCCGAGTGGGGGCATTAAAGTGGGTTCGGAAGGGATTTTGGGAAAGAACAAGCTAATGGAAATTTTACCTGAGTGCAGTCCACATATCATGCACTGCAGGTTGGTCTTTTACTGTCGGGAGGATAACCCAAAAGGTTTGGGAATTTCCATTTACATCCGGCCTAGGTCGAGTGGCGTATGTGCTGACTTAACCAGAGCAGCAAACCGACACTAATGTCTACACGAGATCTGTTAAAGCTCTTGTTGACTTGGCTAAAACGTCCATCGTTTGTGGCCTTGATCAAATCCCAACTCTCAACTTTTTACAAACATTTTCGGAGGCGGAAGCTAAGTTATCCTTGTGGTTTGTGTTAGTGAAAATCCGGAATTCGAACAAGATGAGGACGGTGTTGCCGAGGGAGATAACGGTTTCGGCTCATGTGTGGAACTGTAGCCAGGTCGGGGCGTTGATGGCGGGGGTGTTGCAAGGGGATTTGGTGGGGTTTGGGAAGGCGTTGCCATCGGATATAATAGTTGAGGCGAGGTGTGGGGTGTTGATACCGGGGATGGAAGGGGTTAAGATACTATTAATATTTATAAGCGTTGGTCAAACTTGAACTTTGCTGGACTCTGTTACGATAACAATAACTTTATCTAACAAAATTACACTTTTTTCTACATCATATTTGCTTATTGTTTTTTTTTATATTAAATCCCAAGTGTTTACAATCCCTCATCCCACATCGGCTGGGTTGTAGATACTATTAATATTTATAAGCTTTGGTCAAACTTGAACTTTGCTGGACTCTGTTACGTGAGTCTGTGACCCAAGTGGGGGCAATAAAGTGGGCTGGAAGGACCAATTGAAAGTGGGATTACCATGAAAGTTTAAAGCCACTTGACCTGGGTCTAGTGGCTAAGTGCTGGCTTAACCAGAGCAGCATCGGTTGACTTAAACTAGAGCACAGCTAACATACATACACATACTACACATACATACCCTTCCTTCTCTAGCTATTCTCTTGTGGTCCAGGAACTTCCATAGCTGATCCCCTTTCAATCCCAACTCCCATCTTTTATTAATCCTTAAAAAAATACGCTACTCGGTCATGTTCGCAGGTTGGTGAGTTCAACACGACATGGACTCGAAAATTTGCAACGAATCCGAGTACGTCCCAAATATTCGGGGATCCGACATAAACACAACCCATTTAACCCAACTTTTTTATACTTACAACTTTTATGTCGCTCGTAATTCGAGTTCCAGACAAACGATTCAACTCGGGCTCTTAAAGGTTCGTGGGTTGACATATGAGGATGTCGGCAAAGATCCATGGTGGTGTGTAAACAATTGGCCCGGGCCCGAGTTCAAACCAACTGTGCGCCGGTGGCTGTGCTCTTTGTGAAGAAGCAGGAGCTTCTCGTGAAGACTCGACAACCATTGGGAATATCTGTTTCCATCCGACCAAAGGTCGGGTGGCGTATGTGCTGACTTTAACCAGAGCAGCAACCGACACCATGACTGTTAGGCATGAACCGATAACTTGTGTTGACTTGGCTAGAATGTTCATGGCTCTTGTCCGAGATCAATCCCAACTCCCATCTTTTTACAAACATTTACAGACGGTTAAATCCGATTTTACAATGATGCTGCTGCCAGTCATGTAACCAGTCAATACTTTACCGTCTGTTAGACATTGATGGCGAAGTCGAGCTTCATATTGTGCTTCATATTATTATTCCTTTATTTATAGTTTTTAAATCCCAAGTGATCACCATACCACATCGCCTAGGGAAAACAGATTAATAGTGTTTATAAGTTATAAACCCTGTTTAAACTTCAAAAACCGCTGGACTCATTAACGCGAGTCTATGACCCAAGTGGGGGCATTAAACTGGGTTCGAAGGGAGCCATTGAAAGAGGACTATTATAGAGCCATAGGTTTGTGTCTGGCGCAATAGCAGTACAACACTGCTCTAGGTGTGCTGTGGAAGTAGGTCCATGCTGAGTCATTGGAATGTCTGTTGTGGCTGACCAAGGTCGGGTGGCGTATGTGGCTGACTTAACCAGAACAGCCAACCGACACGCATCTATTGCTAATAAGCATGAACCGATACAACTCTTTCTAGTCCTCGATCAATCCCAACTCCCATTTTTTGTTTAAGTTATTCGTATTTAGTTAACCGATTAAGCATGAATTTCATACTTCACTAGATAACATCGGGTGGTACGCTGTCAATCAATCCCAACCACCATCTTTTTATTTTCAAAAACTTTTCCGACAGTTAACCCGACAACTATGTCTAGCAGCGTCTAAGCATGAATTTCATACTTCACATGTTGCATATCCCTTTGCTATGTAGAAAAAAAAGGTTTCCTTTTGTTATGTTAAAACCTTGGAGGTTATGTTTATGTAGAAAAAAAAGGTTTCTTTTTGTTATGTTATAGAGCAAGATAATATATACTTGTTTTTACTAAAACTTGCAATTAACACACTTAAATAATTTTATAAAACTATTGTAAATAACTACCTAATAGCAACCAATATATATCAAGTACATTAATATAAGAACATGGATTATAGAGAGCAAGAGAGAATAGGAAATTCTTATTCATTGGGTGTGTCAAACTAAATACAAGAAGTCTCTATTTACATTTACAGGGCCATAACATTATTACAAACTAAAAGGTGAAATGAAGAACCAAATGAAAGTTACAATCTAGCATTGATAACCATATTTATTTTCATAACAATCCTCCTTGGCTACAAAAGATCATAAGTCTAACACATTGAATAAATTTTATAAAAAAGTTTACACATCCTCGGTAAGCTAACACTGCTAGGCAGGGGCGGACCTGTAGTGTAAACGGGCGTAGCCCGGGCTACGGCTCAAGTTTTTACCAGTAGTGTAAAAAAAAAATTTCCCGATTTTTATACACAGAACACCCCTGAACAAGTACGAGGACACCCCTAAAAAAATTTGAGATACCCCTGAGTTGAAGGTCTAGTTCCGCCACTGCTGCTAGGTGATGCTAAACAGGTCACGTTTGTGGGTTGGTTAGTCTAATCCGACATGAACTCTGAAGTTTGACACGAACTTGAGTATTCAGGGATTGACACAAACACAACTCATTTAACCTGATTTTTTTATATTTTTTTCGCACACAGTTACTTAAAAAAATTACAATTTTACAATTTTTTTTTTACTCTTGAGACATAATTTTAGTTAAATTAAAAACGATATCAAACGTTTAATATAAATAGAAATTCCCTTTCTATACTTTTTCTTAATAATAAAAATATGTATATATTACATTAACGATCTTTCTTTTATAATGAAAAACCAAGAACAATACCTTCTTATGTAGCTTCTATCTATAAATAAAATTCATTAATTTCACTGTCCCACATCGCCTGGGGAAAATGGCTTATTAGTCTTTATAACTTGCTGATCAAACCAATAAACTGCCGGGCTCATTAACGCGAGTCTGTGACCCGAGTGGGGGCATTAAAGTGGGTTCGGAAGGGGTTTTGAGAAAGAACAAGCTATGGAAATTTTACCCGAGTGCAGTCCTGCAGGCTGGTCTTTTACTGTCGGGAGGATAACCCAAAAGGTTTGGGAATTTCCATTTACATCCGGCCAAGGTCGAGTGGCGTATGTGCTGACTTAACCAGAGCAGCAAACCGACACTAACGTTGACTACACAAGATCTGTTAAGCTCTTGTTGACTTGGCTAAAACGTCCATGGTTTGTGGCCTTGATCAAATCCCAACTCTCAACTTTTTACAAACATTTTCGGAGGTGGAAGCTAAGTTATCCTTGTGGTTTGTGTTAGTGAAAATCCGGATTCGAACAAGATGAGGACGGTGTTGCCGAGGGAGCTAACGGTTTCGGCTCATGTGTGGAACTGTAGCCAGGTCGGGGCGTTGATGGCGGGTGTGTTGCAAGGGGATTTGGCTGTGTTTGGGAAGGCGTTGTCATCAGACATAATAGTTGAGGCGAGGTGTGGGGTGTTGATACCGGGGATGGAAGGGGTTAAGAAGGCGGGGGCGGAAGTTATATAATCATTTTGCGCCTCGTCTAGGAAAAGCTCACCGCTTTTGCGCTTTGAGCCTCGGTTTTAGATCTTGTCGTCTCGGTGTGCTTCTCGCTTTCGAAAACCAAGTCCGTCAACCTGTATGACTCGTTTTGTAATGAACCTGAACACGATCTTTTATCTTTATCCGTGTCAAAGACATCAACCCTACATATAAAACCTTATGAATATCAATTACTTCAGCCCAAGGCAGACCCTTATTCTGCTTTATATTATGTTTATTGCTTTTTAAATCCGAAGTGAGCACCATCCCACATCGCCTGGGGAAAAGAGCTTATTAGTCTTTATAAACTGCCAATGAAACTTCTAAACTGCCGGATTCATTAACGCGAGTCTGTGACCCAAGTGGGGGCATTAAAGTGGGTTCGAAGGGGACTATTGATACCGGACTGGTACCGAGCCAAGGAAAATTTTATTCAAGTAATGACGAGAGGGGTTGTCAATTCATAATTCGACTCGGGCTCTTAAAGGTTCGTGGGTGGCGCGTTATCATATAATACGTCATTGTTCTCAGTTTGTATCTAATGGTGTCGGTAGAGGATCCACGGTGTAAAATAATTTGACCCGGGCTCGAGTTCAAACTAACCGTGCGCTGGTGGCACTCTTCATAAAAAGAAAGCCATTGGAGTATACCCGTTCCATCTGACCTCGGTTGGATGGCGTATGTGCTGACTTAACCAGAGCAGCGTCCGACTACAATACCGACTGTTAAGCATGAGCCGATAACTCGAGTTGTTGTCTTGGCTAAAACGTCCATGGCTCTTGTCCGAGATCAATCCCAACGCCCATCTTTTTACAAACATTTTGGGTTTTAATATAGTTAAACGACGCCGAAAAAATGAACCAAATGAGACACCAATGTTCGGTTACCTTTTCTCATCAGTGGTTTGGTTTCAGTTACACGTATTATGTGAACAAAAAAATACTGATTTAACAGAACAAACCAGTTTAACAAACAGAAAATGACCACAAATTAAAAATTACGGTTAAATCACAAAACCGGTTTGGATCGGTTTTTAACCGGTTTTTGCCAAAAAAAAAACCAATTTTTAACCGGTTCTTTAAAACCGGTTTCGGTTTTTAAACCAGTTGCAAATATCAAGAATAGTAACCGGTCACAAACCGCCGGTTCGGTTCGATCCCCAGTTAAAAAAACAAATTTCGGTTTTTTCCGGTTACAGTTCTAAAACCGGTTTTTTTTACACCTCTAGCTACAGAAGCTTTTATGATTTCACATTTTAAGCAGCAAAGTTTTATTGTTTAACATTTCACACAGCCTATTACTCTATATCTAATCTTTGTCTTTAAGCCTTCAACTTTTAAGAAATGACAAATCTAGCCCCATACTTTCAAATCCTTTCAATTTTCATAAATTACAATTTTACTTGCTAGACTTTCAATTTTTTCACTTCACAGCCAAAAACTAAGTAAATTACACATTCACTTCTAACTTTTGGTAATTAACAACTTTGACCCGCCAACCTCTTCTACTAAATAACTTGACGTCTCATTTTGTTTGAATTGCTTTTACAACTTTAGACGGTAGCGTGTTAACACATTAATATATTTTTTTAATCTATGCCTAACCATATTAATGTCTAAATTACTTTTACAACTTTACATGGTTGCCTAAATTACTGTTACAACTTTACACCGCAACGATCAAGACATACTATATGTTTCTATGTCTAATGACGCTAATATCACGAACACACCATATGTAACAAAGTAAAAAACGTGTAATGTCACGTGTGGGCATCACATGTTAACACACCGGTATTTAATCGGATACGTCGAAACATGTGTATTCATATAGTTCTTTTTTAACGCACCAGTATTAATTTTGTTGGCAATGGAGTTGCATTTAAAGTAGAATGTTTGGAGTAACGTAGGTAATAAAAGTGTTGGTACCGTGCCGCTATCCTAACAAGTGGAACCGATTCCGGTCGAACAACATCAATATTAGTATTCGTTTTTGTGGTTTTAAACTGATGTAAAACATGTGGTGATATTTTTTTGGTCATATCACGACTTCATTTTTTGGTTCTCTTTCGGTTGTCATAGCGAGTGCTGGTGTCATAATAAACCGAACTGATACTGACCGAATTTCCGCCGCTTAGCGCGAAAAGAATCCCACTAGTTTTTAAAATGACTACATATATGTTCCATTCGTATTAAACTCATAATTTAACTACTCGATATAATCAGCATTTTTTATTGAACATATATCAAAAAAACCTTTGCAATTATATTAATTTATTGTTTTTTTCCCACATCGACCAAGGAAAAGATATTATTAATGTTTAAAACCCTTCGGCAAACTACACAACCCGGCTTAGTTACGTGAGTCTATGACCCAATTGGGGGCATTAAAGCGGGTTTAGAAGCGGTTTTGAGAAAGAACAAGCTATCGACACTTTACTCAAGTAAACAAGAGTGGCTTTTGTGGTAAAGGTGTTGTCAACCGATGGATGTGAAGGGGATATCCATTTACATCTGGCCTAAGAGTGGCTTTTGTGGTAAAGGTGTTGTCAACCGATGGATGTGAAGGGGATATCCATTTACATCTGGCCTAGGTCGGGAGGCGTATGCGCTGACTTAACCAGAGCAGCAACCGGCACAATGTGACTGAACTAGGTAACACGAACTGTTGGCTTGGGTAACGCGTCTATGGTTCTTGTCCTTGATCAAAATCCAACTCCCATCTTTTTACATACATTTTTGGTTTTATGTTTTGGAGACCAACATACAGACTAGTGTTGTCCGGCAATAAGATCGTCGTGTATATGGTTCGACACAAAAGCCATCCGGCACAAACGTTCATCCAACATACAGACTAGTGTTGTCCAGTGTATGAATGAGCATTTGGTACCGAGTAGCATACCAGTACCCATGTAAATAGAAATTCCCTTTCTTTTTCTTTTTTTATAAAAAAAATAATGTACATATTACTTTAACAATCGTTTTTTAATGAAAAACTAAGAATGTCACTTTTTTTAATAAAAACTTGTCTATAAATCAAATTCATTGATTTCACTATTTGATATGAGTTCACTTATTTCCTTGATAAAATAGTAGATATGAAAGAGCCAAGCCCTTGTGACATTCTGTAGGAACCGTTCGCGTAAATAAATAAAATAACAAATTTTATTAATACTGATTACAAACAGAAATTAGAAAGACAAAATGATAAATACAAATACAACTGAAAAATAACCAAATACAAGAAAGGGGTAGAAGCAGAATTGACTGAGGCACGTGTTCAACACGCTTCCCTTAAAACAAATTCCGAGTCTCCCAGGAGTACTCGTTTTGTTTCCCAGGGTACAACAGCCGGAGCAGTAGTACTGCCGGAGAAGACCTAGAACCCGAAGGCTACCTTGAAGCGAGCAGGAAGAAGATCAGAAAGTTGTAGAGAATTGTATGCATATGCTGTTGTTGCTGGTGAGTTTCTGCAGTGGGTATGGAGCTGTATTTATACAGCTCCTAAGTCGAAACAGTCAAAAAACGAATTAAAGAGAGGTTTAAATTGCATTAAACGTTTTCAATGCAATTTAATACGTCATTTAATTCTCAGTCAAAGCCCGTTAACTCGTCAGTTACGAAGCTGGACTGAAACTGCTCTGTCATTCAATGCTGGAAGCTTCTGCACGCGCGCAAGCCACACTGGCTCACACCCATGCGCGCGTGCGCCTCACTGACTCAGGTCCATGCGTGCGCCACATCACCTGTGAGACTATACGAGCGCGCCGTATTGGCTCACTCTGGTGCGCCGCGCACGACACAGCAGAACCCATGCACCATGCGCGCAACCGCGCGCGCATGCGCATGACTGCCACGTCATGCGCCGCATCACCTACCACTTGGTCCTTGCAACCCTTGTGCTCCACCACGCGCACGCGGTCAAAAATACAAAGGCGGCTCTCAAGCGGCTCGCGGCGATGCGAGCGTGCGAAGTGCGCCATCAAAGCGCCACATTGCGCCTCATCGCCCACGCCACGCGCGCGAGCGTGTGCGAGTTAGGGTGCTCCGCACCCTTCGCGAGGACACTAGTGTGTGCTTCCATGAAACAATAAGGATGGAGAGTTCCCACTTAAATACCCCTTTAAGTTCCATCTCTCATCCGATGTGGGACAAGGTGCTACTTTCCCTTTTGTTTCAGCATTGAATGTTCCAAACACCCAACTTTGAGCATCGATATCTCATTCATCTTAGCTCCGTTTTGGACGTGGTTTAGTTCGTTGCGAAGCTCTTGCAACATAGAACACAAACCCACAAATAAATATATAAAACCCGCTCATTTTATTATATTTATTTCTAGTCCAAAATAGGAAAAAATCATTTTCCTATATTTGTGAAAAATGCTATTTTCACCTATTTTTCCAACAATCCCCCACATGAAAAATGCTATTTTCATCAAATTTCCAACAATCCCCCACATGTATGGAAATGGATCTTTTCCTTACACTTTTCAACGATAAACTTCGACAGTTGAGTATTGCAAGATAGGTAGGTTTTAACCTTTGAACCTTCTTTTGTGAAGCGCACTTAGCTTACTAGCGGTGTGTAGACGCGATGTCCTTGAACATACCCCCATTTGTGTAAACGACAATACACTTCACACAATACTCTCCCTGGTTTGGCCAACTCCTCATTGTCGTGTCCTATTATGGTCCTGGAACACTAGCCTGGTTCTACGAGAGCTCTAGGATTTGCGCACCCCACAAATCCATTTGAAGCGACCCTACTTCTCTCTAACATAGGTGATTCCTCTGAATCATTAAAAGCATCATGGTTATTTGATTTCCCGAAATCGTTAACCTTGATATGCTTAGCCTCACTTCAATGTCACTGATTGGAATGGACTAGGAAGTATATATAACTCCCTTTTATTTAGTTTGAGGTACTCCCCCACAGTGACTCCGTTTTGGTAATATGATTAAGTTGTCCTATTGAACTTAGATCTTGGGATCTCCAGTCAGCTAAGTTAGGTTTCCCTCATATTCCCATTTACCACGGGCTTTAGTCCCATTCCTCTTGACGACGTTTCTACTAACTCTCTGCTTAAGCCTTTTGTTAACGGGTCCGCAATGTTATCCGTTGATCTCACATAATCAATTGTGATAACACCCGTTGAGAGTAGTTGTCGTATCGTGTTATGTCTACGTCGCATATGCCTTGATCTGCCATTGTACATCAAGCTTTGAGCTCTACCAATCGCTGATTGGCTATCACAATGTACACATATGGCTGGCAAAGGCTTTGGCCATCTTGGAATATCTTCCACGAATTGACGTAGCCATTCCGCCTCCTCGCATGACTTATCCAAGGCGATAAATTCGGATTCCATTGTGGATCTTGCTATCACCGTTTGCTTAGAAGACTTCCAAGCAATAGCAGCTCCTCCAAGTGTAAACACATAACCACTTGTTGATTTGGAATCTTTATTATCCGATATCCAGTTTGCATCAGTGTATCCTTCGATCACTGCTGGTTGTCGGGTATAATGCAGTCCATAATCTCTTGTGTATCTTATGTATTTAAGCACCCTCGTGATAGCTTTCCAATGATCCGCGCACGGATTGTTGGTGTATCTACTTAGCCTACTCACCGCGTAAGCCAAGTCGGGTCTAGTCCATGTCATTAGATACATTAGACTGCCAATAATTCTTGAATACTCTAGCTGAGCAACTCCATCTCCTTTATTTTTCTTGAGATGTTGGGAGGTATCAACTGGAGTTCGAGCTACACTCGTATCTCCCGAGTTGAATTTTTCAAGAATTTTATCCACATAGTGAGATTGACTTAACACAAGACCATCTTGGGTTCTTATGATCTTTACTCCAAGAATCACATCAGCTAAGCCCATGTCTTTCATGTCAAATCTCGCTTTCAACATGCTTTTAGTAGCTTTGATAATTTTATCATTACTCCCAATGATAAGCATATCGTCTACATAAAGGCATAATATCACATAACCTTCATTTGTGTCTTTGAAATAAACACATTTGTCGCACTCATTTATTTTAAAACCATTGTCAATCATGACATGATCAAACTTTTGGTGCCATTGTTTTGGTGCTTGCTTCAAGCCATACAAAGACTTGACGAGTTTACATACTTTACCCTCTTGACCTGGGGCGGAGAAACCTTCAGGTTGCTCCATGTAAATCTCTTCTTCTAAATCGCCATTTAGAAATGCGGTTTTAACATCCATTTGGTGAACTTCCAAATTTCTTAAAGCCGCTATAGCAAGAACCAATCTAATCGAGGTTATGCGCGTCACAGGCGAGTAGGTATCAAAGTAATCTAGACCTTCCTTTTGTCTAAATCCTTTAATCACCAGCCTAGCCTTGTATTTATCAATACTTCCATCAGTTTTCATCTTCCTTTTGAATATCCAACGATATCCAAGTGGTTTGCAACCAGGTGGAAGATCTACTAACTCCCAAGTATGATTTTGCAATATAGAATCTATTTCATTTCTTATTGCTCCTTTCCATTGAGGTCCTTCTGAAGAAGAAACCGCTTCGCGATATGTATTAGGCTCGCCCTCAACCATATAGCTAACGAAGTCTGGACCGAAAGATTTTTCAACCCTTGGCCTTTTGCTTCGCCTAAGGTCACTTTCTTCAACCTCAGGTTGTTCATGTGTCTTATCATGAACTACCTCATCAACTCGTCTAGATGAGCTTTCACCTACTTCAAAATTAGGTGTTGATGACGTTGCATGTGTTTGTCTTCTCAAAGGAAACACATTTTCAAAGTAAGACACAACGTTAGGATTCACCTCCATGATAGTGTTTACGTGTACATCAGGATTCTTGGACTCATGTACAAGAAAGCGATGTGCACTACTTTGATGCGCATACCCAATAAATATGCAATCAACAGTTTTGGGTCCTATCCTAAGAGCCTTAGGAGGTGGTACAATCACCTTTGCTAGGCACCCCCACACTTTCAAGTATTTATATGAAGGCTTTTTCTTTTTCCATAACTCATATGGAGTCTCGTCTCTCTTTTTCAATGGTATCTTGTTCAAAAGATAATTGGCCGAGAGAATGGCCTCCCCCCACATTTCCTGGCTCACCCCAGAACTTATCAACATGGCGTTCATCATTTCTTTCAATGTGCGGTTCTTTCGTTCCGCCACGCCATTTGATTGTGGAGAATAAGGAGGTGTACACTCATGTACAATGCCACTTTTTGCGCATAAATCGGCAAAAGGTGCAACATATTCGCCTCCTCGGTCGCTTCGCAAAGCTTTTATCTTCTTTTGAAGTTGATTCTCAACTTCATTCTTATACAAGATAAATTTACTTATTGCTTCATCTTTACTTTTTAGTAAATATATACATAGCAATATTTAGTACTATCATCAATAAACGTGATGAAGTACTTATTTCCACCTCTTGTGGGTACCGCTTTTAAATCACAAATATCAGTGTGAATTAAATCAAGGGGTTCGGTTATTCGTTCAACCGATTTGGATGATGTTCTTGTAAGTTTGGATTCAACGCATGTTTCACATTTATAGTGTGAATCAATATGGAATGTTGGTATGCAATTTAAATTGATTAAACGGCGTATAGAATTAAAATTAACGTGACCTAATCTACCATGCCATTTATTCGAATCAGAAAACTCAAGCATATAAGTAGAAGTAGTAGCAATTTTATTCATGTTCTTTGTCACAGCCATTACATTCAATTTGAACATACCATTTTGGGCATAGCCCTTACCCACATACATTCCTCGTTTAGTTAGTACAAATTGATCGCTCTCAAAAACTAAACGAAATCCAAACTTGTTAAGCAACCAACCCGAGACTAGATTCTTGCGCAAGTCCGGGACATACAACACGTTGCTTAGAGTGAGCTCCTTCCCCGAAGTCCACTTCAAGATCACCGTTCCTTCACCCATGATGTCAGCGGTGGCTGCATTTCCCATATACAGCTTCTCTTCTCCAGAAAGCGCCTTGAAGGTGGTAAAGAGGCTTTTGTCTGCACAAACGTGACGGGTCGCGCCCGTATCAACCCACCATCCTTTTGGAGTGTTGGTCACAGTATTGACCTCATCCATCATTGCGCTTTTGTCGGAAATCATTGCCACCAAAGGCATTCCGTCTTCATCCACCATGTGCGCACGCTCATGCTTTGGTTTCTTGCATTGGTTAGCCCGATGCCCCGGCTCGTCACAGTTGTAACAAGTCCCTTGGAACGTTGGAGGTTTCTTTTTCACAACCCCTTTCTTCGGTCCAAGTTTGCTAGCCTTTGCTTTCTCCTTGTCCTTCTTCCCCTTACCCTTTGCGCCCTTAGAGGATTGCCCATGCTCAACCAGATTTGCGCTAGCAGAAGTTTGCGCCTGGCTTCCTTTTAGGGCAATTCTATTGCCCTCTTCAATCCGAAGACGAACAATAAGGTCCTCTAAAGTCATCTCCTTTCGTTTGTGTTTAAGATAATTCTTAAAGTCCAACCAACCAGGAGGTAACTTTTCAATCATCGCTGCCACTTGAAATGTCTCGCTAAGTGTCATGCCTTCCGCAAAGATGTCATGTAGTATAATTTGGAATTCTTGGACTTGATTCATAACACTTTTAGAAGCAACCATTTTGAAATCCAAAAAACGGGCTACCACAAATTTCTTTGAGCCAGCATCCTCCATTTTGTACTTCTTGTCCAAGGCATCCCAAAGATCTTTGGAAGTCTTGACATTGTAGTACACATTATACAATGCATCTGAAAGCCCGTTTAACACATAGCCTCGACAAATGAAATCCGAGTGCTTCCAAGCCTCTACCGCGCTCAGAGCCTGAGCGCTGGTCTCCCCTTCCGCAGGTTGGGGAGCGGTTTCACTTAAGAACCTCGCAAGGTTCATGGTGGTCAAGTAGAAGAACATCTTCTGTTGCCACCTTTTGAAGTGGAGACCCGAGAACTTCTCGGGTCGTTCAGCGTGATTGGCCACTGTGGACGCTCCCACAGTGGTGGCGTTTAGAGGGGTTCCCGTCACAACATTTGTGGTGTTGTTAACGTTGACATTTTCGTTCGACATGCTGAAAAAATTAAAATTAAAATTTTTAGTCAAAAAATTATGATTTACGCTCAAACCAGAAGGAAACTATTAAATTTTAATTTTTACCACAAATTAACTGTTTCGGCTTCTAAGTCCAACTTTGAAGACCAAAAAACAGAAAATTTTTAATAGTTTTAGAACTTACTGATTGACTTCTAAGTCCAACTTTGAAGACCAAATCAGAAAGTTTAAGCAAATTTTAGGACAAATTCTGAAGTAATCAAAAAATGTTTTCAACCAAAGTCGCTCCTTTGAAGATGAAAACACAAAAAAAATCTGTTTTTAAAACACAAACTGAGTGAAAGCAAAACTGGTTTGAATCACAAACATAATGGTTTTGATTTTACGAATGGTTTTAAAAATTTGTTTTAAGATTGTAGGAACCGTTCGCGTAAATAAATAAAATAACAAATTTTATTAATACTGATTACAAACAGAAATTAGAAAGACAAAATGATAAATACAAATACAACTGAAAAATAACCAAATACAAGAAAGGTGTAGAAGCAGAATTGACTGAGGCACGTGTTCAACACGCTTCCCTTAAAACAAATTCCGAGTCTCCCAGGAGTACTCGTTTTGTTTCCCAGGGTACAACAGCCGGAGCAGTAGTACTGCCGGAGAAGACCTAGAACCCGAAAGCTACCTTGAAGCGAGCAGGAAGAAGATCAGAAAGTTGTAGAGAATTGTATGCATATGCTGTTGTTGCTGGTGAGTTTCTGCAGTGGGTATGGAGCTGTATTTATACAGCTCCTAAGTCGAAACAGTCAAAAAACGAATTAAAGAGAGGTTTAAATTGCATTAAACGTCTTCAATGCAATTTAATACGTCATTTAATTCTCAGTCAAAGCCCGTTAACTCGTCAGTTACGAAGCTGGACTGAAACTGCTCTGTCATTCAATGCTGGAAGCTTCTGCACGCGCGCGCGCAAGCCACACTGGTGCGCGCGCGCCCAGGTGTGCACGCCATGCGCGGTGCGTCCTCTTGGCTCACACCCATGCGCGCGTGCGCCTCACTGACTCAGGTCCATGCGTGCGTCACGTCACCTGTGAGACTATACGAGCGCGCCACACAGTCGCGCCGTATTGGCTCACTCTGGTGCGCCGCGCACGACACAGCAGAACCCATGCACCATGCGCGCAACCGCGCGCCTCCGTGCCATGTGTACTCGCGCGCGCATGCGCATGATTGCCACGTCATGCGCCGCATCACCTACCACTTGGTCCTTGCAACCCTTGTGCTCCACCACGCGCACGCGGTCAAAAATACAAAGGCGGCTCTCAAGCGCCACATTGCGCCTCATCGCCCACGCCACGCGCGCGCGTGAGCGTGCGCGAGTGCAAGTTACGGTGCTTCGCACCCTTCGCGAGGACACTAGTGTGTGCTTCCATGAAACAATAAGGATGGAGAGTTCCCACTTAAATACCCCTTTAAGTTCCATCTCTCATCCGATGTGGGACAAGGTGCTACTTTCCCTTTTGTTTCAGCATTGAATGTTCCAAACACCCAACTTTGAGCATCGATATCTCATTCATCTTAGCTCCGTTTTGGACGTGGTTTAGTTCGTTGCGAAGCTCTTGCAACATAGAACACAAACCCACAAATAAATATATAAAACCCGCTCATTTTATTATATTTATTTCTAGTCCAAAATAGGAAAAATCATTTTCCTATATTTGTGAAAAATGCTATTTTCACCTATTTTTCCAACACATTCTACTTATTAAAAGCCTGAATCAAGCTGAGCTTAAAAGAGTTCGAACAAACCTAGTCTTAAGCGAGTCTTGGGAGCAAGTAAAAATTTAGGACAAACCTTCATCCGACACAATATATAGACTGTTATGCATGAACCGATAACTCGAGTTGTTGTCTTGGCTAAAACGTCCATGGCTCTTGTCCGATATCAATCCCAACGCCCCGTCTTTTTACAAACGTTTAGCGCAACCCAAATCAACCGTAGTTCAATGTCAGCGGAAAAACCGAACCAGATTAGCTGAACCAACTGAGGAACCGATGTTCGATAACCTATCATTAGTAGTTTGGTTTCCGTTTCATGTATTTATGTGAACAAAAATACTGATTTAACGGAACAAACCAACTTAACCGAACAGAAAATGTCCACAATTAAAAAGAATTCTGCTAACTCACCAACCACCCTTTGAATCATAACCTGTTTGACCAAAAGTTTAACAACTTAAGTGTTTGTTATGGTTTGGTTTATGATAACAAAGTCGACCCACGCTCACCTCTTGTAAAAATGAATAAACATTTTCCTGCGTGTTGGGTTTCAAATACAACATACATTAGACAATATCGCAACCAATGTTTAGCCTTTTTGTTATAATTCTGTATTAAAATATATAAAAGTATCAACATTGCATCAACTTCTAATATTACATGTGTGAAATACTGGCTGGCCCAAAGAATTCGTGTACCCTGTTCGAGCTCGAAAAAATGTGCCCTTAGGCCTTAACAAAATTGGGTATTTGGCTCACTAAAGGTCTAAACCTAATGCCAAAGGGGTTAATAACTAATCTAAACCATAAGAATAGTTTTGTAAGGAAGCCTACGATGTACCCGATTAAAAAAATATTTTACATATACATATCGAGTTTTCCCTCGAAATATCGGGCCCTGGCCGGTGGTCCTCCCCGCCCACCCCCAGGGCCGGCCATGAATGGAAGGCTACACCACCCCCTTGTCTAATCCACCATGGTTTGTATGGATTAAACTATGGCAACGATCATCCTCCTTTCCAATTTTTCAAGAAATCCTTTCCTTTTTCTTTAGATAAAAATAAATTAAAATAAATAAGGAGATAGTGGTTTGGGTCATGACCACACCCTTAGGTTAGTGATTTTGGATGCTGGATTAGAGGTGATTATATGGCGCTGACGTGAAGAGTCATGAGGATCAAGACCACACCCTATAGCCGCCCAATCCTTATTACATCATTTAGAACTACTAGTAGGATATCTGCGCGATGCGGCGGGGGTGACACTTTGCATTGCGGTATTCGTTTCTGGTAGTTTTCTTATTAGTATAATAATTATGATAATATTATTGTTGTAGATATATGTCATAAGTTTACACATATGTAAAGTTTTTTTTTTTAATTAATAATCAAAAGACAAAAAAAAATTTGTTTTTTATAAAAAGTAATAATCTAAAACAAAAAATAAAAGATAAGTTGTTATAATTGTAAAGTATTTTATTTTATTGGTTAAATTATAAAATATAATTTTATTCTTTAAAGTTCATAACTTTTATTAAATATCCACATAATACTCATCCAATACACTTTAAGTTCAAAATTTTCGTTTTTATAAAAATAACAAATAGTATTTGACTCGTAAGTACGTTTTAGAACTCTAACTTAAATTATTAAATTTCGGTTTTTTCAGATATAAAAAATTTTGATTTTTATAAAATTTCAAGAACTGTTTTTATAAAAAATAGGATGCTAAGAGTTTATATATTTATTAACTTTATATCATACTAAGTTCAGATTTTTAGTTCCTAATTAATCTTATCTATATGAGTCTACTTTTAACTTGTAATCCCGAAAATTATGCAACACAATCTACCATGTATTATAATAACCCTCCTGAATATTTTTCTGACACCCTAATATATTTTTAAATACCCCAATATTTCTCTAAATATACCCCGTATGTCAAAACCGGGCCCAAATTATGAAATATCATTAAAAATAAATAAAAAATAAGAAAAATGGGGTTCTGGCGGGCCGCGTAAGCCACCCCTTAAGCTTACGCCGGGCGCGACAGATCATGAACGCAGCGAAACCCTGAGCCGTGTTGAACCTATGCTTGTGACCCGGATCAGCTACCCCGTAGACCCCCTAGTACGCGGGTCGCGTAAGCCTTAAGCTTATCTTACGTGGGCCGCGAGTGACTCGAAGTGAAGCCCTATAAATAGCAGGCAACGGCAGTTCGTTCAAATCGTTCAAAATTACTTTCTCTCTTGAATTTCTTAAAGAATATGCATTATACTCGGGTATAATACCCCCTAATTAACGAAGTTCTGCCCCGATGTAAGTATTATAACCCCGGTTACGTATTAGATACGCTGCCCGATTGATCTAGGGTTCCGTAACGGCTTTCGTGGTTCTGCCCGACGTAGTCGTTGGAATGTCGTCTCGGGGAGAGTATTACTAATGTAAATAAAAGGGTTATTTTACTAACATATGTACATTGTGTAAATTATAGATAATCTTCAGGAAACCTTAGAAGAAACCTAAGTCAGCAATGTGAGTAATCCTTCTTTTGTGTAAATCTTTTTGTGAGTAATCTCCTTTTTGTAAATTGTTTTACAAAACCTTAAATGTTTTACAATGCTATTAAGCAGTGATTGAGTCTTTGTAGTTCTTCAATTACTGCCGGTATGTTGGGGTTTTGTATACAAAATGTGGAACACGTTACCATTGGACAAAGAGTTAGCCAATGTGTAATATGACCCACCAGTCAGGATTGACAATACTGAATGAGTAATTGTGTAGAAATAAACAATGTGATTGCTCTCAATACTGTTAAAGGATAAAATGTTTCTTGATTAAACTGGGATTCACTCACCAGTATTTCCCACTGACAAATCTTTTTAAAACGCGTTTCAGGTAACAAAATGTAAAAGCCAATTAGAAGAAAGCCAGCTGGAGAGCACTGACGGCTTGGAAAAATGTGGCTATAAAAGTTACCTAAAAGACGATGTTTTAAATTCAATAAAATAGGGTTTATCCCTATAAACATGTTGTAATAAGAAACTTGGGTTTTACCCATGTGTTTATTAATATAAAATATGATGGTTTTACTCTGATAAACATTTTCTAACTACGGTCCTGATGAAATTTACGCTGCCAAATTGAATAATGATAAACAAAAATTGATACCACCACAACTGGTCTCGCGGCCGCCCGTTCCCGGGACAGATAGGGGGTGGGGGTTGCGACAGAAGGTGGTATCAGAGCTAAGCCACTGATTCAACCACAGAGGTGTTCTGCTGACACCATTATATTATTTAAATTGTTAGGAAATTAATTATGGAAATACGTGCATATCTGTATTTTATTGTTGTGTGTTATTTGACTATTTGTTAGTTTTCGGTATGAGTGATCAAGGACCCTCAGACGTGTATCGTCAATTGTCCGAGTCACCTAGGCGTGAAGGTACTTCTTCACAGCCAGCCCTCTCTGGGTATGCTGCTGATAATGAAGGAGGGATGTTTATCTTTAAGGCTCAGTCTAAAGAGCTATTCCCTCAGAAAAAGAGAGGATGGTTCAGTAAGGGAGCATTTGAGCGTAGGAAAAGAATGCGAAAGTGGCAACAGCAAAGAGTCCTAGCAGCCGCTAAGCGAGAGTCAGATGCCTATACACAGGATATGCTTAATAGAAGCCTAGCTAATTTCCATATCCTAGCATCAACTACTGCTGACCCAAACCTGGAACAACTAGTAGCCCCACAACCCTTACCTTTATTCCCTACTCAGCCGATGGAGATAGAAGAAAACCCTGAAAATCAAGTAGAAATGCATGATTTCAACCCTGAGGAGATACCTAGGATACCAGCCCCTAATCCCTTAGACCCGGACTATGATCCATGGTTCGATGATCATAGGGATTATGTGCCGCGCTACCACTTAAACGACGAACCCATGCCGAACTTAGCAGCCTATCCTGGTCTGGACCCTCTAGATCCCTACTACGACATTGATGAATACATTAGGGAGATATTAGAGAATCCTTACCCTCAGGAGAATCCCATACCCCAGTACCCGGACCCAGTACTAGCACCTACACCCCCAATGAGGATGAGGCAGGTAGGAGAGCGACTCGTCTGGAAGTACGACGAGCGCAATATGGATTACTGGATGAACCTAGACTAGTAATGTGATAGTGGAGTTGGTAATAATAATAATAATAATAATAATAATAATAATAATAATGAAAAAAAATCTAATAATATATGTGTAATAATAATAATAAATGTTGTAGTATAGACCACTTTGTGGTTAGCGATGCATAGTAGTATTGTATTGTAATTTTTAAATTTCTAGTATTAGTGTGTATTTGACGCATACTATAATAGAAAGAGTAAAGTCGCAATGATCGACGCTTTTGGTTAATATATGTGTTGTGTGGGTGTTGCCTAAATTATTAATTATTTTGTGATATTAATAATTGATAAATGTTTAAAATCCAGATGGACGACGAGGTAAACCAGGAAAACCATAATAACGATAACCAGAGTAACATTAACTTGGTTAATGAGAATCCGAACAACAACAATAATAATGGAAACCAAGTGGATAACAGTGCCATGCAGCATATAGTGGCACAAGGGATAATAGATGCAATGCCATATATTATCAAAACAGTTAGGGAAGCCGAAAATAAAAGTAAACATGATAGTAAGCGACCCTCCGAACCTGAAAACAGCGTGAACAATGGACCCGTACTTCAAATGCCCATTCCCAAAAGAAGGAGAACCGTGTCTTACGGTTGTTCTTATAAAGAATTTTGGTCTTGTAAACCAATGGAATTCTCGGGCAATGAAGGGGCCGTTGCATCTCTACGCTGGATAGAAAAGACTGGGGCGGTCTTAAGAATAAGTAAATGTGCTGAAGAAGATAAGATAATGTTTGCTTCAAATCTGTTTAAGAATTCAGCATTAGAATGGTGGAACACTATCCTCCAGTCAAGGGGAAGTGATAGAACTTACAATATGGGATGGGAAGAATTTAAAAACATATAGAAAGGAAATTATGCCCTCCTAATGAAAAGAACAGATAGCAAACAAATTCCTAAATCTTAGGATGATTGGGGTAGATAGTAAGGGTTATACCACATTATTTGTCACGGCCCCAGCCCCGATTTGACCCGGTCAGGAGCCGCGGGACAGGAACCCGTGGTATTTATTAATTGATGCGACAGCGGAAGATTTAACAGGATCTTTTAAAAACTTGTAATGCCCGATTATTTTATTTCATAATTCGGGATAAACCCCGTAATTTACAATAGAGGAATTTTACTAGAAAATTCCCTGATTTATTAAAACATGTTTATTCATTTTAACTGAGCCACCTCTTCAAGCTTGTTAGTGCTCCGTAGCACGTTTTTATTGATTTACAGCAGGTCGCCTGAAACATCTTTTAAAAATATTTTTGTCAGCGGGGAAATACTGGTGAATCATTCATTTTGACAAAATGACACATAGTTATAATTTACAGTATAAGAGCGATTACAATGGCTTCTATCTTATTTTTATCTGGCGCCGTGTCACTTGGTGACGATGGTCATACCACTATTGGGTCTTTCCCCAAGTAGTGACGTTTATCACTGTTAGGATTTATTAGCCTAACCGTGAGAAATTAGTAATGTGCACAATACCCCACAAGCCAGTGATTTAAGATAACCACGACTTAATCCCTGTAATTATAGCATTTGAAAATGGAGTATTGTAAAATACTTTTGATAAAAGAGAATGACTCACATTGCAAGTTTAACGGGCAAAGTTTTAGCCTACTGATTATCCTGGTAACCTAATTCAAATAACAATGCGCACGAAAACTAGGTTAGTAACTTTAATCCAACTTTTTACGAGAACTCACGAGATCAAAACCTTCACAATGAATGACAAAGTGCGATACTTAAACATTCATCGAATTCACGACGAATGACAAAGTATAAACCTAATTTGAGCAGCACTTAAACATTCATCGGATAGTTTTAATCGATCGGACATTGAATCGTAGTAGCGATCGAGTTATTACCCTGTTGTCGAGGCAGCGTTTCGTATTTGTGGGTGTTTTTGTAGTAAACAGGCAATATCTCAGCGTACAATTTGAGTTTTTACGTCGAACAAGTGCCAGAGTTCGATTGCCAACCCCCTCTATTTATACCTGGAAAACAGTCCCCTTGCGTGGCGCGAGGGGCACCACCTTAGCATAGGGTAGCCCCGTGTCCTGGTAGCTTGGGTGAGTTGGTCGTTCGTTCAATTTCGTTTTACACATAAAATTGTGTTGATAATATCAACTTGGGTTTACCCCCCCCCCTCCCCGAGTTTTAGGGGCCCTGATCCTGATTCCAACTGTTCTGAAAATTTTAGGGTTTATGCAGGATCACTTGGGGGTCTTAATTAGAGTTTCCTATTGGACAAAATATAATAAGAAATAATAGTTTTGGTGAGAGTTGTTACATCCTCCCCACCTTAATAAAAATCTCGTCCTCGAGATTTACTGGAACATGTAGGGATATTTTCGCTTCATCTCCGATTCCAGCTCCCAAGTGTATTCAGGTCCTCTCTTTGAATCCCATTTGACTTTGACCAGCACTAGTCGTTTGTGTTTGAGAAACTTGACCTTTCTGTCTTCTATTTGTAATGGCTTCTCAACAAATTTTAATTTTTCATTTACCTCTACATCTTGAAGAGGTACTGCCAGGGATTCGTCAGATAGACATTTCTTAAGATTGGATACATGAAATACGTCATGTACTCCAGCTAGCTCTTCTGGTAGTTGTAAGTGATAAGTAACTGGTCCTATTCGCCGGATTATTGGGAATGGTCCTACGTACCTCGGACTTAGCTTTCCCTTCTTTCCGAACCGTACTACTCCTTTCCAAGGAGAAACCTTTAAAAGTACCTTATCTCCAACTTGAAATTCCAGTGGCTTGTGTCGATTGTTTGCATAACTCTTCTGGCGATCTCGAGCCATCTTTAGTCTTTCCTTGATCTGAGTGATCTTATCGGTAGTTTCTTGTACAATTTCAGGACCTGATAATTGACTTTCTCCTATTTCTGCCCAGCAAACTGGAGTTCTGCACTTTCGTCCATATAGTGCTTCGAATGGGACAGCTTCAATGCTTGAATGATAACTATTTTTATAGGAGAATTCAATTAAAGGCAGGTGGTCATCCCAGTTTCCACCAAAATCTATCACACATGCCCAGAGCATGTCTTCCAGGGTTTGTATCGTCCTTTCACTTTGCCCGTCTGTTTGAGGATGATATGCCGTACTTAAATTTAGTCGGGTTCCCATTGCTTCCTGGAAACTTGTCCAGAAATGGGAAGTGAAACGACTATCCCTATCTGATACAATGGAGAGTGGAATTACATGTAAGGATACTACTTCGTCTACATACAACTTGGCTAACCTTTCCATGCTAAAGGTTTCCTTCATGGGTAGAAAATGAGCTGATTTGGTTAATCAATCCACAATTACCCAAATCGCATCATTACCTTTTCTGGTTTTGGGTAACTTAGTAACAAATTCCATTGTTATGAGTTCCCATTTCCATACAGGCATTTCTAATTGTTGTAGTAGACCTGAAGGTTTCTGGTGTTCTACCTTAACTTGTGAACAAGTAAGACACTTAGAAACATATCTAGCTATGTCCTTTTTCATTCCTATCCACCGGAAATTATTTCTTAAATCTTGGTACATTTTATTGTTTCCTGGATGCATGGTATACCTAGATTTATGAGCTTCTTCTAAAATCTTATTTCTTAATTCTCCTTGCTTAGGTACCCAAATTCTTTTCTTATGGAATCTCCAAATTCCATCAGTTCCTTGTTCCAATTCCTTTATTCTTCCTTTCATTCCTTCAGCATCATCCTTGATTGCTGTTTCCTGGACATTTCTCAGTTGTTCTATTAAATCTAACTGTAGATTTAATCTAAGAGCACGAACTCGTCGTTGTTTCTCATGATACTTACGACTTAAGGCATCTGCAACTACGTTTGCCTTTCCTTCGTGATATTGGATATCACAGTCGTAGTCACTTATGATTTCCATCCATCTCCTTTGCCTCATGTTCAATTCTTTTTGCACAAATATGTACCTTAAACTTTTGTGATCCGCATAGACAGTAAACTTACTTCCATACAGATAATGTCTCCAAATTTTAAGGGAAAAAAATATGGCTCCTAACTGTAGGTCATGAGTCGTATAGTTTTCCTCGTGCTTTTTCAATTGTCTTGAGGCATACGCAATTACCTTCTTGCGTTGCATCAGCACACATCCTAATCCTAGTTTAGAAGCATCGCAGTAAACTTCAAAATCTTCTGTTCCTTCTGGTAAGGCTAGAATTGGGGCGTTTGTTAACTTTTACTTTAAAATCTTAAAGGCTTCTTCTTGTTTAGTTCCCCATTCAAACTTAACTGATTTACAGATTAGCTTAGTTAATGGTACAGCTATCTTGGAAAAATCCTTAATAAACCATCTATAGTATCCGGCTAACCCTAGAAAACTTCTAATTTCCATGGCTGATTGCGGAACTTTCCATTTGGTGATTGCTTCTATCTTAGCAGGATCTACGTAAATACCCTCGTGATTCACCATGTGACCTAAAAACTGCACTTCCTGTAGCCAAAATTCACACTTCGAGAATTTGGCATAAAGCTTTTCTTTTCTTAACAAAGTTAAGAGTGCATGTAAGTGCTGATAGTGTTCATCCTGGCTTTTGGAATAAATAAGTATATCATCGATGAAAACAATTACAAATTTATCCAAATACGGTTTACAGATCCTATTCATCATGTCCATGAATGCTGCAGGTGCATTCGTTAGTCCGAAGGGCATGACTGTAAACTCGTAATGACCATACCTAGTTCTGAAAGCAGTTTTAGGTATGTCTTCTTCTTGTACCTTCAATTGATGATATCCAAAGCGTAAATCTATCTTAGAAAAATATCTAGCTCCTTGGAGTTGATAAAAAAGATCATCAATCCTAGGTAATGGGTATCGATTCTTAATTGTAACCTTATTCAGTTCTCTATAATCGATACACATTTGCATCGAACCATCCTTTCTCTTTACAAACAACACTGGAGCTCCCCATGGGGATGAACTAGGTTGTATAAATCCTTTACTTAGTAATTCATCTAATTGTTTCTTCAATTCTAGCATTTCAGTGGGTGCTAACCGATAAGGTGCCTTAGTGATCGGTGTAGTTCCCGGAATTAGATGAATCCTAAATTCTACTTCCCTGTCGGGTGGTAATCCAGGTAGTTCTTCTGGAAAGACATCTGGGTATTCTGATACTACCGGAATTTCCTTAAGTTCCTTACCTTTCGTGTTAATGATTACTGAAATCATATACACTACTCCTTGCTTTCGTTCATAACTAGCAACTTTCATTACTGAAATGAACTTCATGGGTTTTCGCGGCCTGTCCCCTGTAATCATAATTACTTTTTCGGTGGGTGTATGAATTTCTATGGAGTTCTTATCACATAGAATTCGAGCATGATTAGCTACTAACCAATCCATTCCTAATACGACGTCGAATCCTGCTAAATTCATAGGTAACAGATTTGCAGAGAATTTATGACCTGAAAGTTCTATATTTGCTTTCTGCAAAACTGTATTTAGGTTAACCGAATTCCCGTCGGCTGTTTCTACCGTAAAAATTTGCCTAAGGTTGGTTAGAGGTAAATTAAGAGCTTGACAGAATGAAGTATTTATAAAACTTTGGTTTGCACCAGAGTCAAATAATACTTTTGCATAGACGTTGTGAACTAGGAACGTACCAGCTATTACACCAGGAATCAATTCAGCTTCCTGCGTGGTCAATTGGAAGGCTCTTACGTTCTTCTTTGTAGTTCCTTCTGCAGGTTTGGCTTTGTTGTCAGCTGGTTTGACCAGTTTCGGGCAGTCTGGCCTAAAATGTCCAGCTTCTCCACAGTTGTAGCAAACTGTTGCTTTCTTCTTTCTGCAATCTTCTTCTTGATGTCCTGGAATTTTGCAAAAATTGCAATACACCTTGCATCTTCCAAAATGCTTTCTTTTGAAGGAATTGCAAAATGGAACAGTGGAAGATTGTCCGGTTCCCTTTTTCCTGAAACTACTACGGTTACCCACACGGAATCCTTGGGTAATCTTTTGGGCTACTTCCTTTTTTCGATTTTCTTCACTTGTGTGTACCAATTCATTAGTTAGAGTGTTAGCTAATTCTACCACATCGTCAATAGTGCGAGGTCTCGCAGCTTTAACGATATTATGGATTTCACCAATCAATCCCCAAATATAGCGGGAAATGAGCACCGGTTCTGGCGCAGCCAGGGTTGGTACCACTCTCGCATACTCGAAGAATGTCGAAGTATATCCTCGACAATCTACACCCATCATCCGATGGTTCAGGAACTTATTTGCCATTTGTTCCTTTTCATATTCGGGACAAAATTTTCTTTCCATTATCTGCTTAAATTCTTCCCAACTCATGGCATAGGCCATATTTCTTCCTTTGGCTTGAAGTACCGTATTCCACACCCTTCTTTAAAAAGATGTGACGCATACATGACCTTGTCTTCCTCAGCGCATTTACTTATCATAATTACTGCTTCGGTTTTCTCCAACCAACGCAGTGCCGCAGTCGCCCCTTCATTGCCTGCAAATTCAGCTGGTTTACAAGCAAGAAATTCCTTGTAGGTGCAACCAGGCGTTGCAACTTTCATTCTTTTGAGAATTGGGGCTTGCCGTATCTCATTATCGTTGTTAGTATGATTGCCACCTCCGTTTACACTATTACTGAAATTATCTTCATGAGTACGTTTGCTAGGAATAATTTGTTGAGGTTCAACAGGTTTCTGGGCAGCAGCAAGGATTGCGGGAATAGCATTGGCTATTCCTTGAGCAACAATATTCTCGATATCTTGCCTATTGAGGAAGTGATCCTCATTATTCTGCTCAGACTGGTTAACTTCGTTAACTGGTTCATTACTAGCATGTTCCATCTGGTAATTTAATATATATAAGTAATTGGCAGAAATTTATCACCAACCAAATATAACAAAACAATCACACATACTCATAACACACGTATAGCCAAAATTGTCGATCTCTCGACTTCCATTTTTATAGATTATATTATGCGTTCATACACACTTGTTATCTTACAGAAGTTTTATTTTTAGGTTATTTTATAGGATTATATTTTACTACTATTATTATTATACAATCACAGTTTTCACAACCACACTATCTTTTGTCAGCTGGCTCTTAGAAGCGACGTTCCCTCTCGTCATACTTCTAGGAGATCTGTTCTCCCACCTCCCGAATCCTATTTCCTGCATTCATCAGCTCTTCGCCAAAATGGCGGAGTTCTGCTAAGTTTTCATTGCTCATTGGTGGGTTTGGTGCAGGTTCTGGGTCGAACTGAGGGAAAAAGGTATAAGGATTATTAAGGAGGTTTTGAAACTGCCAGTCGTTAGTCCACCACTCGTCCATTTCTCCTAGAGGTTGGGTGTGGATCAGGGGGTCTGGAATGGCTGGTTCTAAGTTTATTGGAAGTTGGGTTTCAGCAGGATAAGGGTAGAGGTTATTATTGATAGGCCTAAGAATATCGCAGCTTGCCAGTATGCGATCCAATTCCTCCTGCAGTGGCAATTCCTCCACTTGCATCGAACTTTCCCCAATTTCCATTTCTGTTTGCCTAGAACCTTCCCCGATCTCAATTCCTTTTCCTTTATCTATGGGATTCTCTATTTTGGGAACTTTCCTAGTTGCTGGTTTCCTCCTGCGTACACGCCTCCAGCCTACAAATCTTCTCCTTTTCTTAGGCTTTAGTTTCTCCGGAGGTGGAGCTTGAAATTCCATAGGCTCCTCTACATCGGGTAAGTAACCAGTAAAGTCTTTGGAAACTTCCACTTTCACGGGATAGAGATTGAGATTCTGAAGGGCTTCAGATAACTCATTCATGCTGTTTAGCATATATGCAAAAATGCACACAAAATGCCAAGTTAAAATTTTATAATAAAATTTCACAGATAAATATTCAAGTATTATTGCATACCGTGTGACTAATTTAATACAAAGGACAACTGAAAATTAAAACATGCTAGGGTTTATTGTAACTTATTTATTTATTGGGTAAAATTTTCTTGAGAGTTTCTTGGATTGTAGATGATATGGGTGCTAATACTGGGTCAGGGTATTTTAAAATTTTGCATTTACTGCTACAGTGGCTAACATATAGAGGTCTGCCAATTTTGCATCTAATTCGTCTTCCCATGGTGGGTTATTTCCTATTTCATGTGTCTCCTTAGGCATCATTACTTCTTTTGGTTGTGGCTTCTTTATTTTCTCTTGACTTTTTCTAATAATCCGACTTCTTTTCTTAGGAAAAAGTGGTTTCTCAAACTGTTCCTTACGGACAAATATTCCTTCCTCAATATCTGTTGGGTATTTTGAGGATGAAGTTCCTTTTTCTTTCGGGGAAGTATTTAATTTATGATAGATGTCCGAAAGTCTTTGTTTACCCATACTGTAAACAAATATTCAAATAATAAAACACGTAACCACAAAATGGCAATTAGTAAAATTAAGTATTTTTCTAAATACTTAATTGGCTTAAATCAGTGGCTCTGATACCACATTTTCCTGTCACGGCCCCAGCCCCGGTTTGACCCGGTCAGGAGCTGCGGGACAGGAACCCGTGGTATTTATTAATTGATGCGACAGCGGAAGATTTAACAGGATCTTTTAAAAACTTGTAATGCCCGATTATTTTATTTCATAATTCGGGATAAACCCCGTAATTTACAATAGAGGAATTTTACTAGGAAATTCCCTGATTTATTAAAATATGTTTATTCATTTTAACTGAGCCACCTCTTCAAGCTTGTTAGTGCTCCGTAGCACGTTTTTATTGATTTACAGCAGGTCGCCTGAAACATGTTTTAAAAATATTTTTGTCAGCGGGGAAATACTGGTGAATCATTCATTTTGACAAAATGACACATAGTTATAATTTACAGTATAAGAGCGATTACAATGGCTTCTATCTTATTTTTATCTGGCGCCGTGTCACCTGGTGACGATGGTCATACCACTATTGGGTCTTTCCCCAAGTAGTGACGTTTATCACTGTTAGGATTTATTAGTCTAACCGTGAGAAATTAGTAATGTGCACAATACCCCACTAGCCAGTGATTTAAGATAACCACGACTTAATCCCTGTAATTATAGCATTTGAAAATGGAGTATTGTAAAATACTTTTGATAAAAGAGAATGACTCACATTGCAAGTTTAACGGGCAAAGTTTTAGCCTACTGATTATCCTGGTAACCTAATTCAAATAACAATGCACACGAAAACTAGGTTAGTAACTTTAATCCAACTTTTTACGATAACTCACGAGATCAAAACCTTCACAATGAATGACAAAGTGCGATACTTAAACATTCATCGAATTCACGACGAATGACAAAGTATAAACCTAATTTGAGCAGCACTTAAACATTCATCGGATAGTTTTAATCGATCGGACATTGAATCGTAGTAGCGATCGAGTTATTACCCTGTTGTCGAGGCAGCGTTTCGTGTTTGTGGGTGTTTTTGAAGTAAACAGGCAATATCTCAGCGTACAATTTGAGTTTTTACATCGAACAAGTGCCAGAATTCGATTGCCAACCCCCTCTATTTATACCTGGAAAACAGTCCCCTCGCGTGGCGCGAGGGGCTATCGCGTGGCGCGAGGGGCACCACCCTAGCATAGGGTATCCCCGTGTCCTGGTAGCTTGGGTGAGTTGGTCGTTCATTCAATTTCGTTTTACACGTAAAACTGTGTTGATAATATCAACTGGGGTTTACCCCCCCCCCCCCCCGAGTTTTAGGGGCCCTGATCCTGATTCCAATTGTTCTGAAAATTTTAGGGTTTATGCAGGATCACTTGGGGGTCTTAATTAGAGTTTCCTATTGGACAAAATATAATAAGAAATAATAGTTTTGGTGAGAGTTGTTACATTATTCTTTGAATATGCTAGAATAGTACCAACCCTTGCTTCACCTGAACCCGTATTAATCTCCCGTTACATCATGGGATTAATTGGGGAGATTAGACATATAGTCAAGGCAGCTAGACCTCAAACCATAGAAGAAGCTGTAGAACTAGCCAACACCTTGACAGATGAGTTAGTCCGTACGCGAGAAGAGGATCAAAGGTGGAACCTAACCCAGAAGCTGACCCGAGAATTCCATTCTGGAAATTCTAACCGTGGGAAAAATGTAGGTTCTACCTCTGCACCCTACTGTAGGTATTGCAAAAGAAAGCATTCAGGAAGATGCTCCATTTACTGTAATTTTTGCAAAATATTTGGACACAAGGAGGAAGACTGCAGGAAGAAGCCTAACAATAGGATATGCTATAACTGAGGAGAACAAGGTCATATCAAGCCTAACTGTCCAAAGATAGCTCCAGCTGCAAACCCCAAGAACACTAAAAATGCTAGAGCATTTGTTCTGGCTGCAGAAGAAGTAAAGACGATCCCGGATGTGATCACGGGTACGTTTTTAGTTAATGATGTTTTTGCTAAACTATTATTTGACTCTGGTGCGAACCAAAGTTTTATTAATACTTCATTTTACAAACTTCTTAATCAATCATTAACTAAACTCCTACAAAAATGTCTAGTAGAGACAACAAATGGTGAAACCATTAAGATTTCTGAAATCTTGCAGGGAGCAAGAGTAGAAATTTTAAATCAGAAATTTATTGCAAACCTTTACCCAATGAATCTGGCAAGATTTGATGTTGTATTAGGAATGGATTGGTTAATAGACAATAAAGCCAGTATTTTATGTGATCAAAAGTCAATTCAAGTAAATTCACCAAGGGGTGAAAAGATCACAATTAAAGGAAATAAGCTCTCTAAATCAACAAAATTCATCTCTGTGATGAAAAATGCAAGTTATATAAGGAAAGGATCCTTAGTGTATTTGATTTCTATAATCACTAACACTAAAGGAAAAGAATTAAAGGATATTCCAGTAGTATCCCAGTTTTCAGATGTATTTCCAGAAGAGCTACCAGGACAACCTCCAGACAGAGAAGTTGAATTCAGAATTCATTTGATACCAGGAACCGCTCTAATTGCCAAAGCACCTTACGGATTGGCACCCGCAGAAATGCAGGAACTAAAGAAACAATTAGACGAATTGTTGCAGAAAGGATTCATACAGCCAAGTTCATCACCCTGGGGAACATCGATTTTATTCGTTAAAAAGAAGGACAGATCAATGCGTATGTGCATTGACTACCGTGAATTGAACAAAGTCACGATTAAGAATCGGTATCCAATACCAAGAATCGATGATCTGTTTAATCAATTGCAAGGAGCACGATTTTTCTCAAAAATCGATTTAAGGTCAGGATATCATCAATTAAAGGTACAGGAATAGGACATTCCTAAAACCGCATTTAGAACTAGGTATGGCCATTATGAATTTACTGTCATGCCATTTGGTTTAACCAATGCCCCAGCCGCATTTATGGACATGATGAACCGAATATGTAAGCCATATTTGGATAAATTCATAATTGTTTTTATTGATGATATTCTCATCTATTCTAAAAGTAAGGAAGAACATACAGCCCATCTGCACGCACTTTTAAGTTTATTGAGAAAAGAAAAGCTTTATGCTAAGTTTTCAAAGTGTGAGTTTTGGTTAGAACAGGTACAATTTCTTGGACATTTAGTCAATCATGAAGGAATTCATGTAGATCCCACCAAGATCGAAGCGATAACCAAATGGAAAACCCCTGAGTCACCAACTGAGGTTAGAAGTTTCTTAGGATTAGCCGGTTATTATAGAAGATTTATTCGTGATTTTTCTAGAATACCATTCCCTTAACTACGTTAACTTGTAAATCTGTTAAGTTTGAATGGGGACCAAAACAAGAAGAAGCCTTTAGAATTCTTAAGCAAAGATTAACCCATGCACCCATACTAGCGTTACCAGAAGGAACTGAAGATTTTGTAATCTTTTGTGACGCTTCCAAACTAGGTTATGGATGTGTGTTAATGCAACGTCAAAAGGTTATAGCTTATGCCTCTAGACAACTTAAGAATCATGAAGAGAATTATTCAACCCATGATATAGAGTTAGGAGCTATAATTTTTGCCCTTAAAATTTGGAGACATTACCTATACGGTAGTAAGTTTACCATATTCACCGACCATAAGAGTTTAAGGTATGTTTTTGGGCAAAAAGAATTGAATATGAGATAAAGACGCTGGATGGAAATGCTTAGTGATTATGATTGTGATATCCAGTATCATGCAGGAAAGGCAAATGTAGTTGCTGATGCTTTAAGTCGAAAGTACCATGAAAAGCCAAAAAGAGTACGTTCTCTTAAGTTAAATCTGCAAATAGATTTAAATGACCAGATTAGAAAAGCACAAGAATCAGTAATCAAGGATGATACTGAAAAATTGAAAGGGATGATTAAAGAATTAGAACAAGGAACAGATGGAATTTGGAGATTCCATAAGAAAAGAGTGTGGATACCTAAATTAGGAAACCTACGTCACCGTATATTAGAAGAAGCCCATAAGTCTAAGTATACGATGCATCTTGGAAGTAATAAGATGTATCAGGACTTAAGGAAAAAATTTTGGTGGATAGGAATGAAAAAGGATATAGCGGCATATGTTGCAAAGTGTTTAACTTGTTCACAAGTTAAAGCTGAACATCAGAAACCTTCAGGTTTATTACAACAATTAGAAATGCCTGTATGGAAATGGGAATTAATAACAATGGATTTTGTTACTAAATTACCCAAAACAAGAAAAGGTAATGATACAATCTGGGTGATTGTAGACAAGCTAACCAAGTCAGCTCATTTCCTACCAATGAAAGAAACTTTCAGTATGGAACAGTTAGCTAAATTATATGTAAATGAAATAGTTTCATTGCATGGAATTCCTCTATCAATTGTTTCTGACAGAGATAGTCGTTTTACCTGTCGCAACCCCCGATCCCTGATCCCCGGGAACGGGCGGACGCGATCACAGAGTTTCGGTGGTATCAGATTATTTAATCTTGAAGCGGAATTTACATCAGGACCGTAGTTAGGAAATGTTTATCAAAGTAAAACCACCTCATTTAATATTAATAATCACATGGGTAAAACCCAAGTTTCTTATTACAATACATTTATAGGGATAAACCCTATTTTATTGAATTTTAAAACATCGTTTATTTGGTAACTTTTATAGCCACATTTTCCCAAGCCTTCAGTGCTCTCCAGCTGGCTTTTTACTAATTGGCTGTCACATTGGGTTACCTGAAACGTGTTTTAAAAACATTTGTCAGTCGGAAATACTGGTGAGTGAATCCCAGTTTAATCAAGTTTAAATAAAAAGTCATAGTGAACAGTATCGAGAGCGATCACATTGTTTATGTCTACACAATTACTCCATTAGTACTGTCAACCCTGACTAGTGGGTCATATTACCCATTGGCTAACTCATTGTCCAATGGTAACGTATTGTCATCCTCGACTTACTACTCACAGTGTAGTACATTTTGTATACAAAACCCCAACATACCGGCAGTAATTGAAGAACTACAAAGACTCAATCACTGCTAAATTTCATAGTAAAACATTTAAGGTTTGGTAAAACATTACCAAAAAGTTTAACAAAAAGAGGATAAACTCACATTGCTATCTTAGGCTTCTCGTAAGGGTTTCCTGGATATAATATATAATTTATACAAATGTACATTGGTTAGTATCATAACCCTTTGAAATTATTAATGATACCCTCCCCGAGACGGCATTCCAACAACTACGTCGGGCAGAACCACGACAGTTGTTACGGAACCCTAAATCAACCGGGCAGTGTAACTATTACGAAACTGGGGTTATAATACTTACAACGGAGCAAAACCTCGCTAATTAGGGGTATAATACCCGACTATAATTCCTCTTCTACAGAAATTGTGATTTAGAATTTGAGAATGAGCGACGGAAACCGAAAACTGATGCGTTCTATTTATAGTGCTGGATTCTGGTCTCCACGCGGCCCGCGTAAAGCATATGCCAGGGTTACGCGGCCCGCGTCAACCCTGGTCAACATGTAGCTTAGCCCGGTCACCAAGTAGACCCGCCACGATGTCGACACGTGTCGGCCTGGGATGTCTCCGCGTTTCATGATCTCTCGCGGCCCACGTCAAAGTAAGCTTAAGCTTACGTGGCCCGCTTGAACTAAAGAAATCAGCGGAGTCAGTTCCAGCATTGATACCGCCCGCGTGAGATGTTGGGGTGGGTCTACGCGGCCCGCCTCAACTCCATTTTTCTTATTTCTAATTTATTTTATATGTTATAATCTATTTCGGGCTCGGTTTTCACATACGGGGTGTAATATAAGACATATTGGGATATTTTAAGATATAATAGGGTGTCGTAAAATATTATGAAAGTGTTGGTTTTACCGAGGGTTTTTACATCCTCCCCACCTTATTTTAGAGCTCGTCCTCGAGATCTATTGAAACAAATGCGAATATTTCCTTTGCATCTCTGATTCAAGCTCCCATGTGTACTCTGGTCCTCTTTTGGAGTCCCACTTTACTTTGACTAGAACTAGTCTTTTATGCTTGAGATTCTTGACTTTCATGTCTTCAATCTGTAGAGGTCTTTCTACAAACTTGAGTTGTTCATTTACCTCTATATCCTTAAGAGGTACTATCAGTGATTCATCAGCTAAACACTTTTTAAGATTTGATACATGAAACACATCATGTATTCCTGCCATTTCCTCTGGCAGTTGTAGCTGATAGGCTACAGGTCCGATTCTTCTAATAATCTTAAAAGGTCCAACATATCTGGGACTTAACTTCCCTCGTTTGATGAATCTTACTACTCCTTTCCAAGGAGAGACTTTCAATAATACTTTATCTCCTACTTGAAACTCCAATGGCTTGCGTCGGTTATTAGCATAACTCTTTTGTCGATCACGTGCTGCTTTCAGTCGTTCCTTGACTTGAATAATCTTGTCGGTTGTCTCTTGCACTATCTCAGGTCCAGATAGTTGCTTTTCCCCAATTTCTGCCCAACAGACTGGGGTTCGACACTTCCGTCCATAAAGTGCTTCGAATGGTGCAGCATTTATACTTGTGTGGTAACTATTATTATAAGAAAATTCTATTAAAGGTAAGTGATCATCCCAATTACCTCCAAAATCAATTACACAAGCTCTAAGCATGTCTTCCATTGTCTGGATTGTTCTTTCGATTTGTCCATCCGTTTGAGGATGATAAGCTGTACTCAATTTTAACTTGGTTCCCATTGCCTTTTGGAAACTTGACCAAAAATGAGAGGTAAATCGACTATCCCTATCAGAAACAATTGATAAGGGAATGCCATGTAAAGAAATAATTTCATTTACATACAATTTAGATAATTGTTCCATACTAATTGTTTCCTTCATTGGTAGAAAATGAGCTGACTTAGTTAGCCTATCTACAATCACCCAGATTGTATCATTTCCTTTCTTGGTTTTGGGTAATTTAGTAACAAAATCCATTGTTATCAATTCCCATTTCCACACCGGCATTTCTAATTGCTGTAACAAACCTGAAGGTTTCTGGTGTTCAGCTTTGACTTGTGAACAAGTTAAACATTTAGAAACATAGGTTGCTATGTCTTTCTTCATTCCTATCCACCAGAAATTTCTCCTTAAATCCTGGTACATTTTATCACTTCCTGGATGCATCATATATTTAGACTTATAGGCTTCTTCTAGTATACGATGACGTAGGTTTCATAATTTAGGTATCCACATTCTCTTTTCATGGAATCTCCAAATTCCATCTGTTCCTTGTTTTAATTCCTTTAAGATACATTTTAATTTTTCAGAATCATCCTTGATTACTGATTCTTGTGCTTCTCTTATTTGATCATTTAAATCTACTTGTAGATTTAATTTAAGAGAACGTACCCTTCTTGGCTTTTCATGATACTTTCGGCTTAAAGCATCTGCCACTACATTTTCTTTTACTTCATGATACTGGATATCACAATCATAGTCACTAAGAAATTCCATCCAACGTCTTTGTCTCATATTCAACTCCTTTTGCTTGAAGATATACCTTAAACTCTTATGATCAGTGAATATGGTAAACTTACTACCATAAAGGTAATGTCTCCAAATCTTACGAGCAAAAATTATAGCTCCTAATTCTAAATCATGGGTTGAATAATTCTCTTCATGATTCTTAAGTTGTCTAGATGCGTAAGCTATAACCTTTTGTCGTTGCATCAACACACATCCATAACCTAATTTAGAAGCATCGCAATAGACTACAAAGTCTTTAGTTCCTTCTGGCAATGCTAATATGGGTGTATGAGTTAATCTTTGCTTAAGAATTCTAAAGGCTTCTTCTTGTTTTAATCCCCATTCAAACTTAACAGATTTACAGGTTAACTTAGTTAAAGGAATGGCTATTCTAGAAAAATCTTGAATAAACCTTCTATAATAACCAGCCAATCCTAAGAAACTTCTAACCTCGGTTGGTGATTCAGGGGTTTTCCATTTAGTAATTGCCTCAATCTTTGTTGGATCTACATGAATTCCTTCATGGTTAACTAAATGTCCAAGGAATTGTACCTGTTCTAACCAAAATTCGCACTTAGAAAATTTAGCATAAAGCTTTTCCTTTCTTAATAGACTTAAAAGTGCGTGCAAATGTCTTGCATGATCCTCTTTACTCTTAGAGTAAATTAGAATATCATCTATGAAAACAATTATGAATTTATCCAAATATGGTTTACATATTCGGTTCATCATGTCCATAAATGCAGCTGGGACATTGGTTAAACCAAATGGCATGACAGTAAATTCATAATGGCCATACCTTGTTCTGAAAGCGGTTTTAGGAATGTCCTCTTCCTGTACCTTTAATTGATGATATCCTGACCTTAAATCGATCTTAGAGAAAAATCGAGCTCCTTGCAGTTGATCAAACAGATCATCGATTCTCGGTAAAGGGTACCGATTCTTAATCGTGACCTTGTTCAATTCACGGTAATCAATGCACATGCGCATCGATCCGTCCTTCTTTTTAACAAATAAGATGGGTGCTCCCCATGGCGATGAACTTGGCTGTATAAATCCTTTTTCTAACAATTCGTCTAATTGTTTCTTCAGTTCCTGCATTTCGACAGGTGCCAAACGATAAGGTGCTTTGGCAATTGGTGCTGTTCCTGGCAGCAGATGAATTCTGAATTCAACTTCTTTGTCTGGAGGTTGTCCTGGTAATTCTTCTGGAAATACTTCTGAAAACTGAGACACTACTGGAATGTCTTTTAAATCTTTTCCTTTAGTGTTAGTAATTATGGAAATCAAATACACTATAGACCCTTTTCTTATATAACTTGCAGTTTTCATCATAGATATGAATTTTGTGGATCCAGAGGGCTTATCTCCTTTAATTGTGATCGTTTTACCTTTTGGTGAATTTACTTGAATTGACTTTTGATCACATAAAATATTGGCTTTATTGGCTATTAACCAATCCATTCCTAAAACAATATCGAATCCTGCCAGATTCATGGGATATAGGTTTGCTATAAACATTTGGTTAAAAATTTATATTCTTGCTCCCTGCAAGATTTCAGAAATCCTAATAGTTTCTCCATTAGCTGTTTCTACTAGACATTCTTGTGGTAGTTTAGTTAATGACTGATTTAGAATTTTGCAAAACGAAGTATTGATAAAACTTTGGTTCACACCAGAGTCAAATAATACTTTAGCAAAGATATCATTAACTAAAAACGTACCAGCTATGACATCTTGAATCATCTTGGCTTCATCTGCAGTCAGAACAAATGCTCTAGCATTTTTAGTATTCTTGTTGTCTGGAGCTGGGGTCAATTTCGGACAGTTTGTCCTGATATGACCTTTTTCTCCACAGTTGTAGCACAATCCATTGCTGGATTTCTTCCTGCAATTTTCTTCCTTGTGTCCTGGCATCTTGCAATAATTACAGAGAATGGAGCATTTTCCCGAATGCTTTTTCTTGCAGACCTTGCAGTATGGTGCAGAGGTAGAACCCATATTCCTACGATTGTAATTTCCAGAACGAAATTCTTGTGTAAGTCTTTGGGTTAAGTTCCTCCTCTGATCTTCTTCTCTAGTACGGACTAATTCATCAGTCAAGGTATTGGCTAGGTCTACAGCTTCTTCTATGGTTTGAGGTCTAGCTGCCTTGACTACGTGTCTTATTTCCCCAATTAATCCCCAAATATAATAGGAGATTAACACTGGTTCTGGTGAAGCAAGAGTTGGCACTATTCTAGCATATTCAAAGAATATTTTAGTGTACCCCTTACTATCCACACCAGTCATCCTAAGGTTTAGGAATTTGTTTGCTATCTATTCTTTTTCATTGGGTGGGCAAAATTTCCTTTCTACCTTGTTTTTAAATTCTTCCCATTCCATATTGTAGGTTTTATCACTGCCTCTTGATTGGAGGATAGTGTTCCACCATTCTAATGCTGCATTCTTAAACATATTAGAAGCAAACAATATTTTATCTTCTTCAGCACACTTGCTTATTCTTAAGACTGCCTCAGTCTTTTCTATCCAGCGTAAGGTAGCAATGGCCCCTTCGTTGCCTAAGAATTCCATTGGTTTACAAGACCAGAATTCTTTATATGAACAACCATAAGGCATGGTTCTTCTTCTTTTAGGAATAGGCAATTGAAGTATAGGTCCATTGTTTACACTGTTTTCTGGTTCAACGGGTTGCTTACTGCTATGCTTACTTTTATTATCAGCATCCTTAACAGTTTGAAGAATAAATGGCATTGCATCTATAATTCCCTGTGCCACTATGTGTTGGATAGCGCTATTATCCACTTGGTTTCCATTGTTATTGATGCTCGGATTTTCATTAACCACGTTAATGTTACTCTGGTTATCGTTATTCAGATTTCCTTGATTTCCTTCATCGGCCATCTGAATTTTAAACATTTATCCCATATTAATATCATAATTAATATCTAATATAGTTAATCACATGACACACAATCTAGCCAAAAACGTAGATCATTGCTACTATACTCTTTTCATATACTTATGCGCCTATTACATATTAGTACTGAAATGAAATTACAATACCAACAGAAACAGAATCACACTAATAGTAATATGCATCCGTACACACATATTTTATTTTATTTTTATTTTATTATTATTATTATTACTACCATTTCTTCCATTCTCACATTTACGGATATGGATTTATCCAAAAATCCATATTGCGCTCATCGTGTTTCCATACGAGACGCTCTCCCACCTGACGCATTCTCTCACTGCTTTCTAAAATTTCCTCCCCAAAAGTCCTAAGTTCTTGAACGTTTTCTGCACTCATTGGGGGTGCAGGTTCTCGGACTGGGTTTGGAATCTGGGGTGCGGGTTCCTGATATGGGGGTGACAGTTCATGAAATTGGTAAGGATCCTCTAATATCTCCCTAATATAATCATCTTGGTAATAGGGATCTAAAGGGTCCATACCTGGGTAGGCTTCTATGTTCTGTATGGGTGGATAATCCTGGATAGGGTAACGTTGCACAAAGTCCCTATTGTCGTCCCACCAGGGGTCGTAATTCGGGTCTAGGGGGTTTGGTGTAGGTTCCCTAGAGATTTCTTCTGGGTTAAAGTCATGCATCTCCACTTGGTTGTCAGGATTTTCTATCTCCATGGGTTGTTCTGGGTTTTGTGGTTGTGGGGCTACTGGTTATTCCAGACTTGGGTCAGCAGCAGTTGTAGCTAGGATATGGAAATTAGCTAGGCTTCTATTAAGCGTATCTTGAGTATGAGCATCTGTCTCTCGCTTAATAGCTGCTAAAGCCCTTTGCTGTTGCAATTTTCGCATTCTCTTCCTACGAGCAAAAGCTTCTTTGCTGAACCATCCTCGTTTCTTATTAGGAAATGGATCTTCAGATTGAGCTCTAAAGGCAAATATTCCTTCCTCCTGATCAGCAGAATACCCTGAAAGGGCAGGCTGTGATGATGTACCTTCACTCCTAGGTGAATCAGATAACTGACGATTCACGTCTGAGGGTCCTTGATCACTCATACTATAAACTAACAAATAGTCAAATAACACATAACACATAATTACAGTTATGCACGTATTTCCGTAGTTTATTTCCTAACACAAAATATAGAATTTAAGTGTCACCAGAACACTTCTTTGGCTCAGACCAGTGGCTAGGCTCTGATACCACCTTCTGTCGCAACCCCCGATCCCTGATCCCCGGGAACGGGCGGACGCGATCACAGAGTTTCGGTGGTATCAGATTATTTAATCTTGCAGCGGAATTTACATCAGGACCGTAGTTAGGAAATGTTTATCAGAGTAAAACCACCTCATTTAATATTAATAATCACATGGGTAAAACCCAAGTTTCTTATTACAATACATTTATAGGGATAAACCCTATTTTATTGAATTTTAAAACATCGTTTATTTAGTAACTTTTATAGCCACATTTTCCCAAGCTTTCAGTGCTCTCCAGCTGGCTTTTTACTAATTGGCTGTCACATTGGGTTACCTGAAACGTGTTTTAAAAACATTTGTCAGTCGGAAGTCAGTCGGAAATACCGGTGAGTGAATCCCAGTTTAATCAAGTTTAAATAAAAAGTCACAGTGAACAGTATCGAGAGCGATCACATTGTTTATGTCTACACAATTACTCCATTAGTACTGTCAACCCTGACTAGTGGGTCATATTACCCATTGGCTAACTCATTGTCCAATGGTAACGTATTGTCATCCTCGACTTACTACTCACAGTGTAGTACATTTTGTATACAAAACCCCAACATACCGGCAGTAATTGAAGAACTACAAAGACTCAATCACTGCTAAATTTCATAGTAAAACATTTAAGGTTTGGTAA
This sequence comes from Helianthus tuberosus, assembly GCA_030545235.1. Classification (NCBI taxonomy): domain Eukaryota; kingdom Viridiplantae; phylum Streptophyta; class Magnoliopsida; order Asterales; family Asteraceae; genus Helianthus; species Helianthus tuberosus. Next base: position 192,131,624 of record CM060352.1, on the reverse strand, counting down.
AACATTACCAAAAAGATTAACAAAAAGAGGATAAACTCACATTGCTATCTTAGGCTTCTCGTAAGGGTTTCCTGGATATAATATATAATTTATACAAATGTACATTGGTTAGTATCATAACCCTTTGAAATTATTAATGATACCCTCCCCGAGACGGCATTCCAACAACTACGTCGGGCAGAACCACGACAGTTGTTACGGAACCCTAAATCAATCGGGCAGCGTAACTATTACGAAACTGGGGTTATAATACTTACAACGGAGCAGAACCTCGCTAATTAGGGGTATAATACCCGACTATAATGCCTCTTCTACAGAAATTGTGATTTAGAATTTGAGAATGAGCGGCGGAAAACGAAAACTGATGCGTTCTATTTATAGTGCTGGATTCTGGTCTCCACGCGGCCCGCGTAAAGCATAGGCCAGGGTTACGCGGCCCGCGTCAACCCTGGTCAACATGTAGCTTAGCCCGGTCACTAAGGGTGTAAACAAGCCCGAAGGCTCGAAAGCTACTCGTGATCGGCTCGGCTAAAAGCTCGAACGAGCCGAGCCTTAACGAGCCCGAGCCTGAGCCTGAATTCTTGCTCGTTTAGTTATCGAGCTCGAGCTCGAGCCTGGATTACATAGCTCGTTTGGGCTCGCGAGCCTAATCGAGCCCAACCCAAAATAGAGTTTTTTAAATATATTATATATGATATAATTTATTATAACCCAATCCAATTAGGCCCATCTGATGCTTTAAGTGTAAATTAGGCCCATATGATTATAGACTATAGTAAAAAAGGGTTTTACCCTGCCAAACGAGTTTTGACGTTCTAGTTTCCCACCCAAATCCCAATTCCACTGCCAGCACAGATACGCCATCACCATTGACGCAATCGTTCGTCTTCATTCATCCGTCATCATCGATTCATCGTATCATCAGGTTTGTAACTTCGCCTATCCTTCGTTTTAATGTTGATGAACAATGATCGATGATGTTGAATCATTCATTATAATCGAATGGGCCTGTGATATAACTGTCCTTATAATCGAATGCGCCTGTGATATGTTGATGTTGAATCATTCATTAATAGGAACTTTTTTTTTAAGATGAAAACAAGCAAATCGTTTCTTGATTCAGGTTTGGTACTTAGTTACAAGACTTAATAGGAACTGAGATAACATTAATCGAATGGGCATCTGTACTGTTGTTTTTTTGGTATGTGCATATTAATGAAAATCTCACATTCATTCATATGTTTGTTTTGTTTCAATCTACTGTTGTTTTTTTAGTATTCCTCATTCATTCATATCTTGTTTCTTGTTTTGGTTACAAAATCTCACATGTTAATGTATGGCCTCTGTACTGTTGTTTTGTGTTTGTTTCACAATATGTCACAAAATCTCATATGTTTGTTTCTTGTTTTGGTTACAAAATAAGTGAAACAGATCCGATGAGTCCAACGCAGAAAGGGAGTGAAAATCAATCGTCTCAAGCATCTGAATACATCAACATTGAGGCTGAGGAGAACCTTGATGAAACAAATGACCAAGATGTAAACAAAGGTCATGGTGAAGAAGATGATGGTGAAAACCATGCTGTAGAAGATGATGGTGAAGATCATGCTGAAGACAATGAGGGGTCACAAAAAGCTAAACGTCAAAAGACCTCGTTGGTGTGGGGGGACTTTGTTGAAGTAACTCTTCCAAGTGGAGAAGTAAAAGTTGAGTGTGTGCATTGCAAGAAAAAAATGGTTAAATACTCAAGTGGATCTACAACAACTTACCAACGACACAAGAAAATATGTACGCAACGCAAGCAGTTTGTGAGAACTCAACAATTGCTAAATTTTCAGCCGGTTGATGTAGACATGAAGCCTCCTTCTCTGATTGGACTAGATGGGAAGTATGATGCCATGAAGATGAGGGAATCTATAGCTAACTGGTTAATGGCAACAGAGCAACCATTTAATACTGTGGAAGATGATATGTTTGTTTACATGATGAAGACTGCAAATCCGATGTTTGAGAGGGTTAGTAGGGCAACAAATGTCATATCAGGTAGTGATTATCCAACTGCGAATTTGTATCTTATAGAAGTGTATAAGGTCAAAGAAACATTGGATAAGGGTGTATTATCTGAAAGTAGTTTTATTCAAGATATGACCAAGAAAATGAAGGAAAAGTTTGATAAGTATTGGGGAGAGTGCCACTTGTTGATGGCCATAGCCGGAGTGCTAGATCCAAGATTAAAAAAGCGGGTAGTAAATTTCTGCTATGAGAAAATATACTCACCAGATGAAGCTTCAAAAAATATTGAAGATGTGTCAAAGGCACTTGAACTTATGTATGAAGAGTATTTGGAGAATCATGATGCCTTAATGAAGGAAAATGCAAGCAATAAAAGTAGATCTTCTAGAGGGAATGGTAGTTCAAAAGCTAATGAAGAATCAATTGGATCGGGATGGGATGCATTTGATGAATATCTTAAAGATGCAGATTTTGATAGACCAGTTAAATCTGAACTAGAAATGTATTTGGAAGAAGGTGTACTTCAAGGCCATGGAGGATCGAATTTCAATATATTAGAATGGTGGAACACTCACAAGCTCAAGTATCGCGTTTTATCAAAGATGGCAATGGATATACTCGCAGTTCCAATTTCTACGGTTGCATCTGAATCGACTTTTAGTGCTGGTGGAAGGGTTATTGATTCATATCGATCTACATTGGCGCCTAACACTGTAGAAATGCTAATTTGTGGAGGGGACTGGATTAGACAACTATATGGAGTAAAGAAGAAGATCAAGGTACATTTTTAAAACCTGAAAGATTATTAGAATTTGTCTTTTCATTGTTTTCAGATGTTGAGTTTGTTTTTGTAGAAGGAGGAGACACCCTTTGAGGTTTTACTACCTAGTCGGAAACAAAACTAAAGCGAAGGTACACATTTATGAGATCGTTTGCATCACTTTGATCATCTTGATTTTCAATGTTTACACTTATTTTTTACCAGCATGTTTCTTGTTAAGTTGTTATTAATAAGTACTTATTTGATGTTTCAGGTAATATATAAAAGCCACAAACTTTTGGGGATATTTGAGAAGACGAGAAGTTTTGTTTATTAACATTGGATTTTTTTTGTTAAAGAATACTTGGTCTCGTACTCTCGTAGCTTTATGTGGTTGACATTATTTTATCTCTGGCTCGTAATCAATTTTAATATGGTGTCGTTTTTTATTTACCTTTGTATGGTTTGTATGTTGGTTTTTTCTTCATATGCAATTCTACCAATATAAATAGATTTTAAATAAAATAAGATTAAAAAGGCGAGCTCGAGCCGAGCTCGAGCCGAGCTTTGGCTCTTTTAAGGGTTACAGAAACGACCTCGAGCCCAAACGAGCCGAGCTCGAGCTTTATGTTTTATTTGCGAGCCGAGTTCGAGCTCAAATTAGCAGGCTCGAACCGAGCCGAGCTCGAGCTCGAGCTTCATGAATACATCACGAGCCGAGCTCGAACCTAGTCGGGCTCGGGCTCGGCTCGGCTCGGTTACACCCCTACCGGTCACCAAGTAGACCCGCCACGATGTCGGCACGTGTCGGCCTGGGATGTCTCCGCGTTTCATGATCTCTCGCGGCCCGCGTCAAAGTAAGCTTAAGCTTACGCGGCCCGCTTGAACTAAAGAAATCAGCGGAGTCAGTTCCAGCATTGATACCGCCCGCGTGAGATGTTGGGGTGGCTCTACGCGGCCCGCCTCAACTCCATTTTTCTTATTTCTAATTTATTTTATATGTTATAATCTATTTCGGGCTCGGTTTTCACATAAGGGGTGTAATATAAGACATATTGGGATATTTTAAGATATAATAGGGTGTCGTAAAATATTATGAAAGTGTTGGTTTTACCGAGGGTTGTTACATTACCTCTCATTTTTGGACAAGTTTCCAAAAGGTAATGGGAACCAAGTTAAATCTGAGCACCGCTTATCATCCACAAACGGACGGACAAAGCGAAAGGACGATTCAGACAATGGAAGACATGCTTAGAGCTTGTGTAATTGATTTCGGAGGTAATTGGGACGATCATTTACCATTGATAGAATTTGCTTATAATAATAGTTATCACACAAGTATCAATGCTGCACCATTCGAAGCACTTTACAGACGAAAGTGCCGAACGCCAGTCTGTTGGGCAGAAATTGGAGAACAGCAACTATCTGGACCTGAGATAGTACAAGAAACAACAGACAAAATCATTCAAGTCAAGGAACGACTGAAAACAGCACGCGATAGACAAAAGAGTTATGCTGATAACAGACGAAAACCATTGGAATTTCAAGTAGGAGATAAGGTGTTATTGAAAGTCTCTCCCTGGAAAGGAGTTGTAAGATTCATCAAAAGGGGAAAGCTAAGCCCTAGGTACATTGGACCTTTTGAGATTATTAGAAGAATAGGACCTGTAGCCTATCAGCTACAACTGCCAGAGGAAATGGCAGGAATAAATGATATATTTCATGTATCTAATCTCAAAAAGTGTTTAGCTGATGAATCACTTGTAGTACCTCTTAAGGATATAGAGGTAAATGAACAGTTAAAATTCGTAGAGAGGCCTTTACAGATTGAAGACAGGAAAGTTAAGAATCTCAAGCACAAGAGACTAGTTCTAGTCAAAGTGAAGTGGGACTCCAAAAGAGGACCAGAATACACATGGGAGCTTGAATCAGAAATGCAAAGGAAATACCCACACCTGTTCCAGTAGACCTCAAGGACGAGTTCTAAAACAAGGTGGGGAGGATATAACAACCCTCCTGAATATTTTTCTGACACCCTAATATATTTTTAAATACCCCAATATGTCTCTGAATATACCCCGTATGTGAAAACCGAGACCAAATTATGAAATATCATTAAAAATAAATAAAAAATAAGAAAAATGGGGTTCTGGCGGGCCGCGTAAGCCACCCCTTAAGCTTACGCGGGGCGCGACAGATCATGAACGCAACGAAACCCTGAGCCGACACGTGCCATCAACGTGTTGAACCTATGCTTGTGACCCGGATCAGCTACGCTGTAGACCCCTTACTACGCGGGCCGCGTAAGCCATAAGCTTATCTTACACGGGCCGCGAGAGACTCGAAGTGAAGCCCTATAAATAGCAGGCAACGGCAGTTCATTCAAAATTACTTTCTCTCTCGAATTTCTTAAAGAATAGGCATTATACTCAGGTATAATACCCCCTAATTAACTAAGTTCTGCCCTGATGTAAGTATTATAACCCCGGTTAAATATTAGATACGCTGCCCGATTGATCTACGGTTCCGTAACGGCTGTCGTGGTTCTGCCCGACGTAGTCGTTGGAATGTCGTCTCGAGGAGAGTATTACTAATGTAAATAAAAGGGTTATTTTACTAACATATCTGCATTGTGTAAATTATAGATAATCTTCAGGAAACCTTAGAAGAAACCTAAGTCAGCAATGTGAGTAATCCTTCTTTTGTGTAAATCTTTTTGTGAGTAATCTCCTTTTTGTAAATTGTTTTACAAAACCTTAAATGTTTTACAATGCTATTAAACAATTATTGAGTCTTTGTAGTTCTTCAATTACTTCCGGTATGTTGGGGTTTTGTATACAAAATGTGGAACACTTTACCACTGGACAAAGAGTTAGCCAATGTGTAATATGACCCACTAGTCAGGGTTGACAATACTGAATGAGTAATTGTGTAGAAATAAACAATGTGATTGCTCTCAATGCTGTTAAATGATAAAATGTTTCTTGATTAAACTGGGATTCACTCACCAGTATTTCCCACTGACAAATGTTTTTAAAACGCGTTTCAGGAAACAAAATGTAAAAGCCAATTAGAAGAAAGCCAGCTGGAGAGTACTGACGGCTTGGAAAAATGTGGCTATAAAAGTTACCTAAAAGACGATATTTTAAATTCAATAAAATAGGGTTTATCCCTATAAACATGTTGTAATTAAAAACTTGGGTTTTACCCATGTGTTTATTAATATAAAATATGGTGGTTTTACTCTGATAAACATTTCCTAACTACGGTCCTGATGAAATTTCCGCTGCCAAATTGAATAATGATAAACAAAAATTGATACCACCACAACTGGTCTCGCGGCCGCCCGTTCCCGGGACAGATAGGGGGCAGGGGTTGCGATATGTATCTAGTCAAGTTGGTAAAGAATTTTTTTGAAACTGACAAATATTATCTATAACAATATAGTTGAATTTATAATTGCTAAAAATTTGCAACACATTTTAGTATTTATCTAGTAATGATTGTAAATTTCTGGTGTATTTTATTTATATTACTTGTTACAAAAAATGTTTATAAAAGAATTATTTTGTTATAAAAACAAAATGTTTTGTTTATAAATAAAGTATAAAAAAAACTGTTTCACACATGTAAAGTTTTGTTTTTAATAAAAAATAATAATCAAATGACAAAAAATAAAAGATAAGTTGTTATAGTTGTAAAGTAAGTTTATTGTGTTGGTTAAATGATAATGTTTATAATTTTATTCTTTAAAGTTCATAACTTTTTTTTAAATATCCACACGATACTCATCGAATAAACTTTAAGTTAAAAAATTTTGTTTTTATAAAAATAAAAAATAGTAGTTGACTCGTAAATACGTTTTACACCTTTAACTTTAATTGTTAAATTTCATTTTTATATATATATAATTATATTTTATAAAATTTTAAAATAATTTTTATAAAAAATAGGATGTTAAGAGTTTATATCTTTATTAACTTTATATTATAGTAAATTCAGGTTTTTAGTTTAGCTTTAAAGTTTATTACTTTATTATTTTTTTAATTAAGAAATAAAAATTACTAGATTAATATCCAAGAATAACTTTTTTTTTTTTGAAAAGTAACTTTCATTAACAAAACCAACGAAACGCCAAAACAACCTCCAAGGCGGACACTGCAATATTTTATATCCAAGAATAACTGCAATATTTTATAATTTCAGCTTGATTATATTTAACTGCAATATATATTTATTGCAACTGTAGGATATTAACTTATATAAGTTCAGTTAACTTGTAAATTTAGGATACTAACTTTGTGTTGAACTTTATTGATATGGTCAATAACTGCATTATATTAACTCCAAAAATAAAGTTCAAACACAAAATAGAATTTATCCATGCGTCTAGATAAAACATAACAACTGAAAATGAAAAATATATATATATATATATAAAAACACTTGATAGATTTCATATTAAACTGCATGAAATCTGTTATGCTTCTAAATTGACACTTGAGTTATTTTTAATCTGGTTTTCTAGTTTGTACTTGAATCGACAGTATTTTATAATTTCTCTTCTTTGTCATTGTCATCAGAATCGTGTAAATTAATAACGTCACTCCATTTCCATTCAGAGAGTCTCTTGGATCTCTTCCTTTGAGTCTCAAACTTCTGATCCTTAAAAAGGACAAAAATTGAATACAAAAGTTAAAAATATTAAATAAACCTTAAAATTACCTCTTCACTAAATTCACGTTGAAGATTAGACTTGTATGAACTAACATTGCACCATAAGAAATAATATCAACACTTTTATCACTATCATCCTGCAATAAAACACACATATAATAACATAATGAAAATGTTAATATGAAAGACATACGCAAAAATAATACTTAAAAACCAGCAAAATCAATACCTTAGAAGCTTGTTCGACAAATTGGTTGTTTATATTGGCATGTTCATCATCCAACTGAATCTGAAAGATCAAACAAGGTAACATTCACATAAAAGTAAATAAAAGAAAACAATTATTCACTGCTGCAATATAGCAAAACTAACCTAAGAATTTTCAATCTCGCATGCTTGGTTTTTCTCAACAATTGAATTCAGAATTGGATATATTTTTTAACTTTGTTTAGCAATAGATATAGGGTGTCCTGCTATGTATTTATAGTAGTAACTATACAAGTGCATTAGTGTTTAATTTTAAATTTTTCACCCCTTTATTTAGGAAGTTTGTTGTGGTTAGTTTTAAGTTTTTATAAGATATATCTAAGTACAGATATTAGGCAGTTTTAATAAAATAAAATGTGACGCATAATATATTCATTTTATGTTATGGTAATTTTAATTCTTTTTGTTTTTGTTTGCATAGATGGAGCACATCTTTGTACATTAGATCACATGTATTAATTACTTGTACATTAAAGTATTATCGACTTGTACCTTTTAATCCGTGCGTCGATATTGAACAAGACAACTACCGAAACATCGACAAAAATGTGTAGATCGTCATGCTATCTTTGGATTTTTTTAAAAGTATAGTTTATAAGATATGTCAAGCAAACGTAAAAAAAATTTATAAGTTTGTTGTGGAGGGATGAATTGTAACTAATTATCTATAATTCTGTTAAAACCTTAGGGATTTAAGTGTAATAAGTTTATGGGCTAAAAAATAAATTGTATTCAAAAGACCAAACTACCCTCATTTTAGAGGTCTTTCTATAAATAAAGAGGAGAAAAGTTCTTATTTTTTGGGTATGTTAAAATACTCATCCCTCATGCATTATAATATAGTATAGATAAAGCATATAACATCTAAAAGACAACCCACAAACCAATCGGGCCATTTGAACACTGAGGTGAAGTCGGCCCATTTTTGAGAATTCAAAAGCTGACAGCAATTTCGACACATGGCAACGGAATTTCCACAAAATGTGGAAACCTATTCAGCTTCATTAAAATGGCAGGAAACCAAAATAATCCATGAAAATGAAAACTCCCTTCTGGAGAAATGTGTTTTTGACTTTACATGTCAAATCTGTGACCTTTTAGTTTCAGATTCTAACAGAATTTGATCTTTGTTTTTGAAAATTTCCATGATCTTGTATTGAATTATCAACTGTGGCGTTAAACATTAGTTGTGTAAGTACGTCACCTGAAACACGCCCCTTAGCTGGTTGATCCGATGAAGAGTGCTCCGATCTCCGATCTGCAAAACAGAACACCGTTAGGACTCGTTACAGAAATAGGGTTATTCCTGTAACCACCCTCCGGCGTGAGAATAAGAACTCGTTTGTGGGAGTAAAAGAGAATGTAATATGAGAGAACAATGTGTCTTACCTTCATGACGACATCTCTATTTATACTTATGGGTGAACTTAGGGTTTCCCCTTAAGTCTGGAAGTCGGTTAGACGACCTCCCCTATTTTGTCGGAGACTATTTCTTACGTAGATTTGCATGGAGATCTCCTCCATATTTATTCATTCCCATTTATTTGATGGTTAATATTTGACCCAAAATGACTAGGCCGGATCATTCCTCCACATGTCCCCCCAGTCCGATTCTATGGGGTTTTGCATGGGGCCGGACTTAAAAAAGTGAAAAACCACTAAAAGTATGCCAAGTCAGAAGAAGGTTGTTTTAACAGCGGCTCCCTCTACCAGCGCCATGCCTATTACTGTGCCATCCTCCTCTTTTGAATTTTCTAGTGACAAGGATGTTAGCCTTGATGAAGCAGCGGGGTCCAGTGGCGGTGTTCACAATGAAATCAATCCTATCGATGGTTTATATTTGCCTACCATTGCCTGGGACCCGCATATGCCTGATAGGCCCTACAAGCCACGATGGAAAACTATCGAGTCCACACGCCTCATATATCCTAATGTGGTCAGTCATTGGGTAGGTCACGCCTTCCCCCCAGTGGAAGTGTCTTATGTGGAGGGTCAGGATTGTGGCCACTTGTTGGACTTAACCTTAACAGATACCGTATCCAGGGTTAAAAGAACTGCTGAGATCAAATGCCATTGTGGTCAGGACAACCGTGAGCCTCATCAAACCCGCCAAGCTGTGCAGCAAATAATGGATGAGCTCCAGCGGCGGGATAGTTTGATAGATGTTGCCAAGGTGAGGGAGTCCCGCCTTCTTGCGGAGAAACAAAAAGCTGAGGAGGATCTGAGAAGGGTAACCTCGAATCTTGCTGAAGAGCGTGTGATATGGGCCCGGGACTGTCAGGAGAAGGACAGGTTGATATCCCACGCGTTGAAGACTCGGAAGGAGTTGGAGAAGAATGTTGTGATAGAGGCGGAAAAGGTTTGTGCCCTATCCTCCCAGGTTGCAAGGTTGTGTATTGACCATGAGTTTGTATCGCAAGTGCAGGAATGCCATACTGCTCTGATGGCGGAGATGGAGGATACTCAGGCGAAGTTTGATCAGGCCACCCAAAGGTGTGATGAGTTGACTGTTCAGCGGTCTCGTTTGCAGCGAGACCTGGATGCTAAAAAGTCTCGTCGCGCCGAGAGTGAAAATGTTGTGAACCAAGCGTTGGCTGAAGCGAGTGAGCTGATGGCTCAACTTGGAGTGCTGAAGGAAGAGAAGACCTAGTGTGCTTCTCATGGCGTAGCATCCTGCTTCGAGTTCCTTAGGCGGTCGCCCCACTTTAGTGGTTTATTGGAAGACATGGCAACCGCAGCGTATGAAACTGGGCGGCATGATGGCATGCATGCTGCGTACCTGGACTGTGATCGCCATGACTTGATAACTGAAGAATTCCGGGCTGCGACTGGCTCTGCCTCCAACCATATGGCGGAAACGTTGTTCGCCGTGGCCAATGACCCTTCACCTGTCAGTCTTGCTTGTCTTAAATTTATCCAATACGGATCGCATAGGCCTATACGATTCGCATTGAATTGTCAAAGTGTACGGATAGAGGGGCCGGTGTGCCAATGGAATCCCCCTTATACATAAGAGGCTCCAATCCTTCATTAAACTTATGCCCCCACCTACAATACTTTCGGTATGTAAGTATGAGCTTTTGCTCTTGTTACTTTCGGTGTGAAAGTATGATCTTTTGTTTTGTTAATAAACGAGTTGACGCCAACCCGCATGTTGCAACGGGATATTGATTCTGGCGAGATTGATGGTGATAATGGTACGGATTCCGACGAAGATGATACCACGGAAAAAGCAAATGTCACTAATTCGTCTTCTTAATACATAATCCAGTATGTACCAGCTTGGTTCGTTACGATGCCAGTATTTTTTTTTTTTGAAAGGTAGATACAAACCACATGATGATGATATATATGTATATCCAAAAGATAGGATTGAGTTATAATGCAAAGGATTTAAAAATAAGAAGGGTAAGAAGCCACCAGAGAGTGACAAGTGTCCTATGAGGAATTAAATGGAAAGGGTAATTTTGTCTACAATAGGAGAGAGAATATGCACATGCAAGTCACATGCTATTCCCCCCCCCCCCCAAATTTTAAACGTCCGTAACTTTTTAATACATCATTTGTTCTTAAAAAAAAGATACCATAAAATCGAGCATTTTTTTATCTTTAATATGAGTACCATATTGTTATATTTTTCAAAAAAAAAATCAAAAACCCAGTTACATATTACACAATGGACATGATGTAAAACACAATGTAAAGTAGATCAAAAAACACAATCAATGACAACAGATAAAGACACAATAGACAACAAACTAAAATACAATGACCATAACGTATAACACAATGGCGATAACATATAACACAATAAATATCAGACTAAATAAAAACACAATTGATGACAACAGATAAAAGACACAATTAATGACAGCAGATAAAAGACACAATGGAGAGCAGTGAGAACACAATAGAAAACAAACTAAAAACACAATACACAACAAACTAAAACACAATGAACAAGATAATAAAAAAATTGAACAAATTATTAAAACACAATGGAAAACATATTAAACACAATGACCTAAACTAATAACACAAATTATAGAAAACCCAGATATAACACCATCTTCATTGTGTCATATATTGTGTTATAGGTTCTTATAAAAACGCAATGGATAGAACCCAAATTAACATTGTGTTATAGTTTTTGATAATAACACAATGTATAGAAACTCTACTAAAACGTAATGACCAAAACCCAGTTAAAAGACACAATGAACTGAACCTTTAACATAATGCGAAAAAACCCAGTAAAAATGAAATTTTTTATTTTATTTTTATATGATAATATGGTACTCATATTAAAGATAAAAAAACGCTCGTTATTATGGTGAATTTAAAAAAAAATGTGATATGAAAAAGTTATGAACGTTTTAAATCGATGGGGGAATTGGCAAGTGCCTTGCATATGGAGAGAGAAAATCCATAAATATAGGATTCCCTTTATGCCCTTCTATTATCTTCTTTTCCCTACAATGAATCTCAACCCTCCAAATCTAAGATCAATGGACTAGAAACCTATCAGTGCTATTACGTACGTCTGCCACTTTGCGAATAGTTAGATAGAGCGTGTGTTGAATATTGTATAGAATAGGAGAAAAGTTGGACAGGTTTTGTAAATGTCAAGGTCCATCCGGACGAATGACCATCCGGTCGGATGGCGATCCGATCGGATGGCGATCCGATCGGATGGACACATTAGTAGGAAATGTCTATAATTAGGGGTTAGGGCTCCCATTTGGACAAGCTTTTGGTTCCCAGAGGTGACATGCTGTGTAACGACTCACACAAAAACATCCTAAAAACGTTCCGTAAGTATGAACTCGGACCCTGATAAAACAACTCTCATTAAAATAATATTTCTTATTTTAATTTAACCAAAAGGAAACCCTAATTGAGACACCCAAGTGATTTTACGCAAACCCTAAAATTTTCAGAACAATCAGAATCAGGATTAGGGCCCCTAAAACTCAGGGGGGGCATTCCCTACTTTACGATTATCCCAATTTACGTGCTATGCAAGTTGAAAATTCAAATTCTGTCGACTCATCTGAGCTAGTCCCACACGTGGCAACAATTTAAGCATGAAGTGTACCTTACGGACCGTAAGGTCACCAAGCTTACGGTCCGTATGCTGCCTTACGGACCTCAACATTGATAAGCTTACGGTCCGTAAGCTAGTCAATTTTCGTGTATAAATAGCAGGCATTGGGACTGACTTCTGGGCAATTGTTCGACGAAAGAATTCGTAAAATTCTTCGAGTTCTGTCCAAATTACTTCAAATAACACCCACAAAACTCAAATTAAGTATAACGGGGTGCTGCAGAACAGGGTATTAACTCAATCGCTCTTACGATTCATTATCCAATCGATTAAACTATCCAAGGGATGTTTAAAGTGACGCCCACATTAGGGTTATACTTTATCGTTCGTCATTAATTTGACGGATTGTCGTTAATTCGATAGGTAAAGTATTATACTTTATCGTTCGTTGTTAATTCAACGGATTATCGTTAATTCGATGGGTAAAGTATTATACCTTGTCGTTCATTGTTAATTCAATGGATCATCGTTAATTCGATGGACAAAGTATTGCATTTTGACATTCATTGTGAGAATTTAATCTCGTGGGTTATCGTAAATGCTGTATTAAGTTATCTACCTAGTTCGTATGCATTAGGTTCCAAGGCTAAGTAATAGGCTAAGCTCTGCTTGTACAAATCTGCAATATATCAAAGGCTTATCTGTAGACTAAACTTTGTCCGTATGAATCTGCCTGATTATTTGTGAGTCATTCTCTTTTTATCAAAGTATTTTATAAATTCTTAAATGTTTTTCAAAGTTATAATTACGGGGATTAAGTCTTTGTAATCACCAAGTTACAGCCGGTATGTGGGGTTTTGTATACATTACTTGATAATCGTCACCATTGGGGCAGCCAGTGGGGGATATGACCATAGTCACAGACACCATTGGACGAATGGGCCAATGGGTCGAGTGGCAAGTACCGTGGGTAGTTGGTTTGATATCAGAAACATTGTAATCGCTCTTAATACTGTATATTATAACAAACGGGTCGTTTTAGTAAAATGAATGAACTCACTCAGTATTTCCCGCTGACAAAACCTTTTTAAAACACTTTTCAGGTAATTACAGTAGAATTGGAGTAAGAGATGGATACGGCACAAAAAGGCATCCAGAAGTGGCTTATTTTATTAATTAAATTTTTAGAAATATTGTTTTATATAATAAAATTTATCTTTATTAAAGCTACCATTATAAAACATGGGTTTATCCCATTTACTTATTAAAATAAAATCCGGTGTTTCTAAACTCTGATATTTTTCCTAACTCACGGTTCTGAGGAAATTTCCGCTGCAACATTTTCAAAATAATCACCGGTACCACTGGACTGTTCGCGGCACCCGATTCCGTCCAGGGTGGGTCGGGGGTCGTGACATGCTGTCCAACTGGTCTCGCGGTGCTGTAAACATTGAATAATCAATAGAGACCAGATTGAAATTGATTGCTCGGTGTCGTATTCTGTTTCTACTCCTTTCTTAGTCGTAATAAACGCACCGAACACGTCGTTTCGGGACCGAACCTCCGTCGAACTCACCGGATCCTGGAATCAGCAGTGGTATCAGAGCTATGGTACCGATTTAATCGATCTAACAGCCGGTTAAAACACCCAAAGCTAATCAATTTTGGGTTAAACGGGAGTTTTGACGTTAAACAGAGAAAAATCATCAAAATAAAGGTCAATTCACGGATGGATTTTGGAATTGAAGACATCATTCTGTTCGGAATTGACTCGCGCACAATCCTGTGAAATTTCATCATGAAATTTTACAAAAATAAAGATTCTGGATCGAAAAAACGTGATTTGGAGTGTTCTTGAGCTGTTAGAACATATCCAATCTGATGGCAATCCGATCGGATGACCATCCGATCCACATCACTATCTTTCTTGAAGGATTATTGAAGGTTTATATGCTTTCAATCAGATGGCAATCCGATCGGATGACCATCCGATCCATATCACTATGGGGTGTTTGAAAGATCAAGTTGTTTTCAATCGAGTGACAATCCGATCGGATGGCAATCCGATCAGATGACCATCCGATCCATTTTTATCCTTCAATCGAATGACAATCCGATCGGATGACCATCCGACACTTGCCATTCGACCAGATGATCAAATGCCTAAAAAAATAGGCATTTTTTTATCGCAACGACGAGGAGAGTCTCCAGAAAAAATTTGGTGATTGTCAATTTTTTCGGGTTTTTAACGACCAAGCTGGGTTGTTTGGGGACACCGTCGGGGGCTTCAGTAAACAGATTTGATGATGCGATCATGGATTGTGGAAATTAGTGGGGTAGTCATGATACTGGTGCAGAATGTTTATCATTCAGGGAATCTGACTATTTATGGGCCAAATTGTAAAATCCGCAAAGACGAAAAACTGACAATTGTGGCGAATATTGTGATATTCTGGGTTGGTCAAGTTTTTCGGAGAAGAGAATTGAAAACTGAATTCAGTTTGAGGGGGAATTCAATGATAGAGACGTCAGAATTTGCAAAAATGAGGGGGAACAAAAATTTCACTGTCGTATGTTGAAATTCCGGCATTTTTTAAATTCGTGACACTGCAACAGTATTCGGGTAGTTTTCGACTTCAGATTGTCAGGGGGAATGTGAATCTAATCGTGAGTGTAAGCTTCCGAGATCAAGAGGATCCGAGGTGTTGATATCTGATCGTGGACGAAAGCATCAGAGATATGAGAGTGATAGTGGATGATAGCTTCTGAGATCTAGATTATCCGAGGAGATGAATCTGATTGTGGACGAATGCTTCAGAGATCAGATTACATTACCAGATGATTTGTTATCCGATAAAGATTTGCTGATTGTGGAGAATACCATTTACACGGATCTGTCATTCTTATGGTGCGTTAACGTGGATCTCGGTAAACGGGATATCAGATCTTCAGGGGGAATCACGGATTTGAAGTTAACCAGTGGGGTATTTGAAGTTTCTATCAATTGCCGGTTGAGTTTTTGTACATTCTTAGATCGAGCAGGCGGAATGCGAAGATCGTGGTGCTAACTTGTGATATCAAAAACTGAGCTCGGATGCGGTTAAAGTTGAAATAGCGGATGCTGCATTGATTAGTTTCAAGTTGGTGATTGTTCGTGAAGGTTGCAGTTTAGCAAATCAGAGGAGAGTCATAAACTGTGCAAAAGACCTGAAGATTCATTCCAGGGGGAATTCATGCTTTACTTTGGCAAAAGCAAACACGAATCATCAATCGAGGGGGAATGTGGATAGTCAGATTTCAAAATACCTGATTGAAGTTGCAGAAAAGTTGAAGATTACAGAATATTCAAACATGGCTCAAGGTTCTCAAATTTTTAAAGACGATTCGACAGTGACATCCGAGGGGGAATCTGTTAGTGCATATTTCGTACGTCTGCCACTGTGCGAATAGTTAGATAGAGCATGTGTTGAATATTGTATAGAATAGGAGAAAAGTTGGACAGGTTTTGTAAATGTCAAGGTCCATCCGGACGGATGACCATCCGGTCGGATGGCGATCCGATCGGATGGACACATTGGTAGGAAATGTCTATAAATAGGGGGTTAGGGCTCCCATTTGGACAAGCTTTTGGTTCCCAGAGGGGAAATGCTGGTCTCGTGGTGCTGTAAACGTTGAATAATCAATAGAGACCAGATTGAAATTGACTGCTCGGTGTCGTATTCTGTTTCTACTCCTTTCTTAGTCGTAATAAACGCACCGAACACGTCGTTTCGGGACCGAAGCTCCGTCAGACTCGCCGGATCCTAGTGTCAGCAAAACCTTCTTACCCTTCTTATTTATTTTATCCTTTGTATTTGATCCTAACCTCCAAAAGATAATAACGTGTAAAATTGTTTACATATAGTTAACTAACATATTAAGTTCAATATGTAAATAAAATACTAATTCAGAGTTCTGAAAATTATATAAATAGTTATATAATAAAACTTAGTTAAGTATTTAGTTAACTAATAAAAGAAAGAGAAAAATGCTCGGATAGTCCCTGTGGTTTGCCCATTTTTCACATTTAGTCCCTAACTTTCTAAAATTACACATATAGTCCCCAATTTTTTGAAATTCGTTCCCGGATAGTCCCTGGCGTGGATAAGGGTTAGTTTTTGCTGTTAGGTGCGTGTGAAATGACAAAAATACCCTTATTGTCAAATTAATAATTAAAAAGTTAAAAGAAATATAATTAATATTTTACAATTTATGTGGGCCCCACCCCCACCCCCCACCCCCCCCCCCCCACCACCACCACCACCACATTAATTGTCAACAGGAGATCTAACGTTGATGACTATCAACTACAGAATCAACAAAAAACAACAAATTAGTTCATTACTACACAATTACACATAAATCAGCCACAAAACTATAAAAATTAGTAAGCTTAAGATCCAATAATAACAAGTTCTATCAATCAGTGTAAAACACTAAATCATCAAACAATTAGGAAAATACATCCTACTAAGGTTTTCATGATCAAAAAATCAAATAAGATCTCTAAGTAATTAATCAATTACCATATTATTAACATCCAACTCACCGTCTTCCCAACAAAGAACTAGACGACGGCGTCCGATCTTCTTTCTTAACACAGTCACCATCTCCATCGCCATCCACGTCTCCACCACTTTCGCCATCACCAGATGCCTCAATTATAAGAGAGGTAATGCTTAACTAGATGATGGTGATGTGGCGATGGTTATGATGGTAGTGGTGATGATTGCGGCGGTGGTGAGAGGGTGGTGCTATTGTCGGAGCTACCACTGCCACTACTCCTTCTGGTACTCTCTCCGCCACTGCTACCACTTCCGGCGGTGCTACTACGGGATTCTTGTTTCACCTTAAAATATTAACGCCACCCTCTGCAACTCCCCGTCGATGCCAGTCAGATTACCCCGTTGCGATTTTGTTTTCGGTGGTATAATGGTGGTTAAAGGCGGTGGTACTTGGTCGGTTTTCCGGTTATTCAATGGTGGTTGGGTTTTCCGGTTGTTCTATGATGGTGAAAGGCGGTGCTGCTTGGTCGTTGATGGTGGACCAAGGTGTTTGGATGGTGGTGAAAGGCGGTGCTGCTTGGTCGTTGATGGTAGATCAATGTGTTTGGATGGCGCTTTTATCTTTCACAGAGGGTGTATGTTGATGGAGGTGCAGAAACAAAGAGAAAGATGAAAGGCAGGTGGGGGTGGGGTTAGGGTTGGGGTTCTTATTTGTTTTATTAAAAGTAGGTCCCACAAATATGTATATTTTTTTAATACTTAGTTAATTTATTTTGTTTGTTTTATATTAAGAGTAATTTAGTAATTTCACACCCACTTAACTAAGAAAACTAACCCTCATCCACGCCAGGGACTATCCGGGAACGAATTTCAAAAAATTGGGGACTATAGGTGTAATTTTAGAAAGTTAGGGACTAGAGGTGAAAAATGGGTAAACCACAGGGACTATCCGAGCATTTTTCTCTCTAAAAGAAATTTAAAGTAAGCAAACTAAAACGGAAGTAAACCACCATTGAAAACAAAAGTGGGTTTTGCAATATATATATTTTTTTCTTTTTAAGTTTATTGAGATTTTTTTAAGAGAATATCAGCAGTTGTTCAAAAAACTCAATTAGGTTTCTTCAGGAGTAAATTACGTTTTTGGCCCTTGTGGTTATATCATTTTTACTATATTACCCTAAAATAAGAATTTTTAACATATCTGTCCCCATGGTCTCTATAACTAACCATTTTGGCCCCTAAGTCTAGAGATCACGGGGGCCAAAATGGTTAGTTATAGAGACCATGGGAGCCAAAATGGTTAGACTTAGGGGCCAAAATGGTTAGTTATAGAGACCAGGGGGCATATATGTTAAAAATTCTTATTTTGGGCTAATATAGTAAAAGTGATATAACCACATGGGCCAAAAACGTAATTTACTCGTCTCTTCAGCGAAACCCACCCCCTCCTTGTTCCTCCCTCCCTGCAGTTACAAAGAATTTAAGAGTTTCTTGAATCTGCTAACCGCCACCACCGTAACACAAACAACAAATAGTGAATTTCAAAATAATCCTCTGATTAAGCGTTTTCATTTCCAGATTTGCAATTATTGATTTGTCTTCACAACGTTTCGTTCGTCGACTACCGTTGCTTAGGCCTTATCCCTGTCATCCAGTTGTCCAACCCCTTCCGCATCCTCCGCCCCGTCACACTCACGTATGTGTTGGAGATGCTCGATGGTATGTGGAACGACTTGGTGGTGGTTGGCAGCGGCATTAAACGATGGTTTGGGGATTATCGGTAAGAATCCATCGTTTGACTCTGTAATTCTGTTCGGACGACTCAATTCCAAAAAGATGACTTCAGAATCCACATACATTTAACCTAGTACTCTAATGGTGGTCACGGGTATTTAAGTTCCATCTATGGTGGGCCCGGATGAGTTTTTCCCTCCAGGTCTCAAGTTCGAGTCTGTGTGATAGGGGTTTCTCATTGAGGGGTTTAAATTGGGGATCTATTGTGCGAGTGGCTTTCTAGCGCAGACCCAGCTAAGACAATGTATGTATGTTAGACCACTCGACATTCGTGAATAATTCACACCTTTCAAAAAAAGAATGCACATACATTTTCCATTTGGCTTGGATTTAATCATGAATCAATTAACTTCAAACCAATAAAAAAGAACGCTTACGTATGGTGGTGAAATTGTGGAATGTGAATGATGGTTACGGAAGCGGGTGTAATTAAAGGGGTGCCTGCCGACATGTATGTATTCATTTTAATCGGCGCGTCAGTTGTGTGTATATATTATTTGTCGGTTTGTTTTAGTTGTGAATGAAGAGTTGCTTGTTAGTTTGGATTGTGAATGAATTGGTGCCTATAATTCGTGTTCGGAAATATGACTTTTTTTTTAAACTTATACTTCATTAGACCAACCCAAACCCGGCCGACCCAACAACAGACAAAGAAAACAGAAAAACTACATATTAACAAAAAAAACCCAATCCTTCCACTCTACTTCTATGTACTTAGATCTATTGGAGAACCAGAGATGACCCATCGCCTTGACTTCACTTAAAATATTCTCAATTTTTACCGGAGAGTTCGAAAATTTAAACTTGTTCCTCACACGCCACAAACTCCAACAGACAACCAAGATTACACCTTGCACCGCCGTCTTCTTTCTATCCGAAGCACTTAAGTTCTCGTGAACCGACAACAAATCCTTAATCGAGAAAGCAAATATTTGTGGAATCTTGCACCACGAGCTAACCGCATTCCAAATGATCGCCGCCACCCTACAATTGATAAAAACGTGCTCCACCGATTCGTCTTCTGAGTTACATAACGGGCATGAAATATCTTCTATACCAATGTTTCTTCTCCTCAGAGCGTCACTCGTAGGGAGCTTATTCAACTCCATTCTCCATGCATGTATATTACACTTAGACGGAACCCATCGACACCACTCCATAACGAAATCAGGGGCAGCCGGTGACTCACTAAGCAAAAGACGCTTGACTGACTTAACAGAGAACAAACCATTCGAATCTGCCAACCATGACCACTTGTCCTTCTCTGCCGAAAGCTGCACATCAGCCAACAACATACACAGCTGCAGAATGTTGTCCGTGAAGTCTGAAACAGCCTGTGAAGACCTCCAATCCCAGTTAAAAACCGACCCTTCTCCTTGATCTTTAATTCTATCCACAACTTTACACTTTTTATTCGCCTCTAATGAAAAAAGCTCCGGAAATCTTGACTTAAGCGGCTCACTAATGACCCACGGATCCAACCAAAATGAAATATCTTCGCCGTTCCTAATATCTCCTTTAAGAAAATTCCATAACGGTTGCCCTCTCGCCTTGGTGTTGATAAAGACCTTCGCTATATTACTCCACGCACCACTTAAAGTTTTTTTAAAATTAATGGATTCCCACCCCACACGACTCGAGTGAAGAGAAACAATAACCTTTTTCCAAAGATTGTTGTCTTCTGTCTTATACCGCCATCCCCATTTTGTCAAGAGAGAAATGTTGACTTCTTTTGATTTACAAAGCCCCAAACCTCCTTTTTTATGCCGAGCCACCCTGTCCCGCTTAACCCAATGCATTTTTTTTTCTTCCACCAAACCACCCCAAAGGAAACATTTTATCAACGATTCCAAATCCGAGATAACCTTTTCAGGAGCTTTATAGAGAGAAAAGTAATAAGTCGGCAAGCTTTCCAAAACCGACTTGATAATGACAACTCTACCTCCTATAGACAAAAGATGCGACTTCCATTTGGCAAGGCGACTCTTAAAAGTCTCATAAACCGGACGCCAATTGTTAACCCGATTCATGTTGGCTCCCACCATCAAACCTAGATATTTAAAGGGAAAAACATCTGAAATACATCCAAAACTATTGGCCACAGTTTCAATTTCCTCCGAGTTCACACCAATCCCATAGAGGTTGGATTTGTTAACATTAATCTTAAGCCCCGAGCAAAGATGAAAACACCTAAGAATTCTCATAACATTTCCCATTTCTTCTCTAGACCACTCTCCCAACACAATAGCGTCATCCGCATAGAGTAAATGAGACAAGACGGGTCCTTGATTAGGAGTGGGAATACCGTTAATAACTCCACCCTCCCTAGCCCGAGATATCATACGAGAAAGGCCTTCCATCACAACAAGGAAAAGGAACAGAGAAAGAGGATCGCCTTGTCTCATACCTTTTTCACATCTAAATTGGAACGTCGGTGCCCCGTTCACAAGAACGATAGATCTAGCCGAAGAGAGAATACCCAAAATCCATTTACGCCAAACACTCGGAAAACCCATGTGACAAAGAATATCAATCACGAACATCCACCTTACGTTGTCGTACGCCTTTTCGAAATCAATTTTGAAAAAGAAAGCTCTTTTTTTCGCCTTTTTGATCCACGTAATGAGCTCATTGATGATAAGAGGCCCATCAAGGATATATCTTCCCGATAAAAACGCCGATTGGGATTCGGAGATAACACCATCCAACACTTTTCTCATACGATTAGCAATAACCTTCGAAATCACTTTACTAATAATACCAACCAAATTAATAGGTCTATAATTACCAAGAGAAACCGGGTCTTTAACCTTGGGGATGAGAGCAATAAAGGAAGGACCACATCCGTTGCTAATCTCACCAGAAGCATGAAACTTGGCAAATATCCGAATAAAATCATCTTCAAATAAATCCCAGAAATGCTTGATAAACTTGAAATTCATACCGGCTGGGCCCGGGGCCCGATCATCCCCACACTGAGACACCGCCTCTTTGACTTCCGAAACCGAAAACACTTCTACCAACATATTACTATCCTGGTCCGAAATTTTCTTGAAACCAATATCCAACAAATCTGGCCGGTTAGAAACTCCTCCCTTGAAACGGTCACGAAAAAAGGAAAAAACTTCCTTCTTAATGATGGAAGGTTTAGAGCACCATTCGCTGTTAACATTAAGCCCATGGATAGTGTTCAACACTTTCCTATTATTGACAAGAGCATGAAAAAACTTAGAGTTAAAGTTATTGGTACATACCGATTTAAACTTAGAAAGTTTCCTTTCATCAATCGACCGCACCGCGTTGAAATATCCCTCGAGAACCCATTCTCCAACCGTCAGGTCGATGAAACCTGAAATCTCAGCCCATAAGTTTCTTTTAGCCACAGTGCTCTTGGGGGCGTAAATGTTAACGAGATTAATGGGATTGCCGCTTCCCACCACCAAACCTCTAATAATCAAAAAATGCCTGTTCTTAAGCACATTATCTATCTTAACCACTTTCGGATCCCACATCCATAAAAGACCTCCCGATTGCCCAGTCGAATCAACACAGGCGAATTCGAAACTTCTATTCCCCCAAAAATTGACAAGAGCATCCATCGAAACCGAGTCAGACAGAGTTTCCTGTAAAGCTATTAAACCAATCTTGTTTTTTTATCCGAATCTCCTTCACCCAGGAAGCCTTTCCTTCACCTCTAATACCCCTTATATTGAAAGACAAAATATTCATTGATAAACTCCATTGTTACCTTCATTTCCGACGACCTCTCTGATGAGTTCCACGTGCTCGGACAACCCAACCCCAATAACTTTCCCGACATTAATCGTGGCTTCTACCTCGTTACTCAGACCTACATCGTCATCCTTGGAAGCACTCTTCTCATTGTCAACACAATCGGCCCCAACAACTGGGTTCGCACCCCTAGGCTGACTGTTCTCCTCCCTATCTTCCTCCTCGGCCAGATCCACCCGATTGAGCGAAACCTCAAACTGCGGGAGCACCAACTGATCATTAGCCTGAAGATTTAGGTCAAACTGGAATTCACCCGAGTCTCTGGATCTTTTGCGGGGTCTTTCTACCGAAGATGGGCTTCGAGACTCTTTCTGTCTAATTGACCCAAGCTTGGGCCTTATTCTAACATATCTTTTATTGGGCCTATCTTTTTCTATCGAGTCAAAGAAATAAATTCCTTCCTTGTTGTGAGAAACCGGCCCACTATCACAAGATGACCCCACTACTTTAGACTGCTGCTTATCACCCTGGGAAGTTGGAGAAAAATGAAAAGACATATCATTATCCCTCTGACCTCCATCTGGACCCGAGCCAACCGCACACTCCCCAATATTTTCTCTCTATACCGTCTTTTCATGCAAACGAGGGGAACCCTGCAACTTCGAACCTTCTAACTTCCCGTCCTTAGAACCTTCCTTGAACAGACTGACCGGAGACCCTCATAGTTCCTTTGAAGGAGCTCACTATCGACGAGCAGTTACGATTCATCGAGGAACCAGTTGAAATCACGGACCGGGATGTTAAGGTCGTCAAGCACACTAGAATACCTCTCGTTCGAGTTCGTTGGAACTCCCGTCGTGGCCCAGAGTTCACCTGGGAACGCGAAGATCAGATGAAACAAAAGTATCCCCAACTGTTCGCAAACAGTACAACCACTACTGAGGCTGAAGCTACCACGGAATTTCGGGACGAAATTCTAGATCAACGGGGGGAGGATGTGACACCCTAGGAAAAACATGCAACTTAACTAGCTTCCTCAGTGAGTACGTACCAAATTTCGGGACGAAATTTCTTTCAACTTGGGGATAATGTGACAACTCGTAATTTAGAACCCTTCATTGTATTTTGATGTAACACGCTTGAACGCTATGTGACTATTTGATATGTTGGTTTAATGAATGTTATAAGTGTATGTTATGATACTGTGATATGTGAATGTATGTGATTCGAACCACACAACTCTAATCCGATAACACAAGTCCATTCGGGCCACACTTTGGGTTCGGCCCACTCCCTTCATACGCATAACCTCACGTGGAGGTCAACACTTCTCATTGGTTGCAAATCTCACATAGCACACACAAAACCCTACTCTCTTTCTCTCCTCTTGAACCCGACGGCAACACCTTCATCTCTCTCTAAGCTTTCTATTCAGATCAATCTTTGTTCTTTCTCCAACCGGTTAGTGTTTTAACTATTGCTTTCATGATTGCATGATGTTGTCTTATATATGATGATGTAGGAATGTTATATGATTGATGATGATGTAAACTGTTAATGTTGATTGTGATTTGATATTCACATGATTCAGATTACATGATCTAGATTTAAGACCGAATGTTTATAATCGGCTGATTGTGATTTGATAATCGAAGTGGTTGTATAATGGTTAGGATTGTATGTATGATGAACAATGATGTTTGTGTGAATCGGATGCCATAATATTGATCTAAGAACTGAATGAATGCAAGTAATCGGCTATGTGTTTGGTAACTCAGATTAAAGCCATGATCGAGTATGATGTGTTGTGTGATTTTAAATCCCATGATCTAATAGTTAATATGTAGGTTGTTATGAATATGATTCGAGTTCATATGATTTAGTGATGATTGCTTGGTTTGATTGAGTATTTGTTAAGTTTGAAATTGATAGAATTGATTGTGGCAAATAAAGAATGTAACTGATTTCCTTAAAGTTAGAGATTTCCATAACTGATCATACAATAGCAATCGCACAAGGGTTCTGATCGCACAAGAACTCAGTCGCACAAGGTATCAATAGTCGCACAAGACTATTGGATCGCACAGGTTATGCTTTGTTAATTGTTTGGGCCAGGTATATGTTGGGCCGGGCTAGTTTCCAATCGCACAAGTCATCCGGATCGCACAAGCCATGCGGATCGCACAAGAGATCCATGTTTATTTATTTGGGTCGTTTACTTACTGAACTGCTTATGTTATTTGGGCCGGGTTTAAGGCTGATCGCACAACCCATTGTGGATCGCACAAGCTGTGCTGATCGCACAACAGGTTGGGCCGCCTATTTGTTGGGCTTTATCTTTCGGGTCGCACAAGTGGGACGTGTTGGGTACTTGAATGCTACTGTTAATGTGTTAACATGTATAATGTGTTTATCATGATCTATACGTGTTCATAACCTGTTAAACTATGTGAAATGCATGTGCACTAGTTGAACCTAGACCTGACTTGTATGGTAACCATGTTAGGACCTGGTTGACCTCTAGCAGCTCAATTTGACCTTTCGTTTATCTGTCGAGCTAACCTAAGGTGAGTTCACACTTTCTACAAAGAATGGGATTCCCAGGGGTTAGGAATGGGTTAAGGAATATGGATTCCTCGTCCTTTCTTGGGTAGGACAGTACGGGTTCAGGAATATAATCCCTCGTCCTCATGGACAGTTAACTTTTACTAGACCAAAACTCTATCACGAAGTCCCTCCTTTTTATATCGACTTAATCGCCGGGCCAATGGCGAGCGGGTCATTAGTTAGACATTGACAAGCCTCACACCGTGTCGCAGAGGACGGGCGTGAACTAATGGATCTGGGCACGTCAACAATGATAGACATTGACAGTTCAGGGCACATAAACATGACTACAGTCAGCAGTCGATATGGTAACGAGTCTAGTAGTATATACATGGGGTAGCCCCCACGGCCGAAGAGCCAGATAATTAAACATGGGGTAGCCCCCACGGCTGGATTGCCAGAGTAAACGGAATTTAAACCGAACACGTTTTCAACTATGGGGTAACCCCCACGGCAAGGATACCAGTTAAAGGAAACTATGTTTTTGGAACAACTTAAAACAAACACCCAACTGTGAACTCGCTCAACATTATTGTTAACTCGTTACTACATGCTTTGCAGGTCAATAGGTTTAGCAAGAGCTTGCATGGGGAAGAGTCGTTGTGGAGCATGGACATTGAGTGTTCATGAGGAACTTAAACATTATAAACTTATACTTTGGTTTTTGACATAATGCTTCCGCTTGCAACTTAAACTATGTTTTGTTTGGACACCAATTGTATTGTGTTGGATTTTATTATTACTTACATGCTTGTTCAATATGATTAGTGGCTTGATCCTGGTCAGTCACGCCTCCAAGCGGTGATACTCCGCAGGTGGATTTTGGGGGTGTGACAGATTGGTATCAGAGCCATTGGTTATAGTGAACTTGGTTTTAATAAGGGAAAAGTTTTTGTTAAAACCAGACTATAACCTGTACAGTGCTCTACGATCCACAATGACGCTTCGCTCCACATGCAAGACTCGACATTCTAGGTGGTATGGATTTATGTTTACATTGCCTACTTGCTAGATTACATAGAACTTTGCTTATGGTATGACTAGATAAACGTAGCAACTATAGTTTGAAAACACCTGTGTGCTTACTCTCTTCTGTCATCGCATTTTCGTGAACCTCTCTCACTCATGTTTCCTTTGGCATGAAGATCATGAGTGGACGTGTCAACATGACTCAAGCCCAGTTGGCGGCTTTGATCACGGAACAAGTTACTGCAGCACTTGCAGCTACACAAGCAGGAGGTATACCCTGCAGTCTAAACTCATTCTAGGATCTTTAGGTCCTACTCTCGTACACCAACACTTGTGCTTAACCTTGTCCCTTCTTACACCCACGACAGGTCAACATGCTCAACCACCTGTGTCCACCTTCAAAACTTTTATGGACTGCCGACCTACTACTTTCAGCGGCACTGAAGGAGCTGTAGGCCTCCTCCACTGGTTCGAGAAACTCGAATCTATCTTCGAGATGTGTGAATGCCCTGAGGCTCGCAGGGTGAAATATGCTACTGGTACTCTTGAGGGAATAGCGCTCACGTGGTGGAACGCTCAGGTCCAAATGCTGGGGTTGGTTGCTGCTAACGCCACCCCCTGGAACGATTTCAAGGAGTTAATCAAAGAAGAATACTGTAGCCGTGATGACATTCATAAGTTGGAGGTAGAGTTTTACAACTTGAAGATGACGGGGTCAGAGATTGAAGCATACACCAAAAGATCAAACGAGTTGGCCGTTCTGTGTCCTACTATGGTAGACCCTCCCATCAAACGTATCTAACTGTATCTCAAGGGTTTAGTGCCAGAGATTCAAAGTCACGTTACCTCAGTAAACCTTGGCACCATCCAACAGATCATCAAGCTGGCTCATCGTCTCACGGATCAGGCGGTGGAGCAGAACAGGTTACCAAAGCGCATTAGTGCTACTACTTCTGATACTCCTAGCGACAACAAGCGTAAGTGGGATGTAACTTCAAGCAAAGGTTCAACTTCTGTTCAATCTCAGCCTCAGCAGAGAAGGACTGACGACTACAAGATCCCTAGTCAGCAATCGTCTGGTAGTCAAAGTCAAGGAGGGTACAAGGGAAATCACCCCAAATGCAATCGTTGTAACCTGCACCACAGTGGGCAATGCACCAGGGGTAACTGTCATCGGTGCAACAAGCCAGGCCACGCCGCAAAGGATTGCAGAAGTTTATACCCCGCAAACCCGAATCGTCAGCAACAACAAGCCCCACAGAATCAACGCCAGCAGCAGCAGCAGCAAGGCATCAACAAAGGGTGCTTTCAGTGTGGAGCTGAAGGCCACTTCAAGAGAGATTGTCCCTAACTGAACCAGAACCGGGACAACAACAACAATAATAACAACCAAGGGAATGGAAACAACGGGGGTAACAACGGCAATGGTGCAAGGGGTCGTGTGTTCGTTATTGGACAGGGTGAAGCGAGGAATGATCCCAATGTTGTGACGGGTAAGTTCCTTCTCGACGACTTTTACGTTACGGTTTTATTTGATTCAGGTGCCGATACTAGCTACGTGTCCTTAAAAGTTAGTCAAATGCTTAAGCGTACCCCAACACTATTGAACACCAAACACACTGTAGAGCTAGCTAATGGTAAGAGTTTAGAGGCCACACACGTAGTCAAGGGTTGTAATCTTGTTCTTGCTGATCACACCTTCTCTATCGACCTCATTCCTATCGTTCTGGGTAGTTTCGACGTTGTCATTGGGATGGATTGGTTATCCCAACACCAAGCTGAGATCCTTTGTCACGAGAAGATTGTCCGTATTCCTCGTTCGGGTGATGAACCTCTTATGATTCGTGGCGACAAGAGTGGTGCTGTGGTGAGCATCATCTCTTTCCTTAAGGCCCAGAAGTGTTTGAGAAAGGGTCACACTGCTATTTTGGCTCTCGTTACTGACACCTCGAAGAAAGAAAAGAAGATAGCAGATTTTCCGATCGTACGTGACTATCCTGAGGTATTTCCTGAGGAATTACCTAGCCTTCCGCCTCATCGCCAGGTCGAGTTTCAAATCGAGCTAGCTCCTGGAGCAGCGCCCATAGCTCGAGCACCGTATCGTTTAGCCCCATCAGAGTTGGAAGAACTCTCTAAGCAACTGCAAGAACTCTTGGACAAGGGTTTCATCCGTCCTAGCTCTTCACCATGGGGAGCTCCAGTGCTATTTGTGAAGAAGAAGGACGGTACTTTCAGAATGTGCATCGACTACCGTGAACTCAACAAGGTGACGGTGAAGAATTGTTATCCTCTTCCACGTATCGATGACTTATTCGACCAGCTGCAAGGGTCGAGCTTTTACTCGAAGATTGATCTGAGATCGGGATATCACCAGCTGAGAGTCCGAGAAGAGGACGTCTCCAAAACAGCCTTTAGAACTCGTTATGGACACTACGAGTTTTTGGTCATGCCTTTTGGGCTGACAAACGCACCTGCGGTCTTCATGGACCTGATGAATCGAGTGTGCAAACCCTACCTAGATAAGTTCGTCATAGTTTTCATCGACGACATCCTGATATATTCTAAGAGTCAGGAAGAGCACGAGCAGCATCTACGACTTATTTTGGAACTCCTTCGAACAGAGCAGCTTTATGCTAAATTCTCGAAATGCGACTTCTGGCTTCGTGAAGTCCATTTCCTAGGCCACGTGGTAAACAAGGATGGGATTCATGTTGATCCATCAAAGGTAGACTCGATTCGGAACTGGCCTGCACCCCGTACACCAACAGAAATTCGCCAATTCTTAGGTTTGGCAGGGTATTACAGAAGGTTTATCAAGGATTTCTCCAAGATTGCGCAACCTCTCACCTCGCTAACTCAGAAGGGTGTCACCTATCGTTGGGGTGATGCACAAGAAACGGCATTTCAGCACTTAAAGGATAGACTTTGTAGCACACCTATCCTCTCACTGCCTGAAGGCACAGACGATTTTGTGGTTTATTGCGACGTATCCATTCAGGGACTTGGATGTGTGCTGATGCAACGTGACAAGGTCATTGCTTATGCGTCATGACAACTTAAGATTCACGAACAGAACTACACTACACACGATCTGGAGCTGGGAGCTGTTGTATTTGGACTCAAGATATGGAGACATTACCTGTACGGTACCAAGTGCACCATCTACACCGATCACAGGAGTCTCGAGCATATCTTCAAACAGAAGGAATTAAACATGCGTCAGCGTCGATGGGTCGAGCTTTTGAACGACTACGAATGCAAAATCAAGTACCATCCGGGCAAAGCCAATGTGGTGGCCGATGCCCACAGTCGAAAGGACACTACGCCTAAGCGCCTGCAAGCATTACAACTCACCATTCAATCTAGTCTTCCTTCACAGATACGAGATGCTCAGGTAGAAGCATTGAAACCAAAAAACGTCAGGGCTGAAGCCCTACGCGGCTCAAGACAGCGGCTAGAACAAAAGGAAGACGGTGCATACTACGTAACAGGACGCATTTGGGTCCCACTCTATGGCAACCTACGAGAGCTTGTGATGGATGAAGCACACAAGTCTCGCTACTCAGTACATCCTGGTTCAGACAAGATATACCACGACTTGAAAACTACGTATTGGTGGCCTAGCATGAAAGCTCACATAGCAACTTACGTTAGCAAGTGCTTGACTTGTGCGAGAGTCAAGACTGAACACCAGAAACCCTCAGGCCTACTCCAACAACCAGAGATACCACAATGGAAATGGGAGCAAATTTCCATGGATTTTGTTACTGGTCTGCCTAAATCTCAACGCAGAAATGATACTATTTGGGTGATCGTGGATCGACTCACAAAGTCTGCACACTTCTTGGCTATTAAGGAAACGGATAAGTTCTCCACTCTAGCAGACGTATACCTTAAGGAAGTTGTCTCGAGGCACGGGGTGCCCACCTCTATTATCTCTGATCGTGATGCACGTTTTACTTCTGAACTGTGGCAAGCAATGCACAAGTCCTTTGGCTCACGTTTAGATATGAGCACAACTTATCACCCGCAAACGGATGGGCAGTCTGAACGCACCATCCAGACCCTTGAAGACATGCTTAGGGCGTGTGTGATTGACTTTGGCAACAGTTGGGAAAAACATCTGCCGCTAGTGGAATTCTCGTATAATAACAGTTACCACACCAACATTTGGGCCGCTCCATTTGAGGCATTGTACGGGTGTAAATGCCGATCACCTCTTTGTTGGGCAGAGGTGGGGGATAGTCAGATCACTGGCCCAAAACTCGTGGTAGACACAACAGAAAGGATTGCTCAAATACGACAACGAATGGCGGCAGCTCATGACCGTCAGAAAAGCTACGCCGATAAGGGCAGGAAACCACTAGAGTTCCAGGTTGGGGATCGAGTGCTACTCAAAGTTTCACCCTGGAAGGGTGTGGTTTGTTTTGGCAAAAGAGGCAAACTTAATCCACGATACGTTGGACCATTCGAAATCATTGAGAAAATAGGCAAGGTGGCCTACAGACTAAACCTACCCGCAGAACTCAGTGCCGTTCACGACGTTTTCCACGTGTCGAATCTGAAGAAGTGTCTGTCAGATGAGACCCTCATAGTTCCTTTGAAGGAGCTCACTATCGACGAGCAGTTACGATTCATCGAGGAACCAGTTGAAATCAAGGATCGGGATGTTAAGGTCCTCAAGCACACTAGAATACCTCTCGTTCAAGTTCGTTGTAACTCCCGTCGTGGCCCAGAGTTCACCTGGGAACGCGAGGATCAGATGAAACAAAAGTATCCCCAACTGTTCGCAAACAGTACAACCACTACTGAGGCTGAAGCTACCATGGAATTTCAGGATGAAATTCCAGATCAACGGGGGGAGGATGTGACACCCCAGGAAAACCATGCAACTTAACTAGCTTCCTCAGTGAGTACGTACCAAATTTCGGGACGAAATTTCTTTCAACTTGGGGATAATGTGACAACTCGTAATTTAGAACCCTTCATTGTATTTTGATGTAACACGCTTGAACGCTATGTGACTATTTGATATGTTGGTTTAATGAATGTTATAAGTGTATGTAATGATATTGTGATATGTGAATGTATGTGATTCGAACCACACAACTCTAATCCGATTACACAAGCCCATTCGAGCCACACTTTGGGTTCGGCCCACTCCCTTCATACGCATAACCTCATGTGGAGGTCAACACTTCTCATTGGTTGCAAATCTCACATAGCACGCACAAAACCCTACTCTCTTTCTCTCCTCTTGAACCCGACGACAACACCTTCATCTCTCTCTAAGCTTTCTATTCGAATCAATCTTTGTTCTTTCTCCAACCGGTTAGTGTTTTAACTATTGCTTTCATGATTGCATGATGTTGTGCTATACATGATGATGTAGGAATGTTATATGATTGATGATGATGTAAACTGTTAATGTTGATTGTGATTTGATATTCACATGATTCGGATTGCATGATCTAGATTTAAGACCGAATGTTTATAATCGGCTGATTGTGATTTGATAATCGAAGTGGTTGTATAATGGTTAGGATTGTATGTATGATGAACAATTATGTTTGTGTGAATCGGATGCCATAATATTGATCTAAGAACTGAATGAATGCAAGTAATCGGCTGTGTGTTTGGTAACTCAGATTAAAGCCATGATCGAGTATGATGTGTTGTGTGATTTTAAATCCCATGATCTAATAGTTAATATGTAGGTTGTTGTTATGAATATGCTTCGAGTTCATATGATTTAGTGATGATTGCTTGGTTTGATCGAGTATTTGTTAAGTTTGAAATTGATAGAATTGATTGTGGCAAATAAAGAATGTAACTGATTTCCTTAAAGTTAGAGATTTCCATAACTGATCATACAATAGCAATCGCACAAGGGTTCTGATCGCACAAGAGCTCAGTCGCACAAGGTATCAATAGTCGCACAAGACTATTGGATCGCACAAGTTATGCTTTGTTAATTGTTTGGGCCGGGTATATGTTGGGTCGGGCTAGTTTCCAATCGCACAAGTCATCCGGATCACACAAGCCATCCGGATCGCACAAGAGATCCATGTTTATTTATTTGGGCCGTTTACTTACTGAACTGCTTATGTTATTTGGGCTGGGTTTAAGGCTGATCGCACAACCCATTGTGGATCGCACAAGCTGTGCTGATCGCACAACAGGTTGGGCCGCCTATTTGTTGGGCTTTATCTTTCGGGTCGCACAAGTGGGACGTGTTGGGTACTTGAATGCTACTGTTAATGTGTTAACATGTATAATGTGTTTATCATGATCTATACGTGTTCATAACCTGTTAAACTATGTGAAACGCATGTGCACTGTTTCAACCTAGACCTGACTTGTATGGTAACCATGTTAGGACGTGGTTGACCTCTAGCAGCTCAATTTGACCTTTCGTTTATCTGCCGAGCTAACCTAAGGTGAGTTCACACTTTCTACAAAGCATGGGATTCCCAGGGGATGGGAATGGGTTAAGGAATATGGATTCCTCGTCCTTTATTGGGTAGGACAGTACGAGTTCAGGAATATAATTCCTCGTCCTCATGGACAGTTAACTTTTACTAGACCAAAACTCTATCACGAAGTCCCTCCTTTTTATATCGACTTAATCGCCGGGCCAATGGCGAGCGGGTCATTAGTTAGATAGCGCTATTTAGGTTTGACAAGCCTCACACTGTGTTGCAGAGGACGGGCGTGAACTAATGGATCTGGGCACGTCAATGATGATAGACATTGACAGTTCAGGGCACATAAACATGACTACAGTCAGCAGTCGATATGGTAACGAGTCTAGTAGTATATACATGGGGTAGCCCCACGGCCGAAATGCCAGATAATTAAACATGGGGTAGCCCCCACAGCTGGATAGCCAGAGTAAACGAGATTTAAACCGAACACGTTTTCAACTATGGGGTAACCCCCACGGCAAGGATGCCAGTTAAAGGAAACTATGTTTTTGGAACAACTTAAAACAAACACCCAACTGTGAACTCGCTTAACATTATTGTTGACTCGTTACTACATGCTTTGCAGGTCAATAGGTTTAGCAGGAGCTTGCATGGGGAAGAGTCGTTGTGAAGCATGGACATTGAGTGTTCATGAGGAACTTAAACATTATAAACTTATACTTTGGTTTTTGACATAATGCTTCCGCTTGCAACTTAAACTATGTTTTGTTTGGACACCAATTGTATTGTGTTGGATTTTATTATTACTTACATGCTTGTTCAATATGATTGGTGGCTTGATCCTGGTCAGTCACGCCTCCAAGCGGTGATACTCCGCAGGTGGATTTTGGGGGTGTGACATATGGTGGGCCCGGATGAGTTTTTCACTCCAGGTCTCAAGTTCGAGTCTGTGTGATAGGGGTTTCTCATTGAGGGGTTTAAATTGGGGATCTATTGTGCGAGGGGGCTTTCTAGCGCAGACCCGGCTAAGACAACGTATGTTAGACCTCCCAACATTCGCGAATAATTCACACCTTTCAAAAATAGAATCCACATACATTTTCCATTTGGCTTGGATTTAATCATGAATCAATTAACTTCAAACCAATAATAAAGACGCTTACGTATGGTGGTGAAATTGTGGAATGTGAATGACAGTTACAGAAGCGAGTGTAATTAAAGGGGTGCCTGCCGACATGTATATTCATTGTAATCGGCGTGTCAGTTGTGTGTATATATTATTTGTCGGTTTGTTTTAGTTGTGAATGAAGAGGTGCCTGCTAGATTGGATTGTGCATGAATTGGTGCCTATAATTCGTGTTCGAAAATATGACTTGATAGGTGTCTTTGTATGGATTGTATGGACACGTCGATTACAAAAAAATGGTGGTGCCCCAAGTTACTTTTTGTATTGTTATATAATTTCCCTGAATAAAATGTAAAGCAACTACTTTAACTTTAGGGTAAATTACACTTTTCGTCCTTTATGTTTGTATCAGATTGCAATGGATAGCCTTTAACTTCAATAATTACAGTCACAATCCTTTATTTGGAAAACTCATTACATCTTTCATCCTTTAGCACTAACCAGGTTAAAATTTTCAACTAACTATGACATGTGCCTTGCACATGAGGGTATATTAGTCATTTGGCCCTTTTATTTAAAATATCTTTATAATAAAACTTAAATTAAAAATCTTATCCACAACTCTTCCTCTCTCTTTGTAACTTTTACCAAACACAGTCACCACCACCACCTGTGGTTGTCAATGCCGACCAATAGTTCAATTCTTCAGCACATAATATTTCATCGTAAATCATACAATCACAACATTTTTTTGATAAATCTCGTCAATTAAACCCTAGGTATAACGAAACTACAAGTATATTCCGTAATCTAAGTTCTCTAACCAAAAATTCACGTTAGAAACTTTCTACCAACACGGAATCGATCTGAAGTAACCGCAATTCACGCTAGAAACTTTCTACGAACACGAAATCGAGTCGCCGACACTGTCGATTGCACAATAAAATCAATTAATAACTGCAGAAAACAGATCGAAGTGTACGATCATAAGTGGGGAGGTTTTAGAAAAAAAACAGTTGATAAATATAGAAATCAACAAGAAAAGGTAGAGATGAGAAGTGTGATGAGAGAGAGTAGAGAGAGAAGAGTGGCCATGACAGATACCTCCATAACCAGAGCTGCAGCATTCTCTTTCTAAAACAGACAGTCTGTCTTGATTTCAAATCTCGGAGATTGTGGCCGGATTGGTGGTCGGTGAGACGGGGTTTCTATGGTGGTCGGTGGGTTTTTTTTGGTGGCCGGCGGCGTTGACAGCCATAGATGGTGGTGCTTGTGTTTGGTTTAAGTTGCAGAGAGTGTTTGGTTTAAGTTGCAGAGAGTGTTTGATTTAAGTTACAGAGAGAGGGGGAGGGGTGTGGAAAAGGGTTTTTAATTTAAGCTTTATTATAAATATATTTTAAATAAAAATGCCAAATGACTAACCTACCCTCATGTGCAAAGCACATGTCATATTTAACTGAAATTTTTAACCTGGTTAGTGCTAAAGGACGTAAGGTGTAATGAGTTTTCCAAATAAAGGATTGTGATTGTAATTATTGAAGTTAAAGGCTATCCATTGCAATCAGATACAAACATAAAGGACGAAAAGTGTAATTTACCCTTAACTTTATCTCGTTACGGAGTAATTTCCCTTGGATATTTTAGGGTAAATTACACTTTTCGTCCTTTATGTTTGTATCATATTGCAATGGATAGCCTTTAAGTTAAATAATTACAATCACAATCCTTTATTCGGAAAAATCATTACATCTTTCGTCTTTTAGCATTAACCAAGTTAAATTTTTTAGTTAAATCTAATCAATTAAGGGTAGTTTTGTAATTTTACCATGTTTCTTCCTCCCTCCTCATCAGTGTTCTTCTTTAACCCCACACACACAGGAACATCAAGAACAATATCTGTAACATTTGCACTCTTTAAAAATCCAACACACACATGAAGAACCAGCACAAAATAAAAAATCACTTCCTCCTATTCTCCATAACAACCAGACCCTACCATCACAACTTGTGACCGCTACTGGCCACCAAACCCAATCATCACAACCGTTGGAAGATGATCGTCCCCCTCTCTTCACATTCGTGTACTGTTTTAATAAAAATGCTATTAATGGCACCAACAACAATATCCCTTGAGGGAGGTGCAACCATGATGTAACATGCTATTAATGGCACCAACAACAATATCCCTTGAGGGAGGTGCAACCATGATGTAACATGCCTACCATGTCGGAAACACATGTTTTAATCCTATGAAGGTAATTTAACATCACAGGTACAATCTGATGTCTCAAATGTGCAATTAATTCGCATAACAACACCCTAAAAGCAATCGTCCGACCAAATACGATTGTCGGTCTGATTAAAAACTGATCAACCGCTTCACTAGTTATATCCACTTCTACAGTTCATATTTCAACTTTCTAATCAAAACCCTAATTCACAACATTTTCCCCTAATTTTAAAATCAAACCATAATTCACAAAATTTGTTGAATTCTACATAATTAAATGAAAACTCATGAATATCTTGAACAACTGACCATAATCAAAGTGAAATCAACCGCAAAGAATGACGAAAAGTGCGAAATTGGGGAAGAACAACCCCTAATTGCAACTGGAAATTCAAAATGGTGTTAAAGGGTGTGAAAGAATTGATTGATTGCATCGAAAGATGGGTGCTTTAAAAATTGAATTGATAACAAAGGTATGAGATGTGAAAGTAGATTAGAAGTCAAGTTGATAAAATGATCAAGATAACATCAACATGTATCTTCATTTCTAGATGATGAAGATGATGTCTGGAAATGGTGATGGTTTTTAGGTGCGTTTTCTGTGGGGTTGTGGGTTTAGGTGTTTCAGGTGGCCGGAAGTGATGGACGGTAGTTATGGAGAAGATAAAGAGATAGTCATGGAGAAGAGGAAGTGGTGGCTGGTTGTTATGGAGAATAAGAGGAAGTGATTTTTTATTTTGTGCTTGTTCTTCAGTGCAAATGATAAAGAAGAACACTAATGAGGGAGGGAGAAAGAAACATGGTAAAATTACAAAACTACCCTTAATTGATTAGATTTAACACAAAAATTTTAACTTGATTAATGCTAAAGGACGAAAGATGTAATAAGTTTTCCGAATAAAAGATTGTAACTGTAATTATTAGAAATAATTGCATATTCCCCTTAAAAACACTCTTAATTGCATATTTACCCAAGCCTAAATAAAAATTGCATATTTCCCCTTCTCTATTAAAATAACAAAATTACCCTCCTCAAAATTAAAAGATCAAGTTAGAGAAAAATCAGATCATTCTAAAAAAAATAACTCGACGTTTGGGTTTCTTCTTCATCAACGGCGACACAGCAGGGCGATTCCGGCCGGCGATTCTTCTGCCGGCGACACAGCAGGGCGATTCCGGCCGGCGACACAGCAGGGCGATTTCGGCCGCGATTCTTCGTCTGGCAATTCTTCGGCCAGCATTTGTTCAGGTTAGTTGTTGTTCGCTTTGTTTATTTACACTTCTGAGCAAGCGAAGGACAGGCAGACGAATGGGGGCAAAGCTGGGCAAGTGAAACTGACAGTTATTCATAGATATGTCTGTGGTAGAGTGAAGGACAGGCAGACGAGAGAAGAACAGATCCGAAAAAGAAGACAAGAATCATTTCAAATTCCAGCAGAAGAGAGTAGGGAGCTACCGGACTTATCACCTTCATCCTTGAGACTCCATTATTATATTATATACATGACTATTCATAGTTTCTACCTCTGTATGTTTTTTTTTACATAAATCTTGCCCCATTTTCTATGCCAAAAACAATAGAAATTTTTGTCATTTTCTCCATATTGATCAAGACATTGATGTATTGATTCTTGTCCTCCATTCATCCTTAACCCCTACCCAACGCAATAGGACACGCTAGGAAAGTTCCATGCTGTTCCCATATATTTCCCTTGTCTAACACATTTCAACTTATCATAATCAAAAGTTTAAGAAATAGACACAGTTAGACTTTACACGACATTTTATTAAAATTGCAATTATTATAACATCACCCCAGAAGAAATTGCAGGTATTAACAGCATTGTTACATGGAATTTTTGTAATTGTTCATTTGGGACGATTTTTTGGTACCGTAGTGGATTAAAGTTTTGGCATTTTGTTTTCTATTTAGATGATTGTCAATTGTATTTTTTATGATTGTTACTCTAGTTCGTGAGAAAAAATAATGAAAAAAAAAACTTCAAGAAAAAAAAAGTAGTGAAAAAAGACAAAAACTAGTAAAAAAGGGTAAATATGCAATTTTCTAAAGTTTAGTAAAATGAAGGGTAAAATAGTCTTTCTATAATTTAATTTTAATAAATTAAAGCAAAATGGGTAAATTTGCAATTTTACTAGTTAATAGAGGGGAAATATGCAATTTAATTTTTGACTCGGGTATATATCCAATTTCAAAGTTTTTTAAGGGGAAATATGCAAAAAACTCATACAATAATCATGGTTGTAAAACAAGGTTTCCAAGGCCGAGTACTCCCCGAGTAGTCGTTACAAGGTAGGTTGCCGAGGCGACTTTCTTCGACTCCGCCTAATTACTCGGAGTCGGTCAAACGCGGTCAACCTCGGCCATAATTGGATCTAGTAGGTCAACTCGGGCCTAGTTTGACTTAAATAATAATAAAACATAATTTCTATGCCTATAATATTAAATAATGAATATCATTTTCACGTATTTTGTTATAAATATTAGTAAATTTAT
This sequence comes from Helianthus tuberosus, assembly GCA_030545235.1. NCBI lineage: Eukaryota > Viridiplantae > Streptophyta > Magnoliopsida > Asterales > Asteraceae > Helianthus > Helianthus tuberosus. The sequence continues at coordinate 192,092,915 of CM060352.1, read as the reverse complement.
GTTATTTGACATATATTTAATCTCCAAAAAGTAATTTCTTTGTAATTTTACATGTCCGAGTACTCCCCGAGTACTCTCCGCCTAGACCGAGTACTCTCAACTCCCCAGTCTACCGACTAGGGAGCGCCTAGCGACTTTTGCAACCATGACAATAATGGAGTCTCAAAGATGAAGGTGATAAGTCCGGTAGCTCCCTACTCTCTTCTGCTGGAATTTGAAATGATTCTTGTCTTCTTTTTCGGATATGTTCTTCTCTCGACTGCCTGTCCTTCACTCTACCACATACATATCTATGAATAAATGTCAGTTTCACTTGCCCAGCTTTGCCCCCATTCGTCTGCCTGTCCTTCGCTTTCTCAGAAGTGTAAATAAACAAAGCGAACAACAACTAACCTGAACAAATGCTGGCCGAAGAATTGCCAGACGAAGAATCGCGGCCGAAATAGCCCTGCTGTGTCGCCGGCAGAAGAATCGCCGGCCGGAATCGCCCTGCTGTGTCGCCGACCTGAAGATTCTCTGCTGTGTCGCCGTAGATGAAGAAGAAACCCAAACGTCGAGTTATTTTTTTAGAATGATCTGATTTTTCTCTAACTTGATCTTTTAATTTTGAGGAGGGTAGTTTTGTTATTTTAATAGAGAAGGGGAAATATGCAAGTTTTATTTAGGCTTGGGTAAATATGCAATTAAGGGTGTTTTTAAGGGAAAATATGCAATTATTTCTTATTGTATTATATACATGAATATTCATAGTTTCTACCTCTGTATGTTTTTTTACATAAATCTTGCCCCATTTTCTATGCCAAAAACAATAGAAATTTTTGTCATTTTCTCCATATTGATCAAGACATTGATGTATTAATTCTTGTCCTCTATTCATCCTTAACCCCTACCCAACGCAATAGGACACGCTAGGAAAGTTCCATGCTGTTCCCATATATTTCCCTTGTCTAACACATTTCAACTTATCATAATCAAAAGTTTAAGAAATAGACACAGTTAGACTTTACACGACATTTTATTAAAATTGCAATTATTATAACATCACCCCAGAAGAAAGTCCAGGTATTAACAGCATTGTTACATGGAATTTTTGTAATTGTTCATTTGGGATGATTTTTTGGTACCGTAATGGATTAAAGTTTTGGCATTTTGTTTTCTATTTAGATGATTGTCAATTGTATTTTTTTTTATGATTATTACTCTAGTTTGTGAGAAAAAATAATGAAAAAAAAAACTTCAAGAAAAAAAAAGAAAGTAGTGAAAAAAGACAAAAATAGTAAAAAAGGGTAAATATGCAATTTTCTAAAGTTTAGTAAAATGAAGGGTAAAATAGTCTTTCTATAATTTAATTTTAATAAATTAAAGAAAAATGTGTAAATTTGCAATTTTACTAGTTAATAGAGGGGAAATATGCAATTTAATTTTTGACTCGGGTATATATGCAATTTCAAAGTTTTTTAAGGGGAAATATGCAAAAAACCCTTACAATAATGGAGTCTCAAGGATGAAGGTGATAAGTCCGGTAGCTCCCTACTCTCTTCTGCTGGAATTTGAAATGATTCTTGTCTTCTTTTTCGGGTCTGTTCTTCTCTCGTCTGCCTGTCCTTCACTCTACCACAGACATATCTATGAATAACTATCAGTTTCACTTGCCCAGCTCTGCCCACATTTGTCTGCATGTCCTTCGCTTGCTCAGAAGTGTAAATAAACAAAGCGAACAACAACTAACTTGAACAAATGCTGGCCGAAGAATTGCCAGACGAAGAATCGCGGCCGAAATCGCCCTGCTGTGTCGCCGACAGAAGAATCGCCGGCCGGAATCGCCCTGCTGTGTCGCCGACCTGAAGATTCTCTGCTGTGTCGCCGTAGATGAAGAAGAAACCCAAACGTCGAGTTATTTTTTTAGAATGATCTGATTTTTCTCTAACTTGATCTTTTAATTTTGAGGAGGGTAGTTTTGTTATTTTAATAGAGAAGGGGAAATATGCAATTTTTATTTAGGCTTGGGTAAATATGCAATTAAGGGTGTTTTTAAGGGGAAATATGCAATTATTTCTTATTGTATTATATACATGACTATTCATAGTTTCTACCTCTATATGTTTTTTTTACATAAATTTTGCCCCATTTTCTATGCCAAAAACAATAGAAATTTTTGTCATTTTCTCCATATTGATCAAGACATTGATGTATTGATTCTTGTCCTCCATTCATCCTTAACCCCTACCCAACGCAATAGGACACGCTAGGAAAGTTCCATGTTGTTCCCATATATTTCCCTTGTCTAACACATTTCAACTTATCATAATCAAAAGTTTAAGAAATAGACACAGTTAGACTTTACACGACATTTTATTAAAATTGCAATTATTATAACATCACCCCAGAAGAAATTGCAGGTATTAACAGCATTGTTACATGGAATTTTTGTAATTGTTCATTTGGGATGATTTTTTGGTACCGTAATGGATTAAAGTTTTGGCATTTTGTTTTCTATTTAGATGATTGTCAATTGTATTTTTTATGATTGTTACTCTAGTTCATGAGAAAAAATAATGAAAAAAAAAACTTCAAGAAAAAAAAAGTAGTGAAAAAAGACAAAAACTAGTAAAAAGGGTAAATATGCAATTTTCTAAAGTTTAGTAAAATGAAGGGTAAAATAGTCTTTCTATAATTTAATTTTAATAAATTAAAGCAAAATGGGTAAGTTTGCAATTTTACTAGTTAATAGAGGGGAAATATGCAATTTAATTTTTGACTCGGGTATATATGCAATTTCAAAGTTTTTTAAAGGAAAATATGCAAAAAAACTCTAATTATTAAACTTAAAGGTTATTCATTAGAACATAAACGACTAAAATTGTAATTTCCCTTGGATATTTTAAGAAGACTTTTGACTTTTTAATGCCTTTATAATCTTCTTTGTAATTTCCATTAGATATTTTAACAAGACTTTTGACTTTTTAATGGCTTTATAATCTTCTTTGTAATTTCCCTTAGATATTTTAAGAAGACTTTTGACTTTTTAATGGCTTTATAATCTTCTTTCCTCTCAACTTCGTTTCAGAACCTCTTTCAGATCCTATCTCTCTCCTGATTTCACAACCTCTTCTTCTTAAATGGCTTCTACTTCATCTGCCCCAACAACCCATTACGAGTATGACGTCTTCCTAAGTTTCAGAGGGGAAGACACTCGTCATACTTTTACCGATCATCTTTATAAGGCCTTACATCAAGCGGGGATCAGGACTTTCAGGGACGATGATGAAATCCGTCAAGGTCAACAACTGAAGCCAGAAATCGAGAGATCAATAACAACTTCTCGAGCTTCAATACTTGTAATTTCAAACAACTTTGCAAACTCAAGATGGTGCCTTGATGAGCTTTCGTTTATCCTCCAGCAAAAGAGGAATGCCGGTCATTTGGTTTTCCCTGTGTTTTACGGCGTTGATCCTTCGGATGTCAGGAACCAGCGAGGAAGCTTCGCGATTGAAGCGAAAGAAGGTTCAAAATGGACGGAGGATAATGTGATTCGGTGGAAGGAGGCCCTAACAGAGGTGGCTGGCTTAAAGGGGATGTCTCCTTCAGGGTATGCTTCAATATCTCTCCCATTGGAATACTTTCTTTTTAGTTATTGCTACTTTAGTTTTGACTTGCCAATTTAGGATTTTTAAATCTCAAGATAAATTAAGTGTAAGCCTAGCAAACTGGATGGGTCGGGTTGGTTTATGTGATGGGTCAAAACTGGTTCTTGCCGAGCCGATACAGGTTTGGAGCAAACAAGTTCGGATCAAACAAGTTCGGATCAAACGGGCCGTTTAAAAAAAAGGTATCAATTTGGTTCAGGTCAACTTGGCTTGAGGTGAAAAAAAGTTGCGCTGAAATGAGTTGTTTTATAAAATAAAAAAAAATCCCAAAATAGGTTGACCCGCTATATTGTTTATGGTGGCTAGTGGCGATGGTGTAGGCAGAGGTATGGTGGTAGATACAAAGGCGGTGGTGAGAGGTGGAGGTTGCAAAAACAACTTTCGGTTGTGGAGTGTGGTGATGGGTGTGTTGGTGGTTGCGGGTACAACGTGGTGGTCAATGGCAGTGGAAGTGGCTCCCAGAACGAGTAGGTGGTGGAGGAATAATGGTCATGGGTGATGATAATCCATTTGTACCCTTTTTAAGTTAGTAACTTTGATGATAGCTTTCTGTTTGACGCGTCTTGTTGCGTGCCGGATTCGAGATCGGCAGCGAATCTCCCAAATTAACAAAAAGTACGTAAACTTTTTTTTTTGAACGACCAACAAATTTAATTTTATTCAAATTAGCCGCCGGATTAACATTGTGTTAAACCGAACGAGATGCACCGATTACATCATACACCCATACATATCAAATCAAAATTACACCATTTCTCCCACGTTAAACTAAACGTTTTTGACCGGTTTTGATACGCTCCAGATTGGGCTGGGAGCCTCTGAAGATGGCCTCATTTCTACTCCTCCATATACGCCAGATGGCGGTTTGGACTACCAAGTAAACTATCTTCCTCCATTTATCCGAACCTCTCGCTTTCTTGTGGTGACTGATCAAATCCGCCACCCCGAACATGAAGAAGCCATGGAGTCTGCACCAGCTAGCAACAAAGTCCCACACTGCTTGGGACATTCCTCATGAGACAAAAAGGTGTTCAGCCGTCTCCCGCTGAAACCCGCATAAGCTGCACAAACTCGATCTGACTTGCACCCCTCTTTTCTCCAGATTATCCACTGTTGGTAGCCTATTTAAGCTTAGCCTCCACACAATGAAATTCACTTTTACAGGCAACAAGTTATTCCAATCGAAACCATTCCCCAAATCTTCAAAGGAGGCCGCTTGCAGCTGTTTTTTTCCACTGCATACCGAAAATGCCCCTGAGGAATCTAGCGACCATGCCCAGCTGTCTTGACCTGATAGACCACTTATCCCTGCAATTATTCCATAGAGAGCAGCCAATTCATTCGTTTCCGTAGCCGATGTTGGTTGACACGTCCAATCGAACGATGTACAAAATACACCACTCGACACCCCATACCTTTCAGCAACCGTCACATGTTTCTTCTTCTCTAAACCGAATAACGATGGGAATTTTCTGCATAATGGCTCATCCAAGGTCCACCAGTCATTTTCATTCAACTAAGGAACTTAAATACAAAATATGGAAACATAAAACATGGGAAAATGGGATAATGCAAACTGGAAAAGTGTAGAACATGGGAACATGCAAACTTGAAATAAATAACGGAATTAAAATGTAAACGTGCGGCAGAGCTGGCAGGAAGTAATCGTGGGTTTTCCTGGTCAATTCGGGTAGACCGTATCACGTCTACTAACTTGAGTAGGCACAAATTAACCAATTGACTAGTTTAAGGTGATCGAAATGAACCCTATTGATTTTTTATACCCAAACCTATCCATTCTTTAAATAATGGGTCGAGATTGTCACATTTGGTATTTGTGCCTGATGGGGGTGGTGGCAAGGACAGTGGTGGAAGTACAGGCGGTGACTTGTGAGTTGTGATGGTGGTGGCAAGGATGGCGGTGGAAGTAGAGGGGACGACGGTGGTAACAAAGGAGACAACAGTGGGATGTGGCGGCTGTCATTGGTAATGGTTTGCTGACCTCGCTATAACTATAACTATAAGTTATAAAGTTTTTTAAGAGCACCCAGTTTGCTAAAAGCTATGTTACTTTGCACAATTTGGTGGCTCTTTTCATAGTAGAGTTTTGCAAACTTTTTTATTTAAATAGTAAACAATACAATTTTAATGTAAACAAATGTAATGAATTAAGCAACCACATTGACGCCAGTAGGGTGAACATTGTTCAGTTTTTCATATTAGATTACGGCTTTTGTCAGAATGAATGTACATTTTATATGTACACTTTGGTTGATCATTTCTGGTGGTTTTAATCAAATTTCATGAATTACATTAGTTTTGGATGTCTTGCTCTAAATGTGATCCTTTTCCTTTCCAGGTCTGAAACGGCCTTCATTGCTGATATTGTTCAAAAAGTTTACTGTGAACTAGATTTGAAACTCCTTAGCACTCCGACGGGTTTAACTGGTATAGACACTCGAGCTGAAGGTATTAATTCATGGTTGAGATATGTACAGCCTCATCATTCTGTTCTAGCAATTTGCGGCATGGGAGGAAGTGGCAAAACAACACTTGCCAAATACATTTATAACTTAAACAAGCAAAACTTTGAATGCAGCAGTTTTCTTGAAGGGATTGAGAATCAACCTGGTGTATTGCTTGGTTTACAGAAACAACTTCTCAGAGATGTTTCAGGAATTAACATAATGATATCTAATCTTTCTGAAGGAGCATTTCAGATCGAAAAGATTATAGAAAAAAAAAAAAAGGTGCTTATTGTTATTGATGACATCGATGACAAAGATACACTAAACACTTTAATTGGAACAAAGGTTTTGCATACACAAAGCAAAATTATTATAACAACAAGGGATCTAAGCATACATACATGGTTTGGGTCCATATCTCTTGGGTGCCATGTCCACAAAATCGAATTGTTAAATGTTCATGAATCATTGGAACTTTTAAGTTATCATGCCTTTGGATCTAAAGTTCCTATGGAAGGTTTTGAGGAGCTTGCAATACAGTTATCACAATATTGTGAAGGGAATCCGCTAGCTCTTAAGGTATTGGGTTCTTCTCTATCTGAAGGTCAGGGGATAAGAATTGAAACATGGAGAAGTACAATGAATTCATTGAATTCCTTGAAAGGAGATATTAATAAAAAAATCCAAGGTGTACTACAAAAGAGTTTTGATACCTTGCCATGTGAGAGTCACCGAGAGTTGTTTCTCCATATTGCTTGTTTGTTTCTTGGTGAGTACGCAAATCATGTGGAAATGATATTGGAGGATGACTATCATGCAGAATCTGGGATTGTGACCCTCATTAACAGATGCCTTGTTACTGATCCAAGAGTTAGTGGTCACAAACTGGCAATGCATAAACTCCTACAAGATATGGCAAGAAATATAGTTCGAAAGGATTCCAAAGATCCTGCAAAACATAGTAGAGTTTGGCGTGATGATGAATGTGAAACTTTGTTGAGGAAAGGAGATGTAAGATGCTTCTTGCGTTTATCGTTATGCTCATTGTACATATCACAACCTTTCATTTCAAGTAAGCATTCTCTAATTTCTTGTCTTTCTCCGTTAGGGTTCCAAGAAAATTGAAGGCCTGGTGTTGAAGATGCGAGACGATACGCAAGGGATGGGATCAAAGGTAAGTCTAATAAGTAAATTAGTGTTTGATACTTGGCAAGAATTACAAGAATTTCTCAATACCATAATCGTCACACATCAACATAGTTGTCTTCTTGACCAAATTTGAGCAGTTATTTTAATGAAATTAATTAAAAAGTAAATTTATGTTCTTCCCCGGTCTTTTAACGAAATTGGCCATAAGCAATTAGGGTGTCATGACCATCATGACCCTCCACATAGGCGTCATGTCATCCACCTCTAATTCACCATCCAAAACACTACCCTTGTGGTCATGACCCAAACCACTATCCCCTTTATTTTTTTAATTTATTTTTGTCTTAAAATCATCAAATGGGGGAGGGCCGTGGTTGCCGTGGTTTAATCCACGCAAACCACCTTGATTTAAAGAGGGGGATGGTGTAGCGCATGAATAATGGTCCTATGTGGCAAATCATGATCCAACCATGACCCCCATACCCCTTAGCCTAATTATAAGAATTTCTCCACCATTGTGTAGACTTTACCACCATAATGGTTGATTGGCTAATTGCAACGCAAATTGACATCTGATTGAGCTAGAATGACACAAAACTGTATGAATCTGATTTTGTTCACTCTTTCCTGTTCATAAAAACATGATTCATTCTAAACCCATTAAATTGAAAAAAGAAACAGTTTTGAGATTTCCTCGCCTGTTTGTCTTTGAAAGAAAATTGTTATTTTATTTGTTTTGTGGTAACGATCAATTATTATGTTTTGCCCTCAAATTGTTCATACATATTACGACCAGGACTAAAGAATATATTGCTACTGCAGTTTTTTAAGTACATTATTGCTAAGTGGTTAAGAATAAACGACTTTCAGGGAGGTGAATCGCTGTTTTTTTATATACCTTTTCTTCATCCTCCAATGGTAGCGAAATATTATTTACCTAGTGATCATTATAAGGCATACTGAATTTGCAGGCATTTAAGACAAGTTCCCTTATAAAGATGAAGAACTTAAAATTTCTCCAACTAGCTAATGTGGAACTCACCGGGACCTACGAGAATTTTCCAGATCTAAGATGGTTGAAGTGGGATAAATGTTATCTAAAAACAATACCCGCAGGCCTATTAACAAACTGCTTGGTGGCATTAGAAATGAGTTTTGGAGATTTGGAAGAGTTCAACCCACCCGTGGTACAAGGAATTCAGTCTTCTGTTTATCACTTTACCTTTTAGCTTCTCAGTGTTAGATAATCTTCATTTGAATGTACAATGATATATTCAACTTGTTATTCGTGGAACAGGTTCTTAATTCGCTCAAGGTTCTAGATCTCTCTCGGTCTTACAAACTTGTCAGCATCTGCAATTTCCGCCGACTCCCTAAACTTGTGTATTTGAACCTCCGTGGCTGTATCAGTTTGAGTCATGTTTTTGAAACCATAGGATACCTTAAGAATCTTTCCTTCTTGAGCTTGGGAGAGTGCACTAGGCTGTGGAAGGCTTCATCGAATCAGCCTTTGTTTGCCTTACCCCAATCATTATCTATTTTGAGTTTAAGATTCCTTGAGAATCTTGAGATCCTGCCCAGTTACATTGACTTTAAAATGCTTCTAGCCCTTGACTTGACTTATTGTCCAAACATCAAGTCTCTCCAAACACCAAGAGCGCTAAAGAGGTTGTCTGTAGGATGGTGTACATCGCTGGAGAGAATAACATTCCAATCAGCTCGTTTCACGCTGCAGGAGTTTTTTTATGAAGGTTGTTTCAAACTGTTTGAGATTGAAGGCCTTTTTAAGTTAGTATCCATAGAAAAACTTGATGAAGCAGATCTGGGACATATGCAATGGATTAAAGCGTATAAAGATCATAAGGTGGACCTGGTTGGTGATGAGATTTCTGAAGGCAGAACTTGGAATATCCAGGTTATCTCTTTCTCAGTTTCTCACAAATATCCAGCAAAATGTTTAGTATATGATGAAGTAATTGAGTTTTGTGTGTAATATATATAGATGTTGTATGAATATGGTATAAGAAGCACCTATCTGCAAGGCATAAAGGATCAAAGCATGGCGACACATCAGTATACGTCCTCATCCAAGTTTTTATCCTTTCGTGTGCCTCTGCATCCAAAGAAGCATAAAATTCATGGATTAAATGTAACGGCCTTATACAGATCATCAGGTGGTGAAACTGAGCCGCCTCCTTTGTTCGCCAGAATCAGTAACCGAACCAGGGGTGTTACCTGGGTATACAGCCCTGTGGTGTATTGCAAACCCAGAGTTGATGAAGATGTTGTGTGGTTAAGTTATTGGCCAATTGGCAACTTATTAGACGCTGGTGATGATGTTTATGTGGATATCCTAATGGAGGAAGGAAGGATATCAAGAGGTGGGTATGGTGCGAGCCTTGTGTATAAGGATGGCGGTGAAGTAGAGAAAGAAGAAGAAAAGAGTGAGGAGGAAGTGATTGGAGGAGATCTGTCTCGATTCAAGGTAACCAAAGGAGGCTACTATCTTTGCCGTAGTAATTTCTTCAACTCAATCATCCCTGCTACTTTCTTTGGAAACGATATTCATATTACTGGTAAGTTCCTAGTTGTTTGAACAATTGATTGTCAATGTCTTATACTTGATATTAACATTTGATATTAAGATACATAATGATAAGCACTTATTGCCATAGATTCACGAAGATGGAGAACGGGTAGTGTGTTAAAATCTGTCTTTGAGAAATACAATAATTTCCGAAACCCCAATCTCTATGTATGTATACACACCTTTACTTTTGTTTTTGTCGTCCCCGTAATTTGTTTGCTTTTAATGTTACATCCATTAGCAAATTCTTATTTCCGTTTCTTTTCTTTTCATTTTATTTTTACTTTGTTTGACTTCTTTGCTTTTTATTTTATTTTTACTTTGTTTGACTGAGTTCTTATTATTATGATGGTTCTTATTGTCCTTTGTTGTTCAATCCAACTTTTTTTCCCAGAAATGCAAAGTAACGCTGGCAGTGAACTTTAACAGTGAAAGTGAAATAAATAAGATAGAGAAGGCAGTTTCTAGTGTTCCGGGTGTTGAATCTGTTTCCAGCGACAAAGAAATAGGAAGATTGATTGTCGTCGGGCGTATTGATCATCAAGCAGTTGTAACATGTGTGAGGGAATTTGAGAAGATGGTTCAGGTCCTAGAAAGCGACCATCTTGAATTTTGACGAGTAAGATGATGTTGAAATTTATACTGGTGCATAAATATAATTTTATATAATAAAATAGTAAAGAATATCTGTAAAAAAACTCGTGACACATATAGTCGTCAAGATTTATCTTTTAAAAATGAACTTTGATGTACTATTTACTTATTATAAAATTTTACTTTGTTTTTTTATTTATTATTAGGTTAAAAACACATTTATTACATGGGTTGAATCCTATTTTTATGATATATAATTATTTTAGTTAGTTTTATGCACGTTCATGCTTATTTGTTTATTTCATTTATAAAACACTTGTCTCAAATTTGTAGTCAATAGAATTTGTTGTACAAAAGGTGGAGATCGATCCCCACATTTTTATAGGAAAATAAGGTGAAAATGCACCAGGAAGTGAAACGTGTCTAAAAAAATATTCAGGAAATTTTTTTATGAATTATACCGTAGAATTAATTCTATTTTAATTAAGTATAAAATTGTTATATTTAAAAATAGTGTTCTTTCTAAGACCGTGGGGTATGGTGGGGCTTGGGTTGAGGGCATGAGTTGACACGTGGAGTTCGAGCCCCCCCACCGCCTAGTGACGTGTCCGTGGGGTATGGCGGGGAGTGGGTGCACCACGTGGGTTAGCGGTGGACAGCGAATAGGAGGCCGCCACATCGGATCTCAAGCCCGTCCCACGCCTGGCTTCAAACCCAAGCCCCAAGGGCCACACCCCAACCCAAGCCCCATACGCTATGATAGGTTTAAACCAAATATAACAGTACGCCTAACATGACAAAGGTGAAATTAAGTGTCTAGACTTGACATTTGAAAGAATTGTGCGATTATAACGGTGAGTCCAAACCATTATAGCGATACGTCTAAAAACACTTACAATTTGATAGAACCATATGCCCCGACCTAGAATAATTATTTGATTCTAGTGAAAAAAAATAATAATAAAAAGATTAAGTATATATCAAACGCGAGCTTTTCATGCCTAATTTACTATAATTTGAATCACCAAACTCTAGAGTATATATATCTACTCATAATAAAAACAGACATTTATCCTTATCTAATTTTTTAAAATTATTTATAGAAAACAAATATTTGTTCTTATCTAATTTTTTGTTAAAGCAAAGTTTATCCTTATCTAATTTTTTGTTTAAAATTATCTATAGAAAAACAAATATTTATTGTTACCTAATTTTTTGTTTAAAATTATTATTATTTAATATCAGAGATAAATAAGAAAATAAGGTGAGAATGCATCAGAAAGTGAGTGTTAAGATAGACAAAACAATGAAATATACATATCCATCTACTTCATCGGCCTTGATTATCAACACAACTACACTCGAAAAATTGAAAATTATCGGTCTGGAGTTCCTACCGAATCTGCAAGCTCTTCTAGTAACTCCCGTTGCTCCATAGAAGCACAAGACTGCATAACAAAAGGCCAAATAAATGATAAGTAATTAAGTATAAGTAATATTCATAATAAAAATATAAAATTGGTGAAAAGAAGCTGGAATAGAACCTGAATGGCTGTCTCGATGTCACCATCAAGAAATGAAGTGAGCTCAAAGTTCATCTTTAATCTGTGATCGGTGACCCTATTGTCCTAATGAAGACATTAACATAGTAGAAACGATGTTATTTTAATAACAAGGGTATAGAGCCAATATACCAAACTTATAGGTACTAATAAATGATACCTTGTAATTGTATGTACGGATCTTTTCTGAACGAGAACCACTACATCAGGGATGAGCTCGGTACCGGTCCGGTACCGAACCGGTACCGGTACCGAAAGTACCGGTACTGAAAAACGTTGAAAAGTGGAACCGGTACTGGTACCGAATATACCGGTTCGGTACCGGTACTTTACTAGTGTTTTACCCAAAAATACGGGTACCGGTACCGAAAAACGAGTAAAATAGGAACCGGTACCGAATATACCCGGTACCGGTACCAGGTACTTAATGCTCATCCCTAACCACCAAAAACCTAAACCCCCACCCCCACCACCCAAAAACCTAACCCCCCCCCCCCCCCCCCCGCGGGCAAAAAATATATATATATACCTCACCAAAAAAACCCCCCAAAAAACCTAACCCATTACTTATAAGGTTTTTTTTTGGGGTGGGTGAGGGGGGGGGGGGGGGGGGTTAGGTTTTTGGTGGTGGTGGATGTTTAAAGTTTTTTTTTTTTTTTTTTTTTTTTTTTTTTGTAGTGGGGTTTTTTTAGATTATTGGACACTTGTCACTCTATAAATCCTTCTTACACTTCTTACAATTAGGATCCTTTGTACTTGATCCTAATCCATTACTTATAAGGCATGAGACAGAAGAAATACGTGCTAAAGAGTAATACCTCCAGCACCACCGGATCTTGCAGTAGTAAGTTCAATGTCTTTCGGATCAATTACCACATCAACCTCTTCAGCCTGAAACAAATATGTTATCAAGTGTGAAAATGTAAATTATAAAAGATTTAAAATATTTATTGGGAGTGGCTAGTATTTTAAATAAGGTTAGGGAGGGGAGGTTTGAGATGGTTTGGCATGTTTGGAGGAGACAAGTGACGTCTACAGTTAGATCAGTAGAAACTCTCACTGTGGAGGGGAGGTAGAGTAGAGGCTGGCCAAAAATGACTTGGGAAGAACGAGATAGAAATGATTTGTTCGGCTTACACCTCTCTGAGAACATGGTCGAGGATAGGGGTTCATGGAGACGCAAGATTAAGGTTAAGGACTTTTAGGAGGATGACACAGTTTTGTATTAGTTTCTCGTTTAAGGAGCTTAGTTTCTTTAGTCCATTTTGGTGGCCTAGGAATATTACAGTTAATATGTGTGTCTATTTGAAGTGTTATATGTTCCTATTACATGTTTCCATCTTTTTATGTAGTTATATGTATTTTCCCTTTTTTTATTGCTGACTCTTTTTGCCTAGATAGGATTTTATGTTGTCATGTCTTTTTCTGTTTTTTATTTGACTCTTTTGTCTGGATATGATTGTGGAGTTGGGGGTCTCACTAGAAGCAGTCTCTCTATCCCCCATGATAGAGGTAAGGCTGGCCTACATCCCAACCTCCCCAGACCCTACTGATAGCTAGGCTATGAATGAGATCTATGTTGTCAAAGACGCAAGGCGCAGGCGAGGCGCATCGGCCTCGCCCGGAGCCTAGGCGCAAAAAAAAAAGTGGGCTTTTTTAAGAAAAGGGCACATAGAGAAAAAAATATAAAAAATATGTTATGATTTGAAAATAAATAAGATTCCACATATAAAATTAAAAAAAAAACTATTATATATGCCATTTAAGATCACGGAGCTAATAGTTAGTAGCAAAAGTTTAGGACTTATATGTTGTAACTTTTGGGTGTGTGAATAAAAGTCTCAAAAGGTGGTAAATACTTTGTCCCACGTTGGTGTGGGGACAAAGTGAGTGGTTGTTTATAAGGTAAATCCAATACTACTCTATTGTAGCTTTATGACATGTTTTACCACAAGTCCTACCCGCGTGCAGGGGGGGTGCAAAAATGAGTTTCTGAGCTGGAATTTAGTTGAACTCATGTGTGCCCGCACCTGCGGACACGAATGCAGCTCCGAAAAACCCGGGGGCCCGCCTGAGGCAGTTTTATAGGTCAACGGAGATGTTAATGTCATTTTATTCTCGTACGTGTCAAGGGTAACATGGGTATTTAAAAGTTAACCGCGAAGGCATCAACTTACAACATGACGGGGATTAGTGATTGAGAGTCATTTGTGTTCCTTAGGTACTAATTTTTAGTTCGATCATATCTCTTGCTATCTCATATACCCATCCTACTTATGATATCATATGACACTGTAGATTGGGAGACCAATTGTGTATGGTACTGATGTCACTTTTTTTATGATTTATTAAGCGACTTCAAGGATATCGAATTTTAGGTTGTTTGTTAAATAAAAGAGGACTTGCATCTATAACGTTGGATGTGGCAGGGCGTGCTACACCAACCGGACTGAGCTCGTGTTACTTTTAGTGAATTGTGAATGTAACATTATTTGTCTTTTTCTTGATGTTTTTGTACACGACTTATAAAAAAAACTCCATACCTACCTAATGATACAATCCACTTTGTTACTGATTTATGTAATGTCACTTTATTTGCATTACTTTTATGGTTAAGTTATTCTACAAAGGCTCATAATTGTAAGAAGTGTAAGAATGATTTATAGAGTGACAAGTGTCCAATAACCTAAATTTAAACCCACTACATCACCACCCAAAACCTAAACACCCACCCCCACCCCACCACCACCCAAAAACCTAACCCCCCCCCCCCCCCTAAAAAAAAATCTAAAAAAAAACTAAACCCCCACCCCCACCCAAAAACCTAAACCTAAACCCCCACCCTCTCGGCAAAAAATAAATAAATAAATAATTTTTGGGTGAGTGATGGGGGTGGGGGTTAGTCTAAAATGACATGGACTCGAAAATTTGTCATGGACACGAGTACGACATGAATATTTAATGATCGACACAAACATAACTCATTTAACCCAATTTTTTATAATTACAATTTTTATCTCATTCGTAATTCGGGATCCACCTGCGTCAACACATTTTCGTTGTCCACTCTTACCTTTTATTGGTGTTCTATCATCATTGTGACACTCTAAAAATTTTCAACTTTATTTCATACTTCTAGAGTTTAGTCCAAAATACAACAACCTTTTTATCATATACTAAAGAAACACCAAACTAATCTGGTGATTAGTTTATGGTTTGTGCTTCGACAAGTAAGGTTTAGGCAAGGAAGTGGATGCTTAAACCTGGAAGTAAAGGTTCCTATTTATAGCCAGAGTGGTGTGGAATGAGATGGGCTAATGGGCCTTGGGCATGTAGTCGACAACAAGGAATATATGTTTTGTCCCCTCTGCTACGACCGTTGGTGCTTCTGGTCGAGTGGGAAGCTGACGCATGCTGATTGGATCCACGTGGCCTGACCGTTGTCCTTTTTGTCAGTTCTGTCATCAGCGGCTAAGTGGAGATCGTGGAGCAGTTGTCGGCGCACGCTGATTGGTGCCACGTAAGCGTCCTTGTGTACCTTCTTATCTCCCGTACGATTGTTAATCGTGGAGCATGATCGGGTACAACCTGTTGGACGCTCATTGTTCCATTGTTCTGCCACTTGTACCTTTAGTACTTGTCTTTGGATTACCTGCGCTTCTGGACTCGTTCAGGCTCTCCACTCATTCTCTAGTGAAGAACCGGTCTGAGAATGGATTTCTACCAAAGAGACGACCGATTCACGATTTGAACATGAAACTTCATCTTGAACAGTGGAGTCTGGTCGAACGGGGTGATTCCCATCCGATCGACTAAGCTGGACTTGGTACGGTTTCCATTGTTTGATACATCGTCACACCGTCTCGGTTAAACCACAAGACTTTTCAACTTAGCTGATTTTACAAAATTTGCAAAACATCAGATCGCCAATCGAATAGCCGTCCGATCGGATGACCATCCGATCGAACGACTATTCGACCAGGTGACAGTAAGTTCAACACTTAAACATATTTTCAAAACTTCAAAGAATATCAGTTTTCAATCGAATAACCATCCAATCGAACGGCCATCTGTCCGGATGACCATCCGATCGAATGACTTTACTTATACTACAACGAAAACTTCAAAAGTTCAAACATTTTACAAACACACTCCTCCTCAGTCGAATGACCAACCGACCAAATGGTCATCCGTCCGGATGACCATCCGTCCAGACGGTCATCCGACGGGTTTATCATCCGATCACCCACCTCACCTAGCGCACTATTACACGTTTAACGCTTACACTATCGTTCTCTGATCAGGCTAACTCCTTAGTGCTCCCTTCAATCCAAGGTAGTGTTTATTTACTAAACACATACTGTGAGTATACTCGAACCCTTTTTGCTTTACGCACTTTTGGGTGTTACATACGTTATCTATATCAAATCACATCAACACACAACGCAAACACTTTTATACGCTAACCGCTCTCGCATGTTATACATGTTTTTGATGAATGCTTGTATGTTATGTTTACACAGTGATTGTTATCTGACACCTTAGCAACGATAGTACTATAGTTTGGACTCAGCACCTGTCATGGACAGGGGTTGTTAAGGGTTTTACTTCACATGGTCACAATGGTGATAATGTGTTGCACATTCTACAACTTGCAGTCATGTCGGTCGCATATTTCATTGTCGATAGCTTACTTGCTTCACATTTCTACATGTTACATGCTGGTTATGCGTAAATCGCTTTCGCTATACTATATGTTATTAAACTTGTGTACTCACCTTTACACTATGTGTATTGACTTTATTTTAACGTATGTGACAGGTGTCTAGGATGCTAGGATTGCTGAACTTTTGTGGGATCAAGTTAGGTGGTCTAGAAATCCACGAATAAAATATGAATTGTCAGAACTGTTATTTGTCTTTGATAACAATATCTGTAATAACTGTTTTTACATTATATGTTGATGGTATGGGACGTTAACACTTCAATATATTGTCATCAATAGTTGTTGTGGATTCTCTTGGACAATCTGTTTCGCTCAGTGCCTCACCCCGATGTTTCCGCCATCGGTTAGGGTGTGACAGCGAGGTCGAGAAAGCTACCAAAATAGTCTGATAAGGGTATAGTCTCGCACGCGACCTAGTTGGTCGGCGCAGGATTTGGGACCATACCCTTACAAGTCCCCCCTGTCCAATGCTGCTTCTGAGCGCGAGGCAAGTGGGTGGAGCTTTAGACTTAGAAAAAGTAAGAAGTAAAGCCTACTCTTGTTCAGCTTCGCAGAAGGCATTTTCTAAGCTAGAATAGCTGGCGTGCGTGTAATGTGTCGCAATTCACATGGCGCAGCTGCCCATCTGGCGCGCGTATGGTGTGTTGTAATTCACGTGGCCTAGCTATCTAGCTTGTTGTTGAAGTGACATGCTTTTTTTCGCAGGGAAATTCTTGATATTTGAAAGAGTGAAGTCTGCGCTTGCTCCATTATTCTGAAAGAGTCTTCATGGTTAGAAAGGTTGGCGCGCGTGAATGAATTGCCATTTACGCGGCGCAACTTCCTAGCTTGTTGCTAAAGTAATCTGAGTAGTTGCGAGGGAAATTTCTTGAAATTTGAAAAAGCAACTGACAGGTTGGTGGTGACAGCGACGTTTGAGTTGACCGCTGACACAGTGATGATTGTGTTGTCACTGTGTCATGTGCGTCGTTTCATCTTGGTGTCAGGCGAATGAGGCCCATGCGCGCGTGGTAACCGTCACTCCGTGTTTCCCGCCTGACGTGTCAACTACTGGTTGGACACGTGTGCGGCTGTTTCGGCACGGTTATCCATCGCATTAAATGTGATGGGTATAAATAGGCAACGAGGAGGTATAGGAGATCACTGTTTCTTCGAATCTCTTCTCCTTCTCTCTTCTAATCTTCAAATCCTCAAAGTCCTTCATCCAATCTTCAAACCTTCAAAGGTTTTTAACAGGTCTTCAAAGAGTTATAAGAATCTTCAGATCTTCAAATTGCTCTTAGATTCCTTCAAGTTTTTATCTTCGATATTAAGATGTCAACTGGCGACGAAATAGTTACAGTAGAGGAGGTCGGTGGTGGTTTACCACCACTGAAGTGGGATCAAGGATTCTTCGAGCAGGTGATTCGAGGGTACCAGTTTGCTGAAGAATGGGATGCAAGATAATTTTTAGGTAATCGGTGAATTAATCGCTCGTCGGCCATAGTTGGCGCTAGTCGGTCAGAAATCCGGCTCTAGTTAGCCGGAATTAGGCGATTTCGCGATATTCTGTCAGATTCCGACCAAACTACGGCCAAAACCTGTAAATTCTAGCGATCAATCTTGTATATTTAAAAAAATGGGTAGAGGAGAGTTAAAAGCTGCCTACTTAAATTATTACGTATAAAAATGTGTATAAAACTAAAAATCACATATAAAAATCTCAGTCCGAATAATCGCTACTCGGTACCAGTGGCCAACTAGCGTCTAGCCTAAAAATCATGGTGGTGGTGATAATTTTGAAGGATTAAAGGGTCTGAAAACGGTTTTTTGTTGATATGATAGTTTATATTTGTTGGAATAAACTATAACTTTATCAAACAAAATTGCAATTTTTGCGTCATCATTTTACCTTCCCACATCACCTAGTGAATAGATATATTATTCACATTTAAAAGCATTGGTGAAGATTTAAAATTGCTAGGCTCTGTGATGTGAGTATGTGACCCAAGTGGGGGCATTAAAGTGGGTTCGAAGGTGTATTTGGCAGGGTATTAGCCTTCGATGTTGAATTTCATACCCCACCTAAGGTGTGAAATTGTGTTGGCTTTACCTGAGCAGCGTCTGAGTTGATCTTATGATCTACTTTACCAGATAACATCGATGAGTACCCTGTCAATCCCAACCACTATCTTTTTATTATTTAAAAAAAAAAGACTTACTTATATTTGTAGAAGGAGATTGTTGAACTCGAGACTCACTACTTGTGTTAAGAATAGCTTACCAAGGTCAGGTGTTGTATGTGCCGCAAGATTCCGATGACTTTTGTCTCTTACCAGAATGGGCGCTTCACCCATCAACGGGATTTTGGCACATTTGTTATGCGTTCGCTGAGTAAAACCGCCCTAATTTTTTTTTTGTAATCCTTCAACGCCCTTTTCTTCACCTTAAGATCGCTACATCCACTACCTCGTAGACAATCCTATATAAAATTAAATATAACTATACATTTAATCACCTTTAAACTAAAAAATAAATATTAGTATATAATTCCGCTTGAATCCGGTATCCGTTAAATTCATTCATTTGTGTATTAATAGCGCCACATTTTAAAGATATTTGATGGACATTTCGACCGCTTGGGCCCAATTATGTGTTGTAATGTTTAAGCACCGCATTCCAAAAAGGGTTAATGGATTTAAACACCCCCAACTATAGCCATTTGGCCGATGGCACTCTCAACTTTGACTTTGGCTCATACCACTCCCAACTTAACACTTGGGTTGTTGTGTCACCCCGTCGTTAAATAAACACTAACAGGGTTAGTTCTTTTTGCTGACGTGGCCAATTTGTCCAACGTGGCATGGTGACATGGCCTATGATGTGTATTTAATCAGCTCCTTCAGTCCTTCCCCAACATTTCACCACCGCCAACATCATCTCCTGTTTGCTCGAATCTCACCACCGCCACAACGAACCAACCTAGCCACCACCGCCTCCCCCCTGCGATGGCACCACCGTTCATCTTCTCGATTACCTGAGAAGAAACCTCCGACACCCACACACCCCCAACCACCCTTCACCTCCACCTCCACCTTCACGTTGCAGATCGGAAGAAAGGGAGCCGCCACGCACGGCGGCGGGGCAACGACAGAGAGACGGTTAAATCAACGTCGATGTAAACTACTGGAATCTGAAATTTAGTTGAATCTGATGTTTGTGCGTGTTTCAGTGTGTGTTTGTGTGTTATTGAATCAAACTAGTGCCTGATTTCATCATTTTCATCTCTAATTAGATGCTAGGGTTTGTGATTGATGCGTTAATTGTTATGTAGTAAAATTTGTGCGTGTATCAGTGTGTGATTTCATATTTTCATCAATTTATGACTATAACCAGATGCTAGGGTTTGTAATCGATGCGCTAATTGTTAACTGTTATGAACATAACGACTTACGGAAACTTGTTGATGATCTGCAGCTGTTTTGCAATCCCTGTTATTCGAAGCCGCCGGCCGGACAGTGAATCCGGTGACCAGAGCCGTCGGACTTCTCTGGACGGGGAACTGGCGTGTGTCAAGCTGCTGTAGAAACAGTTCTTCACGGCGAAACACTACCGCTGATCGGCGAACTTATTGACGGATTTCCGATGACATCAAAACTAGGTAATTCTTCGGATAACGTTCAGGATACGGTCAAAGTTCACCAATCAAAGGTTCAGAAGCGTAGGCGAGCGGTGGAGCCACCGATGTTACAATCACAATCTCAGCATCTCGATCTGAATATTAATCAGAGTTTTCCGGCAAGTAAAGGCTCGCCGGAGAAACGGCGGCATGAAGTCCGTCGATGAATTCAATCTGAATATGTATTTGTTTTTTTTTTTAATTTGAATCAGATTTAAAAACTGGCAATACACATTTGGACAAAAAATTACACATCACCTCATAAAAAACAGACCATGTCATCATGCCACGTTGGACAAAATGGCCACGTCAGCAAAAAGAACTAACCCAGTTAGTGTTTATTTAACGACGGGGTGACACAGCAACCCAAGTGTTAAGTTGGGAGTGGTGTGAGCCAAAGTCAAAGTTGAGAGTGCCATCGGCCAAATGGCTATAGTTGGGGGTGTTTAAATCCATTAACCCTTCCAAAAACTATTTTTTGTTGATTCACTTCTTGTTTTTATAGGAATAACATGTTTTCATCAAAGATACCGCTTGCGTGTTTGTCCGTAGTGTATTCTTTGCATGCAATGGCGGAGCATAGTGTAAAGTGTGGGGTGCACTTGCCCCCCCCCCCCCCCCCACCCTAGAAGTGTAAAATTTCTATTTTTCGTTCGAAAATTTTAAAATTATATAGGATTGTCCCACCAATTATTTTGCCTAAATATTTATACAATATATAAATTGGGTCCCATGACTTTCCGTCCCCTCGAAACTTTTGGTCAAGCTCCGCCACTGCCACTGTTTGCATGTCAGGTGAATTTTCCTTTATTTGCATCTAGTGCTAAGCATGAACCGATACAACTCTTTCTAGTCCTCGATCAATCCCAACTCCCATTTTTAATACATTTTTTGTTTAAGTTATTCGTATTTAGTTAACTAATACATACAATCAAAAAACCGAATTAACTGACCAATATGGCCACAAATTCTACTGAACAACTTGAACTTCACCCTTTGAAAGTGGTAAGTTATATAACAGAAACTGGTTGATTATGGTGTCTAATAAGTCAAGTGTTTGGCTTAAGATAATAATCAACGGATCTATGTTTTTTTTTACCACTATAAAATGTAAGGATGCTCTTTTTGTATGATCCAATAGAAGATCCATCTTTCGTGATAACGGTGTTGTTTAAGTTTATGCTTAGCATCGCGATTACAACGGTGCTGCCAGTCATATAAACGGTGAATACCGACTTTTAAGCCGACATTGATGGCAAAGTCGAGCCGAAAGATCATGGTTGTGGTGATAGTTTTGAAGGGTTAGAAATCGTCCCTGAGGTTTTATATTTGTTAGTTTCATCTAAATATCCTTCAACTTAACATAAAAAGTAAACTAAGTTCGTGGTTTAGATGAAAATGACAAAAAATGCCAAAGGTGAAGGGCTGTTTGGCACAAAAAAAAGTCATTTTGGATGAAACTGGCAAACATGCCTAAACCTCGGGAACGATTTTGGCAATTTACTCTAAAAGGTAATATCGTATGTAACAAGATGGTTAAAAAAACACCCAGCCAACACTTTTCCGGCAGTTAACCTGACAACTTTGGCCATGTCGAGCATAAAAGTTCACCTGATAACAATTGTCGTCTAGATAAAATAGTTTATACGTGATCAAATAATAATAACTTTATCTAACAAAATTACACTTTTTACATCATCATCATCATCATACCCAGTAAATCCCATCAATAGCAAAGCTACCCCGTAGGGGTAGAGAGGCTACTTCCAGTGAGACTTCCGACTCGATTTTTTTTAAAGGGGTTGCAACACGAGAACTCCCCAGGGGGTCACCCATCCTAGTACTACTCTCGCCCAAGCACGCTTAACTGCGGAGTTTTGATGGGATCCGGTGCATTACACCCTCTACATCATATATTTGCTTATTGTTTTTTTATTAAATCCCAAGTGTTTACAATCCCTCATCCCACATCGGCTGGGTAGTAGATACTATTAATATTTATAAGCATTGGTCAAACTTGAATTTTGCTGGGCTCTGTTACGGGAGTCTGTGACCCAAGTGAGGGCAATAAAGTGGGCTTGAAGGACCAATTGAAGGTGGGATTACCATGAAAGTTTAAAGCCACTTGACCTGGGTCTAGTGGCTAAGTGCTGGCTTAACCAGAGCAGCATCGGTTGACTTAAACTAGAGCACAGCTAACATACATACACATACTACACATACATAACCTTCCTTCTCTAGCTATTCTCTTGTGGTCCAGGAACTTCCATAGCTGATCCCCTTTCAATCCCAACTCCCATCTTTTATTAATCCTTAAAAAAATACGCTACTCGGTCATGTTCGCAGGTTGGTGAGTTTAACACGACATGGACTCGAAAATTTGCAACGAATCCGAGTACGTCCCAGATATTCTCGGGGATCCGACATAAACACAACCCATTTAACCCAACTTTTTTATACTTACAACTTTTATGTCGCTCGTAATTCGAGTTCCACCTGTGCCAAACATTTTCATTGTCCACTCCTACCTCTTAAAGGTTCTGTATAGAAAAACAGAATAAGATTTACATGATGTTCTTATAGGTTGATGATTATTCAACTCGGGCCTTGGGTTGACAAACGATTCAACTCGGGCTCTTAAAGGTTCGTGGGTTGACATGTGAGGATGTCGGCAAAGATCCATGGTGGTGTGTAAACAATTGGCCCGGGCCCGAGTTCAAACCAACTGTGCGCCGGTGGCTGTGCTCTTTGTGAAGAAGCAGGAGCTTCTAGTCAAGACTCGACAGCCATTGGGAATATCTGTTTCCATCCGACCAAAGGTCGGGTGGTGCATGTGCTGACTTTAACCAGAGCAGCAACCGACACAATGACTGTTAGGCATGAACTGATAACTTGTGTTGACTTGGCTAAAATGTTCATGGCTCTTGTCCGAGATCAATCCCAACTCCCATCTTTTTACAAACATTTACTGACGGTTAAATCCGATTTTACAATGATGCTGCTGCCAGTCATATAGCCAGTCAATACTTTACCGACTGTTAGACATTGATGGCGAAGTCGAGCTTCATATTGTGCTTCACTGCTAAGCATGAACCGATACAACTCTTTCTAGTCCTCGATCAATCCCAACTCCCATTTTAAATACATTTTTTTGTTTAAGTTATTCGTATTTAGTTAACCGAATATATACAATCAAAAAACCGATTTAACTGACCAATATGGCCACAAATTCTACTGAACAACTTCACCCTTTGAAAGTGGTAACTTATATAACAGAAGCTGGTTGATTATGTTTATGCGCAGCATCGCGATTACAACGGTGCTGCCAGTCATATAAACGGTGAATACTTCACCGACTTTTAAGCCGACATTGATGGCAAAGTCGAGCCTAAAGATCATGGTGGTGGTGATAGTTTTGAAGGGTTAGAAATGTTCAACCAAAGCTCATCTTTGTGATACGTCTGATAAGAGTTGTTTTGTTGATATAGTAGTTTATATGTGTTGGAATAAACTATAACTTTATCAAACAAAATTGTATTATCTCATCATTATTTTACTGTCCCACATCGTCTAGTGAATGGATATATTTTTTACATTTAAAAGCATTGGTGAAGATTTAAAATTGCTGGGCTCAGTAACTTCGGCCTGTGACCCAAGTGGGGGCATTAAAGTGGGTTGGAAGGTGTTTTTGAGAGGGGATTAGTCTGATGTTGAATTTCATACGCACCTAAGGTGTGAAATTTTGCTGGCTTTACTAGAGCAGCGTCTAAGCATGAATTTCATACTTCACTAGATAACATCGGGTGGTATGCTGTCAATCAATCCCAACCGCCATGTTTTTATTTTCAAAAACTTTTCCGACAGTTAAACCGACAACTATGTCTAACAAACTTTTCCGACAGTTAACCTGACAACTATGTCTAACAAAAAGTTCACCTGATAACTTGAGTCTGTGACCCAAGTAGGGGCATTAAAGTGGGCTTGAAGGAGCCATTGAAACGGGGATTTCCATGGACGTTCAGAACCACTTGACCCATATCAGGTGGCTAAGTGCTGGCTTAACCAAAGCAGCATGTTTTTAATGAGTATTACACATAGCTAGGGATGCTAAATGGGTCGTGTTCGTAGGTTGGTGAGTCTAAAATGACATGGACTCGAAAATTTGTCACGAACCCGAGTACGACATGAATATTTAGCGATCGACACAAACATAACTCATTTAACCCATTTTTTTAATTCCAACCCTGTTTTGATCCGTTACCAAACCCACCCATACTATTAAGCACATATTTGATAAATTACAATTATACAGGTGGGGCCATTGACGTTAACATGTTGAACTCACGGTTAGAAGTCACGAGAATCAGTTGGTGATTCAACACCAGAATTCTGCAATATCATCCTCTTCTTTGGTGTAATCGACATATTACAAGATTATGACATCATCAAAAAAAGCTTGAGCACGCCTATAAGGCATTCTAATACGACCCGACTTCCATTTTGCTCACATGCATACAAAAACTTCGTATGACAATTAACCACTCTACTACAGATGAAGAAAGCAACAAACGCCACAAAGGGAAATTGACTTGAAGGGTCAACGTAAAAGTCCTTTTGCTTCTAGGTATGTAATCTTTTGGGTCCACTTCCTAAATATGTAATATTTTGGTTCAACTGAAACATGTCGCCAAAATGTTTAATTTCTTTATCCAATTCAACACAGATTGTGTGTATGTACATTGTATAAAGTCCAATTCACACATATTAAAGAGTCGAATACATCATATATGGCAAAAAACACATTGTAAAACGCGCAACGCGCGCTGATCAATGACACTAGTTATTATTATTGTATTATATCACACTATGTTTGGTTATGTGAAAGGCAAATTCTCTTATATTAGATTATATTATAGGAAAAATTACACTTTTCGTCCTTTATGTTTGTAGCAGGTTGCAATGGATGACCTTTAACTTTAATAATTACAGTCACAGTCATTTATTTGGAAAACCCATTACACCTTACGTCCTTTAGCACTAACCAGGTTTGTTTTTAACGTTAAATTAGATCACATGCCTTCCACATGAGGGTATTATTGTCTTTTTTTCTTATTATTTAGAAAACCTTTAAAGAAAATAATATATAATTTAAAAGCATCTATTTCTTCATCTCCATCATAACACACACAGTATTTCTCAGTTCTCCATCTCTCTTTCTCTTCTCCATTAGGCCATCCGTAGTCATAAAGCCCCTTGTGGGGCGTTATGCGACACGTGTCATGCCACGTCACACGGGGGCTTTATGGGGCGTTATATCACTAGAGCCCGTAGTCATAAAGCCCCTACCCATCATTACCTATTTAATAATTTTCAATTTTATTAATTAATATAAAAAAGATTGCTTAAATTTGATTGGTGGAAAGTTAAAAGAAAGAATGCATAGCGCCGCGAAATTTCTCGCGCCCTGACCCAATTTTTGAAACATAGCGCCCCTTGTGGCGGTGTGCCGGCGCTATACCGGCGCTATGAGGGCATACCGCCCAATTATGCCGCCCCACTACGTTCGGACTTACAACTGGGCACCCGCACCACCACATCATTTCCGGCTACCACCGCCATCAATTCCGGCCACCTGAAACCTATATAAACCCATCTCCCCGACTAAAAAAACGCACATGTAACCCAAAAAATTTAGCGATTTGCGGATAAACGGAACAACAGAGGCTGCAGATATGATTATACAAATAAATGATGTAATGTCATTTTCGTCTAACTAGAACAACATGGGCTGCAGATATGAAACGGCATGAACTGATTTGACGATTTGCGGATAAACGGAGCCCTAGATCCGTGAGAGAAACGAATTGAAATGATTTTACTCTCGTTGAAAGAGGTGGTGTGGTGCGTTGTTGCAAATCTACGATTTTGCAGATCTTCGATTGTTGCAGATCTTCGTTGTTGTAGATCTTCGTCTGACGCATCTCGTTGTGTAGGTGAGAGAGGGGAGGCTGTGGTGCATCTCGTTGTGTAGGTGAGAGAGGGGGGGGGGGTGTGGTGCGTTGTTGTAGCCGGTTGCGATGGTGGTGGTGGTTGGCAGCAGACATGGTGGTGGTGAGAGCTAGGTTACAGAGAGTTGTAAAGAGGGAGAGAGTTCAGGGAATGCAAGTTTAGGGAGAGAGTTCATAAATATAAATAAATTTTCTAGTTTTTTTTTTTCCTTTTTTTAAATATATTTTTTTAAGTAAATAGATAAAATTACAAAACTACCCTCATGTGAATAGATTTAACTGATAATTTTAATTTGGTTAGTGCTAAAGGATGTAGGGTGTAATGAGTATTCCAAATAAAGGACTGTGACTGTAATTACTAAAGTTAAAGGTTATCCATTGTAAACCGCTATAAACATAAAGGACGAAAAGTGTAATTTACCCTATATTATATTACATTACATTACATCATATCATATTACTTTACGTTATATGAAGGTACATTACTGACATTATATTATATTACATTGCATCATATTACATTAAAGTAACATTGTAATATATTTGAGCGGTTTGGTTTCATGGTTGGTTTTTAATTTTAATTTCGGTCGGTCGATTTCAAATTTTCAAACCGTAACAAACGGTTTTGTTTACAGTTTATAAAAAAAACCAGCTGTATAAAACCAGAGTTAATAATATAATTTATTTTTAGGATTTTTATATTATATATGTATTTAGTTATTTCTCTTTTGTATTAAGCTTAGTAAAAATAAAAATATATTAAAAGGTCTTAATAATATAACAAAAGAGAATTTCTAAGTGGATGGACAAGGGGGTACATGCACTAATCGGCGTTTGTCTCAATTGCTGAGTGTTATGTGCCTTATGTCCAAGGCTTGATGCAAAACTACAATCGAGCCGGAGGTCTCATTGGAAGCAGCTTCTCTATTCCTACGGGGTAGAGGTAAGACTCTCTACATCTCACCCTCTTCAGACCCTACCTTAGCTTTGCTATTGATAGGATATACGGGGAGTATGATGATGATGATATACTCCTCAAGTCACATGCTGCATATCCCTTTGCTATGTAGAAAAAAAAGGTTTCCTTTTGTTATGTTAAAACCTTGGAGGTTATGTTTATGTAGAAAAAAAGGTTTCTTTTTGTTATGTTTAGAGCAAGATAATATATACTTGTTTATACTAAAACTTGCAATTAACACACTTAAATAATTTTATAAAACTATTGTAAACAACTACCTAATAGCAACCAATATATATATCAAGTACGTTAATATAAGAACATGGATTATAGAGAGCAAGAGAGAATAGGGAATTCTTATTCATTGGGTGTGTCAAACTAAATACAAGAAGTCTCTATTTATAGGGCCATAACATTATTACAAACTAAAAGGTGAAATGAAGAACCAAATGAAAGTTACAATCTAGCATTGATAACCATATTTATTTTCATAACAATCCTTCTTGGCTACAAAAATCATAAGTCTAACACATTGAATAAATTTTATAAAAAAGTTTACACATCCTCGGTAAGCTAACACTGCTAGGTGATGCTAAACAGGTCACGTTTGTGGGTTGGTTAGTCTAATCCGACATGAACTCTAAAGTTTGACACGAACTTGAATATTCAGGGATTGACACAAACACAACTCATTTAACCTGATTTTTTATATTTTTTCGCACACAGTTACTTAAAAAAAATTACAATTTTACAAAAAAAATGGATTTTTTTTGTACTCTTGAGACATAATTTTAGTTTAATTAAAAACGATATCAAAAGTTTAATATAAATAGAAATTCCCTTTCTATACTTTTTCTTAATAATAAAAATATGTATATATTACATTAACGATCTTTCTTTTATAATGAAAAACCAAGAACATTACCTTCTTATGTAGCTTCTATCTATAAATCAAATTCATTAATTTCACTGTCCCACATCGCCTGGGGAAAATAGCTTATTAGTCTTTATAAGTTGCTGATCAAACCAATAAACCGCTGGGCTCATTAACGCGAGTCTGTGACCCGAGTGGGGGCATTAAAGTGGGTTCGGAAGGGGTTTTGAGAAAGAGCAAGCTATGGAAATTTTACCCGAGTGCAGTCCACATATCATGCACTGCAGGCTGGTCTTTTACTGTCGGGAGGATAACACAAAAGGTTTGGGAATTTCCGTTTACATCCGGCCTAGGTCGAGTGGCGTATGTGCTGACTTAACCAGAGCAGCAAACCGACACTAACGTTGACTACACAAGATCTGTTAAGCTCTTGTTGACTTGGCTAAAACGTCCATGGTTTGTGGCCTTGATCAAATCCCAACTCCCAACTTTTTACAAACATTTTCGGAGGCGGAAGCTAAGTTATCCTTGTGGTTTGTGTTAGTGAAAATCCGGAATTCGAACAAGACGAGGACGGTGTTGCCGAGGGAGATAACGGTTTCCGCTCATGTGTGGAACTGTAGCCAGGCCGGGGCGTTGATGGCGGGGGTGTTGCAAGGGGATTTGGCTGGGTTTGGGAAGGCGTTGTCATCAGACATAATAGTTGAGGCGAGGTGTGGGGTGTTGATACCGGGGATGGAAGGGGTTAAGAAGGCGGGGGCGGAAGTTATATAATCATTTTGCGCCTCGTCTAGGAAAAGCTCATCGCTTTTGCGCTTTGAGCCTCGGTTTTAGATCTTGTCGTCTCGGTGTGCTTCTCGCTTTCGAAAACCAAGTCCGTCAACCTGTATGACTCGTTTTGTAATGAACCTGAACACGATCTTTTATCTTTATCCGTGTCAAAGACATCAACCCTACATGTAAAACCTTATGAATATCAATTACTTCAGCCCAAGGCAGACCCTTATTCTGCTTTATATTATGTTTATTGCTTTTTAAATACGAAGTGAGCACCATCCCACATCGCCTGGGGAAAAGAGCTTATTAGTCTTTATAAACTGCCAATGAAACTTCTAAACAGCCGGATTCATTAACGCGAGTCTGTGACCCAAGTGGGGGCATTAAAGTGGGTTCGAAGGGGACTATTGATACCGGACTGGTACCGAGCCAAGGAAAATTTTAGTCAAGTAATGACGAGAGGGGTTGTCAATTCATAATTCGACTCGGGCTCTTAAAGGTTCGTGGGTGGCGCATTATCATATAACGCGTCATTGTTCTCAGTTTGTATCTAATGGTGTCGGTAGAGGATCCACGGTGTAAATAATTTGACCCGGGCTCGAGTTCAAACTAACCGTGCGCTGGTGGCACTCTTCATAAAAAGAAAGCCATTGGAGTATACCCGTTCCATCCGACCTAGGTTGGATGGCGTATGTGCTGACTTAACCAGAGCAGCGTCCGACTACAATACCGACTGTTAAGCATGAGCCGATAACTCGAGTTGTTGTCTTGGCTAAAACGTCCATGGCTCTTGTCCGAGATCAATCCCAACTCCCATCTTTTTACAAACATTTTCGGTTTTAATATTGTTAAACGATGCCGAAAAAATGAACCAAATGAGACACCGATGTTCGGTTACCTTCAGTGGTTTGGTTTCAATTACACGTATTATGTGAACAAAAAATACTGATTTAACAGAACAACAAACCAGTTTAACAAACAGAAAATGACCACAAATTAAAAATTACGCTTAAAAATTACGGTTAAAAAGTTGTTGGCTACAGATAAAGGTGTACAAATATGTTTTTTTTACCGGTCTGGTTTTTAACCGAACCGGTTTTTTTAATCCAAAACAAAAATCGGTTTTTTTATAACCGATTTCGGTTATTAACCGGTTTTTCAAACCCAAAACAGTAACCGGTCTAACCGGTTTGGATCGGTTTTTAACCGGTTTTTGCCAAAAAAACCAATTTTTAACTGGTTTTTTAAAACCGGTTATCGGTTGCAAAGATCAAGAATAGTAACCGGTCACAAATCGCCGGTTCGGTTCGGCCCTAAAACCGGTTAAAAAAACCGAAATGATTTCGGTTTTTTTCCGGTTACGGTTCTAAACCGTTTTTTTTACACCTCTAAGCCTTCAACAGAAGCTTTATGATTTCACATTTTAAGCAGCAAAGTTTTATTGTTTAACATTTCACACAATCTATTACTCTATATCTAATCTTTGTCTTTAAGCCTTCAACTTTTAAGAAATGACAAATCTAACCCCATACTTTCAAATCCTTTCAATTTTCAAAAATTACAATTTTACACTTCTAACTTTTGGTAATTAACAACTTTGACCCGTCAACCTTTTCTACTAAATAACTTGACGTCTCATTTTGTTTGAATTGCTTTTACAACTTTAGACCGTAGCGTGTTACACATTAATATATTTTTTTATCTATGCCTAACCATATAAATGTCTAAATTACTTTTACAACTTTACATGGTTGCCTAAATTACTGTTACAACTTT
Organism: Helianthus tuberosus; assembly: GCA_030545235.1. NCBI lineage: Eukaryota > Viridiplantae > Streptophyta > Magnoliopsida > Asterales > Asteraceae > Helianthus > Helianthus tuberosus. Next base: position 192,062,131 of record CM060352.1, on the reverse strand, counting down.
ACACCGCAACGATCAAGACATACTATATGTTTCTATGTCTAATGACGCTAATATCACGAACGCACCATATGTAACAAAGTAAAAAACGTGTAATGTCACGTGCGGGCATCACATGTTAACACACCGGTATTTAATCGGATACGTCGAAACATGTGTATTCATATAGTTCTTTTTTAACGCACCAGTATTAATTTTGTTGGCAATGGAGTTGCATTTAAAGTAGAATGTTTGGAGTAACGTAGGTAATAAAAGTGTTGGTACCGTGCCGCTATCCTAACAAGTGGAACCGATTCCGGTCGAACAACATCAATATTAGTATTCGTTTTTGTGGTTTTAAACTGATGTAAAACATGTGGTGATATTCTTTTGGTCATATCACGACTTCATTTTTTGGTTCTCTTTCGGTTGTCATAGCGAGTGCTGGTGTCATAATAAACCGAACTGATACTGACTGAATTTCCGCCGCTTAGCGCGAAAAGAATCCCACTAGTTTTTAAAATGACTACTTCATATATGTTCCATTCGTATTAAACTCATAATTTAACTACTCGATATAATCAGCATTTTTTATTGAACATATATCAAAAAAACCTTTGCAATTATATTAATTTATTGTTTTTTTCCCACATCGACCAAGGAAAAGATATTATTAATGTTTAAAACCCTTCGGCAAACTACACAACCGCCGGGCTTAGTTACGTGAGTCTATGACCCAAGTGGGGGCATTAAAGCGGGTTTAGAAGCGGTTTTGAGAAAGAACAAGCTATCGACACTTTACTCAAGTAAACAAGAGTGGCTTTTGTGGTAAAGGTGTTGTCAACCGATGGATGTGAAGGGGATATCCATTTACATCTGGCCTAGGTCGGGAGGCGTATGCGCTGACTTAACCAGAGCAGCAACCGGCACAATGTGACTGAACTAGGTAACACGAACTGTTGGCTTGGGTAACGCGTCTATGGTTCTTGTCCTTGATCAAAATCCAACTCCCATCTTTTTACATACATTTTCGGTTTTATATTTTGGAGACCAACATACAGACTAGTGTTGTCCGGCAATAAGGTCGTCGTGTGTATGGTCTTGTATATGGTTCGACACAAAGGCCATCCGGTACAAACGTTCATCCAACATACAGACTAGTGTTGTCCAGTGTATGGATGAGCATTTGGTACCGAGTAGCATACCGGTACCCATGTAAATAGAAATTCCCTTTCTTTTTCTTTTTTTATAAAAAAATAATGTACATATTACTTTAACAATCGTTTTTTAATGAAAAACTAAGAATGTTACTTTTTTTAATAAAACTTGTCTATAAATCAAATTCATTGATTTCACTATTTGATATGAGTTCACTTATTTCCTTGATAGAATAGTAGATATGAAAGAGCCAAGCCCTTGTGACATTCTACTTATTAAAAGCCTGAATCAAGCTGAGCTTAAAAGAGTTCGAACAAACCTAGTCTTAAGCGAGTCTTAGGAGCAAGTAAAAATTTAGGACAAACCTTCATCCGACACAATATATAGACCGTTATGCATGAACCGATAACTCGAGTTGTTGTCTTGGCTAAAGCGTCCATGGCTCTTGTCCGAGATCAATCCCAACGCCCCATCTTTTTACAAACGTTTAGCGCAACACAAATCAACCGTAGTTCAATGGCAGTGGAAAAACCGAACCAGATTAGCTGAACCAACTGAGGAACCGATGTTCGATAACCTTTCTGTCAGTAGTAGTTTGGTTTCCGTTTCATGTATTTATGTGAACAAAAATACTGATTTAACGGAACAAACCAATTTAACCAAACAGAAAATGTCCACAATTAAAAAAAAATCTGCTAACTCACCAACCACCCTTTGAATCATAACTTATTTGACCAAAAGTTTAACAACTTAAGTGTTTGTTATGTTTCGGTTTATGATAACAAAGTCGACCCACGCTCACCTCTTGTAAAAATGAATAAACATTTTCCTGCGTGTTGGGTTTCAATACAACATACATTAGACAATATCGCAACCAACGTTTAGCCTTTTTGTTATAATTCTGTATTAAAATATATAAAAGTATCAACATTGCATCAACTTCTAACATTACATGTGTGAAATACTGGCTGGCCCTAAGAATTCGTGTATCATGTTCGAGCTCGAAAAAATGTGCCCTTAGGCCTTAACAAAATTGGGTATTTGGCTCACTAAAGGTCTAAACCTTATGCCAAAGGGGTTAATAACTAATCTATGTAAGATTAAATATATTACGTATTAATATTTAATCTGTAGCCATTATAATCATTTACATTATATAGATCAAAATATATATAACAATCCTATTAAAATAATTAGTTGGTAATTGTTGATGGACCATATTACCCTTATTAACTAATTAGGGTTTCCTCCTGGGTGCTTATATAAGGAGAATTATGTGGAGGTTAAGGGGTTAGACAGTTACACAATTAGACACACCCCATAAGCCTAACATCATATTCGACCTCCTCTCCTAAACCGAATCCCCTATTCGGTTCTCATCATCACCATCATCAGTCAGCACCCTAAGAAGGAACCAGACCAAGATGACAATTATGTCAAAACCTTAATTGCTGCGACTCCATCTGGATTCTCTGCTAGCCTGTGCTGATGCAATCAAAGGTATGTTTTCATGTTTGATTATGTTTAGAACAGAACTGAACCAACATGTGGTATCAGAGCATATGTTGATTAGTCAGTTCTGTTTTCGTATCCATAATTCTGGGATTGAAACTTGGAAAACGGAATTTTTCTTTGAAAATCTTATGAACAGCCGAAACGAGATCACTGTTTTCGAAATCTGGATTAATTATATGTTTTATGTTTTAACCGAAATATGGGTTAAAAATTAACTGGATTATGTTTATGACCGAAATCTGTTTTAGAAAACCTTAAAAATTCAGGTTTCGGGTTCCAGAATCATGTTTTATGTTTTTAGGGTTCATAATGTTCTTAGTTAAAGTTCGAAATTTCCCTTATGTTTTGGAATACGATTCGGATTATTAAGTGTTTTTCCTGTTTTGATCTGATTTTGTCCTATAAAGATTTTCGAAAATTGTTATTAGATAAACACATCATGATTTTTCGAAATATTTTGGTAAAATCAGATCAGCACTAAAATAGGAAACATTATCACAAGATCCCTAACATTTTGAATTTTAGTTAACTATCACAATAAACAGCCTTAAAGAGAGGATTCGAAATTATGTTCATAATCCCTCAAGTCCCTTAACATTCGCACAAGATCAGATCTCGGAAAAAAAAAAAAAAAAAGGGAGATTTGATCGCACAAGGCATAACGGATCGCACAAGGCATTATGGATCGCACAAACTTATTTGGGCCTTATGAATCGCACAAGTCTACTTGGGCCTTATGGATCGCACAAGTCTACTTGGGCATTATGGATCGCACAAATTTATTTGGGCATTATGGATCGCACAAATTTATTTGGGCCTTATGGATCGCACAAGACTTGGGCCTTATTGATCGCATAAGACTTGGGCATTACTGATCGCACAAGACTCGAAACCTCATTATTTTTTTAAGCTGTTTAATGTGACCTAAAAATTTTTGTTATTAAATAATTGGTTTTGTAATTACTTAGCTAATTAATAAGGATCAAATAATGTTTTACAAAACCAAAATAGCTTAACTTGAATGAGCTTCTGATATATCATTTCTGGCCAAAGCTGACTTGATACATCTACTTATCATTCAAGTATTATGTAACAACTCTCATCAAAAGTCATACTTATAATATTAATTAGTCTAAAAGGAAACCCTAATTGAGAGACCCAAGTAATTCTGAACAAACCCTGAAATTTTCATAATTTTCAGAATCAGGATTAGGGCCCCTAAAACTCAAGGGGGGTAAACCCTAGTTGATAATTATCTTCAAAATTCGTTGTCAAGTTACTGAACTTCGAAAATTTTAACTCAGCAAAGCTAGTTTCAGTCGTGGCTACCCTATAGCCTATTTTGATTCCATACGGACCGCAACATTCTCAACCTTACGGTCCGTATGATGCCTTACGGACCGCAACGTTGACAAGCTTACGGTCCGTAAGCTAGTCAAATTTTCACCTATAAATAGCAGACATTGGCATTCGTTTTCCGAACATTTTACGTCGACCGAATTCTCACAAATACACTGCTTTACGTTCTGTTATTCCAAAATTCAACCTCCGAGTATAGAAATTCTGCTACAAAACAGGGTATTAGCCCAATCGCTGCTACGATTCAATTGTTCGACGATCAAGATATCCAATGCATGTTTAAATGCCGCCCATATTAGGGTTATACTTTATCGTTCGTCATTAATTTGACGGATTGTCGTTAATTCGATAGGTAAAGTATTATACTTTATCGTTCGTTGTTAATTCAACGGATCATCGTTAATTCGATGGATAAAGTATTGTACCTTGTCATTCGTTGTTAATTCAACGGATCATCGTTAATTCGATGGACAAAGTATTGCATTTTGACATTCATTGTGATAGTTTGATCTCGTAAATTATCGTAATTGCTGGATTGATTACTAACCCAGTTTTGTATGCATTGTTATTTATATTAGGTTAACAAGGCTAAATCATAGATTAGACTCTGACCATATTAAATCAGCAATGTGAGTCATTCTCTCTTTTTATCAAATTTATTTACAAAAGTGTTTTATTTCAAAGTTATAATTACGGGGATTAAGTCTTTGTAATCACCAAATTACAGCCGGTATGTGGGGTATTGTGCACAGTATTACATTTTTATCACTTTAGGTGGGCGAACCTAAATTTAGTGATATTCGTCACTCATTGGGGCAGCCAATGGTGATATGACCACAGTCACCGTAAAGATTCGAGTGACAAGTACTGTGGGTAATTGGATTGATATCAGAAACATTGTAATCGCTCTTAATACTGTAAATTATAACAAATGTGTCATTTTAGTAAATAGAATGATTCACTCAGTATTTCCCGCTGACAAAACCTTTTTCAAACATGTTTCAGGTGATCTATTGTAATTCAGGAAAAGTGCTGGGGAGCATTTCAAGCTTACTGATAGTGGCTCAATATAAAATAAATAAATACTTTTGTAATATCACGTTTTTATAGTAAAAACATAATATTGTAAATTATCAGGGTTTTATCCCGAATTGTGAAATAAAATAATCGGGGAAATTTTTTTTAGCTTTAAGCGATCCTGTTTCCGCTGTTAAACTCAATTAAATCAATACCGCAGTATTTCTGTCCCGCGGCTCCTGAAACGGGTCAAACCGGGTCGGGGGCCGTGACAGAAAAAGGTGGTATCAGAGCCACTGGGTTAAGCTAATTAAGTATTTAGAGATGCTCAATTTTTCCTGATTACAGCCACTGGGTTAAGCTGATTAAGAAATACTCAATTTTCCTGATTACAGCCACCGGATTAAGCTGATTAAGTATTTAGAAATACTTAATTATTCCTGATTACTATTATGTGATTATTTGTATTATTAACTGATTATTTGATTATTTGTTAGTTACAGTATGGGTAAGAAAAAGCTGTCAAGTATCTATCTTAAATTAGATAGATCATCCAGTGAAAAAGGAAGTTCATCCCAAACTAAATCCTCGAATCGGACTGAAATTCCTGAGGAAGGAATATTCGTGCGAAAGGCACAATACGAGGAATCACTTTCTCCTCGAAGGAGGGAAATGATTATTAAGAAAAGTAAAGAGAAAATCCGAGAAAAGAGGATTAAACGGGAAACTCAAGAATTAATTGATAAAGCACCTTGGGAAGATAAACTAGATGAGAAATGGGCTAATTTATATATGCTAGCCACCGTAGCAGAAAATATAAATCTTTAAAAAGTTTAGCACCCTACTCTCATAAATCTAGAAACCTTGTGTGATAAATAAAACTTGAACCCTGAGTATGTTTGTAAATCAACTATTACACAGTATGAAATAAATTACAAAGTTTATTTGTAAATTTTAACTTAGTATTTTATGCATTTTGCATATGTGCTATATCAGCATGAGTGAGATAACCGAAGATTTTCAGAACCTTAATCTTTATCCCGTAACTGTCGAAGCTTCCAAAGAATATACTAGCTACTATCCCGATGTTGAACAACCAGTAGAATTCAAGGTTCCACCCCTAAGCAAGCCAAAACAAAAGAAAAGAGCTTATGTAGGATGGAGGAAAATCCGTAAGAAGAAGCCAGCTAAGAAACTGCCCAAAATAAATAATCCTTTGAAAAAGGGAAAAGAAGTTATAACTGAAGAGAGTTATAAACCACAAGAAATAGAAACTGGAGACAAAAAGAAGGATAAGGAGATAGAAGTCCATATGGAGGAGATTACTAAAGAAGTAATAATGGAAGTTGGACAAGGGTCTATACCAGCCCAGAGAGAAATCGGGGAGAATTCCAATCCAACCCAGGAAAGAACTTTTCAAGATGAAATAGATTTTCTGTTGGAAAACTGTGAGACGATTCAGCCTGTCCAGACAAATCTTTTTACCTATCCTATGGAAAACCAATTCCCTATGAATTGGGAACCAGCAGCAATTCCTGATCCAATAGTTCACTCCCAACCCATAGGAATGGACGAATGGTGGACAAACGATTGGCAATTTCAAAACATTGTCAACGATCCTTACACTTTTCTTCCACAATTCGATCCAGAACCATTGCCTAATCCACCCATGAGCAATGAAAACATGGCTGAACTTCGCCACTTTGGCGAAGAGTTGTTTGATATGGGGAATAGAATGAGGGAGATAGGTGGACAGATTGCTTGGAAGTACGACGAGAGAGAAATGCGTTTTTAACAGCAAGTAACAAAAGTTAGAACGATGATAAAATGGTAGTTGTAAAATAGTACCAATAAAGTTTATCTGTAAATACCCAATAAAACTCTGTATGATATCAGTGAGTAATGATGCATAATAGATATATATAAATGAAATCGAAAGATCGATTATTTTGATTATATTGGTATTATATAAATTTCTGATTGTTTGTATATAATTATTATTTGTCAGTTACTAATAAAATTTATATATATATACATTATCAGATGGCAAACAGTGATAATGAACCTGTTAATGAAGTTAATCATTCTGAACAACATTCCAAAGATCAATATATGACTCGGCAAGATATCGAAAACATTGTTGCTCAAGGGATAGCCAATGCTATTCCAGCATTCGTCGCTGCTATCAAGAATCCACCCGAACCACAACAAATTGTTCCTAGTAAACAGATTACTGAAGATAACTTCAGTAATAGTGTAAATGGAGGCAATAAGCATGATAATCATAATAAGGAACCACATCAAGCTCCATTACCCAAGAAAATGAAAACTGCAACGCCTGGTTGCACTTTCAAAGAATTCATTGCTTGTAAACCCACTGAATTTGCAGGCAATGAAGGAGCAACTGCATCACTGCGTTGGTTAGAGAAAACCGAAGCAGTTATTGCAATAAGTAAATGTGGTAAAGATGATCAAGTCATGTATTCATCCAATCTGTTCAAAGAAGGAGCACTCGAATGGTGGAATACTGTGTTACAATCAAAAGGAAGAGCAATAGCTTATGCTATGACTTGGGAAGAATTTAAAGGTTTGGTGGAAAGAAAATTCTGTCCTGAGTATGAGAAGGAACAGATGGCGAATAAATTTCTAAATCATCGAATGATGAGTGTTGATTGTCGTGGTTATACCTCGACATTCTTCGAATATGCAAGAGTGGTACCAACATTGGCTTCGCCAGAACCGGTACTCATTTCTCGCTATATTTGGGGGTTAATTAGCGAAATCCGCAATATTGTTAAAGCTGCGAGACCACGCACTATTGACGATGCGGTAGAATTAGCCAACACTCTGACCGATGAATTGGTACGCACAAGAGATGAAGATAGGAAGAAAGCACTAGCTCAGAAAATTACCCAAGGATTTCGTGTGGGTAATAATAACAGTTTTAAGAGAAAAGGGACAGGACAATCTTCAGGTCCGTCATTCTGCAGGAAATGCAAAACGAAGCATTTTGGAAGATGCAATATTACTTGCAATTTTTGCAAAGCTGTAGGACATCGTGAAGAGAACTGCAAAAAGAAAACAGTAATCTGTTTTAATTGTGGTGAAACAGGGCATTATAAAACAGAATGTCCTAAATTGGTCAAACCAGTAGATAACAAACCCAAGACGACAGAAGGAACTACTAAGAAGAATGCCCGAGCATTTCAACTGACCACTCAAGAAGCCGAACTTATTCCAGATGTAATAGCGGGTACGTTCCTAGTTCACAACGTCTATGCAAAAGTATTATTTGACTCTGGTGCAAACCAAAGTTTTATAAATACTTCATTCTGTCAAGCTCTTAGTTTACCTTTAACCAATACTAGGCAGATTTTTACTGTTGAAACCGCAGACGGAAATTCAGTTAAAATAGATAAAGTGTTGCAAGAAGGAAACATAGAACTTTTAGGACATAAATTTTCTGCAAGACTATTGCCAATGAATTTAGCTGAATTTGATATTGTATTAGGAATGGATTGGTTAGTAGCCAACCATGCTAGAATCCTTTGTGATCAGAATTCCATAGAAATTCAATCACCTACCGGAGAAGTGATTAGGATTACAGGAGATAAACCACGAAAACCCATGAAGTTCATATCAGTAATGAAAGTTGCTAATTATGAACGAAAACAAGGAATAGTGTATATGATTTCAGTAATCATTAGCACTAAAGGAAAAGATCTTAAGGAAATACCAGTAGTATCAGAATATTCTGATATATTTCCAGAAGATTTACCAGGGTTACCTCCAGATAGAGAAGTAGAATTTAGGATTCATTTAATTCCAGGAACTACACCGATAGCCAAGGCACCTTATCGGTTAGCACCCACAGAAATGTTAGAATTGAAAAAGCAATTAGATGAATTACTAAGTAAAGGATTTATACAACCTAGCTCATCCCCTTGGGGAGCGCCAGTGTTGTTTGTGAAGAAAAAGGACGGTTCAATGAGAATGTGTATCGATTATAGGGAATTGAATAAGGTTACAATTAAGAATCGATATCCATTACCTAGGATTGATGATCTTTTTGATCAACTTCAAGGGGCTAGATATTTTTCTAAGATAGATTTACGCTCCGGATACCATCAATTGAAGGTACAAGAAGAAGACATACCTAAGACTGCTTTCAGAACTAGGTATGGTCATTACGAGTTTACAGTCATGCCCTTCGGGTTAACGAATGCACCTGCAGCATTCATGGACATGATGAATAGGATCTGTAAACCATATTTGGATAAATTTGTAATTGTTTTCATAGACGATATACTTATTTATTCCAAAAGTCAGACCAAGCATTGTGAACATCTTCATGCACTCTTAACTTTGTTAAGAAAAGAAAAGTTGTACGCCAAATTCTCGAAATGCGAATTTTGGCTAAAGGAAGTGCAATTTTTAGGACACATGGTAAATCATGAAGGTATTCATGTAGATCCTGCTAAGATAGAGGCAATTACCAAATGGAAGGTTCCACAAACAGCAATGGAAATAAGAAGTTTTATAGGTTTAGCTGGGTATTATAGACGGTTTATTAAAGATTTTTCTAAGATAGCCGTACCATTAACTAAGTTAACCTTTAAAGCTACTAAGTTTGAGTGGGGACCTAAACAGGAAGAAGCCTTTAGAATTTTAAAGCAGAAACTAACCCATGCACCAATTTTAGCCTTACCAGAAGGAACTGAAGATTTTGAAGTATATTGTGATGCTTCAAAATTTGGATATGGATGTGTGCTTATGCAACGCAAGAAGGTAATTGCGTATGCATCAAGGCAGTTGAAAAAGCATGAAGAGAATTATATGACTCATGATTTAGAATTAGGAGCCGTAATTTTTGCCCTTAAGATTTGGAGACATTATCTTTACGGAAGTAAATTTACTGTCTACACTGACCACAAAAGTTTAAAATACATATTTGGGCAAAAAGAGTTAAACATGAGGCAAAGGAGATGGATGGAAATTTTAAGTGACTACGACTGTGATATTCAGTATCACGAAGGAAAGGCGAATGTAGTTGCAGATGCCTTAAGTCGTAAATATTATGAGAAACAACGAAGGGTTCGTGCTCTCAGATTAAATCTACAAATAGATTTAATGGAACAATTGAAGAATGTTCAAACTACAGCAATCAAGGATGATGCTGAAGGAATGAAAGGACGAATCAAGGAATTAGAACAAGGAGCAGATGAAATTTGGAGATTCCATAAAAATAGAATTTGGGTACCTAAGCAGGGAGACTTAAGATCTAAGATTTTAGAAGAAGCTCATAAATCTAGGTACACTATGCATCCAGGAAACAATAAGATGTACCAAGATTTAAGGAAGAATTTCTGGTGGATAGGAATGAAAAGGGACATAGCCAATTATGTTTCTAAATGTCTTACTTGTTCACAAGTTAAGGCAGAACATCAGAAACCTTCAGGATTACTACAACAGTTAGAAATGCCAGTATGGAAATGGGAACTTATAACAATGGACTTTGTTACTAAGTTACCCAAAACCAGAAAAGGTAATGATGCAATTTGGGTAATTGTGGATCGATTAACCAAATCAGCTCACTTTCTACCTATGAAAGAAACCTTTAGTATGGAAAGACTGGCTAAATTATATGTAGATGAAGTTGTATCCTTACATGGAGTTCCACTCTCCATTGTTTCGGATAGAGATAGTCGTTTTACTTCCCATTTCTGGAAAAGTTTCCAGCAAGCTATGGGAACTCGATTAAACCTAAGCACTGCATATCATCCACAAACAGATGGACAAAGTGAAAGGACAATCCAAACTCTAGAAGACATGCTCCGAGCATGTGTGATAGACTTTGGTGGAAGTTGGGATGATTATTTACCATTAATTGAATTCTCCTATAACAATAGTTATCACTCAAGCATTGAAACTGCTCCATTCGAAGCACTGTATGGAAGAAAGTGCAGAACCCCTGTTTGCTGGGCAGAAATAGGAGAAAGTCAGTTATCAGGACCTGAAATAGTGCAAGAAACAACTGATAAGATTACTCAAATCAAGGAAAGACTGAAGACGGCTCGAGATCGTCAGAAGAGTTATGCAGACAATAGAAGCAAGCCGTTAGAATTCCAAGTTGGAGACAAAGTACTATTGAAAGTTTCTCCTTGGAAAGGAGTAGTCAGATTTGGAAAGAAAGGAAAGCTAAGTCCCAGGTACGTAGGACCATTTTCAGTGATCCAACGTATAGGACCAGTAGCTTATCGTTTACAATTACCAGAAGAATTATCTGGAGTACATAATGTATTTCATGTATCCAATCTCAAGAAATGCTTATCAGATGAATCTCTGGTAGTACCTCTTCGAGATATAGAGGTAAACGAAAAATTGAAATTTGTTGAGAAACCTCTTCAAATTGAGGATCGAAAAATCAAGTTTCTCAAACACAAACGACTAGTTTTAGTCAAAGTCAAGTGGGATTCAAAGAGGGGAGCTGAATACACTTGGGAACTGGAATCTGAAATGAAGAAAAAGTATCCACACTTGTTCCAGTAAATCTCGAGGACGAGATTTTTCTTAAGGTGGGGAGAATGTAACAACTCTCATCAAAAGTCATACTTATAATATTAATTAGTCTAAAAGGAAACCCTAATTGAGAGACCCAAGTAATTCTGAACAAACCCTGAAATTTTCATAATTTTCAGAATCAGGATTAGGGCCCCTAAAACTCAAGGGGGGTAAACCCTAGTTGATAATTATCTTCAAAATTCGTTGTCAAGTTACTGAATTTCGAAAATTTTAACTCAGCAAAGCTAGTTTCAGTCGTGGCTACCCTATAGCCTATTTTGATTCCATACGGACCGCAACATTCTCAACCTTACGGTCCGTATGATGCCTTACGGACCGCAACGTTGACAAGCTTACGGTCCGTAAGCTAGTCAAATTTTCACCTATAAATAGCAGACATTGGCATTCGTTTTCCGAACATTTTACGTCGACCGAATTCTCACAAATACACTGCTTTACGTTCTGTTATTCCAAAATTCAACCTCCGAGTATAGAAATTCTGCTACAAAACAGGGTATTAGCCCAATCGCTGCTACGATTCAATTGTTCGACGATCAAGATATCCAATGCATGTTTAAATGCCGCCCATATTAGGGTTATACTTTATCGTTCGTCATTAATTTGACGGATTGTCGTTAATTCGATAGGTAAAGTATTATACTTTATCGTTCGTTGTTAATTCAACGGATCATCGTTAATTCGATGGATAAAGTATTGTACCTTGTCATTCGTTGTTAATTCAACGGATCATCGTTAATTCGATGGACAAAGCATTGCATTTTGACATTCATTGTGATAGTTTGATCTCGTAAATTATCGTAATTGCTGGATTGATTACTAACCCAGTTTTGTATGCATTGTTATTTATATTAGGTTAACAAGGCTAAATCATAGATTAGACTCTGACCATATTAAATCAGCAATGTGAGTCATTCTCTCTTTTTATCAAATTTATTTACAAAAGTGTTTTATTTCAAAGTTATAATTACGGGGATTAAGTCTTTGTAATCACCAAATTACAGCCGGTATGTGGGGTATTGTGCACAGTATTACATTTTTATCACTTTAGGTGGGCGAACCTAAATTTAGTGATATTCGTCACTCATTGGGGCAGCCAATGGTGATATGACCACAGTCACCGTAAAGATTCGAGTGACAAGTACTGTGGGTAATTGGATTGATATCAGAAACATTGTAATCGCTCTTAATACTGTAAATTATAACAAATGTGTCATTTTAGTAAATAGAATGATTCACTCAGTATTTCCCGCTGACAAAACCTTTTTCAAACATGTTTCAGGTGATCTATTGTAATTCAGGAAAAGTGCTGGGGAGCATTTCAAGCTTACTGATAGTGGCTCAATATAAAATAAATAAATACTTTTGTAATATCACGTTTTTATAGTAAAAACATAATATTGTAAATTATCAGGGTTTTATCCCGAATTGTGAAATAAAATAATCGGGGAAATTTTTTTTAGCTTTAAGCGATCCTGTTTCCGCTGTTAAACTCAATTAAATCAATACCGCAGTATTTCTGTCCCGCGGCTCCTGAAACGGGTCAAACCGGGTCGGGGGCCGTGACATATTACGAAAGCTATGTTGTGTATGCATCATAAGCATGAATGTCTTAATTTCTGGCCAAAGCTGATTTAATTCATTCATAGATGGCATACTCAACAAGTGCATAACTAAAGTGATTGTTTCAATTCTGGCCAAAGCTGATTTGTTAAAACCACTTTGCACATATGCTTAAATGATTACACTTCTGGCCAAAGCTGTTTTGTCTTCGTTTAAGTAGAATTTTTTTTAGCTAAGTCTATTATTTTGATGTTAGTAATAGACATATCACAATCTCTTCACATAATGATCCTTAGATTAATGATCCTTAATTAAGTTTTTTATGATCATTTCGTCTGCCTTATTCTTAGTACCCATAATGTTACTCACTATAATTTTCTTCTATATATATCTCATCCACTCTAATTTTTTAAACCTAAAATGTTTGCTTTATTTAAAGTTTCTATTAGAATTAGCTCTTAAATTAAATCCTTGATTATTTCCTAAGACACGATAATCCTATTGCTCTCTTCTGATAAAGATTATAAAGAAGAAAGTTAGAGCATGATGAATAGGATAAATCGAACATGATGTCTCTTATGATAATCAAGAACTCTCTAACGTAAATGCTATCACTAAAGTTATTCCAGATTAAGTCTTTCCTAAGACTAATCTATAATTATGGAATAATCACTAGAACTCCTAAGATGCATGCCTTAATTTGAAACTCTAAACTATAAAGTTAAGTGGTATATGTGAATACATTATAATGTACAAAACCATGACCCATAAAGTTGAGAGCTTACGCATGGAAATAAGTACATTTTTTCCAGTACATTACATACTAAGATTTTCACTTGTACAATTTGATGCATTATAAATCAACTACAACACTCAAAAATACCAAAATATAACGAGTGTGTTGATAAGCAACATATGTACAAAGAAATAAATGTTTAAAGCTGGAAAATAAGTTGTTATTCACCTTACAACCACTTAAAACGTTTAAAGAGGATTGTTCTAAGGTCCATAGACAAATTACAAGTGCTAATTCCAACTTTAAGGTTCTTCAAAGGAAAATCTCACTGCATAACTATGTCATTAGGCTAGACATAAGCAACGAGACTATCCATTATTCTAAAGAACAGTTGGGTAAATTAATTAGATAGTCACTTATTAATGATATTTAAGTCTGGTAATTTCAATATTCCAATTAACACATGATTAGTTGACTCTAGTTCCATACGTTTCCTTCCCAGAACTTGACAAATAACTAATATGAGAGTTAGTGACAAAATTAATTGTTAACGCTATAAGAACCATAATAAGCAGTCTTCTAACAAAGCTTTTCGATACATTACATGTTCTGATTATTAATCAGAGTACAGTATCATTACTTAGGCTATGTCATGAAGGTTGTGAGGTTTGCATAGTCAACATAAAGTCACACTTATCTTAAACTCTCATCTTATTTGTTCTAAATATCTGGATAGAAACATTATTAAAATGAAACTAGATGATACCTTACATTTTCACAACTTTTGTTATCATGTAAATGAGAACTTGGCAAAAGGAAAATGAGACTTATAAATTTCATCCATTATAACCGACATTCATGAGAAATTATGACATGGTTAATGAGGATGATTATTCAACTAATCTCATTCTAAGTGATTTCAAATCATGACGTTAAAAAGCCCTAAAATATAACTTGGCTTAAGGAATAAGTATGGGTCTATCATAAGTCATTCATTGACATTCGTGGAACTTATTCCAAATGGAATATTCAGACATAATTTATTTATTTATTTTTTAACAGACTATCAACTTGTATCTAAATTTTGTCGTATATGGCACACGTTCTTAGAAGAAATCTATTCATATATATACTTAATAAGATTTCTATTAAATATGTCCCTAAAGTTTCTTATGATATTTGGACATTAAAGAAATCAAATAAAGTCTAACATATATATGATAGGTTCCCACGTCACGTACCTCATTGAAACTTCTCTTGTAGCTTTTCTAGAGATATTAAAGATCAGTGGGAGCATTAAGTGTCTTATTAATAACTTGCAATAGTTGCAAGAGGTGGGGGAGTGAAAATTTTACATTACCTAAATTTGCACCTCTTGTACAAGACACCGCTCCATCACGACACTGTTCTATCAAAACTTATCTCCTTAAATCTAATGCTACTCTTACATAAGTTTCATTGTGGCCTAATTGTGGGCGCACTTGGAATTTCTTACCTAAGTATAACATAATCCTCAACAAGAGAAACTACAACGACTAACGTCATTAATTTGTTTTCTCTATTAGAATTTTGTTGGTCATTAAGTATTGACCCTAAGCATGCTGAGTTCCTAAAGATTTCTAAGGTCAGTGGGAGCAGTCAACGTCCTTATTATGACTTGCAAGGAATACAAGAGGCGGGGGGAAGAATGTCATTAAATTTCTTTCACTCCGAATTTAACTCCGATTACACCTCTTGTACACCATACTGCACCAACTCTTACAAACTTAGAATCCTGAAAATGATAGCAACCTAATCAAGAGCTAATCCATAAAACTGAAACTTCTAATGAACCCAATAATTAACTCAGGAGGTCATCTAGGTTTAAAAGCCTACTAACTTTGATGATTACATAACCTCCCTAACTGAACTTGAAATGGATTTTGGAAATGTTTACTGATCCTATCTCTTCAAATTAAGCCATTAGTGTCAATCAATATTCTTAATGGAATAAAACAGTTTTCTAGTAAAACTGATTTTATGTGTTCGTATAACGTTTGGGATTTGATTGAATTACATAAGAGTGTTCATAACAAAACCAAATCCTAATATAAGCGTTAAGATACGAAGAAGCATGATTGATTGTCAAAGGTTATACTCAGGAAGAGATAAATTATGAAAGAGTCTTTCTTACAAAAGATTTCTTTAAGGATCATCATTGTTCTAGTAGCTTATAATAGTTTAAGGCTACATTAGATGAACATTATAAACAATTTTCCATAACAAATGGCTGACACATTTACATGTTCATTAGATAACAACCTAAAGTTTCAAACTGAAGGTTAAAGAACACTTTATTTGTAAGCCAATAAAATCCATGTATGGGTTAATGCAAACATCATAATGTGATGAAATCTTAACGTAATTATTTTCATTAAGAACCAAGTGGATTAATGTACCTACCTCAAAATGAGTGGGAGCAACTAAATTAAACTTGTCTATATAGATGACATTCTTTTGACAAGTATATGTTACAGAAGTCAAAGCATTATTAACACAAACTTTGATATAATAGATCTCAGAGATATCTCTCACGTGATTGATATCATAACATACTGAGATAGACCCAATGGGATATTAGTTCAGTTCCATAAGTTTAACATTAAATGGGTCCTTACATATGTAACTAAACACTGCTCTCCTTTAGAGGATAATAGGATAAATGAGATTATTTTTTACGCTTCATTAATTGGAAGCCTTATGTAAGTTCAAGTCTATACTCGTTTAGATATTACTCACATTGCAACACACTAGATATGTCTAGATGATTGTGAAGCATCTAATGGAGTATTACAATATCTTTAAAAGAAACGAGAGGCTATTATTTGAAGAAGAAGTGAGAATTAAAACTGGTTTATTATTATAACTTTGTGATATTCAAAGATGATAAAATGTAATTTCGGGTATATCCTTATGTCAGCAGACAAAACATATCTCATGGAGGAGTCATAATGCACTGATATTAACAACCTAAGTTATAACGACATAATATAGTCACTAAATGTTGTTGGAAATATATCAGTAGACTCATAAGTTTATTAACTCCATATAATTGATGTTTTGAAGACTTAGTGTGATAAAGTCAGCTACCATGACTCCTTAAACAGTAACAGTTCAAGAGGTGCTGCATTAAGTTTCGATACGCAATTAATTATTCGTTTATGAACGAATTGAGGAAACTAAGTTTGTAGCGAATACATTCATGATATGCTTAAGGATCCTATAACTGAAGGGCTATTACCCATAAGTCTTATTAAGAGAGCTCATAGACGGGTATTAGTTAATGGCCATGCGCAATTGCATATCGTACTATGAATGACTAAGTATTAGTTATTTTTTCCTCATCAGTTTGATTTTGTACGTCTCTAAGAATATGTCAAGTCGACATAATGGCATATAAGACAAATAAAGTTACAAATCAAACAAAGGGCTTATGCGTATTTTGATCATGACGATTAGGTTTTAAATTAAGGCTATAGTATGATTAATGGGGGTCCTGAGTCGCATAATGATTCAACGGCTGTATTTCTCTGCTATAGTACTTGTTTAAGGCTAAAATGAGTGTTAACTCCTGATCAGGCTTATCTAATACTCATAGTAAATGATTACTCGGCTAAGTGGGAGAATGTAAGATTAAATATATTACGTATTAATATTTAATCTGTAGCCATTATAATCATTTACATTATATAGATCAAAATATATATAACAATCCTATTAAAATAATTAGTTGGTAATTGTTGATGGACCATATTACCCTTATTAACTAATTAGGGTTTCCTCCTGGGTGCTTATATAAGGAGAATTATGTGGAGGTTAAGGGGTTAGACAGTTACACAATTAGACACACCCCATAAGCCTAACATCATATTCGACCTCCTCTCCTAAACCGAATCCCCTATTCGGTTCTCATCATCACCATCATCAGTCAGCACCCTAAGGAGGAACCAGACCAAGATGACAATTATGTCAAAACCTTAATTGCTGCGACTCCATCTGGATTCTCTGCTAGCCTGTGCTGATGCAATCAAAGGTATGTTTGATTATGTTTAGAACAGAACTGAACCAACAATCTAAACCATAAGAATAGTTTTGTAAGGAAGCCTATGATGTACCTGATTAAAAAAAATATTTTACATATACATATCGAGTTTTCCCTCGAAATATCGGGCCCTGGCCGGTGGTCCTCCCCGCCCACCCCCAGGGCCGGCCATGAATGGAAGGCTACACCACCCCCTTGTCTAATCCACCATGGTTTGTATGGATTAAACTATGGCAACGATCATCCTCCTTTCCAATTTTTCAAGAAATCATTTCCTTTTTCTTTAGACAAAAATAAATTAAAATAAATAAGGAGATAGTGGTTTGGGTCATGACCACACCCTTAGGTTAGTGATTTTGGATGCTGGATTAGAGGTGATTATATGGCGCTGACGTGAAGAGTCATGAGGATCAAGACCACACCTTATAGCCGCCCAATCCTTATTACATCATTTAGAACTACTAGTAGGATACCCGCGCGATGCGGCGGGGGTGACACTTTGCATTGCGGTATTCGTTTCTGGTAGTTTTCTTATTAGTATAATAATTATGATAATATTATTGTGGTAGATATATGTCATAAGTGTACACATATGTAAAGTTTTGTTTTTTTTTAATTAATAATCAAAAGACAAAAAATATTGTTTTTTTATAAAAAGTAATAATATAAAACAAAAAATAAAAGATAAGTTGTTATAATTGTAAAGTATTTTATTTTATTGGTTAAATTATAAAGTATAATTTTATTCTTTAAAGTTCATAACTTTTATTAAATATCCACATAATACTCATCCAATGCACTTTAAGTTCAAAATTTTCGTTTTTATAAAAATAACAAATAGTATTTGACTCGTAAGTACGTTTTAGAACTCTAACTTAAATTATTAAATTTCAGTTTTTTCAGATATAAAAAAATTAGATTTTTATAAAATTTCAAGAACTGTTTTTATAAAAAATAGGATGCTAAGAGTTTATATATTTATTAACTTTATATCATACTAAGTTCAGATTTTTAGTTCCTAATTAATCTTATCTATATGAGTCTACTTTTAACTTGTAATCCCGAAAATTATGCAACACAATCTACCATGTATTATAACAACCCTCCTGAATATTTTTCTGACACCCTAATATATTTTTAAATACCCCAATATTTCTCTAAATATACCCCGTATGTCAAAACCGGGCCCAAATTATGAAATATCATTAAAAATAAATAAAAAAATAAGAAAAATGGGGTTCTGGCGGGCCGCGTAAGCCACCCCTTAAGCTTATGCGGGGCGCGACAGATCATGAACGCAGCGAAACCCTGAGCCGTGTTGAACCTATGCTTGTGACCCGGATCAGCTACGCCGTAGACCCCCTACTACGCGGGTCGCGTAAGCCTTAAGCTTATCTTACGCGGGCCGCGAGTGACTCAAAGTGAAGCCCTATAAATAGCAGGCAACGGCAGTTCGTTCAAATCGTTCAAAATTACTTTCTCTCTCGAATTTCTTAAAGAATAGGCATTATACTCGGGTATAATACCCCCTAATTAACGAAGTTCTGCCCCGATGTAAGTATTATAACCCCGGTTACGTATTAGATACGCTGCCCGATTGATCTAGGGTTCCGTAACGGCTGTCGTGGTTCTGCCCGACGTAGTCGTTGGAATGTCGTCTCGGGGAGAGTATTACTAATGTAAATAAAAGGGTTATTTTACTAACATATGTACATTGTGTAAATTATAGATAATCTTCAGGAAACCTTAGAAGAAACCTAAGTCAGCAATGTGAGTAATCCTTCTTTTGTGTAAATCTTTTTGTGAGTAATCTCCTTTTTGTAAATTGTTTTACAAAACCTTAAATGTTTTACAATGCTATTAAGCAATGATTGAGTCTTTGTAGTTCTTCAATTATTGCCGGTATGTTGGGGTTTTGTATACAAAATGTGGAACACGTTACCATTGGACAAAGAGTTAGCCAATGTGTAATATGACCCACCAGTCAGGATTGACAATACTGAATGAGTAATTGTGTAGAAATAAACAATGTGATTGCTCTCAATACTGTTAAAGGATAAAATGTTTCTTGATTAAACTGGGATTCACTCACCAGTATTTCCCACTGACAAATCTTTTTAAAACGCGTTTCAGGTAACAAAATGTAAAAGCCAATTAGAAGAAAGCCAGCTGGAGAGCACTGACGACTTGGAAAAAAGTGGCTATAAAGGTTACCTAAAAGACGATGTTTTAAATTCAATAAAATAGGGTTTATCCCTATAAACATGTTGTAATAAGAAACTTGGGTTTTACCCATGTGTTTATTAATATAAAATATGGTGGTTTTACTCTGATAAACATTTCCTAACTACGGTCCTGATGAAATTTCCGCTGCCAAATTGAATAATGATAAACAAAAATTGATACCACCACAACTGGTCTCGCGGCCGCCCGTTCCCGGGACAGATAAGGGGCGGGGGTTGCGACAAAAGGTGGTATCAGAGCTAAGCCACTGATTCAACCACAGAGGTGTTCTGCTGACACCATTATATTATTTAATGTCACACCCCGATTTCCACGTGTCACCGGTGGGCCCGGTGGGGGAGTATCGTGACGTGGTTGGCAACGTAATAGTCAAACAACACAATATAATAATGCACAGCGGAAGCAAATTTAAAATATATTACAACCGAATTTATTTATTGTAAACAAAGTCACAATATCCGGTGTTTATCCACAGTAGGATCGAATGATAAAAATATTGTTTATGGTTCAACAGACTTCGGCATCTAAAGCTTGCGAGACTTCTAATGATGCTTAGGAGAATCCCAGCCTATTTCGCCTAGTACCTGCATTTAATCTTTTTGGGAAAATACGTCAGTTTACACTGGTAAATACATTCAACTGACTCATTTTGGAAAATGATTGAAAATTGGTTTGGATGCACGTGGCATAAACATTTTTTTTAACTTGGGAGAATTATTTAATATTATAATCTTGTGAACGATTTACATGTTACTTATGCGTTCAGTAGCCCGGAACGTATCCAGGTTAAAGATCAATAGACACACCACAATAATGAGTTATACACCGACAGGTGTACGCCTACACCCCGTGCTCAGGTCGTGGCCATCTCGTAAGATAATGCCAAGGATATCCGGGACATGGTCATTAACCCCCCAAAGGCTTTAAAGTAAACAAATCTGTTTAAAACGAGCCGATCAAATTATTCAACTACCCACTAAGCGTGGAGATTTGATGCCCGATCAAGCGGTACGCTATGTACCGTAACCCAAGCCCGTATAGGGAAAATAAGTTAAAAGTATTTACCTTGATGCAAAGTATAGTCACAATAAGCAAATAGCAAGTAGCTTTTACTGTTTCTCCTAATCTGGAACGAAGGTTAAATATAACCTATTAGAATCCTAGCGGGTCTTTAATTATGCTTAAGCTTAGACCGGCTAGTTTCAAAGATACGGTTCGTACGCACGATTAAGCGAAGACCGGATAGAATGTGATTCAGACCCGACAAGTTTGAAGACTTGTTTAATATGGGCTTATTATTCACATTCTGGATTTTGAGATAAAACCGATAAGGTTTGACCCGTTTCGGCTAATTTATGTAAACTTGTTACATAAACCGAGCCGAACGCTTAATATGCGTAACGGGTATCCGTAAGAGCCATATACAGGTTTCCTAAGTTAATATGCATCAAATATGTTGTAACATCAGTAGGATGTCTTTCGTTATGCCCCGAACTAATTTAAACACAAACTATGCCCCGTAGGGTAGTTTGGTCATTTTAAAGTTTATAAAAGAGTTTAAGCGACAACCTGAGTTACAGGTCTGATGTAATCAGAAAATATGCTCAATTTGCTAAGTTACATCAGTAGGTTAAGGCATGTATGTGAAACTTATCATTTTTAACCAAACTAGGCCCCGTAGGGGTATTTTGGTAATTTCACATAAGCCGAAAAGCTCAAAACCGAAGTCTGAGTTTATCAACCTTTGCTTACTGTTAAAATATGATAATTTGCCTCTTATATCAGTAGGTATCAACCCGGGTATGTCCAACATGATTTTAAAACATACTATGCGTTAAAAACGCTAAATAAGGCGATTAAAGGCCATTACCGGGTTCGATACTTAAATCTGATATTTTTATATTTCCAGAAGACTTAAAATAATTTATTTATCATAACTAATCAGTAGCAAAAAGGTTTGGAATCGTTTAGATGTGTAAAACTCATTTTATGGCCCGTAAGGGCAAAGCCGACAATTACCGGATTAAGCCTACGACTATTAGTTATGCTCGGCCTAAAATTAATTAAAAATCTTTAAAATCCCAAAATAATATATAACATCAGTGGGTAAAAGATTTGATATCAAAAAGTATGTTTAACTAGGCTATACGCTAATTACGCCATTTTGTTAACATAAAGCTTTAATTTAGCGACAATGAGCATAACTCTTAATCTACAAGTCAAACTGATGTCAAACTTTGCATACAAGTTTATATATCAGTAACTAAGGTTTCTACACTTTTACATTTTCATAAATCATTATTTAAGGTAATAAGGGCATAACGGTCAACGTATGAGCATTTAACGGAAATATGCATATTAATTGGATAACTAGTGAACCAAGGTGTATGATCACAGAGGGTTGTTCTAACATGTATCTAAATCCAATTAAAGCTCTGAGGAATTTCTAAAATATGCCCAAACGGGTCAGAACTGAAAGTCAACGGGAAAGTCAAACTATGTGACTTTCGGTTCCGAACCGGGTCTAAACAGGAAATAGTCGGGTTGAACATGTTGGGACATGTTCTTACACTTATTTCTAAGTTATAACAATGTTCAAACAGGTTATATATGTTCTAGATAGCTAAATATGCATAAATGACATTTTAAGCATTATGTTGACTTTTTAAGTAAAGGTTTGACCCGACATTTGACCTGCTTAGGATGGTGATCAGGGGAAACCCTTTTGGGGTTTTATTTCCCACATAAATACCATTCTAACACTATTTTTAATTCGAGATAAGACTGAGTCATTAGTGACTAATCTCGAAGTCAAACCGTAATTACGACGGTTTGACTTTTAGCTAAATAACTAAGCTAAACACAACTAAACAAGACTAGCAGACTTACAAGAGTCCAATGCACGAATTATGATCAGATGGGAGAGTTCCTTAGCTCCAGAAATGCTCCAATGATCAGTTGCAAGTGTGAGAATGAATGTTGCAACATGTTGTGCTTTATATAGTGAAGAACTCACCATGATTGGTTGACAACTCACTCTAGGATTAACCACAATTCGTTTACACATGTCCCTAAGGTCTAGGAACATTTTAGGGGTCTCCCACATGTGAGAAAAACCCATAAGATCGGTCAGAAATGCGTGAAACCGGCTGCAGAAGGTTTTCTGTTGCTGGCAGCTACCTTACGGACCTCAACATAGTTGAGGTTGAGGTCCGTAAGCTTCCCCTCAGCCACAATTTTTGACTTTTCTTTGGTGCTTTGCAAAGGTAATCCCATTATCCGACTTTGTGACCTCAAACAACACTTAGGGACCTCCATAATGTGTCTAGTACAGTTCCTTACCCTACCATTTGCATTTGTTTGCTTAGATTCCAAAAAAAAGACCCGTAAACAAAGGTTTATCATTGCTTTTCTTCGTGGGATCAAGTCATGCATTTGTAAGTCCATTATTGACAATAATTCTCTACAATGAGGGCATAGAAGATGTGTATAACATTTAATCGGGTCTTGGGATTTATACTTGAGGTCGTTCAGAGGTAACAATTTAACATGACGTCACTTTAAATCCTGCCGAAACATCTTTATAAAAATCCGGGTTTTCAACTCGTCTTGTCTTACATGACACGTGTCGTTTTATTATTAAACCTGAAATTTTCGAGGTGTTACATCCTCACCCCCTTAAAATAAATCTCGACCCGAGATTTACTGAAACAAGTAAGGGTACTTTTCTTTCATCGTGGATTCAACCTCCCACGTGAATTCGGGACCTCTACGGGCTTCCCATTTGACCTTTACAAAAGGTATATGCTTCCTTCGAAGCTTCCTTACCTGTCGATCTTCAATCGACACAGGTTTTTCAACAAATTTTAAGCTCGCGTCTATCTGCACATCTATATGTGGCATGACATGTGATTCATCAGCGGAACACTTCTTTAGATTGCAGATGTGGAACACATTGTGAATTCCACTGAGCTCTTCTGGTAAGTTCAATTTATAGGCAACTGACCCGACACGTTCGATAACCTTGAAAGGTCCTATGTATCTCGGGCTTAGCTTGCCTTTCTTACCAAACCGCATCACTCCTTTCCAGGGTGACACTTTAAGTAGGACTTTTTCACCCACTTCGAAATGAAAATCCTTACGATTTGGATCAGCATAATTCTTCTGCCTATTCCGGGCAGCTTGGAGATTGTTACAAATCTGGACAATCTTGTCCGTCGTTTCGAACACGATCTCTGGTCCTGATAACTGGACTTCTCCAACTTCCGCCCAACAAACTGGCGATCTACACTTTCTACCGTATAATGCCTCAAAAGGCGCAGCCTTTATGCTGGTATGGTAGCTATTGTTGTAGGAGAATTCGATCAATGGTAGGTTCTTATCCCAGCTACCTCCCAAATCGATCGCACATGCGCGAAGCATGTCTTCCAACGTTTGAATAGTACGCTCACTCTGACCATCGGTCTGAGGATGGTAAGCCGTACTAAAGTTCAAACGTGTGCCCAAAGATTGTTGGAAACTCTTCCAAAAGTGTGACGTGTACCTAGTATCCCGGTCGGAGATAATAGCTACAGGTATGCCGTGTAGGGCTACAATCTTATCAACGTATAACTGGGCTAACATGTCGGAGCTATAAGTCTCCTTGATGGGTAAGAAATGAGCTGACTTAGTCAGTCTGTCAACTATAACCCATATTGTATCATTGCCTTTCCTTGTCTTGGGTAACTTGGTAATAAAATCCATAGTTACCATTTCCCACTTCCACGTGGGAAGTTCAGGCTGTTGTAGCAAACCTGACGGTTTCTGATGCTCGGCTTTGGCTTGCGCACATGTCAAGCATTTTGCTACATGGGCGGCTACAGACTTTTTCAAGCCTATCCACCAATAATTTGCCTTCAAATCCTGGTACATCTTATCAGCTCCAGGATGAACGGAGTATTTGGAACTATGGGCTTCCTAGAGGATGACATCACGAAGTCCTCCATAAATTGGAACCCATATTCGTCCGTTTAACCGTAAAATTCCGTCTTTGCTAAGAGTTAACTGCTCCTCAGTTACTCCTAACTTTTCATTAGGATAGTTAGCTTCCAACACAGCTTCCTTCTGTGCAGCTAACACCCTTTCTATCAAACTGTTCTTTATCTCCATACGCTTGGCGTTAATTCGGATGGGTTTAACCCTTTCCTTTCTGCTCAAGGCATCAGCGACTACATTCGCTTTGCCGGGATGATACTTGATTTCACAATCATAGTCATTCAAGGTTTCCATCCAACGGCGTTGCCTCATGTTTAATTCTTTCTGATTAAACAGATGCTGGAGGCTCTTGTGATCAGAATAGATCACAAACTTGATTCCATAAAGATAGTGCCTCCACAGTTTTAGTGCGAACACAACGGCACCCAATTCCAAGTCATGGGTGGTGTAATTCTTTTCGTGCACCTTTAACTGTCGTGATGCATAGGCAATCACCTTGCCTTTCTGCATAAGCACACACCCCATGCCAGTGTGTGATGCATCACAATAAACTACAAATTCTTCAGCGCCTTCAGGTAAGGTAAGCACAGGAGCGTTGCTCAACTTTTGTCTCAAAAAATCGAAGGACTCTTGCTGCTTAGGGCCCCAAACGAACTTTACTTTCTTCTTGGTCAAGGAAGTTAGGGGTGCAGCAATCCTTGAAAAATTTTCGATGAAACGCCTGTAGTATCCTGCCAATCCCAGGAAGCTACGAATCTCCGTAGGCGTCTTTGGCTCTTGCCAATTCATAACAGCTTCAACCTTAGCGGGATCCACTTGGATACCACGCTCACTGACCACGTGTCCAAGGAATTGGACTTCTCGTAGCCAAAATTCACACTTAGAGAATTTGGCGTAGAGCTTCTCCTGACGTAGAAGTTTGAGAATACAACGAAGGTGTTTCTCGTGGTCAGCTTGATTCTTAGAATAAATAAGGATGTCATCGATGAAGACGATAACAAATTTATCTAAGTAAGGCTTGCAGACGCGATTCATGAGATCCATGAACGCGGCTGGTGCATTAGTGAGCCCAAAAGGCATCACTAGGAACTCGTAGTGACCGTAACGAGTCCTAAATGCAGTCTTGTGAACGTCTTCATCTTTAACCTTCAACTGATGGTAGCCTGACCGTAGATCAATCTTTGAGAAGTAACTTGCCCCTTGAAGCTGATCGAACAAATCGTCGATTCTGGGCAGAGGATACCTATTCTTGATCGTGACTTTATTAAGCTCGCGATAGTCGATGCATAGCCGCATCGACCCATCCTTCTTCTTGACAAACAAGATTGGCGCTCCCCAAGGAGATGAACTAGGTCGAATGAAACCCTTAGCCAGCAATTCATCTAGCTGCGTCCGCAACTCCTTCATTTCTGTGGGTGCCAACCTGTATGGCGCTCTAGCAACTGGTGCCGCTCTGGGGATGATATCGATCCTGAACTCGACTTGTCTATCTGGTGGTAAACCAGGTAGATCTTCAGGAAATACTTCTGGGTACTCAGAAATGATAGGGATGTCTTCAATCTTCGGTTTAGGCTCATCAATAATTACTTGCGCCATGTAAATGACACACCCCTTCTTCAAACACTTGGAAGCCTTGAGCATAGTCACGTGCTCAGGTAGTCCATACTGGGTATCTCCCCGAATGGTAAGTGACTCACCAGACGGAGTCTTTATCACTACTTGCTTCATGTTACAGACGATTTGGGCCTGGTTATGAGATAACCAGTCCATGCCCAGAACTATGTCAAAACCGGCTAACTTAAACGGAAGTAGAGACTGAGGAAAAGAATGGTTCTTAATGGATATAACACATCCATCTAACACAGTAGAGATGGTTTCTATGGTACCATCTGCTAACTCTACTTCATAGTTTGCGTTTAAGGTTTTGACAGGTAAATTTAACAATTCACAAAATTTATGATCTACGAAGGACTTATCTGCGCCTGAATCAAAAAGTACTCTTGCAAAAACATCATTTACAAGGAAAGTACCTGTTATGACGTTATCATCCTGTACAGCCTCCTTCGTATCCATCCTGAAGACTCTGGCATTAGTCTTCTTAGCCTCCTCAGGCTTCTTGTTGTACTTTGGGCAGTTAGTCTTTATGTGGCCCTTTTCATTGCAACGGTAGCACGTTGCATCTTTCATCTTCTTGCAATCCAAGGTTTTGTGTTCCTTGGACTTGCACAAACCACAAGCAAAAGACCTTGACTCGTTATTCGAGTTTGATTCGAGTCTGCACTTTCCAAAGTGCTGTTTCTTGCAAGTTTTGCATGTGGGCTTCTCTCCAGAACGATGCCCATCTTTCTTTGACCCCGATCCCTTCTTGTGATCACCGCTCCCACGGTGTTTCTTGTTCGATCTACGCGAACCATCATCTTCTCGCTTCCTCTTCTCAGCATCCTTATTCCTCAGCGATCTCTGCCGGACCGCATCCAGTGTGAGGGATAAGGAAAGGTCAGTTACAGACCTGAAGGTAACTAGCCGAGAAGCTTTAACACTGGCCTTGATCTCTGGTTCTAAACCACCAATAAAGCGGGCGATCCGTTTTGGCTCAGGTGTTACCAGGTAGGGAACCAATCTGGACAGCGTATTGAAGCTTGTCAGGTAAGCTTGACAGTCGAGATTCTTCATTACCAACGATAGAAAGTCAGATTCTATCTTCTCTACCTCATGTTGAGGGCAGAAATTATCCTTGATCAGGGCAATGAATTGATCCCACGTCATGCTATACAACGGGATCTTTCCGGAGGCCTCCATCAGAGATCTCCACCATGCCAACGCTTCACCCTTGAAGGACTGTGACACAAACTTAACTATATCCCTTTCAGCGCACCCGCTGATATCTACCACCGTGTCCATCTCGTCCAGCCAAGTCATACAGTCGACGGCTCCTTTTTCCCCAGTAAAATCCCTGGGTTTACAAGACACGAAGTACTTATAGGAGCAACCCTTGTTACTGGGATCTTGATGCAGTACAATATGCTGAGATGGGATACTTTGATGGTTGGTGGACTGACGGTCATCACCATCTTTCTTGGGTCCATCCTTTTTGGGAGGAGGCTTGCTATGAGCCTCAGAAAGTGTCTTGGGCTTTGAACGTGATGCAGAGTGGGTCCTACTTCGAGTACCACTGTATTCCTCGTACTGCCTATCCAAAGCCTCTGTGATAGCACCATCTATGATTGCTTTTAATTCAGCGCCCGTTAATGTAATCTGGGCGTTCTCATTTGGCTCCACTGGATGGCTATTTACTTTATTTGATTCAGCCATTTGAATTGAACTGTTGCAGAAAACAAGAACAATATTTTACTATGGAGTTTATTATGGAATTGTCTTTTATTGCAATTCATTAGCCATGGTACAGAGACCATATTTGGTTAATTTATAAATCATATTTATTTAGGGTTCTTATTATAATTTATCCTAATTATAAAACATTAATAGTTTTATTTGTGGCATAAAAAGCCTGGTCACGTGGACGTTCTTAATTTAATCTATGATTTCAGAGAATCAAAACATTAAAGTATATTGGCACAATAGGCTTAGTCACGTGGACAATATAAATTATAAGCTATGATTTCAGAGAATCAAGGCTTTTAAGGTTCGAACCTAGTTCATTACCTTTATTTGACAGGGAGTCAATGCTACCACTGTCTTTTGGCTCATATGGAATTGAGCAAGGCCCGTAGGCATTATATTACCAACGTATGGTACCATATGATCATCTTAATTGATGATGTAGACCCAGGATTCAGAGATCATTAAACTGGGTTTTGGAATCTTCTAAAGACTCCTTATACATATAATATGACATGTGATTTTTAATGAATCACTTCTGCCAGGAGTGCTAACATGTTTTAAGATGTTAACAGGAATTTAAATCTTTTAAACAGGTCTTACCATCTTGGCTCGGTCTTATATTTGACACTAGGCTAGGTTTTACCCTTTAAGATTTATAATTACATAGGCAGATTATTTTGAAAAGGAAATGATTTTTAATTTATTTATTTCATTTATAGTTTATATATGCACATAATGGCAACATGAAATTTATAAAATAATCATTCCATTGATTCATTTAGAATATTACACATTTGCCCTAAACGGGTCTTCCAAATACAAACTTACCCTCGCAGGGGTTAAATAACACACATGCCCACGCAGGGGCTAAATATAATACATGTCCACGCAGGGACTACTTATTCAAACCACACACCCACGTAGGGGTTGAAACAAACAAACATGCATGCATGCCCACGCAGGGGCTCAAACCAAACATATCAAATACACCCACGCAGGGGCTTATACATCAGCAATGGAAGAATTCAACGATCCTTCTTATTCTTCCCCTTGATCAGACCCATCAGTCCTTGGAAGAATGTTTGCCTTTCCCTTCGTTCCGCGTGAGCTTCCCGTTCTACCTGCTCCAACCTCTGAAAAATTTCCTCCCTTTCTGGGGGAGAAAACCGTGATGGCTGCGACTGCGTCCTGATAATGGGTCTAGGAGGTATGGGGTATCCCTGAGGCGGGTAACTCACCTCCCATGGATCCCCAAAGGATCCTTGGGCGTTATAGTTCGCTGCTACCATGTACGGATCAGCCTCCCCGTAACCATAGTTGTGATGCGCTGGGGGTTCAAACGGGTTATATCCCATGCCACTCGTATACGCCGGGATTGGGTTATCAAATCCCATTGGCGGTGGTTGTAGTACAGCAGGGTTGGAGGGTCCACCAAATTGCGGGTCTTCCTGGTGCGGTGGGTAGTGACTAGCACTCGACTGACGTGGGGAGCTAAAATGAAAGTCCCTTGGTCGCACCGACATGCGGGCACCGGTTCTCCTACGCCTTGGTGGTTGAGGAGGTGGCGGTTGAACTGGTGGCGGTGGAGGTGGTGGCGTAACTGCCACAAATCGGTGATCCTCGGATGAATCTTGATGATGCGGCTGTGGCTCCTGCTGCTGCTGCTGATGCTGCCCATGAGACGACGAGTGGTGTGATGGTGTATAATACCACTGGTGTGGTTCGAACAGGGCTTGGAAACTGTCTGGACCACCGTAGGGTGATCCGTGAAAGGACGATCCGTCGGAGATCTCAATCGGATGATTTGGAGTGCCACTAGCAGGCATGACGGGGTCCGTATCCTCGTCCATGTCCTCAGCTTGATCACCGGAGAAGTGATCGTCTGGCCCTAGTGGGTTGAAACCCACGGGTTCTTGTAGGTAATCGGCCGGATTAAACTGGCCTCTAAAGATAGGTGTGGGGTCCCCATAAGAATGATGGGACAAAGACCTCTGCAGTGGTATGTATGAGGGCAGAGGGTTATTAGGCTCGTCTTCCGATTGTGGTCCATATGAATTGCGGACCGGAGGGGTAGAGCTGTGCGAAACAGATCGTCTCGCTGGTTTGAACAGGTTTCTCCTGTTCCGTCGTGGATTCTCGCTTTCCGTCGCAGTTGGAGCTCATGTATTAGACGGCCCTGCTTCATGGTCGTTGGGGGCGGCTACCGGCCCCTTTCCGCGTCCCCGTGTACGCAAGAATCTTGGAGGCATCTTTGTTATTCCTGTCAATAGAGCATGAGATAACAATAACAAAAATATAAAATTTAAAGGACAAAATAAAAACCGAAAAGGTGGAATTTGTCCTATGTTATAAGTCTAGACTCGAAGGTTTGGATATGTGCAATTGTGTAACTGAGATTAAACACAAAAGGCTAGTGTTTAATTCACTCAGTGTTGGCTCTGATACCAACCTGTCACACCCCGATTTCCACGTGTCACCGGTGGGCCCGGTGGGGGAGTATCGTGACGTGGTTGGCAACGTAATAGTCAAACAACACAATATAATAATGCACAGCGGAAGCAAATTTAAAATATATTACAACCGAATTTATTTATTGTAAACAAAGTCACAATATCCGGTGTTTATCCACAGTAGGATCGAATGATAAAAATATTGTTTATGGTTCAACAGACTTCGGCATCTAAAGCTTGCGAGACTTCTAATGATGCTTAGGAGAATCCCAGCCTATTTCGCCTAGTACCTGCATTTAATCTTTTTGGGAAAATACGTCAGTTTACACTGGTAAATACATTCAACTGACACATTTTGGAAAATGATTGAAAATTGGTTTGGATGCACGTGGCATAAACATTTTATTTAACTTGGGAGAATTATTTAATATTATAATCTTGTGAACGATTTACATGTTACTTATGCGTTCAGTAGCCCGGAACGTATCCGGGTTAAAGATCAATAGACACACCACAATAATGAGTTATACACCGACAGGTGTACGCCTACACCCCGTGCTCAGGTCGTGGCCATCTCGTAAGATAATGCCAAGGATATCCGGGACATGGTCATTAACCCCCCAAAGGCTTTAAAGTAAACAAATCTGTTTAAAACGAGCCGATCAAATTATTCAACTACCCACTAAGCGTGGAGATTTGATGCCCGATCAAGCGGTACGCTATGTACCGTAACCCAAGCCCGTATAGGGAAAATAAGTTAAAAGTATTTACCTTGATGCAAAGTATAGTCACAATAAGCAAATAGCAAGTAGCTTTTACTGTTTCTCCTAATCTGGAACGAAGGTTAAATATAACCTATTAGAATCCTAGCGGGTCTTTAATTATGCTTAAGCTTAGACCGGCTAGTTTCAAAGATACGGTTCGTACGCACGATTAAGCGAAGACCGGATAGAATGTGATTCAGACCCGACAAGTTTGAAGACTTGTTTAATATGGGCTTATTATTCACATTCTGGATTTTGAGATAAAACCGATAAGGTTTGACCCGTTTCGGCTAATTTATGTAAACTTGTTACATAAACCGAGCCGAACGCTTAATATGCGTAACGGGTATCCGTAAGAGCCATATACAGGTTTCCTAAGTTAATATGCTTCAAATATGTTGTAACATCAGTAGGATGTCTTTCGTTATGCCCCGAACTAATTTAAACACAAACTATGCCCCGTAGGGTAGTTTGGTCATTTTAAAGTTTATAAAAGAGTTTAAGCGACAACCTAAGTTACAGGTCTGATGTAATCAGCAAATATGCTCAATTTGCTAAGTTACATCAGTAGGTTAAGGCATGTATGTGAAACTTATCATTTTTAACCAAACTAGGCCCCGTAGGGGTATTTTGGTAATTTCACATAAGCCGAAAAGCTCAAAACCGAAGTCTGAGTTTATCAACCTTTGCTTACTGTTAAAATATGATAATTTGCCTCTTATATCAGTAGGTATCAACCCGGGTATGTCCAACATGATTTTAAAACATACTATGCGTTAAAAACGCTAAATAAGGCGATTAAAGGCCATTACCGGGTTCGATACTTAAATCTGATATTTTTATATTTCCAGAAGACTTAAAATAATTTATTTATCATAACTAATCAGTAGCAAAAAGGTTTGGAATCGTTTAGATGTGTAAAACTCATTTTATGGCCCGTAAGGGCAAAGCCGACAATTACCGGATTAAGCCTACGACTATTAGTTATGCTCGGCCTAAAATTAATTAAAAATCTTTAAAATCCCAAAATAATATATAACATCAGTGGGTAAAAGATTTGATATCAAAAAGTATGTTTAACTAGGCTATACGCTAATTACGCCATTTTGTTAACATAAAGCTTTAATTTAGCGACAATGAGCATAACTCTTAATCTACAAGTCAAACTGATGTCAAACTTTGCATACAAGTTTATATATCAGTAACTAAGGTTTCTACACTTTTACATTTTCATAAATCATTATTTAAGGTAATAAGGGCATAACGGTCAACGTATGAGCATTTAACGGAAATATGCATATTAATTGGATAACTAGTGAACCAAGGTGTATGATCACAGAGGGTTGTTCTAACATGTATCTAAATCCAATTAAAGCTCTGAGGAATTTCTAAAATATGCCCAAACGGGTCAGAACTGAAAGTCAACGGGAAAGTCAAACTATGTGACTTTCGGTTCCGAACCGGGTCTAAACAGGAAATAGTCGGGTTGAACATGTTGGGACATGTTCTTACACTTATTTCTAAGTTATAACAATGTTCAAACAGGTTATATATGTTCTAGATAGCTAAATATGCATAAATGACATTTTAAGCATTATGTTGACTTTTTAAGTAAAGGTTTGACCCGACATTTGACCTGCTTAGGATGGTGATCAGGGGAAACCCTTTTGGGGTTTTATTTCCCACATAAATACCATTCTAACACTATTTTTAATTCGAGATAAGACTGAGTCATTAGTGACTAATCTCGAAGTCAAACCGTAATTACGACGGTTTGACTTTTAGCTAAATAACTAAGCTAAACACAACTAAACAAGACTAGCAGACTTACAAGAGTCCAATGCACGAATTATGATCAGATGGGAGAGTTCCTTAGCTCCAGAAATGCTCCAATGATCAGTTGCAAGTGTGAGAATGAATGTTGCAACATGTTGTGCTTTATATAGTGAAGAACTCACCATGATTGGTTGACAACTCACTCTAGGATTAACCACAATTCGTTTACACATGTCCCTAAGGTCTAGGAACATTTTAGGGGTCTCCCACATGTGAGAAAAACCCATAAGATCGGTCAGAAATGCGTGAAACCGGCTGCAGAAGGTTTTCTGTTGCTGGCAGCTACCTTACGGACCTCAACATAGTTGAGGTTGAGGTCCGTAAGCTTCCCCTCAGCCACAATTTTTGACTTTTCTTTGGTGCTTTGCAAAGGTAATCCCATTATCCGACTTTGTGACCTCAAACAACACTTAGG
Source organism: Helianthus tuberosus (assembly GCA_030545235.1). Classification (NCBI taxonomy): domain Eukaryota; kingdom Viridiplantae; phylum Streptophyta; class Magnoliopsida; order Asterales; family Asteraceae; genus Helianthus; species Helianthus tuberosus. Next base: position 192,028,122 of record CM060352.1, on the reverse strand, counting down.
GACCTCCATAATGTGTCTAGTACAGTTCCTTACCCTACCATTTGCATTTGTTTGCTTAGATTCCAAAAACAAGACCCGTAAACAAAGGTTTATCATTGCTTTTCTTCGTGGGATCAAGTCATGCATTTGTAAGTCCATTATTGACAATAATTCTCTACAATGAGGGCATAGAAGATGTGTATAACATTTAATCGGGTCTTGGGATTTATACTTGAGGTCGTTCAGAGGTAACAATTTAACATGACGTCACTTTAAATCCTGCCGAAACATCTTTATAAAAATCCGGGTTTTCAACTCGTCTTGTCTTACATGACACGTGTCGTTTTATTATTAAACCCGAAATTTTCGAGGTGTTACATTTAAATTGTTAGGAAATTAATTATGGAAATACGTGCATATCTGTATTTTATTGTTGTGTGTTATTTGACTATTTGTTAGTTTTCGGTATGAGTGATCAAGGACCCTCAGACGTGTATCGTCAATTGTCTGAGTCACCTAGGAGTGAAGGTACTTCTTCACAGCCAGCCCTCTCTGGGTATGCTGCTGATAATGAAGAAGGGATGTTTATCTTTAAGGCTCAGTCTGAAGAGCCATTCCCTCAGAAAAAGAGAGGATGGTTCAGTAAGGGAGCATTTGAGCGTAGGAAAAGAATGCGAAAGTGGCAACAGCAAAGAGTCCTAGCAGCCGCTAAGCAAGAGTAAGATGCCCATACACAGGATATGCTTAATAGAAGCCTAGCTAATTTCCATATCCTAGCAACAACTACTGCTGACCCAAACCTGGAACAACTAGTAGCCCCACAACCCTTACCTTTATTCCCTACTCAGCCGATGGAGATAGAAGAAAACCCTGAAAATCAAGTAGAAATGCATGATTTCAACCCTGAGGAGATACCTAGGATACTAGCCCCTAACCCCTTAGACCCGGACTATGATCCATGGTTCGATGATCATAGGGATTATGTGCCGCGCTACCACTTAAACGACGAACCCATGCCGAACTTAGCAGCCTATCCAGGTCTGGACCTTCTAGATCCCTACTACGACAACAATGAATACATTAGGGAGATATTAGAGAATCCTTACCCTCAGGAGAATCCCATACCCCAGTACCCGGACCCAGTACCAGCACCTGCACCCCCAATGAGTGCAGATAATGTGCATGAACTCCGAACTTTCGGAGAAGAAATCTTGGAAAGTAGTGAGAGGATGAGGCAGGTAGGAGAGCGACTCGTCTGGAAGTACGACGAGCGCAATATGGATTACTGGATGAACCCAGACCAGTAATGTGATGGTGGAGTTGGTAATAATAATAATAATAATAATAATAATAATAATAATAATAATAATAATAATAATAAATAATAATAATAATAATGAAAAAAATATAATAATATATGTGTAATAATAATAATAATGTTGTAGTATAGACCACTTTGTGGTTAGCGATGCATAGTACTATTGTATTGTAATTTTTAAATTTCTAGTATTAGTGTGTATTTGACGCATACTATAATAGAAAGAGTAAAGTCGCAATGATCGACACTTTTGGTTAATATATGTATTGTGTGGGTGTTGCCTAAATTATTAATTATTTTGTGATATTAATAATTGATAAATGTTTAAAATCCAGATGGACGACGAGGTAAACCAGGAAAACCAGAATAACGATAACCAGAGTAACATTAACTTAGTTAATGAGAATCCGAACAACAACAACAATAATGGAAACCAAGTGGATAACAGTGCCATGCAGCATATAGTGGCACAAGGGATAATAGATGCAATGCCATATATTATCAAAACAGTTAGGGAAGCCGAAAATAAAAGTAAACATGGTAGTAAACGACCCTCCGAACCTGAAAACAGCGTGAACAATGGACCCGTACTTCAAATGCCCATTCCCAAAAGAAGGAGAACCGTGTCATACGGTTGTTCTTATAAAGAATTTTGGTCTTTTAAACCAATGGAATTCTCGGGCAATGAAGGGGCCGTTGCATCTCTACGCTGGATAGAAAAGACTGAGGCAGTCTTAAGAATAAGTAAATGTGCTGAAGAAGATAAGATAATGTTTGCTTCAAATCTGTTTAAGAATTCAGCAATAGAATGGTGGAACACTATCCTCCAGTCAAGGGGAAGTGATAGAACTTACAATATGGGATGGGAAGAATTTAAAAACATGGTAGAAAGGAAATTCTGCCCTCCTAATGAAAAAGAACAGATAGCAAACAAATTCCTAAATCTTAGGATGATTGGGGTAAATAGTAAGGGTTATACCACATTATTCTTTGAATATGCTAGAATAGTACCAACCCTTGCTTCACGTGAACCAGTGTTAATCTCCCAATACATCTGGGGATTAATTGGGGAGATTAGACATATAGTCAAGGCAGCTAGACCTCAAACCATAGAAGAAGTTGTAGAACTAGCCAACACCTTGACATATGAGTTAGTCCGTACGCGAGAAGAGGATCAAAGGAGGAACCTAACCCAGAAGCTGACCCAAGAATTCCATTCTGGAAATTCTAACCGTGGGAAAAATGTAGGTTCTACCTCTGCACCCTACTGTAGGTATTGCAAAAGAAAGCATTCATGAAGATGCTCCATCTACTGTAACTTTTGCAAAATATCTGGACACAAGGAGGAAGACTGTAGGAAGAAGCCTAACAATAGGATATGCTACAACTGAGGAGAACAAGGTCATATCAAGCCTAACTGTCCAAAGATAGCTCCAGCTGCAAACCCCAAGAACACTAAAAATGCTAGAGCATTTGTTCTGACTGCAGAAGAAGCAAAGATGATCCCGGATGTGATCACGGGTACGTTTTTAGTTAATGATGTTTTTGCTAAAGTATTATTTGACTCTGGTGCGAACCAAAGTTTTATTAATACTTCATTTTGCAAACTTCTTAATCAATCATTAACTAAACTCCCACAAAAATGTCTAGTAGAGACAACAAATGGTGAAACCATTAAGATTTCTGAAATCTTGCAGGGAGCAAGAGTAGAAATTTTAAATCAGAAATTTATTGCAAACCTTTACCCAATGAATCTAGCAGGATTTGATGTTGTATTAGGAATGGATTGGTTAATAGCCAATAAAGCCAGTATTTTATGTGATCAAAAGTCAAAATTCATCTCTGTGATGAAAACTGCAAGTTATATAAGGAAAGGATCCTTAGTGTATTTGATTTCTATAATCACTAACACTAAAGGAAAAGAATTAAAGGATATTCCAGTAGTATCCCAGTTTTCAGATGTATTTCCAAAAGAGCTACCAGGACAACCTCCAGACAGAGAAGTTGAATTCAGAATTCATTTGATACCAGGAACCGCTCTAATTGCCAAAGCACCTTACGGATTGGCACCCGCAGAAATGCAGGAACTAAAGAAACAATTAGACGAATTGTTGGAGAAAGGATTCATACAGCCAAGTTCATCACCCTGGGGAGCACCGATTTTATTCGTTAAAAAGAAGGACAGATCAATGCGTATGTGCATTGACTACCGTGAATTGAACAAAGTCACGATTAAGAATCGGTATCCAATACCAAGAATCGATGATCTGTTTGATCAATTGCAAGGAGCACGATTTTTCTCAAAAATCGATTTAAGGTCAGGATATCATCAATTAAAGGTACAGGAATAGGACATTCCTAAAACCGCATTTAGAACAAGGTATGGCCATTATGAATTTACTGTCATGTCATTTGGTTTAACCAATGCCCCAGCCGCATTTATGGACATGATGAACCGAATATGTAAGCCATATTTGGATAAATTCATAATTGTTTTTATTGATGATATTCTCATCTATTCTAAAAGTAAGGAAGAACATGTAGCCCATCTGCACGCACTTTTAAGTTTATTGAGAAAAGAAAAGCTTTATGCTAAGTTTTCAAAGTGTGAGTTTTGGTTAGAACGGGTACAATTTCTTGGACATTTAGTCAATCATGAAGGAATTCATGTAGATCCCACCAAGATTGAAGCGATAACCAAATGGAAAACCCCTGAGTCACCAACTGAGGTTAGAAGTTTCTTAGGATTAGCCGGTTATTATAGAAGATTTATTCGAGATTTTTCTAGAATAGCCATTCCCTTAACTAAGTTAACTTGTAAATCTGTTAAGTTTGAATGGGGACCAAAACAAGAAGAAGCCTTTAGAATTCTTAAGCAAAGATTAACCCATGCACCCATACTAGCGTTACCAGAAGGAACTGAAGATTTTGTAATCTTTTGTGACACTTCCAAACTAGGTTATGGATGTGTGTTAATGCAACGTCAAAAGGTTATAGCTTATGCCTCTAGACAACTTAAGAATCATGAAGAGAATTATTCAACCCATGATCTAGAGTTAGGAGCTATAATTTTTGCCCTTAAAATTTGGAGACATTACCTATACGGTAGTAAGTTTACCATATTCACCGACCATAAGAGTTTAAGGTATGTTTTTGGGCAAAAAGAATTGAATATGAGATAAAGACGCTGGATGGAAATGCTTAGTGATTATGATTGTGATATCCAGTATCATGCAGGAAAGGCAAATGTAGTTGCTGATGCTTTAAGTCGAAAGTACCATGAAAAGCCAAAAAGAGTACGTTCTCTTAAGTTAAATCTGCAAATAGATTTAAATGATCAGATTAGAAAAGCACAAGAATCAGTAATCAAGGATGATACTAAAAAAATGAAAGGGATGATTAAAGAATTAGAACAAGGAACAGATGGAATTTGGAGATTCCATAAGAAAAGAGTGTGGATACCTAAATTAGGAAACCTACGTCACCGTATATTAGAAGAAGCCCATAAGTCTAAGTATACGATGCATCTTGGAAGTAATAAGATGTATCAGGACTTAAGGAAAAAATTTTGGTGGATAGGAATGAAAAAGGATATAGCAGCATATGTTGCAAAGTGTTTAACTTGTTCACAAGTTAAAGCTGAACATCAGAAACCTTCAGGTTTATTGCAATAATTAGAAATGCCTGTATGGAAATGGGAATTAATAACAATGGATTTTGTTACTAAATTACCCAAAACAAGAAAAGGTAATGATACAATCTGGGTGACTGTAGACAAGCTAACCAATTCAGCTCATTTCCTACCAATGAAAGAAACTTTCAGTATGGAACAGTTAGCTAAATTATATGTAAATGAAATAGTTTCATTGCATGGAATTCCTCTATCAATTGTTTCTGACAGAGATAGTCGGTTTACCTCTCATTTTTGGACAAGTTTCCAAAAGGCAATGGGAACCAAGTTAAGTTAAATCTGAACACCGCTTATCATCCACAAACGGACGGACAAAGCGAAAGGACGATTCAGACAATGGAAGACATGCTTAGAGCTTGTGTAATTGATTTCGGAGGTAATTAGGACGATCATTTACCATTGATAGAATTTTCTTATAATAACAGTTATCACATAAGTATCAATGCTGCACCATTCGAAGCACTTTACGGACGAAAGTGCCGAACGCCAGTCTGTTGGGCAAAAATTGGAGAAAAGTGTCACACCCTGTCTTTTGCGGAAGCGTATGATGTGTGACTGGTTTAATATCATTGCATTCAATCGTAATAAACAACTACATGATCAAAACGATGTTCATTCATTCATAAAATTTGAATGTTACAAACACTTGTTACTTAAGTTTTAAAACACAACCTCTGAATAGGTTACAAACCAACAAAAGTGGATGACACCTAATACTTGAAATTTACTTCTAGTTATGACACTCGCGCCCAAGATCCATCCTGTCACCTGAAATACATGTAATTTTGGAAAACATCAACAAAAGTTGAGCGAGTTCATGCGTTTGTATACCTTGTATGAAACATGGTATGTATCTTGTATAAATAAAGTATTCTTGTGAAATAACGTATCCTTGTAAAATAAAGTATTCTTGTGATACAAATCTTGTACCAATAAAGTATTCTTGTAAAATAAAGTATTATTGTGGTACAAATCTTGTACCAATAAAGTATTCTTGTAAATCTTTGAGAGACTCCCTTGTAAACGGTATGAAATGCGTATGTGAACATGAATGTTTTACAAGGACTTTAAGGCATGTGAGGACATAGAGAGTACTTGTTATGACTCCTTGAGGACATGGGGAGTACTTGCTATGACTCCTTGAGGACATGGGGAGTACTTGGTATGACTTCTAGGGAGCATTCGTAATGGCTCATAGGGATCACTCGTAATGGCTCATACCCTTGTCGATTAACCTCGACTGTGTCAATTTCCCTCGACTGTGTCGATTACCCTCGACTGTGTCGATTAACCTCGACTGGGACTCCGAAGCACTACTAGGTACTAGTTGTGACCATGAGTGGGGTTCAGCCGTACCCTTTAGATCTAACCCTCATCCCTAATTATGTATCTACAACTTGGTACTAGTCTTCACCAAGAATTTATGGCATTTCAATATTAAGTCTAAGCTCACATGATCTAGTATTTCATAGGCATTTCTTAAAACGTATCATACTTGGTACTCGTTCTCACCAAGGGTGCTTCTTGTTTTTGTATCATACCATTTGTAAATATTGTAACATTTGTAACATGTATTTCACCCCCGAGAGTTATAAAACCAAAAATAGTTAAAGAAAAGGGGGAGCATGAACTCACAACTTTGCGTTCCTGCGTCGAAAACTTCACCGGATTTGCTTATCTAGCGTCGTGACCTAAACGTGTTTTATTAACGTTAGTCACTAGACTTGTATCGCACAAGTACAAGCCACTATCTTTTGTATATGCGTTCTTGTGTTAAAAATAATTTATATTTTTAACTATGTGTCTTACTTATATTATTTTCTCAAAAATAAATATAAGTATCTTGTATTTGTCTAAGTATGTTGTATGTGTATTTTTGTATCTTCACTCCTTAGGAGTATTTAGTGTATCTTCAAGTCCTAATACACTATCAAGTATAATACATACTACATACACTTAGCACAAAATTTGGTGATCAATATATATATATATATTTTCCTCAAAAATATACATACTTAATATCAATTTTATCTTGAAGAAAAATCATCATTTCTTAACACAAAAATTAGGGAAACCTTGGTAAATAGCTTTAGATACATTTTTAGGGAATAAGTTTCCTAAAAACTTATATTTTTCTAAGTGTCAAAATTTATAAAAATTTTAACATAGTTTCCCCTAAAAATGGAGGTTTCCCATGTTTTCAAAACATGTGTTTATTTTCTTTTAAAACATCAACAACAATCAACAACTCATTCCTCATCTAACAAGTGTTAAAATCAAGTAAGTTACATGACAACACGAACTTGTTCTTTCTCAAAACTTGTAGTAACTTGGCAATGTCTCTAGTAGACTTAGTTACTCTTTAAAGTGTGTTTATTTCATCAAAAATTCCATTCTTGAAAAGATTTGGTGTTTACAACTTGTAAACATAATTTACAAAAATGTTGATTTCATTACTCTCTTGTTTCACAAGTGTTCATACACTTGTTTTTCCACTAAAAATAATATCGGTTTATGTAAGAATCATGATCTTCTAAAAATAATATTTTACACTTGTTTTTCTTGGAAAAATCATTCATAAATATTGGATTTATAAGTTTACTAGCTCCTTTTGTATATCACTTTTTCAAGAAAATCATTTTGTTCATCAAGTTCATGTTTATACATGAGGATGATCGTCTTGTGTTAACACATAATCATCCTCTATCTTGCTAGATCATGTGTTTAATCACAATCTAGCAAGCTTCATGTAATGCTCAACATCAATATTTCTAGTAATCAACAAGCAAACATTATACGTCTACTAAACAACATCATTTTATCCATATTTCATCATATGCAAAGTTTATGTTCAAGTTTCAAGTTCAAGTTCCTTAGTGTTCATAAGATTTTCAACATAATAAGTCTTTTAACCACTAAAAATATGAAGTAAACAAGGTCAAGAGAGCCTTACCACTAGCTTAAAGCTAGGGAAGAAACAAGATGAAGATCAAGTGGATAAAAGCAAACAGAAGAGGTCCTTGATGATCCGCAAGCTCCAAGCCTCGTTAGTGACCTTCTTACACCTCAAGATGAGCTTGGAATGCTTGAACTTGGATTGAAATCAATGGTGGTGTGGGTGGTGTATGGTGGTCGTAGGTTAGGGAAGAAGAGGAGAGGAGATGAGTGGTGAAATGTGGTGATGAGAATGATGGTCTTAACCCTTCATATAATCTCTAATCTTTAGTCCAATGTATAACATGTCTCATAAGTACCATATAATATCTTATCATATCTAAACAAGATCAATCAAGGGATCTAGGAAGATTAGGGAAAATCTTGTGAGATTTTGTTGGGTCCTTATATGACCGTCCCATATATGGGGGGGGGGGGGGTACTTGGTTGGGTTTCAAATAATGGTTAAGTTATTAGTTCCAATCTAAATGTGGTATTTAGTGTTTAATGCATACCATGTGTTATATAGTGTGTTAGAGTGTTCAGGAACCATAACTAGCTCAAAAATAAATAAACAATGCTTCTAGCAATATTTTGGTGTTCCGGGTAATGCCCGGTTGTTTGGTTAGATACCGTTCCATTAAAGTGCTAAATTGCACCGTTTAGTGTCTTTTAAGTATTCTTTTGTGACACTTTCAATTCCCAACACTCAGGGAAGTATTCTGGATCAATTTGCCATAGTTTTGCATGCTACAATCTTGTCATATTGCTGAATTTTGCTGAATTATATAAAATTCAGCTTTTAAAGTGTATTTCGTATGCTTTTTAGTGCGTATTTTAGCTTCCGGAAAGTCTATATATAAACCCTTGTATGTATTTTTGGGTTTTAATGTATTCTTGTCGTTGGACCTACACCTAGGCTCCAACTCTATTGTCTAACTGCTTTCTGCAGAATTGTTGACACAATGTGTCTTACCGGTGAGTTTACTAGTATTTTTTTTTTGACGCAACGCTATCATAAAGTAATTCTTGTAGTATAAAACGTGCATGAATTCACTTGCATGGAATTCAGAAATTTATTTTTCTGGTAAACTAGATCATGCACAGTCATTAAAGCACATATTACTGTTTATTTAGTGTACGGAATGTACGGAAAAGTGACGGTTGTCACAATCTCCCTCCGTTAAAAGAATTTCGTCCCGAAATTCAAGCGATGCCATCGGTCGCAGGGGAGTTGTGAATCAAATATGGTCACTTAGATTCATGATTTGTCTTCATGTTCCCATGTAATTTCTCGGTCATGTTATAAATTCTATTGTACTCTAGTAAATCAATCATGTCTTTCCTATATCTTGTGGACTCTTGGTCCGTAACCTTAACAGGTTTCTATAGTATTGTGGACTCTTGGTCCAAAACCTTAACAGGTTTCTATAGTATTGTGGACTCTTGGTCCAAAACCTTAACAGGTTCTATAGTAATTCTTGTCGTTTGTCATTGACGTGAATTTTAGTCATGGGAACAACGACTGTTCCTCGAGTCAGACTCCTCTAAAGACTAGACACATGAATGCGTCGCGATCACTACTGATCTTTTTCTGAAAGTTTCATCTTGTGCGCAATGGTTCTGATCCCTACACCGGGGATTCAACCTTTTCGTTTTCCAAATCACACTACGCCTTCTCTAGGCGAGGCTCTCTTTTAAGTCATACTTCTTGTCTCAAATTCTTACGATTTCTGCCGTTCATCGGCGCAATCTTTCTGTATTCATGGGTTGTCTTGTTATGATCACATATCTGAACGATCTTGCCTCTAGATTATTTATTTCCGGTCTCCGTTCATCATGACGGGGATCGACTTACTATGTTCCATCTGGAGCTTCACACGAAGCGGTTTGAACGGCGGTGTGATAAATACTGTTGTAGGAAAACTCCACTAAGGTCAAGTGAGTGTTCCACTTTTCGTCAAAGTTTATCACACAAGAACGCAACATGCCTATACAGTCTGCATCGTTCAGTAGCTCAGTCCATCTATGTTAATATTCAAGTTCTTACGATCAACGGTGTGCTGCAACCCTTGTGGTCAGTAAAGATCGTGCAGCGTTTTCTTTCAGGTAATGGCGTCAAATTTGCGGCGCGCAATCACTGTATCTAGATCAAGGTTTTTTCTCATGATCTTTTAATCAATGTGCCTCGTATGCAATGTTGTGCTCTCGTTGCATCGACGTACAAACGAGACTTTGTCGAGAAGCGTCACATAATTGCAACTCTAGCTCCTTAGCTCTTGGTTGAAGGGTTGGCATGAATTTTGTTCTTATCCACCATGTATCTTAAAATTCTCGCTTTGCGAATTCGAAATCCGCTTTTCGTCATCATAGCACATGATTGTTCTTTCTTTAAGAGTTGCAAGGTGAATTGCAGCTGTTGCTCACGACCTTCCTTGGTCGTTGGCCATATAAGAATGTAGTCAATAAATATAATCATGATTTATCCAGGTATGGCTTACACGTTCGATTCATGAGGTCCATGAATATTGTCGATGCATGTGTTAAGCCAAATGGTACGACAAGGAACTCGTAATGCTCGAAGCGAATCCTAAAGGTCGTTTTAGGGATATTTCCTTCTTGTATTCACAGTGGAGGACATCTTGTCCTCAAGTTGATCTTTGAGTGGTAACTAGGACCTTACGATTTGTCTATTTATGTTATCAATCCCTGGTAAAGGATAACAATCCTTGATATCCAATTCTCTGGATTTTATGTAAAGTGGAAACTGTCAGCTTTCTCTTTGTGCCCTTAACTACGGGTGTCAAGTCCTTAATTTCCTTTGTCTAGCAGCTCTTGCAGTCAAATTGGAGACTCATGCTTCGCGGACGAAGCTAGTCGGTAAGGCGTCATTCGGTACTGGTGCCGTTCCTGGCACGAGATTTATCCTAAACTCCTCTTCGCGCTGTGGAGGTATTCCTGGCAAATCTTCAGAAAAGGCTACTGGAACTCCTTCCGCCACGAGGATGTTCTCAAGCTCTGCAGTCTACTTGGATATTCAATCCATGCTGACTATCATATTTTGACTTCTCAAGTTAATGGTAACAGGAGGTTCCGGCCTTCTGAGTCCCTAAATATAATCCTTAATTGCTTCGTCTGCTTAAACTAGCCTTCTATATGCCCATTTCTAAAGAATACTGGACGTCTATTCTACTTGAAACTAGGCCAAGCAGTTTCTTAGGTTTTAAGCATGCAAGGTTAAAGTTGATGCCAATATTAATTAAAAGTAGATCCATAGGGTTGGTTAATAGGGGGCGTACCCGTAACCGCATCTGGATCCTGGCGTGCTTCACGAGTTTCGGTCGTGAAAACCCTTCCTTGCTTGTTTCTTCCCAGGGCAATCTTTCCTAAAGTGCCCTGCTTCACCACATCTGTAGCAACCTGGTACTCTCTTATCTCTTCCATTTGGGTCCTTCGCCCAACTGGCATCCTTGCTGTGTCCTTCTTTTCCACACTTTCCGCACTTAGGCCTCAGACATCGACCTTCATGGTGAAAATTGCATTCCCCGCACCTCGGCTTAGTCCCCGAGTAAATTTTACCACCAGCCTTATTAGTGGCTCCATCAGCTTTCCTGCCATGCGGCGGATTCACTTTCTTTCTTTTGTTTGCTTTAGGGCTTCCATAGCTAACTTGGGTGCTTATCTTTAGGTTCAAAGACTTCCTTTTCTTATTGCCTGATGACTCTACATGAGTCTCTTTCTTGTTATCCTCAGATTCCGAAAATTTTCCCGCACGTAGAGCTTCTTCAGTAAGTGTAACGCTTAAATCGATAGCCTCTGCGATGGTTGGAGGCCTTGAGGTAGTAACCAAGCTCCTGATCTGAGGTGCAAGTCCCCAAATGAATCGTTCAATTCTCTTGAATTCTGGTTTGACTAAGTAGGGGACGACCCTAGACAAGTCGTGAAATCACTGGACATATTCAGGAATCTTCGGTCCGTCCATTTTCAAATTCCAGAACTCCACCTCAAGCTTCTGGATTTCAGCCCTAGAACAGTATTTCTTTTCCATCATTTCCTTGAGCTCGTCACAACTCAGTGCATAAGCAGCATCTGCACCAAGGGTCTGAACCTGAAGGTTCCACCAGGAGAGTGCGCCATCCAAAAACAACCCTGAGATATAGGTAACACTCTGTTGGGGCGAACAGTACCCATTCTTAGAATGGAGTCAGTCTTTTCTGACCAACGAACAAATGCAACGGCACCTCCCGTGCCATCAAAATTCAATGGCTTGCAGTCCAGGAATTGTTTATAGGTGCAACCAGTTGGAAGGGTATTTCCGGTAGTGCCACCGCTGTGCTCAGAGCGGAGGGCTTCATGTCGTGCAATTGCCTGTGAGATGCGTTCTTGCAGCTCGGCTTCTGTCCTTGGTAACGTACTGGTGTTTGTGTCACGTCTGGGCGGCATTCTCTTCTGTCAAAACGGTATGAAGTAGGTTAGACAACATTCCAATTGTCTATGAGGTACATAGCACCATAAGCCATCATGTAATCACCCAATTTCACGTGTATATATAATCAATGCATGAGCGAGGAAACAATTACTGAGCCTTCACATAGGCTTGCCAACTTGGCTTATTGTTTGTATTGGGGAAAATAAAATGAACTCGAGGCTACATCGCCTTGGTCATTCAAGCTTTATGAAATGTTAGTTGTTCACGCAGGGGTGATAGAGAGTGTATCGTCACTGATTCTTTCTGAATGTCGCCCATCTTCACTTGTTTAAATGTTGTTTTCTCAAACGTCTCGTATACAGGTAGAAGTGTCAGTCACGAAGTAGGCTAAGACAGGCTTCCTACTTTATAACGCGCTAAAGCACTGATCTATGTACTGTTCTACCAGATAAAGGTGTGAACACCTATAGATTAATTTTCGAGGGGTGGTGATCTTTAACTTGACCCGCAGAGTCCACTAGGGTTTCTGTGCACTACAAGTCGTTATTACGTGGGCCCCCGTAATAATAAATTGTCTTGCACAGTTACCCCAATTTTCTCTCGTCCAAGCAGATGATCAATCAAGGAGGGGACACTACTGTGCTTATACCTCTGTCATGGAAAGGACCGTTGCGATGGTCCACACGCTAACACTCGTTATTGTTATGCGCATATAGGCACGATGATTAGATGGAATAGGAATAGAGAGAATTCCTAGTAGTTGGAGGGGCACCTTCAAGATGGATACTTCATCTTCCTTTTTCTGGTCAAGTGCGTCGTCAATCTTGCTTTACATAAGCCGCAGGGATCTCGTCCCGTTCATTAAGAATTCGTTCAAGGTTGCCGCCTCTGCCTCGTCATCATCACCGTAGTCAGACACCTTCACGATCGAGAGGAAAGAGCAGCCATTTCCTACGGAAGCAAGCTCAGAATCTTGTCTGGTAATTACTCTAGCTATGAGCTTTGCAATGAACGCGAGGTTGATAGCTTCATCGTACGAGTTACGTACAATAATAGGAGTCGGAGTCGAAGGTATCTTGTTCACGTCAATAATCATTCCGTACACTTATTCGTATGTATGTATATCAATAACAAATATGCTACTTAGCATAAACAAGGAATTTGCTTATATCACGTATAACTCTCGTTTTTGGGGGGTCATTTTTCTAGTTGTCGATTCACGACAGAGACACTACTTGGTACTAGTTTTCACCAAGAGTGTATTTTATCTATGGCAAGTCTAACTCGTGTAGATTATGCCTTAATTGGCACCTTACCTTGAGGGTATTTCCTACTAATGTCCTCGCCTTGTCTCTTTTTGAAAAGTGTTTGACTCGTGGATCTTGACGCTTACGTGAATGCAATGAAAACCTTTTTGTAAAATGTTTTCATGAGAGAACTCTAGTGATTGTAGTCTAGACTCGAGAAGGAATCCTAGTTCACTACAATCGAAGCTCTGATACCAAACTGTCACACCCTGTCTTTTGCGGAAGCGTATGATGTGTGACTGGTTTAATATCATTGCATTCAATCGTAATAAACAACTACATGATCAAAATGATGTTCATCCATTCATAAAATTTGAATGTTACAAACACTTGTTACTTAAGTTTTAAAACACAACCTCTGAATAGGTTACAAACCAACAAAAGTGGATGACACCTAATACTTGAAATTTACTTCTAGTTATGACACTCGCGCCCAAGATCCATCCTGTCACCTGAAATACATGTAATTTTGGAAAACATCAACAAAAGTTGAGCGAGTTCATGCGTTTGTATACCTTGTATGAAACATGGTATGTATCTTGTATAAATAAAGTATTCTTGTGAAATAAAGTATTCTTGTAAAATAAAGTATTCTTGTGATACAAATCTTGTACCAATAAAGTATTCTTGTAAAATAAAGTATTCTTGTGGTACAAATCTTGTACCAATAAAGTATTCTTGTAAATCTTTGAGAGACTCCCTTGTAAATGGTATGAAATACGTATGTGAACATGAATGTTTTACAAGGACTTTAAGGCATGTGAGGACATGTGGAGTACTTGTTATGACTCCTTGAGGACATGGGGAGTACTTGCTATGACTCCTTAAGGACATGGGGAGTACTTTTTATGACTTCTAGGGAGCATTCGTAATGGTTCATAGGGATCACTCGTAATGGCTCATATCCTTGTCGATTTTCCTCAACTGTGTCGATTAACCTCGACTGTGTCGATTAACCTCGACTGTGTCGATTAACCTCGACTGTGTCGATTTCCCTCGACTGTGTCGATTACCCTCGACTGTGTCGATTAACCTCGACTGGGACTCCGAAGCACTACTAGGTACTAGTTGTGACCATGAGTGGGGTTTGGCCGTACCCGTTAGATCTGACCCTCGTCCCTAATTATGTATCTACAACTTGGTACTAGTTTTCACCAAGAATTTATGGCATTTCAATATTAAGTCTAAGCTCACATGATCTAGTATTTCATAGGCATTTCTTAAAACGCATCATACTTGGTACTCGTTCTCACCAAGGGTGCTTCTTGTTTTTGTATCACACCATTTATAAATATTGTAACATTTGTAACATGTATTTCACCCCCGAGAGTTATAAAACCAAAAACAGTTAAAGAAAAGGGGGAGCATGAACTCACAACTTTGCGTTCCTGCGTTGAAAACTTCACCGGATTTGCTTATCTAGCGTCGTGACCTAAACGTGTTTTATTAACGTTAGTCACTAGACTTGTATCGCACAAGTACAAGCCACTATCTTTTGTATATGTGTTCTTGAGTTAAAAATAATTTATATTTTTAACTATGTGTCTTACTTATATTATTTTTTCAAAAATAAATATAAGTATCTTGTATTTGTCTAAGTATGTTGTATGTGTATTTTTGTATCTTCACTCCTTTGGAGTATTTAGTGTATCTTCAAGTCCTAATACACTATCAAGTATAATACATACTACATACACTTAGCACAAAATTTGGTGATCAAAATATATATATATTTTCCTCAAAAATATACATACTTAATATCAATTTTATCTTGAAGAAATCATCATTTCTTAACACAAAAATTAGGGAAACCTTGGTAAATAGTTTTAGGTACATTTTTAGGGAATAAGTTTCCCAAAAACTTATATTTTTCTATGTGTCAAAATTTATAAAAATTTTGACATAGTTTCCCCTAAAAATGGAGGTTTCCCATGTTTTCAAAACATGTGTTTATTTTCTTTTAAAACATCATCAACAATCAACAACTCATTCCTCATCTAACAAGTGTTAAAATCAAGTAAGTTACATGACAACACGAACTTGTTCTTTCTCAAAACTTGTAGTAACTTGGCAATGTCTCTATTAGACTTAGTTACTCTTTAAAGTGTGTTTATTTCATCAAAAATTCCATTCTTGAAAAGATTTGGTGTTTACAACTTGTAAACATAATTTACAAAAATGTTGATTTCATTACTCTCTTGTTTCACAAGTGTTCATACACTTGTTTTTCCACTAAAAATAATATCGGTTTATGTAAGAATCATGATCTTCTAAAAATCATATTTTACACTTGTTTTTCTTGGAAAAATCATTCATAAATATTGGATTTATAAGTTTACTAGCTCCTTTTGTATATCACTTTTTCAAGAAAATCATTTTGTTCATCAAGTTCATGTTTATACATGAGGATGATAGTCTTGTGTTAACACATAATCATCCTCTATCTTGCTAGATCATGTGTTTAATCACAATCTAGCAAGCTTCATGTAATGCTCAACATCAATATTTCTAGTAATCAACAAGCAAACATTATACGTCTACTAAACAACATCATTTTATCCATATTTCATCATATGCAAAGTTTGTGTTCAAGTTTCAAGTTCAAGTTCCTTAGTGTTCATAAGATTTTCAACATAATAAGTCTTTTAACCACTAAAAGTATGAAGTAAACAAGGTCAAGAGAGCCTTACCACTAGCTTAAAGCTAGGGAAGAAACAAGATGAAGATCAAGTGGATAAAAGCAAACGGAAGAGGTCCTTGATGATCCTCAAGCTCCAAGCCTCGTTAGTGACCTTCTTACACCTCAAGATGAGCTTGGAATGCTTGAACTTGGATTGAAATCAATGGTGGTGTGGGTGGTGTATGGTGGTCGTAGGTTAGGGAAGGGGAGGAGAGGAGATGAGTGGTGAAATGTGGTGATGAGAATGATGGTCTTAACCCTTCATATAATCTCTAATCTTTTGTCCAATGTATAACATGTCTCATAAGTACCATACAATATCTTATCATATCTAAACAAGATCAATCAAAGGATCTAGGAAGATTAGGGAAAATCTTGTGAGATTTTGGTGGGTCCTTATATGACCGTCCCATATATTGGGGGGGGGGGGGGGTACTTGGTTGGGTTTCAAATAATGGTTAAGTTATTACTTCCAATCTAAATGTGGTATTTAGTGTTTAATGCATACCATGTGTTATATAGTGTGTTAGAGTGTTCAGGAACCATAACTAGCTCAAAAATAAATAAACAATGCTTCTAGCAATATTTTGGTGTTCCGGGTAATGCCCGGTTGTTCGGTTAGATACCGTTCTGTTAAAGTGCTAAATTGCACCGTTTAGTGTCTTTTAAGTATTCTTTTGTGACACTTTCAATTCCCAACACTCAGGGAAGTATTCTGGATCAATTTGCCATATTTTTGCATGCTACAATCTTGTCATATTGCTGAATTTTGCTGAATTATATAAAATTCAGCTTTTAAAGTGTATTTCGTATGCTTTTTAGTGCGTATTTTAGCTTCCGGAAAGTCTATATATAAACCCTTGTATGTACTCTTGGGTTTTAATGTATTCTTGTCGTTGGACCTACACCTAGGCTCCAACTCTATTGTCTAACTGCTTTCTGCAGAATTGTTGACACAATGTGTCTTACCGGTGAGTTTACTAGTATTTTTTTTTGACGCAACGCTATCATAAAGTAATTCTTGTAGTATAAAACGTGCATGAATTCACTTGCATGGAATTCAGAAATTTATTTGTCTGGTAAACTAGATCATGCACAGTCATTAAAGCACAGATTACTGTTTATTTAGTGTACGGAATGTACGGAAAAGTGACGGTTGTCACAAAAAGCAACTATCTGGACCTGAGATAGTACAAGAAACAACAGACAAAATCATTCAAGTCAAGGAACGACTGAAAACAGCACGCGATAGACAAAAGAGTTATGCTGATAACAGATGAAAACCATTGGAATTTCAAGTAGGAGATAAGGTGTTATTGAAAGTCTCTCCCTGGAAAGGAGTTATAAGATTCATCAAAAGGGGAAAGCTAAGCCCCAGGTACGTTGGACCTTTTGAGATTATTAGAAGAATAGGACCTGTAGCCTATCAGCTACAACTGCCAGAGGAAATGGCAGGAATAAATGATATATTCCATGTATCTAATCTCAAAAAGTGTTTAGCTGATGAATCACTTGTAGTACCTCTTAAGGATATAGAGGTAAATGAACAGTTAAAATTCGTAGAGAGGCCTTTACGGATTGAAGACATGAAAGTTAAGAATCTCAAGCACAAGAGACTAGTTCTAGTCAAAGTGAAGTGGGACTCCAAAAGAGGACCAGAATACACATGGGAGCTTGAATCAGAAATGCAAAGGAAATACCCACACCTGTTCCAGTAGACCTCGAGGACGAGTTCTAAAACAAGGTGGGGAGGATATAACAACCCTCCTGAATATTTTTCTGACACCCTAATATATTTTTAAATACCCCAATATGTCTCTAAATATACCCCGTATGTGAAAACCGAGCCTAAATTATGAAATATCATTAAAAATAAATAAAAAAATAAGAAAAATGGGGTGCTGTCGGGCCGCGTAAGCCATACCTTAAGCTTACGCGGGGCGCGACAGATCATGAACGCAGCGAAACCCTGAGCCGACACGTGCCATCAACGTGTTGAACCTATGCTTGTGACCCGGATCGGCTACGCTGTAGACCCCCTACTACGCGGGCCGCGTAAGCCTTAAGCTTATCTTACGCGGGCCGCGAGAGACTCGAAGTGAAGCCCTATAAATAGCAGGCAACGGCAGTTCGTTCAAAATTACTTTCTCTCTCGAATTTCTTAAAGAATAGGCATTATACTTGGGTATAATACCCCCCTAATTAACTAAGTTCTGCCCTGATGTAAGTATTATAACCCCGGTTACGTATTAGATACGCTGCCCGATTGATCTAGGGTTCCGTAACGGCTGTCGTGGTTCTGCCCGACGTAGTTGTTGGAATGCCGTCTCGGGGAGAGTATTACTAATGTAAATAAAAGGGTTATTTTACTAACATATGTACATTGTGTAAATTATAGATAATCTTTAGGAAACCTTAGAAGAAACCTAAGTCAGCAATGTGAGTAATCCTTCTTTTGTGTAAATCTTTTTGTGAGTAATCTCCTTTTTGTAAATTGTTTTACAAAACCTTAAATGTTTTACAATGCTATTAAACAATGATTGAGTCTTTGTAGTTTTTCAATTACTTCCGGTATGTTGGGGTTTTATATATATACAAAATGTGGAACACGTTACCACTGGACAAAGAGTTAGCCAATGTGTAATATGACCCACGAGTCAGGGTTGACAATACTGAATGAGTAATTGTGTAGAAATAAACAATGTGATTGCTCTCAATACTGTTAAAGGATAAAATGTTTCTTGATTAAACTGGGATTCACTCACCAGTATTTCCCACTGACAAATGTTTTTAAAACGCGTTTCAGATAACAAAAAGTAAAAGCCAATTAGAAGAAAGCCAGCTGGAGAGCACTGACGGCTTGGAAAAATGTGGCTATAAAAGTTACCTAAAAGACGATATTTTAAATTCAATAAAATAGGGTTTATCCCTATAAACATGTTGTAATAAAAAACTTGGGTTATACCCATGTGTTTATTAATATAAAATATGATGGTTTTACTCTGATAAATATTTCCTAACTACGGTCCTGATGAAATTTCCGCTGCCAAATTGAATAATGATAAACAAAAATTGATACCCCCACAACTGGTCTCGCGGCCGCCCGTTCCCGGGACAGATAGGGGGCAGGGGTTGCGACATGTATCTAGTCAAGTTGGTAAAGAATTCTTTTGAAACTGACAAATATTATCTATAACAATATAGTTGAATTTATAATTGCTAAAAATTGGCAACACATTTTAGTATTTATCTAGTAATGATTGTAAATTTCTGGTGTATTTTATTTATATTACTTGTTACAAAAAATGTTTATAAAAGAATTATTTTGTTATAAAAACAAAATGTTTTGTTTATAAATAAAGTAAAAAAAAAACTGTTTCACACATGTAAAGTTTTGTTTTTAATAAAAAATAATAATCAAATGACAAAAAATAAAAGATAAGTTGTTATAGTTGTAAAGTAAGTTTATTGTGTTGGTTAAATGATAATGTTTATAATTTTATTCTTTAAAGTTCATAACTTTTTTTTAAATATCCACATGATACGTTTAAAATTTTTGTTTTTATAAAAATAAAAAATAGTAGTTGACTCGTAAATACGTTTTACACCTTTAACTTTAATTGTTAAATTTCGTTTATATATATATATATATA
Organism: Helianthus tuberosus; assembly: GCA_030545235.1. Taxonomy (NCBI): domain Eukaryota; kingdom Viridiplantae; phylum Streptophyta; class Magnoliopsida; order Asterales; family Asteraceae; genus Helianthus; species Helianthus tuberosus. The sequence goes on along the minus strand of CM060352.1, from coordinate 192,008,131 downwards.
TATATATATATATATATTATAAAATTTTAAAACAATTTTTATAAAAAATAGGATGTTAAGAGTTTATATCTTTATTAACTTTATATTATAGTAAATTCAGGTTTTTAGTTTAGCTTTAAAGTTTATTACTTTATTATTTTTTTAATTAAGAAGTAAAAATTATTAGATTAATATCCAAGAATAACTTCTTTTTTTTTGAAAAGTAACTTTCATTAACAAAACCAACGAAACGCCAAAACAACCTCCAAGGCGGACACTGCAATATTTTATATCCAAGAATAACTGCAATATTTTATAATTTCAGCTTGATTATATCTAACTGCAATATATATTTATTGCAACTGTAGGATATTAACTTATATAAGTTCAGTTAACTTGTAAATTTAGGATACTAACTTTATGTTGAACTTTATTGATATGGTCAATAACTGCATTATATTAACTCCAAAAATAAAGTTCAAATACAAAATAGAATTTATTCATGCGTCTAGATAAAACATAACAACTGTAAATGAAAAAATATATACATAAAAACACTTGATAGATTTCATATTAAACTGCATGAAATCTGTCATGCTTCTAAATTGACACTCGAGTTATTTTTAATCGGGTTTTCTGGTTTGTGCTTGAATCGGCAGTATTTTATAATTTCTCTTCTTTGTCATTCTCATCAGAATCGTGTAAATTAATAACGTCACTCCATTTCCATTCAGAGAGTCTCTTGGATCTCTTCCTTTGAGTCTCAAACTTCTGATCCTTAAAAAGGACAAAAATTGAATACAAAAGTTAAAAATATTAAATAAACCTTAAAATTACCTCTTCACTAAATTCACGTTGAAGATTAGACTTGTATGGACTAAACATTGCACCATAAGAAATAAAATCAACACTTTTATCACCATCATCCTGCAATAAAACACACATATAATAACATAATGAAAATGTTAATATGAAAGACATACGCAAAAATAATACTTAAAAACCAGCAAAATCAATACCTTAGAAGCTTGTTCAACAAATTGGTTGTTTATATTGGCATGTTCATCATGCAACTGAATCTGAAAGATCAAATAAGGTAACATTCACATAAAAGTAAATAAAAGAAAACAATTATTCACTGCTGCAATATAACAGAACTGACCTAAGAATTTTCAATCTCGCATGCTTGTTTTTTCTCAACAATTGAATTCAGAATTGGATATATTTTTTAACTTTATTTAGCAATAGATATAGGGTGTCCTGCTATGTATTTACAGTAGTAACTATACAAGTGCATTAGTGTTTAATTTAAAATTTTTCACCCCTTTATTTAGGAAGTTTGTTGTGGTTAGTTTTAAGTTTTTATAAGATATATCTAAGTACAGATATTAGGCAGTTTTAATAAAATAAAATGTGACGCATAATATATTCATTTTATGTTATGGAAATTTTAATTCTTTTTGTTTTTGTTTGCATAGATGGAGCACATCTTTGTACATTAGATCACATGTATTAATTACTTGTACATTAAAGTATTATCGACTTGTACCTTTTAATCCGTGCGTCGATATTGAACAAGACAACTACCGAAACATCGATAAAAATGTGTAGATCGTCATGCTATCTTTGGATTTTTTTAAAGTATAATTTATAAGATATGTCAAGCAAACGTAAAAAAAATTATAAGTTTGTTGTGGAGGGATGAATTGTAACTAATTATCTATAATTCTGTTAAAACCTTAGGGATTTAAGTGTAATAAGTTTAGGGGCTAAAAAATAAATAGTATTCAAAAGACCAAACTACCCTCATTTTAGGGGTCTTTCTATAAATAAAGAGGAGAAAAGTTCTTATCTTTTGGGTATCTTAAAATACTCATCCCTCATGCATTATAATATAGTATAGATAAAGCATATAACATCTAAAATGTGACAACTCGAGTTTCCGACTTTCATATTCGCATTTAATGCACGTTGACTTTGACTGTTTGGTTGATTGACTTGACTGACTTGTAACTGTATAGTTGTGATATGATAAATGCATTGTGTTTGCATGATTATGTGTTTGATTGTATAACTTGGAACCTGTCGAGAAACATAAACTACTTAACTTATGAAAGACCCCGACGAAACAGAAGTGTGTTTCGCCAAAACCATTCTCGACGAAACAGGATATGTTTCGCCATATACGACTCGACGAAACAAACTGTTTCGCCGAGCCCAGATCCGCCAAAGCCCAGTTAGGGCCCAATATGCTCTTTCGCGTATAATTATGTGAAACGGTTTAAGTTTCACACCTTTAGCAAGAACAGAAACCCTAGAAGACTCTCTGCTGTGTGACGGCAAACTAGAACCCACCGGAAACCCTTGTGCAATCAAAACATCATCTCGGTTAGTGCTATAAGTTTTCCGATCATTCGATCATTCATGTTCATGTGTATTGTTATGTTGTTCCTTGATTTGATGAATGTTTGTAACCGGCTACATGTTGAATATTAGGGTTCATGTCAGGAAATTGATTAAGGTTTGTTATTGTAATATAATCCGTTGATTCGATATTTATATATATACGAATCACATATGAAACCAAAGCAGAATTGGTAAACTGTTAAGATCGAATCTATGTATGATATACGTGATTGCTGATGATTTCTGTGCTTATGATTTCCTGTATGATATCGTATGATGTGACGGCAGAATTAGGGTTTACCATGTAACTGATGCTACGACGTAACTGATACTTGACGAATCAAACTTATGTTGACGAAACAGAGGTAACGACGAAACAGTATGTGTTTCGTCGAGACCTCAACGACGAATCAAATGATAGACGAAATGGGTTGTTTCGTCGAAGGGACTTATGGCGAAACAGGGGTGTTTCGCCAAGTGGGTAATCAGCACAGTAACCTGTTTACATTCTGTATAAGTGTTAACCTGGTTAGTTAACTGCTGTTAAGTGTAACTAACTTGTGTATGATCTGAAATACGTGATACGTGCTACTTGCTTACCAACTGTGTGTCTATACGGGAACACAAACTGATTTCACATATGTGCATACTATAGGACGTGATAGATTAATTGTGAGCACATATACTTAGCATACCGAGCAAACCAAGGTGAGTTCACACAGCCAAGGCATGGGATTCCCGGGGTTGGGAATGGGTTGAATGATTCTTATACTTACATGATTAATGGAATTATTCCTCGGGAGGGGAAGGTTATTGGTAGATACTGCTAGACTAGTGATACATATACTCTCTCTTCGCAAACACGCCGGGTTTGGCCGCGATACTAGAACAATCTTTGCAAACATGCCTAGAATGGCCGCGAACTATACTTTAATCTTCGCAAACATGCCGGGTGACCGCGATACAAATATACCTAGTCTAGAAAACATGGGAAACCCCCACTAAACTTCGCAAACATGCCTGGAGGGCCGCGATACCATTACATACATTACATGATTACTAAACAAGCTTACGAATTACAATGCGAACACTATAACTGAATAACCAACTGTGAACTCGCTCAACTAGTTGTTGACTCTCTATTACATGCCTTGCAGGACCATAGGTACTCTTGGAGCTTGCACGGGAGGCGCGGTCGTTGTGGGCACGGATTGTGGATCTTATGATGAAACATTTAAACATTTGAACTTATTACTTACGTTGGGTTTACATTCTATGCTTCCGCTATACACTTAACATGTTTTGTTGGACACATATCATATCTTTTGGTTTAAATTACTTTATCACTTATTATGTTTGATATGATTGGTGGCTTGATCCTGGTCAGTCACGCCTCCAAGCGGTGATACTCCGCGTGTGGATTTTGGGGGTGTGACATAAAAGACAACCCATAAACCCATCAGGCCATTTGAACACTGAGGTGAAGTTGGCCCATTTTTTGAGAATTTAAAAGTTGACAGTAATTTCGACACATGGCAACGGAATTTCCACAAAATATGGAAACCTATTCAGCTTCATTAAAATGACAGGAAACCAAAATAATCCATGAAAATGAAAACTCCCTTCTGGAGAAATGTGTTTTTGAGTTTACATGTCAAATCTGTGACCTTTTAGTTTCATATTCTAACAGAATTTGATCTTTGTTTTTGAAAATTTCCATGATCTTGTATTGAATTATCAACTGTGGCGTTAAACATTAGTTGTGTAAGTACGTCACCTGAAACACGCCCCTTAGCTGGTTGATCCGAAGAAGAGTGCTCCGATCTCCGATCTGCAAAACAGAACACCGTTAGGACTCGTTACAGAAATAGGGTTATTCCTGTAACCACCCTCCGGCGTGAGAATAAGAACTCGTTTGTGGGAGTAAAAGAGAATGTAATATGAGAGAACAATGTGTCTTACCTTCATGACGACATCTCTATTTATACTTATGGGTGAACTTAGGGTTTCCCCTTAAGTCTGGAAGTCGGTTAGACGACCTCTCCTATTTTGTCGGAGACTATTTCTTACGTAGATTTGCATGGAGTTCTTCAACCTCAAGATGACGGGGTCAGAGATTGAGGCGTATACAAAGAGATCAAATGAGCTTGCATTACTGTGTCCTACTATGGTGGACCCCCCAGTTAAGCGTATCGAACTTTATCTCAGTGGCCTAGTACCAGAGATCCAAAGTCATGCGACTTCAGCAAACCTTGCCACTTACCCGCAGGTTGTCCAGTTGGCTCACCGTCTCACGGATCAGGCGGTGGAGCAGAACAAGTTGCCTAAACGCATCAGTACTACTACTACCGTTACTACTTCAGCTACTCCTGCTACTCCCAGTGACAACAAGCGGAAATGGGAGGGGGATTCCAGCAAAGGTTCAGCTACCGTTCAGTCTCAAGCTCAGCAACGCAAGACTAATGATTACCAGGGCCCGAGTCAGCAATTTTCTGGTAGTCAGGGGCAGAGTGGATATCGGGGAAATCATCCACTGTGTAACAGGTGCAACAGACACCACAGTGGTCAGTGTCGCAAGGGCCGCTGTCAGAGATGTCTAAGGGTAGGTCATGAAGCTAAAGACTGCAGGAGCTCAAGGCCTGCGAACCAGAACCAGCAACAACAGCCACCAGCTCCACGAAACCAGCCGCAACAACAACAGCAAGGAAATAGGGGATGCTTTCAGTGCGGGGCTGAAGGCCACTTTAAGCGGGATTGCCCTCAGTTAAACCAGAACCAGAATAACAACAACAATAATCAGGCAATGGGAACAACAATGGGGGAAACAACAACAATGGTGCTAGGGGTCGTGCATTTGTGATTGGTCAGGCTGATGCAAGGAACGATCCTAATGTGATTATGGGTAAGTTTCTTCTCGACGACTTTTATGTTACTGTGTTATTTGATTCGGGTGCGGATACCAGTTATATGTCTCTGAAAGTTAGTCAAATGCTTAAACGCGCACCAACACTTTTGAACACCAAACATGTCGTAGAGTTAGCTAACGGTAAAAGTTTAGAGGCCACACACATAGTTCAGGGTTGTAATCTTATCCTCGCTGGTCAGACTTTCTCTATCGACCTCATTCCTATAACTCTGGGTAGTTTCGACATCGTCATCGGTATGGATTGGTTATCTCAACAGCAAGCAGAGATCTTATGCAAGGAGAAGATCATTCGTATTCCTCGTTCTGGTAAAGAACCTCTCGAAGTTCAAGGCGACAAGAGTGGTGTCGTGAGTGGCATCATATCCTTCTTGAAGGCTCAGAAGTGTTTGCGAAAGGGCCACACAGCTGTTTTAGCACTCGTTACGGATACATCGAAGAAAGATAAAAAGATTGAGGATATTCCTGTAGTACGCGATTTTCCTCAAGTATTTCCTGAAGAGTTACCTGGGTTACCGCCTCATCGTCAGGTCGAATTCCAGATCGAGCTAGCTCCAGGAGCAGCACCTATAGCTCGAGCACCTTATCGCTTAGCTCCAACGGAACTAGAAGAACTGTCTAAGCAGCTGCAAGAACTCTTGGAAAAGGGTTTCATACGTCCTAGCTCTTCGCCTTGGGGAGCTCCGGTATTATTTGTAAAGAAGAAGGACGGTACCTTCCGCATGTGTATAGACTACCGCGAATTGAACAAGGTGACTGTGAAGAATCGCTATCCTCTTCCACGCATCGACGATTTATTCGACCAGTTGCAAGGGTCGAGCTATTACTCGAAGATTGATCTAAGGTCAGGGTATCATCAACTGAGAGTCCGGGATGAGGACGTCTCCAAAACAGCGTTCAGAACATGCTACGGCCACTACGAGTTTCTGGTCATGCCTTTCGGGTTGACGAACGCGCCTGCGGTTTTCATGGATCTTATGAACAGGGTGTGCAAACCTTATCTCGACAAGTTCGTCATTGTTTTCATCGACGACATTCTGATCTACTCGAAGAGTCAGGAGGAGCACGAGCATCATTTACGACTTATTTTGGAACTTCTACGAACGGAACAGCTATACGCTAAGTTTTCAAAATGCGACTTCTGGCTTCGTGAAGTCCACTTTCTAGGCCACGTGGTAAACAAGGATGGGATTCATGTCGATCCATCCAAGGTGGATTCGATCAAGAACTGGCCTGCACCTCGCACACCAACCGAAATACGCCAATTCTTGGGTTTGGCGGGTTATTATAGACGATTCATCAAAGATTTCTCAAAGATCGCACAGCCGCTTACGCTACTGACACAGAAAGGTGTTGTTTATCGTTGGGGTAATACACAGGAAACAGCGTTTCAGCACTTAAAGGATAGACTCTGTAGCGCACCTATCCTCTCATTGCCTGAAGGCACGGACGATTTTGTAGTCTACTGCGATGCATCTATCCAGGGTCTTGGATGTGTGTTGATGCAGCTGGATAAAGTCATAGCTTATGCTTCGCGCCAACTTAAGGTTCACGAACGGAATTACACTACACACGATCTAGAGCTGGGAGCGGTTGTCTTTGCGCTCAAGATATGGCGACATTACCTGTATGGCACTAAATGCACCATCTATACCGACCACAGGAGTCTTGAGCACATATTCAAGCAGAAAGAATTGAACATGCGACAACGTAGATGGGTCGAACTACTGAACGATTACGAGTGTGCCATAAAGTACCATCCATGCAAAGCCAATGTTGTGGTTGACGCCCTCAGTCGAAAGGACACCGCGCCTAAACGCGTGCGAGCTTTACAACTCACTATACAGTCTAGTCTTCCTTCCCAGATACGAAAAGCTCAGGTAGAAGCATTGAAACCAGACAACGTCAGGGCTGAAGCCCTACGCGGCTCAAGGCAACGCTTAGAACAGAAGGAAGATGGTGCTTATTACGTAACAGGACGCATTTGGGTCCCACTCTATGGTAACTTACGCGAGCTTGTAATGGATGAAGCTCATAAGTCTCGCTACTCGGTACATCCAGGTTCGGATAAAATGTACCACGATATCAAAACTACATATTGGTGGCCTAGCATGAAGGCCCACATAGCCACATACGTTAGCAAATGCTTGACTTGTGCGAGAGTCAAGGCAGAATATCAAAAACCGTCAGGACCACTCCAACAACCTGAGATACCACAATGGAAATGGGAACAAATTTCCATGGATTTTGTTACTGGCCTGCCTAGATCTCAACGTGGGAATGATACTATTTGGGTGATCGTGGATCGACTCACAAAGTCTGCACACTTCTTGGCCATCAAAGAAACAGACAAGTTCTCTACACTAGCAGACATCTACTTGAAAGAAGTGGTCTCAAGGCACGGGGTGCCAACTTCTATTATCTCTGATCGTGATGCACGTTTTACTTCAGAACTGTGGCAAGCAATGCACAAATCTTTTGGCTCTCGTTTAGACATGAGCACAGCTTATCATCCTCAGACGGATGGGCAATCTGAGCGCACTATTCAAACTCTAGAAGACATGCTTCGAGCGTGCGTAATCGACTTTGGCAATGGTTGGGAAAAACATCTGCCACTTGTGGAATTTTCGTACAATAACAGCTACCACACCAGCATTAAAGCTGCTCCATTTGAGGCATTGTACGGGCGTAAATGCCGGTCACCTCTCTGTTGGGCAGAGGTGGGAGATAGTCAAATCACAGGTCCAGAAATGGTAGTTGATACTACTGAAAAGATTGCTCAAATACGACAACGCATGGCGGCAGCTCGTGACCGTCAGAAAGCATACGCCGATAAAGATAGAAAACTACTCGAATTCCAAGTTGGGGATCGAGCGCTACTCAAAGTTTCGCCCTGGAAGGGTGTGGTTCGTTTTGGCAAACGCGGCAAACTTAATCCACGATACGTCGGACCTTTCGAAGTTATTGAGAAGATAGGCAGGGTGGCCTACAGATTGAACTTACCAGCTGAACTCAGTGCAGTTCACAACGTCTTTCACGTGTCGAATCTGAAGAAGTGTATGTCAGATGAGACCCACATAGTTCCCTTGAAGGAACTCACTATCGACGAGCGGTTGCACTTCATCGAGGAACCTGTTGAAATCACGGACCGGGATGTTAAGGTCCTCAAGAACACGAGAATCCCTCTTGTACGAGTTCGTTGGAACTCCCGCCGCGGCCCAGAGTTCACCTGGGAGCGTGAAGATCAAATGGAACTCAAATATCCCCAGTTATTCGGAACCAATGCAACTACTACTGAGGCTGAAGCTACCACAGAATTTCGGGACGAAATTCCAAATCAACGGGGGGATGATGTGACACCCCAGGAAAACCAGTAATCTTCGCAAACCTGCTCGGGGAGCCGCGATACAATACAGGTAAACAACGTCACACCATTAGCTTTCCTCAGTAACCGTATGCTAAATTTTTGATTAAATTTCTGTCAAGTTGGGGATAATGTGACAACTCGAGTTTCCGACTTTCATATTCGCATTTAATGCACGTTGACTTTGACTGTTTGGTTGATTGACTTGACTGACTTGTAACTGTATAGTTGTGATATGATAAATGCATTGTGTTTTCATGATTATGTGTTTGATTGTATAACTTGGAACCTGTCGAGAAACATAAACTACTTAACTTATGAAAGACCCCGATGAAACAGAAGTGTGTTTCGCCAAAACCATTCTCGACGAAACAGGATATGTTTCGCCATATACGACTCGATGAAACAAACTGTTTCGCCGAGCCCAGATCCGCCAAAGCCCAGTTAGGGCCCAATACGCTCTTTCGCGTATAATTATGTGAAACGGTTTAAGTTTCACACCTTTAGCAAGAACAGAAACCCTAGAAGACTCTCTGCTGTGTGACGGCAAACTAGAACCCACCGGAAACCCTTGTGCGATCAAAACATCATCTCGGTTAGTGCTATAAGTTTTCCGATCATTCGATCATTCATGTTCATGTGTATTGTTATGTTGTTCCTTGATTTGATGAATGTTTGTAACCGGCTACATGTTGAATATTAGGGTTCATGTCAGGAAATTGATTAAGGTTTGTTATTGTAATATAATCCGTTGATTCGATATTTATATATATACGAATCACATATGAAACCAAAGCAGAATTGGTAAACTGTTAAGATCGAATCTATGTATGATATACGTGATTGCTGATGATTTCTGTGCTTATGATTTCCTGTATGATATCGTATGATGTGACGGCAGAATTAGGGTTTACCATGTAACTGATGCTACGACGTAACTGATACTTGACGAATCAAACTTATGTTGACGAAACAGAGGTAACGACGAAACAGTATGTGTTTCGTCGAGACCTCAACGACGAATCAAATGATAGACGAAATGGGTTGTTTCGTCGAAGGGACTTATGGCGAAACAGGGGTGTTTCGCCAAGTGGGTAATCAGCACAGTAACCTGTTTACATTCTCTATAAGTGTTAACCTGGTTAGTTAACTGCTGTTAAGTGTAACTAACTTGTGTATGATCTGAAATACGTGATACGTGCTACTTGCTTACCAACTGTGTGTCTATACGGGAACACAAACTGATTTCACATATGTGCATACTATAGGACGTGATTGATTAATTGCGAGCACATATACTTAGCATACCGAGCAAACCAAGGTGAGTTCACACAGCCAAGGCATGGGATTCCCGGGGTTGGGAATGGGTTGAATGATTCTTATACTTACATGATTAATGGAATTATTCCTCGGGAGGGGAAGGTTATTGGTAGATACTGCTAGACTAGTGATACATACACTCTCTCTTCGCAAACACGCCGGGTTTGGCCGCGATACTAGAACAATCTTCGCAAACATGCCTAGAATGGCCGCGAACTATACTTTAATCTTCGCAAACATGCCGGGTGGCCGCGATACAAATATACCTAGTCTAGAAAACATGGGAAACCCCCACTAAACTTCGCAAACATGCCTGGAGGGCCGCGATACCATTACATACATTACATGATTACTAAACAAGCTTACGAATTACAATACGAACACTATAACTGAATAACCAACTGTGAACTCGCTCAACTAGTTGTTGACTCTCTATTACATGCCTTGCAGGACCATAGGTACTCTTGGAGCTTGCACGGGAGGCGCGGTCGTTGTGGGCACGGATTGTGGATCTTATGATGAAACATTTAAACATTTGAACTTATTACTTACGTTGGGTTTACATTCTATGCTTCCGCTATACACTTAACATGTTTTGTTGGACACCTATCATATCTTTTGGTTTAAATTACTTTATCACTTATTATGTTTGATATGATTGGTGGCTTGATCCTGGTCAGTCACGCCTCCAAGCGGTGATACTCCGCGTGTGGATTTTGGGGGTGTGACATAAAAGACAACCCATAAACCAATCAGGCCATTTGAACACTGAGGTGAAGTTGGCCCATTTTTTGAGAATTCAAAAGTTGACAGCAATTTCGACACATGGCAACGGAATTTCCACAAAATATGGAAACCTATTCAGCTTCATTAAAATGACAGGAAACCAAAATAATCCATGAAAATGAAAACTCCCTTCTGGAGAAATGTGTTTTTGAGTTTACATGTCAAATCTGTGACCTTTTAGTTTCAGATTCTAACAGAATTTGATCTTTGTTTTTGAAAATTTCCATGATCTTGTATTGAATTATCAACTGTGGTGTTAAACATTAGTTGTGTAAGTACGTCACCTGAAACACGCCCCTTAGCTGGTTGATCTGAAGAAGAGTGCTCCGATCTCCGATCTGCAAAACAGAACATCGTTAGGACTCGTTACAGAAATAGGGTTATTCCTGTAACCACCCTCCGGCGTGAGAATAAGAACTCGTTTGTGGGAGTAAAAGAGAATGTAATATGAGAGAACAATGTGTCTTACCTTCATGACGACATCTCTATTTATACTTATGGGTGAACTTAGGGTTTCCCCTTAAGTCTGGAAGTCGGTTAGACGACCTCTCCTATTTTGTCGGAGACTATTTCTTACGTAGATTTGCATGGAGATCTCCTCCATATTTATTCATTCCCATTTGTTTGATGGTTAATATTTGACCCGAAATGACTAGGCCTGATCATTCCTCCACATGTCCCCCCAGTCCGATTCTATGGGGTTTTGCATGAGGCCGGACTTAAAAAAGTGAAAAACCACTAAAAGTATGCCAAGTTAGAAGAAGGTTGTTTTAACAGCGGCTCCCTCTACCAGCGCCATGCCTATTACTGTGCCATCCTCCTCTTTTGAATTTTCTAGTGACAAGGATGTTAGCCTTGATGAAGCAGCGGGGTCCAGTGGTGGTGTTCACAATGAAATCAATCCTATCGAAGGTTTATATTTGCCTACCATTGCCTGGGACCCGCGTATGCCTGACAGGCCCTACAAGCCACGATGGAAAACTATCGAGTCCACACGCCTCATATATCCTAATGTGGTCAGTCATTGGGTAGGTCATGTCTTCCCCCCAGTGGAAGTGTCTTATGTGAAGGGTCAGGATTGTGGCCACTTGTTGGACTTAACCTTAACAGATACCGTATCCAGGGTTAAAAGAACTGCTGAGATCAAATGCCATTATGGTCAGGACAACCGTGAGCCTCATCAAACCCGCCAAGCTGTGCAGCAAATAACGGATGAGCTCCAGCGGCGGGATAGTTTGATAGATGTTGCCAAAGTGAGGGAGTCCCACCTTCTTGCGGAGAAACAAAAAGCCGAGGAGGATCTGAGAAGGGTAACCTCGAATCTTGCTCAAGAGCGTGTGATATGGGCCCGGGACTGTCAGGAGAAGGACAGGTTGATATCCCACGCGTTGAAGACTCAGAAGGAGTTGGAGAAGAATGTTGTGATAGAGGCGGAAAAGGTTAATGCCCTATCCTCCCAGGTTGCATGGTTGTGTATTAACCATGAGTTTGTATCGCAAGTGCAGGAATGCCATACTGCTCTGATGGCGGAGATGGAGGATACTTAGGCGAAGTTTGATCAGGCCACCCAAAGGTGTGATGAGTTGACTGTTCAGCGGTCTCGTTTCCAGCGAGACCTGGATGCTAAAAATTCTCATCGCGCCGAGAGTGAAAATGTTGTGAACCAAGCGTTGGCTGAAGCGAGTGAGCTGACGGCTCAACTTGGAGTGCTGAAGGAAGAGAAGACCTGGTGTGCTTCTCATGGCGTAGCATCCTGCTTCGAGTTCCTTAGGCGGTCGCCCCACTTTAGTGGTTTATTGGATGATATGGCGACCGCAGCGTATGAAATTGGGCCGCATGATGGCATGCATGCTGTGTACCTGGACTGTGATCGCCATGACTTGATAACTGAAGAATTCCGGGCTGCGACTGGCTCTACCTCCAACCATATGGCGGAAACGTTGTCCACCGTGGCCAATTACCCTTCACCTGTCAGTCTTGCTTGTCTTAAATTTATCCAATACGGATCGCATAGGCCTATACAATTCGCATTGAATTGTCGAAGTGTACGGATAGAGGGGCCGGTGTGCCAATGGAATCCTTCTTATACATAAGAGGCTCCAATACTTCATTAAATTTATGCCCCCACCTATAATACTTTCGTATGTAAGTATGAGCTTTTGCTCTTGTTACTTTCGGTGTGAAAGTATGATCTTTTGTTTTGTTAATAAACGAGTTGACGCCAACCCGCACGTTGCAGCGGGATATTGATTCTGGCGAGATTGATGGTGATGATGGTACGGATTCCGACGAAGATGATACCATGGAAAAAGCAAATGTCACTAATTCTTCTTCTTAATACATAATCCAGTATGTACAAGCTTGGTTCGTTACGATGCCAGTATTTTTTTTGAAAGGTAGATACAAACCACATGATGATGATATATATGTATATCCAAAAGATAGGATTGAGTTATAATGCAAAGGATTTAAAAATAAGAAGGGTAAGAAGCCACCAGAGAGTGACAAGTGTCCTATGAGAAATTAAATGGAAAGGGTAATTTTGTCTACAATAGGAGAGAGAATATGCACATGCAAGTCACATGCTATCCCCCCCCCCAATTTTTAAACGTCCGTAACTTTTTAATACATCATTTGTTTTTAAAAAAAATATACCATAAAATCGAGCATTTTTTTATCTTTAATACGAGTACCATATTGTTATATTTTTCAAAAAAAAAAAATCAAAAACCCAGTTACATATTACACAATGGACATGATGTAAAACACAATGTAAAGTAGATCAAAAAACACAATCAATGACAACAGATAAAGACACAATAGACAACAAACTAAAATACAATGACCATAACGTATAACACAATGGCGATAACATATAACACAATAAATATCAGACTAAATAAAAACACAATTGATGACAACAGATAAAAGACACAATTAATGACAGCAGATAAAAGACACAATGGAGAGCAGTGAGAACACAATAGAAAACAAACTAAAAACACAATACACAACAAACTAAAACACAATGAACAAGATAATAAAAAAATTGAACAAATTATTAAAACACAATGGAAAACATAATAAACACAATGACCTGAACTAATAACACAAATTATAGAAAACCCAGATATAACACCATCTTCATTGTGTCATATATTGTGTTATAGGTTCTTATAAAAACGCAATGGATAGAACCCAAATTAACATTGTATTATAGGTTTTGATAATAACACAATGTATAGAAACTCTACTAAAACGTAATGACCAAAACCCAGTTAAAAGACACAATGAACTGAACCTTTAACATAATGCGAAAAAAACCCAGTAAAAATGAATTTTTTTATTTTGCTTTTATATGATAATATGGTACTCATATTAAAGATAAAAAAACGCTCGTTATTATGGTGAATTTTTAAAAAAATGTGATATGAAAAAGTTATGGACGTTTTAAATTGATGGGGGAATTGGCATGTGCCTTGCTTATGGAGAGAGAAAATCCATAAATATAGGATTCCCTTTATGCCCTTCTATTATCTTCTTTTCCCTACAACTAATCTCAACCCTCCAAATCTAAGATCAATGGACTAGAAACCTGTCAGTGCTATTTCGTACGTCTGCCACTTTGCGAATAGTTAGATAGAGCGTGTGTTGAATATTGTATAGAATAGGAGAAAAGTTGGACAGGTTTTGTAAATGTCAAGGTCCATCCGGACGAATGACCATCCGGTCGGATGGAAATCCGATCGGATGGACACATTGGTAGGAAATGTCTATAATTAGGGGTTAGGGCTCCCATTTGGACAAGCTTTTGGTTCCCAGAGGTGACATGCTGTCCAACTGGTCTCGCGGTGCTGTAAACATTGAATAATCAATAGAGACCAGATTGAAATTGATTGCTCGGTGTCGTATTCTGTTTCTACTCCTTTCTTAGTCGTAATAAACGCACCGAACACGTCGTTTCGGGACTGAAGCTCCGTCGAACTCACCGGATCCTGGAATCAGCAGTGGTATTAGAGCTACGGTAGCGATTTAATCGATCTAACAGTCGGTTAAAACACCCAAAGCTCATCAATTTTGGGTTAAACGGGAGTTTTGACGTTAAACAGAGAAAAATCATCAAAATAAAGGTCAATTCACGGATGGATTTTGGAATTGAAGACATCATTCTGTTCGGAATTGACTCGCGCACAATCCTGTGAAGTTTCATCCTGAAATTTTACAAAAATAAAGATTCTGGATCGAAAAAACATGATTTGGAGTGTTCTTGAGCTGTTAGAACATATCCAATCTGATGGCAATCCGATCGGATGACCATCGGATCCACATCACTATCTTTCTTGAAGGATTATTGAAGGTTTATATGCTTTCAATCGGATGGCAATCCGATCGGATGACCATCCGATCCATATCACTATGGGGTGTTTGAAAGATCAAGTTGTTTTCAATCGAGTGACAATCCGATCGGATGACCATCCGATCCACAAACACTTGTTTGTCCATTTTTGTCCTTCAATCGAATGACAATCAGATTGGATGGCAATCCGATCGGATGACCATCCGACACTTGCCATTCGACCAGATGATCAAATGCCTAAAAAAATAGGCATTTTTTTTATCGCACCCACAAGGAGAGTCTCCAGAAAAAATTTGGTGATTGTCAATTTTTTCGGGTTTTTAACGACCAAGCTGGGTTGTTTGGGGACACCGTCGGGGGCTTCAGTAAACAGATTTGATGATGCAATCATGGATTGTGGAAATTAGTGGGGTAGTCATGATACTGGTGCAGAATGTTTATCATTCAGGGTATCTGACTATTTATGGGCCAAATTGTAAAATCCGCAAAGACGAAAAACTGACAATTGTGGCGAATATTGTGATATTCTGGGTTGGTCAAGTTTTTCGGAGAAGAGAATTGAAAACTGAATTCAGTTTGAGGGGGAATTCAGTGATAGAGACGTCAGAATTTGCAAAAATGAGGGGGAATAAAAATTTCACTGTCGTATGTTGAAATTCTGACATTTTTGAAATTCGTGACACTGCAACAGTATTCGGGTAGTTTTCGACTTCAGATTGTCAGGGGGAATGTGAATCTGATCGTGAGTGTAAGCTTCCGAGATCAAGAGGATCCGAGGTGTTGATATCTGATCGTGGACGAAAGCATCAGAGATCTGAGAGTGATAGTGGATGATAGCTTCTGAGATCTAGATTATCCGAGGAGATGAATCTGATTGTGGACGAATGCTTCGGAGATCGGATTACATTACCAGATGATTTGTTATCCGATAAAGATTTGCTGATTGTGGAGAATACCATTTACACGGATCTGTCATTCTTATGGGGTGTTAACGTGGATCACGGTAAACGGGATATCAGATCTTCAGGGGGAATCACGGATTTGAAGTTAACCAGTGGGGTATTTGAAGTTTCTATCAATTGCCGGTTGAGTTTTTGTACATTCTTAGATCAAGCAGGTGGAATGCGAATATCATGGTGCTAACTTGTGATATCAAAAACTGAGCTCGAATGGGGTTAAAGTTGAAATAGAGGATGCTGCATTGATTAGTTTCAAGTTGGTGATTGTTCGTGAAGGTTGCAGTTTAGCAAATCAGAGGAGAGTCATAAACTGTGCAAAAGACCTGAAGATTCATTCCAGGGGGAATTCATGCTTTACTTTGGCAAAAGCAAACACGAATCATCAATCGAGGGGGAATTTGGATAGTCAGATTTCAAGATACCTGATTGAAATTGCAGAAAAGTTGAAGATTACAGAATATTCAAACATGGCTCAAAGTTTTAAAGACGATTCGACAGTGACATCTGAGGGGGAATCTGTTAGTGCATATTTCGTACGTCTGCCAATGTGTGAATAGTTAGATAGAGCGTGTGTTGAATATTGTATAGAATAGGAGAAAAGTTGGATAGGTTTTGTAAATGTCAAGGTCCATCCGGACGGATGACCATCCGGTCGGATGGCGATCCGATCGGATTGCGATCCGATCGGATGGACACATAGGTAGGAAATGTCTATAAATAGGGGGTTAGGGCTCCCATTTGGACAAGCTTTTGGTTCCCAGAGGGGAAATGCTGGTCTCGTGATGCTGTAAACGTTGAATAATCAATAGAGACCAGATTGAAATTGACTGCTCGGTGTCGTATTCTGTTTCTACTCCTTTCTTAGTCGTAAAAACGCACCGAACACGTCGTTTCGGGACCGAAGCTCCGTCAGACTCGCCGGATCCTGGTGTCAGCAAAACCTTCTTACCCTTCTTATTTATTTTATCCTTTGTATTTGATCCTAACCCCCAAAAGATAATAACGTGTAAAATTGTTTACATATAGTTAACTAACATATTAAGTTCAATATGTAAATAAAATACTAATTCAGACTTCTGAAAATTATAGAAATAGTTAAATAATAAAACTTAGTTAAGTATTTAGTTAACTAATAAAGGAAAGAGAAAAATGCTTGGATAGTCCCTGTGGTTTGCCCATTTTTCACATTTAGTCCCTAACTTTCTAAAATTACACATATAGTCCCCAATTTTTTGAAATTCGTTCCCGGATAGTCCCTGGCATGGATAAGGGTTAGTTTTTGCTGTTAGGTGCGTGTGAAATGACAAAAATACCCTTATTGTCAAATAAATAATTAAAAAGTTAAAAGAAATATAATTAATATTTTACAATTTATGTGGCCCCCACCCCCCCCCACCACCACCACCACCACATTAATTGTCAACAAGAGATCTAACGTTGATGACTATCAACTACAGAATCAACAAAAAACAACAAATTAGTTCATTACTACACAATTACACATAAATCAGCCACAAAACTATAAAAATTAGTAAGCTTAAGATCCAATAGTAACAAGTTCTATCAATCAGTGTAAAACACTAAATCATCAAACAATTAGGAAAATACATCCTACTAAGGTTTTCATGATCAAAAAATCAAATAAGGTCTCTAAGTAATTAATCAATTACCATATTATTAACATCCAACTCACCGTCTTCCCAACAAAGAACTAGACGACGGCGTCCGATCTTCTTTCTTAACACAGTCACCATCTCCATCGCCATCCACGTCTCCACCGCTTTCGCCTTCACCAGATACCTCAATTACGAGAGAGGTAATGCTTAACTAGATGATGGTGATGTGGCGATGGTTATGATGGTAGTGGTGATGATTGCGGCGGTGGTGAGAGGGTGGTGCTACTGTCGGAGCTACCACTGCCACTACTCCTTCTGGTACTCTCTCCGCCACTGCTACCACTTCAGGCGGTGCTACTACGGGATTCTTGTTTCACCTTAAAATACTAACGCCGCCCTCTGCAACTCCCCGTCGATGCCAGTCAGATTACCCCGTTGCAATTTTGTTTTCGGTGGTATAATGGTGGTTAAAGGCGGTGGTACTTGGTCGGTTTTCCGGTTATTCAATGGTGGTTGGGTTTTCCGGTTGTTCTATGATGGTGAAAGACGGTGCTGCTTGGTCGTTGATGGTGGACCAAGGTGTTTGGATGGTGGTGAAAGGAGGTGCTGCTTGGTTGTTGATGATAGATCAATGTGTTTGGATGGCGCTTTTATCTTTCACAGAGGGTGTATGTTGATGGAGGTGCAGAAACAAAGAGAAAGATGAGAGGCAGGTGGGGGTGGGGTTAGGGTTGGGGTTCTTATTTGTTTTATTAAAAGTGAGTCCCACAAATATATATTTTTTTAATACTTAGTTAATTTATTTTGTTTTATATTAAGGGTAATTTAGTAATTTCACACCCACTTAACTGAGAAAACTAACCCTCATCCACGCCAGGGACTATTCGGGAACGAATTTCAAAAAATTGGGGACTATAGGTGTAATTTTAGAAAGTTAGGGACTAGAGGTGAAAAATGGGTACACCACAGGGACTATCCGAGCATTTTTCTCTCTAAAAGAAATTTAAAGTAAGCAAACTAAAACGGAAGTAAACCACCATTGAAAACAACAGTGGGTTTTGCAATATATATATATATTTTTTTTCTTTTTAAGTTTATTGAGATTTTTTTATGAGAATATCAGCAGTTCTTCAAAAAACTCAATTAGGTTTCTTCAGGAGTAAATTACGTTTTTGGCCCTTGTGGTTATGTCATTTTTACTATATTAGCCTAAAATAAGAATTTTTAACATATCTGCCCCCATGGTCTCTATAACTAACCATTTTGGCCCCTAAGTCTAGAGATCACGGGGGCCAAAATGGTTAGTTATAGAGACCATGGGGGTTAAAATGGTTAGACTTAGGGGCCAAAACGGTTAGTTATAGAGACCAGGGGGCATATATGTTAAAAATTCTTATTTTGGGCTAATATAGTAAAAGTGATATAACCACAGGGGCCAAAAACGTAATTTACTCGTTTCTTCAGCGAAACCCACCCCCTCTTTGTTTCTCCCTCCATGCAGTTACAAAGAATTTAAGAGTTTCTTGAATCTGCTAACCGCCACCACCGTAACACAAACAACAAATAGCGAATTTCAAAAATAATCCTCTGATTAAGCGTTTTCATTTCCAGATTTGCAATTATTGATTTGTCATCACTACGTTTCGTTCGTCGACTACCGCTGCTTAGGCCTTATCCCTGTCATCCAGTTGTCCAACCCCTTCCGCATCCTCCGCCCCGTCACACTCACGTATGTGTTGGAGATGCTCGATGGTATGTGGAACGACTTGGTGGTGGTTGGCAGCGGCATCAAACGATGGTTTGGGGATTATCGGTAAGAATCCATCGTTTGACTCTGTAATTCTGTTCGGACGACTCAATTCCAAAAAGATGACTTCAGAATCCACATACATTTAACCTAGTGCTCTAATGATGGTCACGGGTATTTAAGTTCCATCTATGGTGGGCCCGGATGAGTTTTTCCCTCCAGGTCTCAAGTTCGAGTCTGTGTGATAGGGGTTTCTCATTGAGGGGTTTAAATTGGGGATCTATTGTGCGAGGGGCTTTCTAGCGCAGACCCAGCTAAGACAACGTATGTATGTTAGACCACTCGACATTCGCAAATAATTCACACCTTTCAAAAAAAGAATCCACATACATTTTCCATTTGGCTTGGATTTAATCATGAATCAATTAACTTCAAACCAATAAAAAAGAACGCTTACGTATGGTGGTGAAATTGTGGAATGTGAATGATGGTTGCGGAAGCGGGTGTAATTAAAGGGGTGCCTGCCGACATGTATGTATTCATTTTAATCGGCGCGTCAGTTGTGTGTATATATTATTTGTCGGTTTGTTTTAGTTGTGAATGAAAATTTGCTTGTTAGTTTGGATTGTGAATGAATTGGTGCCTATAATTCGTGTTCGGAAATATGACTTTTTTTTTAAACGTATACTTCATTAGACCGACCCAACAACAGACAAAGAAAACAGAAAAACTACATATTAACAAAAGAAACCCAATCCTTCCACTCTACTTCTATGTACTTAGATCTATTGGAGAACCAGAGATGACCTATCGCCTTGACTTCGCTTAAAATATTCACAATTTTTACCGGAGAGTTCGAAAATTTAAACTTGTTCCTCGCACGCCACAAACTCCAACAGACAACCAAGATTACACCTTGCACCGCCGTCTTCTTTCTGTCCGAAGCTCTTAAGTTCTCATGAACCGACAACAAATCCTTAATCGAGAAAGCAAATATTTACGGAATCTTGCACCACGAGCTAACCGCATTCCAAATGATCACCGCCACCCTACAATTGATAAAAACGTGCTCCACCGATTCTTCTTCCGAGTTACATAGCGGGCATGAAATATCTTCTATACCAATGTTTCTTCTCCTCAGAGCGTCACCCTTAGGGAGCTTATACAACTCCATTCTCCATGCATGTATATTACACTTAGATGGAACCCATCGACACCACTCCATAAGGAAATCAGGGGCAGCCGGTGACTCACTAAGCAAAAGACGCTTGACTGACTTAACAGAGAACAAACCATTCGAATCTGCCAACCATGACCACTTGTCCTTCTCTGTCGAAAGCTGCACATCAGCCAACAACATACACAGCTGCTGAATTGTCACACCCCGATATTTCCACGTATAACCGGTGGGGGAGTATCGTGACGTGGTTGATAACATCATAGTCAAACAACACAATATATAAATGCACAGCGGAAGCAAAAGATAAATATATTACAATCCGAATATAAAGTAATATCAAAGTATTACAACGGAAAGTAAAGGATCCACAGGCGGATCAAAATAAAAAGGAAACTGTTCAACAGACTTTGACATCTAGAGCTTGCGAGACTTGAGTAATGATGCCTGGAGTAGCCAGCCTATTTCGTCTAGTACCTGCACTTAGCCTTTTTGGAAAATACGTCAGTTTACACTGGTAAATACAACTTAACAGACTCATTTTGAAAAGAGTTTTAAAATTGATTTAAATGCACTTCGGCAAAATAACTTTTATAACTTGGGATAATTATTTGTATGTAATCTTGTATTCAGTTTTACTTATTTGTCGTCCATCAGGGCCGGTTTGTAGGGCCGGACAAGATTAACTAACACGCCACAGGTATAATACCCACAAGGATTGTATTCCTCTAAGTGGATTACCAGTTTTTACATAATGCATCTGTCAGGTGTACGCCTACACCCCGTGCTTAGGTCGTGGCCATTTCGTAAAATGATGCCAAGGATATCCGGGACATGGTCATTTAACCCCCAAAAGCCACACAACAAATAATACATATTAAACGGGTCATGCAAATACATTAATCACAATCCGTTTTAAATGACTACACACACCCGACCAAGCGGTACTTTTATAGTACCGTATCCCAAGCCCGTATATGGAAATTAAGTTAAGAGTATTTACCTGAGCAAAGTATAAATCAAATACAGCAAGTGCACGTAGCTTTTACTGGGCTCCTAATCTGGAACGAAGGTTTTTAATAACCTATTAGAATCCTAATGGGTCTTTAATTAAGCTTAGACTTAGACCGGTTAGTTTTCAAAAGGAAGACACGGATCAAACGCATGATAAAGCGAAGACCGGTTTAGAATGTGATTTTGACCCGACAAGCTTGTATGCTTGTTTAATATGGGTAACTTAAACACATTCTGGATTTTGAGACCAAAAAGATATGGTTTGACCCGTTTCGGCTAATTTATGCAAACTAGTAACATAAGCCGATCCGAACGCGACAAGCGCTTAACGAGTAACCATAATAGTCATATACAGGTTTTCTAAGTTAATATGCCTCAAATATGTTGTGATATCAGTAGGATACCTTCCATTATGCCCAAAACGAGTTTAATCGCAAAATAAGCCCCGTAGGGGTATTTTAGTCATTCTAAAGATTATAAAAGAGGTTAATTAAAATTCTGAGATTCGGGTCCGAATACATCAGTAGAATAACTTATTTTATTAGGTCATATCAGTTGGTAATAGGTCTTAAATGACAAAATGGTTTTAAACCTAAACTATGCGTTTAATACGCGTAAAAAGCTATTTTAAGCGATTTCCGGGTTATACAGGAAATCTGAGTTTTCTGATCAGGTTATAAAGCTCAAAATACTTTATTTATTATATAAAATCAGTAGCAATTGGATTGGTGTCAAAATACTATGTAAAACTCATTTTATATACAAAAAGGGTATAATCGGTATTTACCGAATCAACGTCATAACCTTAGGTTATGATCAGTTTAAAAATAATTAAAAATCTTTAAAAATCTCAAAATATTACTATATTACATCAGTGGGTAAAGGTTTGGTGTCAAAAATTGGGTTTAGATAGGCTTTATGCTAATTGCGTCGTTTAATTACTAAAAGGCGTTATAATTACGCTAATGAGCATAACTCCTAATCTAGACCTCCAACTGATGTGAAATTTTAGGGACATGTTTATAAATCAGTAGCAAAGATTATTGTCCTTTCACATATTCAAAATTCTCGTTTTATGGTCAAAAGGGCATTATGGTCAACATTAAGCAATAAACGGAAACGTGTAAACGAATCGGACAATCAAAGAACCAACCACAGTGGGTTATACTAACATGTAACCTGGTCCTAAGGAAGTCCTAAGGAATTTCTAAATCATACTAAATCGGGTCAGAACTGAAGTCAAAGCAAAAGTCAAAGTTTTGCGACTTTCGGTTCCGAACCGGATCTAAACAGAAAATTGTCGGATCAAACAAGCTTAGACCAGTTATTATACTTATTACCAAGTTATATGAGTGATAAAATAGGTTACATGCCTTCTACATTGTTAATTACATGTGAATTTGCAATTTAGGCTTCTGTTGACTTTTTCTAGACAACTTTGACCCGACATTTGATCTAGTTAGAGTGGGAATCAAAGGGTGCCCTTTTAAGGGTTTATTACCCACATAATTACCAACTTATAACTACCTTCACTTCGATTAATCACTGGACCATTTATGATTAAACGCTAAGTCAAACGTTAATTACGACGGTTTGACTTTTAGGCTAATAACTAAGCAAAACTTAATCAAGGAAGGTCAAGGGTACTTACCAAAGTCTAATACACTATTAGAGATGACTTGGGTCTGCTCTTATGCTCCAGGAAGCTCCACAAATGCAGATGAAAGGAATGATCACAAGGTTGCAACATGAATGGCCTTTTATAGTGAATGATCCATTATGATCATGATAAATCATGCTACCCTTGTTCCCTGATCATCAACATGTGTCCCTAAGGCCTAGGAACTATTAGGGGTCGTCCATGGATGTGAAAATATCTTCTTAAGTCGGTTACAAGCTCCAACAGCCAACTGTCCCGATTGTCTGCATCTGCACATGCCTTACGGACCGTAAGGGTCGACCCTTACGGTCCGTAAGCCTTCTCCAGAGGGCAAAAATTCTTGCCCTATCAAGCTTCGAACGGGTAACTTAGTGTAATACGATTTTAGGTCGTTATTTTCAATATGGGGCCTCTTGTTTGGGTCATGAACATTTTATACCACCTTGAAATGATATAAAGTTTCCTTGGATCCTTTTGAAAGTGCCGTAAATGAAGGTTGTCGTGCACATCCTCGTAGGATCCCATTCTTGTGTAATTCGAATCAATCATTGCTATCGTTTACCAGATTTGAGTATACCAGATGTTTATAATATATATTAGGGTCTTGGGATTTATAATTAGGTCGTTCAGAGGTGTTTAATTAACATGTCGACTCTTTAAATCCTACCATACATCTTTGATTAGATCCGGATTTATAACGCTTTTTGTCTTACATGACACGTGTCGTTGTTTTATCGAACATGAATTTTCGAGGTGTTACATCCTCACCCCCTTAAAAGAAATCTCGACCTCGAGATTTACTGAAACAAGTGAGGGTACTTTTCTTTCGTTGTGGACTCTTCCTCCCACGTGTACTCTGGACCTCTACGGGCATCCCATTTAACCTTTACTATTGGTACATGTTTCCTTCGAAGCTTCTTAACCTGTCAATCCTTGATCGACACAGGTTTTTCAACAAACTTCAAGCTCTCTTCTATGTGCACATCTGTATGTGGTATGACTAGTGATTCGTCAGTGAAACACTTCTTCAGATTGCAGATGTGGAATACATTATGAATACCACTGAGCTCTTCCGGTAAGTTTAACTTATAAGCAACTGATCCGACACATTCGATGACCTCGAATGGTCCTATGTATCTCGGGCTTAACTTACCTTTCTTACCAAATCGCATCACTCCCTTCCAGGGTGATACTTTAAGTAACACTTTATCACCTACCTCGAATTTTAGAGGTTTACGCTTTAGATCCGCGTAGCTTTTCTGCCTATCCCTGGCAGCTTTCAGGCGGTCATGAATCTGGACAATCTTGTCCGTCGTTTCAAAGACTATTTCGGGTCCTGACAGTTGGACATCTCCAACTTCCGCCCAACAAACGGGAGTTCTGCATTTTCTACCGTACAAGGCCTCGAAAGGCGCGGCTTTAATGCTCGAATGGTAGCTATTATTATATGAGAACTCGATTAATGGCAGGTGGTTATCCCAACTACCACCTAAGTCAATCACGCATGCACGAAGCATGTCTTCCAACGTTTGGATTGTACGCTCACTTTGCCCGTCCGTCTGAGGGTGGTAAGCCGTACTGAAATTTAAACGCGTGCCCAAAGATTGTTGGAAACTCTTCCAAAAATGTGACGTGTACCTAGTATCTCTGTCAGAGATAATAGACACAGGCACGCCGTGTAGAAATACAATCTTATCTACGTACAATTGGTCTAACATGTCGGAGCTATAGGTCTCCTTAATGGGTAGGAAATGTGCTGACTTAGTCAGTCTATCCACTATCACCCATATTGTGTCATTGCCCTTCCTTGTCTTTGGCAACTTGGTGATGAAATCCATTGTCACCATTTCTCACTTCCATGTGGGAAGTTCAGGTTGTTGCAGTAAACCTGACGGCTTTTGATGTTCAGCTTTGACTTGCGCACAAGTCAAACATTTAGCTACATAGGTAGCTATAGACTTCTTCAAGCCTATCCACCAAAAGTTTGCTTTCAAATCCTGGTACATCTTGTCAGCTCCAGGATGAACGGAATATTTAGAACTATGGGCTTCCTGGAGGATAACATCTCGAAGTCCTCCATACACTGGAACCCATATTCGTCCATTTAACCTTAGAATTCCGTCCTTGCCATAGGATAACTGTTCGTCAGTTACTCCTAGCTTTTCATTAGGATAGTTAGCTTCCAATACAGCTTCCTTCTGTGCAGCTAACAACCTTTCATTCAAACTGTTCTTTATCTCAATGCTCTTGGCATTGATTCTTATGGGTTTCACTCTTTCCTTCCTGCTTAAGGCATCAGCAACCACATTTGCCTTGCCTGGATGGTATCTTATCTCACAGTCATAATCATTCAAAGTTTCCATCCATCGTTGTTGCCTCATGTTCAAGTCCTTTTGGTTAAACAGGTGCTGGAGGCTCTTGTGATCAGAGTAGATCACACACTTGATACCATATAAATAATGCCTCCATAGCTTCAGTGCAAATACAACGACACCCAACTCCAAGTCATGGGTGGTGTAATTCTTTTCGTGCACCTTTAACTGTCGTGAAGCATAGGCAATGACTTTGCCTTTCTGCATAAGCACACATCCCATCCCGGTGTGTGATGCATCACAATATACCACAAAATCTTCGATTCCATCAGGCAATGTCAACACAGGTGCATTGCTTAACTTTTGTTCAGAATATCAAAAGATTCTTGTTGTTTAGGTCCCCAGTAAAACTTAATCTTCTTCCTAGTTAAGGAAGTTAGGGGTACAGCAATTCTTGAAAAAATTTCAATAAATCGCCTATAGTATCCTGCTAAACCTAGGAAGCTACGAATCTCTGTAGGCGTCTTTGGCTCTTGCCAGTTCATGACAGCTTCCACCTTAGCAGGATCCACTTGGATTCCACGCTCACTTACAACATGTCCAAGGAATTGGACTTCACGAAGCCAGAATTCACACTTTGAAAACTTGGCATAGAGCTTCTCCTGCTGAAGTAATTCCAGAATACATCGAAGATGTTTCTCATGGTCGGCCTGATTCTTTGAATAAATCAGAATGTCGTCAATGAAGATGATAACAAATTTGTCCAAGTAAGGTTTGCAGACACGATTCATGAGATCCATGAATGCGGCTGGTGCATTTGTGAGCCCAAAAGGCATCACTAGGAACTCGTAATGACCATAACGAGTCCTAAATGCAGTCTTATGCACATCTTCATCTCTAACCTTCAGTTGGTGAGAGCCTGACCTTAAGTCAATCTTAGAGAAGTAACTTGCCCCTTGAAGCTGATCGAACAGATCGTCGATCCTGGGCAATGGATACCTATTCTTGATAGTGACCTTATTCAGCTCACGGTAATCGATGCACAGACGCATCGATCCATCCTTCTTCTTTACAAATAAGATTGGTGCTCCCCAAGGAGACGAACTAGGTCTAATGAAACCCTTGGCCAGTAATTCATCTAGTTGTGTTCTCAATTCCTTCATCTCTGTTGGTGCCAACCTATAAGGTGCTCTCGCAACAGGTGTTGCTCCAGGGATGATGTCGATTCTGAATTCTACTTGCCTATCTGGTGGTAAACCAGGTAGATCTTCAGGAAACACTTCAGGGTATTCAGAAATGACGGGGATATCCTCAATCTTGGGCTTCGGCTCATCAATAGTCACTTGTGCCATGTAGATGACACAACCCTTCTTCAGACACCTAGAGGCCTTGAGCATAGACACCTGCTCAGGCAGTCCATACTGGGTATCTCCTTGAATGGTAAGTGATTCACCAGACGGAGTCTTGATCACCACTTGCTTCTTATTGCAGACAATCTGGGCCTGGTTATGAGATAACCAGTCCATACCCAAAACTATGTCGAAACCGGCTAACTTCAAAGGAAGTAGGGACAAAGGAAAAGAGTGGTTCTTAATGGATATGAAACATCCGTCTAATATGGTTGAGGGGGTTTCTAAGGTTCCATCAGCTAATTCCACCTCATATTTCACACTTAAGGTTTTAACAGGCAATTTCAACAATTCACAAAACTTATTATCTACGAATGACTTATCAGCGCCTGAATCAAAAAGTACTCTTGCATATACATCATTTATGAGGAAGTAACCTGTGATCACATTGTCGTCCTGGACGGCTTCCTTTGCATCCATCCTGAAGACCCTAGCATTGGTCTTCTTTCCTTCATCAGGCTTCTTGGCGTACTTAGGGCAGTTGGTCTTGATATGCCCTTTCTCATTGCAATTGTAGCATGTTGTGTCTTTTATCTTCTTGCACTCTATCGTCTTGTGCCCTTTAGACTTGCATAACCCACATGCAGGTGATCCTGACTTAGAACTGGACTCAAGTCTGCACTTTCCAAAGTGGCGTTTTTGGCAAGTCGTGCACTTTGGCTTTTCCTCTGTTCGCTGACTATTCCTTCCAGACCCAAACTTCTTAGAATCAGTGTTTCCTTTGTGCTTCTTCTCTGATCCTCGTGAGTTATCATCCTCACGCTTCCTCTTACTTTCTTCAGAATTATTTAGCGATCTCAACCTGACCGTATCTAAAGTAAGGGACAGAGATAGGTCAGCTGCCGACCTAAAAGTGGCAGGTCTTGAAGCCTTAAAACTGGCTTTAATTTCTGGGGCCAGACCCCCAATGAAGCGAGCAATTCGCTTGGGTTCCGGTGTTATCAGATACGGAACCAGTCTGGACAGGGTATTGAAACTGGTGAGGTATGCTTGACAATCTAGATTCTTCATTACCAATGATAAGAAATCTGATTCAATCCTCTCAACCTCGTGTTGAGGGCAGTAGTTCTCCTTAATGAGAGCAACAAACTGTTCCCATGACATGTTGTAGAGTGGGATCTTCCCAACAGCTTGAATGAGAGACTTCCACCAGGCTAGTGCCTCTCCCTTAAACGATTAGGATACATACTTTACTACATCCCTTTCAGCACAACCGCTGATATCGACAACTGTGTCCATTTCATCCAACCAGGTCATACAATCTATTGCCCCTTTCTCCCCAGTGAAATCCCGGGGTTTGCAGGAAACAAAGTATTTGTAGGAGCAACCCTTTTCACGGGGTCCTTGATTCAGAACGACCCTTTGAGATGGATCACTTTGATGATTTGAAGAGTGTCGATAATCATCTTTCTTTGGCTCGTCCTTCTTAGAGGGCGGTGGCTTGCTGTGAGCCTCCGAATGAGTCTTAGGGACAGACTTAGAGTGGGGTACAGATGAGGCTTTGCTATGCGTCCCACTATACTCCCTAAATTGCTCCTCTACAGCTTTAGATACAGCTGAATCAATCAGTGTATGAAGCTCTCCTCTGGTTATATTAATCCTATCATCATCGTGGTTTTCCAGAGGGTGACTGTTTATCTCATCAGAGTCAGCCATGAAGTTTTAATTGCTACAAAAAGAAAATAAGGGCAAGGTTTATTTAGAAGCCCATACAGTACTATCGTTCTTGACAGTTTATTAACCATGGTTTTAATACACATTTTAGTTAATTTGCTAAATATATAATTGTTCAGGATCTTTATCATAATCCTAAATTATAAGTTAATAATAGCACAAAAGGCCTAGTCACGTAGACAAGTTTAATTTATAAGCCCTGATTTTACGGAATCGAGGCATTAAGGTTTGAATCAAAGTTCATTACCTTTTCTTGACAGGGAGTTGTAGGCTACCACTGTCTTTAGTCCAGAGGACGTTAATTATAGCCCGTGGGCACTTCATCCTTAAGGGATTATTATATAAATAAAGGAATTTTAGAATAACCCATTTAAGAATGACTTATGTGATTTTATCGTATCACATTTTGTCAAGCATGATAATATGCTTTCAGATGTTTAACAAGGATTTGAATCTTTTGAATAGGTTTTACCATCTTGGCTATGTCTGTAATGACATTTAGGCTAGGTTTTACCTTTTAGATTCTTTTTAATATTTAACGCAGAGCAATAATAAATTGAAATGTTAACAAGGATCTGAATCTAATTGTGGAACTACCATCTTGGCCCTGTCTTAAGGTGATATATGGCTAGGTCTTGTCCTTTTTAGATATTGCCATTTTATTATAATGGTAGATCTTATAATATAGGAGTGATATTTTAAATATAATCGTTCCATTAAAATTTAAACAAGTATATGGTTGCCCTAAACGGGACTTCTAACAGAAAAATGACTTGCCCATGCAAGGGCTAATCAGAAAAATAACAAAAGAACCAAATAATGATAAAATAAAACGAATTAGGATAAGTCCAATGTTCTTGTCTAGACTCAAGAATGTGCAACTGTGTAACTGAGATTAAACACAAAAGGCTAGCGTTTAATTCACTCAGTGTTGGCTCTGATACCAACCTGTCACACCCCGATATTTCCACGTATGACCGGTGGGCCCGGTGGGGGAGTATCGTGACGTGGTTGATAACATCATAGTCAAACAACACAATATATAAATGCACAGCGGAAGCAAAAGATAAATATATTACAATCCGAATATAAAGTAATATCAAAGTATTACAACGGAAAGTAAAGGATCCACAGGCGGGTCAAAATAAAAAGGAAACTGTTCAACAGACTTTGACATCTAGAGCTTGCGAGACTTGAGTAATGATGCCTGGAGTAGCCAGCCTATTTCGTCTAGTACCTGCACTTAGCCTTTTTGGAAAATACGTCAGTTTACACTGGTAAATACAACTTAACAGACTCATTTTGAAAAGAGTTTGAAAATTGATTTAAATGCACTTCTACAAAATATCTTTTATAACTTGGGATAATTATTTGTATGTAATCTTGTATACAGTTTTACTTATTTGTCGTCCATCAGGGCCGGTTTGTAGGGCCGGACAAGATTAACTGACACGCCACAGGTATAATGCCCACAAGGATTGTATTCCTCTAAGTGGATTACCAGTTTTTACATAATGCATCTGTCAGGTGTACGCCTACACCCCGTGCTTAGGTCGTGGCCATTTCGTAAAATGATGCCAAGGATATCCGGGACATGGTCATTTAACCCCCAAAAGCCATACACCAAATAATACATATTAAACGGGTCATGCAAATACATTAATCACAATCTGATTTAAATGACTACACACACCCGACCAAGCGGTACTTTTATAGTACCGTATCCCAAGCTCGTATAGGGAAATTAAGTTAAGAGTATTTACCTGAGCAAAGTATAAATCAAATACAGCAAGTGCACGTAGCTTTTACTGGGCTCCTAATCTGGAATGAAGGTTTTTAATAACCTATTAGAATCCTAACGGGTCTTTAATTAAGCTTAGACTTAGACCGGTTAGTTTTCAAAAGGAAGACACAGATCAAACGCATGATAAAGCGAAGACCGGTTTAGAATGTGGTTTTGACCCGACAAGCTTGTAAGCTTGTTTAATATGGGTAACTTAAACACATTCTGGATTTTGAGACCAAAAAGATATGGTTTGACCCGTTTCGGCTAATTTATGCAAACTAGTCACATAAGCCGATCCGAACGCGACAAGCGCGTAACGAGCAACCATAATAGTCATATACAGGTTTCCTAAGTTAATATGCCTCAAATATGTTGTGATATCAGTAGGATACCTTCCATTATGCCCAAAACGAGTTTAATCGCAAAATAAGCCCCGTAGGGGTATTTTGGTCATTCTAAAGATTATAAAAGAGGTTAATTAAAATTCTGAGATTCGGGTCCGAATACATCAGTAGAATAACTTATTTTATTAGGTCATATCAGTTGGTAATAGGTCTTAAATGACAAAATGGTTTTAAACCTAAACTATGCGTTTAATACGCGTAAAAAGCTATTTTAAGCGATTTCCGGGTTATACAGGAAATCTGAGTTTTTTGATCAGGTTATAAAGCTCAAAATACTTTATTTATTATATAAAATCAGTAGCAATTGGATTGGTGTCAAAATACTATGTAAAACTCATTTTATATACAAAAAGGGTATAATCGGTATTTACCGAATCAACGTCATAACCTTTGGTTATGATCAATTTAAAAATAATTAAAAATCTTTAAAAATCTCAAAATATTATATTACATCAGTGGGTAAAAGGTTTGGTGTCAAAAATTGGGTTTAGATAGGCTTTATACTAATTGCGCCGTTTAATTACTAAAAGGCGTTATAATTACACTAATGAGCATAACTCCTAATCTAGACCTCCAACTGATGTGAAATTTTAGAGACTTGTTTATAAATCAGTAGCAAAGATTATTGTCCTTTCACATATTCAAAATTCTCGTTTTATGGTCAAAAGGGCATTATGGTCAACATTAAGCAATTAACGGAAACGTGTAAACGAATCGGACAATCAAAGAACCAACCACAGAGGGTTATAGTAACATGTAACCTGGTCCTAAGGAAGTCCTAAGGCATTTCTAAATCATATTAAATCGGGTCAGAACTGAAGTCAAAGCAAAAGTCAAATTTTTGCGACTTTCGGTTCCGAACCGGGTCTAAACAGAAAATTGTCGGATCAAACAAGCTTAGACCAGTTATTATTCTTATTACCAAGTTATATGAGTGATAAAATAGGTTACATGCCTTCTACATTGTTAATTACATCTTAATTTGCAATTTAGGCTTCTGTTGACTTTTTCTAGACAACTTTGACCCGACATTTGATCTAGTTAGAGTGGGAATCAGAGGGTGCCCTTTTAAGGGTTTATTACCCACATAATTACCAACTTATAACTACCTTCACTTTGATTAATCACTGGACCATTTATGATTAATCGCTAAGTCAAACGTTAATTACGACGGTTTGACTTTTAGGCTAATAACTAAGCAAAACTTAATCAAGGAAGGTCAAGGGTACTTACCAAAGTCTAATGCACTATTAGAGATGACTTGGGTCTGCTTTTATGCTCCAGGAAGCTCCACAAATGCAGATGAAAGGAATGATCACAAGGTTGCAACATGAATGGCCTTTTATAGTGAATTTGATCCATTATGATCATGACAAATCATGCTACCCTTGTTCCCTGATCATCAACATGTGTCCCTAAGGCCTATGAACTATTAGGGGTCGCCCATGGATGTGAGAATATCTTCTTAAGTCGGTTACAAGCTCAAACAGCCAACTGTCCTGATTTTCTGCATCTGCACATGCCTTACGGACCGTAAGGGTCGACCCTTACGATCCGTAAGCCTTCTCCAGAGGGCAAAAATTCTTACCCTTTCAAGCTTCGAATGGGTAACTTAGTGTAATACGATTTTAGGCCGTTATTTTCAGTATGGGGCCTCTTGTTTGGGTCATGAACATTTTATACCACCTTGAAATGATATAAAGTTTCCTTGGATCCTTTTGAAAGTGCCGTAAATGAAGGTTGTCGTGCACATCCTCGTAGGATCCCATTCTTGTGTAATTCGAATCAATCATTGCTATCGTTTACTGGATTTGAGTATACCAGATGTTTATAATATATATTAGGGTCTTGGGATTTATAATTAGGTCGTTCAGAGGTGTTTAATTAACATGTCGACTCTTTAAATCCTACCATACATATTTGATTAGATCCGGATTTATAACGCTTTTTGTCTTACATGACACGTGTTGTTATTTTATCGAACACGAATTTTCGAGGTGTTACATGAATGTTGTCCGTGAAGTCTGAAACAGCCTGTGAAGACCTCCAATCCCAGTTAAAAACCGACCCTTCTCCTTGATCTTTAATTCTATCCGCAACTTTACACTTTTTATTCGCCTCTAATGAAAAAAGCTCCGGAAATCTTGACTTAAGCGGCTCACTAATGACCCACGGATCCAACCAAAATGAAATATCTTCGCCGTTCCTAATATCTCCTTTAAGAAAATTCCTTAACGGTTGCCCTCTCGCCTTGGTGTTGATAAAGACCTTCGCTATATTACTCCACGCACCACTTAAAGTTTTTTTAAAATTAATGGATTCCCACCCCACACGACTCGAGTGAAGAGAAACAATAAACTTTTTCCAAAGATTGTTGTCTTCCGTCTTATACCGCCATCCCCATTTTGTCAAGAGAGAAATGTTGACTTCTTTTTATTTACAAAGCCCCAAACCTCCTTTTTTATGCCGAGCCACCCTGTCCCACTTAACCCAATGCATTTTTTTCTTCCACCGAACCACCCCAAAGGAAACATTTTATCAACGATTCCAAATCCGAGATAACCTTTTTAGGAGCTATATAGAGAGAAAAGTAATAAGTCGGCAAGCTTTCCAAAACCGACTTGATAATGACAACTCTACCTCCTATAGACAAAAGATGCGACTTCCATTTGGCAAGGCGACTCTTAAAAGTCTCATAAACCGGACGCCAATTGTTAACCCGATTCATGTTGGCTCCCACCATCAAACCTAGATATTTAAAAGGAAGAACATCCGAAATACATCCAAAACCATTGGCCACAGTTTCGATTTCCTCCGAGTTCACACCAATCCCATAGAGGTTGGATTTATTAACATTAATCTTAAGCCCCGAGCAAAGATGAAAACACCTAAGAATTCTCATAACATTTCCCATTTCTTCTCTAGACCACTCTCCCAACACAATAGCATCATCCGCATAGAGTAAATGAGACAAGACGGGTCCTTGATTAGGAGTGGGAATACCGTTAATAACTCCACCCTCCCTAGCCCGAGATATCATACGAGAAAGGCCTTCCATCACAACAAGGAAAAGGAACGGAGAAAGAGGATCGCCTTGTCTCATACCTTTTTCACATCTAAATTGGAACGTCGGTGCCCCGTTCACAAGAACGGAAGATCTAGCCGACGAGAGAATACCCAAAATCCATTTACGCCAAACACCCGGAAAACCCATGTGACGAAGAATATCAATCACGAATGTCCACCTTACGTTGTCGTACGCCTTTTCGAAATCAATTTTGAAAAAGAAAGCTCTTTTTTTCGCCTTTTTGATCCACATAATGAGCTCATTGATGATAAGAGGCCCATCAAGGATATATCTTCCCGATAAAAACATCGATTGGGATTTAGAGATAACACCATCCAACACTTTTCTCATACGATTAGCAATAACCTTCGAAATCACTTTACTAATAATACCAACCAAATTAATAGGTCTATAGTTACCAAGAGAAATCGGGTCTTTAACCTTGGGGATGAGAGCAATAAAGGAAGAACCACATCCGTTGCTAATCTCACCAGAAGCATGAAACTTGGCAAATATCCGAATAAAATCATCTTCAAATAAATCCCAGAAATGCTTGATAAACTTGAAATTCATACCGTCTGGGCCCGGGGCCCGATCATCCCCACACTGAGACACCGCCTCTTTGACTTCCGAAACCGAAAACACTTCTACCAACATATTACTATCGAGGTTCGAAATTTTCTTGAAACCAATATCCAACAAATCTGGCCGGTTAGAAACTCCTCCCTTGAAACGGTCACGAAAAAAAGGAAAAAACTTCCTTCTTAATGATGGAAGGTTTAGAGCACCATTCGCTGTTAACATTAAGCCCATGGATAGTGTTCAACGCTTTCCTATTATTGACAAGAGCATGAAAAAACTTAGAGTTTTCATCTCCCCCTATAGCCCACTTAACACGAGATCTTTGCCGGAGATCCGCGTTTCTTCTAATCTACGCTTCTTTAATAACCTTTTTATTTTCAACTAGCACCCATTCCTCATCTTCTGAAAGGTCTCTATTCTCTAGCTCTGATTCCAATAATTCCAACTCCGCTAGAGCCACATTTTCACTATCTCTCTCCTTAGATAAGAACTCCTCTCTCCAAACTTTAACTGAAGATCTAATAGCGGCAAATTTCTGCATTAAACAAGAATCTGGAGGATCGAAAGGCTCGAAATCAACAAGAGGACCCCGGACCGCCTCCTCAAAACCCTCCCTACCAATCCAAGAACTAAAAATCCGAAACGGACGGGGCCCGAAATTCAAATCCACCAGCTCCAGTAAAATAGGGCAATAATCAGATTTATAACATTGAATCACTCGGACACAAGCACCTGGCCATCTATTGAAAAAGGCTAGACACACCAAGAACCTGTCTAACTTGCTAAGTTTTTTACCATTATCTCTCACACAAGTAAACCTCCTACCTTGCATCGGATATTCCAGCAACTCATTGTTGAAAATAAAATCGTTAAAGTTATTGGCACATACCGATTTAAACTTAGAATGTTTCCTTTCATCAATCGACCGCACCGCGTTGAAATCTCCCTCGAGAACCCATTCTCCAACCGTCAGGTCGATGAAACCTGAAATCTCAGCCCATAAGTTTCTTTTAGCCACAGTGCTCTTGGGGGCGTAAATGTTAACGAGATTAATGGGATTGCCGCTTCCCACTACCAAACCTCTAATAATAAAAAAATGCCTGTTCTTAAGAACATTATCTATCTTAACCACTTTCGGATCCCACATCCATAAAAGACCTCCCGATTGCCCAGTCGAATCAACACAGGCGAATTCGAAACTTCTATTCCCCCAAAAATTGACAAGAGCGTCCATCGAAACCGAGTCAGACAGAGTTTCCTGTAAAGCTATTAAACCAATCTTGTTTTTTATCCGAATCTCCTTCACCCAGGAAGCCTTTCCTTCTCCTCTAATACCCCTTATATTGAAAGACAAAATATTCATTGATAAACTCCATTGTTACCTTCATTTCCGACGACCTCTCTGATGAGTTCCACGTGCTCGGACAACTCAACCCCAATAACTTTCCCGACATTAATCGTGACATCTACCTCGTTACGCAGACCTACATCGTCCTCCTTGGAGGCACTCTTCTCATTGTTAACACAATCGGCCCCAACAACTGGGTTCGCACCCCTAGGCTGACTGTTCTCCTCCCTGTCTTCCTCCTCGGCCAGATCCACCCGATTGAGCGAAACCTCAGACTGCGGGAGCACCAACTGATCATTAGCCTGAAGATTTAGGTCAAAATGGAATTCACCTGAGTCTCTGGATCTTTTGCGGGGTCTTTCTACCGAAGATGGGCTTCGAGACTCTTTCTGTCTAATTGACCCAAGCTTGGGCCTTATTCTAACATATCTTTTATTGGGCCTATCTTTTTCTATCGAGTTAAAGAAATAAATTCCTTCCTTGTTGTGAGAAACCGGCCCACTATCACAAGATGACCCCACTACTTTAGACTGCTACTTATCACCCTGGGAAGTTGGAGAAAAATGAAAAGACATATCATTATCCCTCTGACCTCCATCTGGACCCGAGCCGACCGCACATTCCCCAATATTTTCTCTCTCTACCGTCTTTTCATGCAAACGAGGGGAACCCTGCAACTTCGAACCTTCTAACTTCCCGTCCTTAGAACCTTCCTTGAACACACTGACCGGAGAGTCAAGATGATCATCAAACAAAAATTCCGACGACAATACTTCCTCCGACGGCGACTCATCAGAATCCAGACACTCCGGTATCCAATTCTCCAACTCTTCCTCCACCAAAACCTTAAACACTTTGTCTTTCCATTTGATAGAGATCTGCTCGTTCACCCTATTGCCTTCTCCTACCAAAACCCCGAGACAATTCACCGATAAGTCCACGTCCTCCGATGATCTTTGAGACGTGAAAATGACCTTACCATATAGACGAGCTATAGAATCAAAAACCTCATCGGTAGCCAAGTGAATCGGGACCCCAAAGATTTTAATCCACGCAATCCTCTCGAAAGGCAAAGATTGACCCATCCAAACATCCAAAGAAGAAAACAAATGCTTCCACCGATCATAGGCTCCGATCAAACTGTTACACTCCTCCTCCTTAGAGAATTTAATCAGGACGTACAAACCACCCAAGTAACTTAAGCTGCTTAGGCCATATCCCTATCATCCAGTTGTCCAACCCCTTCCGCATCCCCCGCCCCGTCATACTCACGTATGTGTTGGAGATGCTCGATGGTATGTGGAACGACTTGGTGGTGGTTGGCAGCGGCATCAAACGATGGTTTGAGGATTATCATAAGAATCCATCGTTTGACTCTGTAATTCTATTCGGACGACTCAATTCCAAAAATATGACTTCAGAATCCACATACATTTAACCATCACTAGTGCTCTAATGGTGGTCACGGGTATTTAAGTTCCATCTATGGTGGGCCCGGATGAGTTTTTCCCTCCAGGTCTCAAGTTCGAGTCTGTGTGATAGGGGTTTCTCATTGAGGGGTTTAAATTGGGGATCTATTGTGCGAGGGGGCTTTCTAGCGCAGACCCGGCTAACACAACGTATGTTAGACCTCCCGACATTCGCGAATAATTCACACCTTTCAAAAATAGAATCCACATACATTTTCCATTTGGCTTGGATTTAATCATGAATCAATTAACTTCAAACCAATAAAAAAGACGCTTACGTATGGTGGTGAAATTGTGGAATGTGAATGACGGTTACAGAAGCGGGTGTAATTAAAGGGGTGCCTGCCGACATGTATATATTCATTTTAATCGGTTCATCAGTTGTGTGTATATATTATTTGTCGGTTTGTTTTAGTTGTTGTCACACCCCTATTTTCCACGTGTCACCGGTGGGCCCGGTGGGGAGTATAGTGACGTAGTTGGTATCATCATAGACAAACAACACAATATATAAATGCACAGCGGAAGCAAAGATAGATTCATTTCAACTTTAATAAAGTGTAATATTAAATATCACAATTAGCTGAAACGGATCCACAGGCGGATCAAAATAAAATAAGATATTGTTCATCAGTTTATTGTCATCCAAGCTTGCGAGACTTATTATGGACGTTCTAGAAGACAGCCAGCCTATTACGTGTAGTACCTGCACTTAACCTTTTGGGAAAAATACGTCAGTTTACACTGGTAAATACAATTTAACTGACTCATTTTGAAAAGAGTTGAAAATTGATTTGAATGCACGTGGCACAAAACATTTTATAACTTGGGATAATTATATGAATATAATCTTGTAAGGGAATTACATGTTACTTATGCGTTCAGTAGCCCGATCCGTAGACCGGGTTAAAGATTAATAGACACACCACAATATTGAGTTATGCACTGAAAGGTGTACGCCTACACCCCGTGCTCAGGTCGTGGCCATCTCGTAAGATGATGCCAAGGATATCCGGGACATGGTCATTAACCCCCCAAAGGCTTTAAGCAAACAAAACACATTCAAAACATAGCATATCAATAAATTTAACCTCTATTCGATTAAAGAATTCAATGCCGGACCAAGCGGTATTTTATATACCGTACCCCAAGCCCGTATAGGGAAAATAAGTTAAAAGTATTTACCTGAGTATAGTATAATTCTCAACAAGCAAAAAGGCAAGTAGCTTTTACCGGTGCTCCTAATCTGGAACGAAGGTTTATAATAACCTATTAGATTTCTAACGGGACTTTATTTAAGCTTGAGCTTAGACCGGCTAGTTTAAAGGACGATACGGTTCAAACGCACGATTAAGCGAAGACCGGATAGAATGTGATTTAGACCCGACAAGTTTGAATACTTGTATAATATGGGTATACTAAATACATTCTGGATTTTGAGACAAAAATGATAATGTTTGACCCGTCTCGGTTAATTTATGCAAACTAGTTACATAAACCGAACCGAACGCGAAAAGAGCGTTACGGGTAACCGTAAGAGTCATATGCAAGTTCCCTAAGATAATATGCTCTAATTATGTCATAATATCAGTAAGTTATCTTCTATTATGCCCAAAACGGATTTAAACACAAATTAGGCCTCATAAGGGCATTTTGGTCATTTAAAAGATTATAAAAGAGTTAAATTAGAAATCTGAGTTACAGGTCTGGTTTGTACAGCAATTATACTTAATTTAAAATATTATAACAGTAGGGTATGACCCATATATGAATTTTATCATTTAAAAACAAACTATGCACCTTAGGGGTATTTTGGTAATTTCACAAGGGCTTAAAAGGTCAAAACTGGAAACCTGAGTTCAAAAAAACTTATGCTTACTGTTATTATATAAAAATATACTAAAAACATCAGTAGGTATCAATCTTATATGTTTAATATGGTTATAGTACATACTATGCGTTAAAAATGCTTAAAAAGGCGATTTGGAGCCGTTTCCGGGTTTTTAAAGGAAAGCTGATATTTTTATATTTCCAGAATGCTCAAAATATTTTATTTATCAAATAAAATCAGTAGAAAAAGGTTTGGAGTCAAAAGGATTTGTAAAACTCATTTTATGGCCAAAAAGGGCAAAATCGGTATTTACCGAATTAAACTTAGAGACCTATGTTATGATCAGCCAAAAATTAAATAAAAATCTTTAAAAATCCCAAATTATTATATAACATCAGTGGGTAAAAAGTTTGATATCAAAAAGTGGGTTTAAATAAGCTATTTGCTAATTACGCTATTTAATTAACATAAAGCATTCAAATTACGATAATGAGCATAACTCTTAATCTAGACCTCAAAATGATATCAAATTTTCGGTGCAAGTTTATTAATCAGTAACAAATGTTTCTACTCTTTCACTTTTTCAAAAATCACGTTTTATAGTCAAAAGGGCAAAATAGTCAACTTTAAGCATAAATCGGAAACATGCATATGAATCGGTTAAGCATTGAACCAAGTTGTAAAATCTCAGAGAGTTAAACTAATATGAAAATTGGTCCAAAATATGCTCCCATGCAGATCTCAAACATGCATGAACGGATCAGAACTGAAAGTCAAAGAAAAAGTCAATTTATGCGACTTTCGGTTCCGATTCGGGTTTAAACTGAAAATTGTCGAGTTGATCATGTTGAAACATGTTCTTACATTAATTACAAAGTTATTTTGATGATCAAACAGGTTGCATGTACCCTACATTGTTAATCATGCTTAAATTTGCAAAAACACATTCTGTTGACTTTTTAAGAAAAGCTTTGACTCGACAATTAACATACTTAGAGTGGGAATCTGAAAATACCCTTTTAGGGGTTTGTTACCCACATAATTACCAACTTGTAGGTACTTTTAATTTGAGAAATGACTGAGCCAATTTCGTTTAATCACGAAGTCAAACTAAATTTATGACGGATTGACTTTTGCTTGATTAACTAAGCTAGAACGAATTTGGAAAGGTTATGAACACTTACAAGAGTCCTAACAAAGCTTGGAGATCACTAGGAAGTTGCCTTGTCGTCCAGAAAGCTCCAGAAATGTTCTTGTGAATTTTTGAGATAGCAAGTGTTCATGTGTTACTACTTCAAGACCCTTTTATGCAGATTTTGATCTGATTAGAGGCTGCCACAGAGGTCTAGGAGTGTTGTGGGATGAAGACAAGTGCCCCTAGTTGCATGTAAGTTGATTGGTGAGGCTCTGGAGTCGACAACAGCTGTAAACAACTCGCAACAGACCTGTAACTGACATCTGTTCGATTTTTGTCGCCGGCAGGTCGCAGGCGGGCCGCGAGAGGCCTAATGCGGGCCGCGTACGAGTGGTGACCAGGTTAACAAGTTTTCCATTATTTACAATTCAGTCCTTGATCTTTGTAACGTGGTTTTGGCGATTTATCTTGCACATTAGACCCTAAAATCTTATTTTTAAGGGCCTTGGGACTTTTACAAACATGGTAAAGTCCTCGGTTAACTTTGTGCTTACCCGAAAAG
The DNA here is from genome assembly GCA_030545235.1 of Helianthus tuberosus. Taxonomy (NCBI): domain Eukaryota; kingdom Viridiplantae; phylum Streptophyta; class Magnoliopsida; order Asterales; family Asteraceae; genus Helianthus; species Helianthus tuberosus. The sequence goes on along the minus strand of CM060352.1, from coordinate 191,967,244 downwards.
TCACGAATTCAACGTTAACGCAATTAACCCTTCGTGCACGGTTTTGATCATATCTTTCTTATACGATAACGAAACTTGATGAAATTTTTACCACATATTCTAGTGAGTATATTTTACCATTACAAAGCTTCGGGTTTGCCAAAAGGTCACTCAGAGGTATACTTTCAACATGTTGACACATTTAGTCCCTGTAGTTTGTAATTCCTCACTTTCTTTCATTTTCCGCTTCGTATGATCCATGATTTATCCGTTTAAGGTCATAAACACCATGTAGGGTTATTGTAGAGCCTATTTATCAATTGTTGACACTTTGGACCCTTATATTCACATAGTTTCACTGTTTGTCAACTTTAGTCCCTCTAAAGTATGTTTTCACATATTCAAAGCCCATGACACGTGTCAATACATTATTGGACGTAAATTTTCGAGGTGTTACAGTTGTGAATGAAGAGGTGCCTTCTAGATTGTATTGTGCATGAATTGGTGCCTATAATTCGTGTTCGGAAATATGACTTGATAGGTGTCTTTGTATGGATTGTATGGACACGTCGATTACAAAAAATTGGTGGTGCCCCAAGTTACTTTTTGAATTGTTATATAATTTCCCTGAATAAAATGTAAAGCAACTACTTTAACTTTAGGGTAAATTACACTTTTCGTCCTTTATGTTTGTATCAGATTGCAATGGATAGCCTTTAACTTCAATAATTACAGTCACAATCCTTTATTTGGAAAACTCATTACATCTTTCATCCTTTAGCACTAACCAGGTTAAAATTTTCAACTAACTATGACATGTGCCTTGCACATGAGGGTATATTAGTCATTTGGCCCTTTTATTTAAAATATCTTTATAATAAAACTTAAATTAAAAATCTTATCCACAACTCTTCCTCTCTCTTTGTAACTTTTACCAAATACAGTCACCACCACCACCTGTGGTTGTCAACGCCGACCAATAGTTCAATTCTTCAGCACATAATATTTCACCGTAAATCATACAATCACAACAGTTTTCCGATAAATCTCGTCAATTAAACCCTAGGTATAACGAAACTACAAGTATATTCCGTAATCTAAGTTCTCTAACCTAAAATTCACGTTAGAAACTTTCTACCAACACGGAATCGATCTGAAGTAACCGCAATTCATGCTAGAAACTTTCTACGAACATGAAATCGAGTCGCCGACACTGTCGATTGCACAATAAAATCAATTAATAACTGCAGAAAACAGATCGAAGTGTACGATCATAAGTGGGGAGGTTTTAGAAAAAAACAGTTGATAAATATAGAAATCAACAGGAAAAGGTAGAGATGAGAAGTGTGATGAGAGAGAGTAGAGAGAGAAGAGTGGCCATGGCAGATACCTCCATAACCAGAGCTGCAGCATTCTCTTTCTAAAACAGACAGTCTGTCTCGATTTCAAATCTCGGAGATTGTGGCCGGATTGGTGGTCGGTGAGACGGGGTTTCTTTGGTGGCCGGTGGGTTTTTTTGGTGGCCGGCGGCGTTGACAGCCATAGATGGTGGTGCTTGTGTTTGGTTTAAGTTGCAGAGAGTGTTTGATTTAAGTTACAGAGAGAGGGGGAGGGGTGTGGAAAAGGGTTTTTAATTTAAGCTTTATTATAAATATATTTTAAATAAAAATGCCAAATGACTAACCTACCCTCATGTGCAAAGCACATGTCATATTTAACTGAAATTTTTAACCTGGTTAGTGCTAAAGGACATAAGGTGTAATGAGTTTTCCAAATAAAGGATTGTGACTGTAATTATTGAAGTTAAAGGCTATCCATTGCAATCAGATACAAACATAAAGGACAAAAAGTGTAATTTACCCTTAACTTTATCTCGTTGCGGAGTAATTTCCCTTGGATATTTTCGGGTAAATTACACTTTTCGTCCTTTATGTTTGTATCATATTGCAATGGATAGCCTTTAAGTTAAATAATTACAATCACAATCCTTTATTCGGAAAACTCATTACATCTTTCGTCTTTTAGCATTAACCAAGTTAAAATTTTTAGTTAAATCTAATCAATTAAGGGTAGTTTTGTAATTTTACCATGTTTCTTCCTCCCTCCTCATCAGTGTTTTTCTTTAACCCCACACACACAGGAACATCAAGAACAATATTTGTAACATTTGCACTCTTTAAAAATCCAACACACACATGAAGAACCAGCACAAAATAAAAAATCACTTCCTCCTATTCTCCATAACAACCAGACCCTACCATCACAACCGTTGGAAGATGATCGTCCCCCTCTCTTCACATTCGTGTACTGTTTTAATAAAAATGCTATTAATGGCACCAACAACAATATCCCTTGAGGGAGGTGCAACCATGATGTAACATGCCTACCATGTCGGAAACACATGTTTTAATCCTATGAAGGTAATTTAACATCACAGGTACAATCTGATGTCTCAAATGTGCAATTAATTCGCATAACAACACCCTAAAAGCAATCGTCCGGCCAAATACGATTGTCGGTCCGATTAAAAACCGATTAACCGCTTCACTAGTTATATCCACTTCTACAGTTCATATTTCAACTTTCTAATCAAAACCCTAATTCACAACATTTTCCCCCAATTTTAAAATCAAACCATAATTCACAAAATTTGTTGAATTCTACAAAATTAAATGAAAACTCATGAGTATCTTGAACAACTGACCGTAATCAAAGTGAAATCAACCGCAAAGAACGACTAAAAGTGCGAAATTGGGGAAGAACAACCCCTAATTGCAACTGGAAATTCAAAATGGTGTTAAAGGGTGTGAAAGAATTGATTGATTGCATCGAAAGATGGGTGCTTTAAAAATTGAATTGATAACAAAGGTATGAGATGTGAAAGTAGATTAGAAGTCAAGTTGATAAAATGATCAAGATAACATCAACATGTATCTTCATTTCTAGATGATGAAGATGATGTCTGGAAATGGTGATGGTTTTTAGGTGCGTTTTCAGTGGGGTTGTGGGTTTAGGTGTTTCAGGTGGCCGGAAGTGATGGACGGTAGTTATGGAGAAGAGAAAGAGAGAGTCATGGAGAAGAGGAGGTGGTGGCTGGTTGTTATGGAGAATAAGAGGAAGTGATTTTTTATTTTGTGCTTGTTCTTCAGTGCAAATGATAAAGAAGAACACTAATGAGGTAGGGAGAAAGAAACATGGTAAAATTACAAAACTACCCTTAATTGATTAGATTTAACTGAAAAACTTGATTAGTGCTAAAGGACGAAAGATGTAATAAGTTTTCCGAATAAAAGATTGTGACTGTAATTATTAAACTTAAAGGCTATCCATTATTAGAACATAAAGGACTAAAATTGTAGAGTAAACTGCCATTTTGGTCCCTGTGGTTTGGGCACTTTTGCCATTTTAGTCCAAATCTCAAACTTTTTACATCTGGGTCCCTGTGGTTTGCATTTTGTTGCCATTTTGGTCCAAATTTCAAATTTGACCAGATTTCCCATTAATGACCTGCTATTTTGTCTTTACCCTCAGGGGCATTTTGGTCATTTTAGATTTATTATTTTTTTTATTATAACTCAATTATAATAAATCTCTCTCTCTCTCTCAACATGCAGACATCTCTCTCTCTCTCAACATACAACTATGCTCTCTCTCTCTAAAATTATATAGAACCTGCATCCCCTCTCTCTACCCCACTCTCTACATTTTTCCACCACCAACAACTGCCATCCACCACCACCACCACTCTCAATACCATCATTGTTCTCCACCGCCCCATTTGCCATTGCACCACCCGCCGCACCACTCCCAACCACCACACACAACACCACCTGCGACGGCACCACTCCCAACCACACCTACCGCATCACCTGCCACCGCCCCAGATCTGATGAAGAGAAGGAGGGGGGCGGCGGCCACCACGGCCGATGACCACCAAACCAACAACCACCATCAAACATACACCGCCACCACCCTCAACTCTCTCTCTCTAAAACCTGCACACACACACACACTCTCTTTCTCTCTCCAAACACCCATCTCTCTCTTCTCTCTCTCTCCTCTCTGTCGAACACCAACAACCACCATCGTTTACATCCCTAAATTGACTTGTATACACCGAATTCAACAAGTATGGAGTCTAATTCATATTTTATCCAACAAAAATTCAATCAAAACACATCATATTAACCACAAACATTACCGGAACAACCGGAAGAGCAGAATCAGTCGCCTGAGTTTCTTTCTAGTTAGGGTTTTATTTGGGGATAATGATGATTTATTTGGGGAAACTTCGAACCTCCTTCATCAGCTGCCGTTTTCCGATGTCGGTTCTCATCGGTGTCGTTTTCCGATGCGGTTCTCATCACGGTGGTGGTGGTGGTGTTCGACAGAGAGGAGAGAGATAGAAGAGAGAGATGGGTGTTTGGAGAGAGAAAGAGAGAGTGTGTGTGTGCAGGTTTTAGAGAGAGAGTTCACGGGGATGGTGGTGTTGGCGGCAGTGGGATGGTGGTGGTGGGGATGATGCGGTGGTGGGGGTGGGGGTGGTGGTGTGGTGGTAGTTCAGAGAATAGAGAAAGAGCTGAAGTCAATGATGAAGATGAACTGCAGATTGAATATGTATGTGTGTATATATATATATATATATATATATATATATAGGATAATGCTATATAAAAAACCCCCATTTTTTTAAAAAACTTAGCAAACTCTACTTGTGGACTATATTCATCCACGTGGCCTGAGAACCTTCATAATCCATTTTGCTTTCAAGGATATATTAGTAATTTCCCAACCCAAGTTTAGTTTCCCAATTTGATCTGACATCATCATTTAATGCCCATCAACTCATTTCAAAAAACAACTCACCCCATTTTTCATTTACAATATTTCAGTTTATTTTATATGCCCTATTTTATATCTTCATTAACAGAAAGCTCCATTATCATCTTCTCCTCCAAATTATGCTTTCTCCATTAATGTCCATGGAGACAATTCCACCAACATCCGAGTTAATGTCGCCGGTCCATAGTTTCCCCAACATGTTCCTTAGCACTGACTCTCAAACTGATGAAGAATTAAATGCTCAAGGTTTGTCTCTTTAGGGCTGTCTCTTTATCTAACTTAAGTATCTCGAATCTATGTTTTTTTTTTGTTAGTTGAGATTTTTTTTAATGGAATAATCCAAATATACTGCATGGCAATGTTCAGCTGTTGCATTCGAAGATTCTGTATATACTTACATGCCTATAATCCAAAAGATTAATTATTTTTCAATACCATTGATTATTGTTTCAAAAAAAAGAATGACGTTTATAGGTAATAAATTTCAATACTATTGATTTTAGTTTGGTTTTCATTCTTCTGGTGTTTATAAAGTTTGATTTTGATTCATGGATTACTTGTTTTGGTTTCAAACTCGTTTGATTTTGATCCATGGATTAGTTATTTTTGTGTTAAAAAAATGTGTTTGTTGGTTTGGGGATTTTGATCTGAATAGTAACTGTTTTTTTGTTGGTATGGTTGCCTTGTTTGGTGCTTTTTGATCTGAATAGTAACTGTTTTTTGTTGGTTAGGTTGCTTTGTTTTGGGCTTTTGATCTGAATAGTAACTGTTTTTGCTTTGTTTTAGGCTTTTGATCTGAATAGTAACTATTGGTTAGGTTGCTGTGTTCATGTATAACATGTGTTAAGCCCCTGATAGAATGATATATAACGTGTGTTAATAATCGGCACATCTGTTTTTAGAAACGAAAAACCAAGTTTGTCTTACAGCACAACCAACGTAACACGTGTTATAGTCTGAACTCCTGTTTAACAGCTAAGCCAAGTTTGTCTTACAGCACAACCAACGTAACACGTGTTATAGTCTGAACTCCTGTTTCACAGCTAAACCATAGTAACATGTTATAGAGACATGTATTAGGGTATGACGACGTATTAGAGACATGTATTAGGGTATGACGAATTAATTGCAGGTTTTTAGTTCTGTGTCCTTTGTTAGTTGTTGTTTCAGTTGTGTAAGATTAATTTGCAGGTTTTTTATTTTTGTGTTAAAAAGTTGTGCTTGGTTTGGTTGCTTGTTTGGGCTTTTGATCTGAATAGTAACTGTTTTTTGTTGGTTTGGTTGCTTTGTTTGGGGCTTTTGATCTGAATAGTAACTGTTTTTGTGATGTTATCTGAGAAAAAAGATTTTCTGGCTATGAATGTGTTAATATTTATGTCTGGTTAACGACTTAACGGTTATCTTATCTTTTTGTTATTAGGATGGTGATGGATACAAGGGAAACAAGATCCAATTCTCGGGACCGTTGGTTTCGTCAAACGTGGATCAGATGCTTAAGGATCATGACCATGTTTATGTTACAGCACAACACAACTAACACGTGTTAGTGCTATGTATTTTAGTTTACTTCAGGACATGCATGTGTTACATGTGACATGAAACCCATACAACGTAACACGTGTTAGTGCTATGTATTTTTGTTTACTAGTAATATGTAATGTGATACTCTTCTTGTTTTCTCTAGTACACGATGTTAAAACGGTCTAGACTTAACACATTTTCTGTTGGAGGCGCCCATATTTGTACCTCTAATGTTACAATTACTATTGAAGTTTATGCATCCATTCTGGAATTATTAAGACATGTTATAATAGAGGCTTAAAACACGTTATATCAGGTTTACTCTATTGTTATTAACTTACTATTGGAGTTTATTCATCCATTATGGAAGTCTTAACACACGTTATAATAGATGATTAACACCCGTTATACATTTTCAGTCATTTTAACACATGTTACAAGATGTATATACACATCATGGTGTTTTGGAAACCACTAGCTTATACATGACACCATGTTAGGTTAAACCAAGATTATAACAGAGGCTTAACACATGTTATCCCAGGTATACGGTGTTACGATATTAACTTGTATGTTCCATATTAACTTGTTCATGTGTTACGATCAGTATATGCACATCATGGTGTTTTGCAAACCACTTTCATATACATGAATACAAGTCGGGTTATAATGGATGCTTACATGTTAGGGTTACAACAAGATTACAATATTAACTAAGCTCACCATTAAACTCATCGCCCCCTTCGACTGTTTTCACCCTTGTCACATGTTAAGCAATTACATGTTATACATGGACACATGTCAGGTTACATCATGGTGTTCTGTTACAGCTTGAACCACCAACACATGTTATAAATGAACGAAGACTTCTTTCCCAAAGGATGTGACTTTCATATACATGAATACAAGTCGGGTTACGGTGTTACAATATTAACTTGTATGTTCCAAGATTATACAAGTTAATAGTTTTTTGGAAACCACTAGCTTATACATGACACCATGTTGGGTTAAACCAAGATTATAACAGAGGCTTAACACATGTTATCCCAGGTATACGGTGTTACAATATTAACTTGTATGTTCCATATTAACTTGTACACATGTTATGATCAGTATATGCACATCATGGTGTTTTTCAAACCACTTTTGATATACATGAATACAAGTCGGGTTATAATGGATGCTTACATGTTATCATATGTATACAAGTGGGGTTACAACAAGATTACGATATTAACTAAGCTCACCATTAAACTCATCGCCCCCGTCGACTGTTTTCACCCTTGTCACATGTTAATCAATTACATGTTCAGAACAGCCAAATTGTAACACATGTTAGATCAGTATATACACATCATGGTGTCAATTGAATATCTTTATGGCCGAAAACTTGTTATAAACGAACGAAAACTTGTTACAACATGAAAACTTCTTTATGGATCTGTTACAGCATGAACAACTAACACATTTTATAAACGAACGAAAACTTGTTACAGCATGAAAACTTGTTTATGGATCTGTTACAGCATGAACCCCTAACACATGTTATAAACGAACGAAAACTTCTTTCCCAAAAGATTTGACTTATTCAATGTCCCCACATTAACGTCGCCTACATCCATCCAGCTTGTCAATTGAATATCTTTATGGATCTGTTTTTGTAAATCAACACACGTTATATATCATTCTAACAGGTGCTTAACACATGTTATGGGTCTGTTTCTGTAAATCAAACAACCCAACAAAAAAAACACTTACTGTTCAGATCAAAAGCCCAAACAGCAACCAAAGCAACAAAATCGTCAACCGTATATCATTATTTCTGTAACAATTATTCCAACAGTTTCAATAATTTTTTCAGACCTTATGTATACATAAACAAACAAATCGGTAACCGTATATCATTATTTCTGTAAAATCCCTATATAGTTAACAATCAACATTTTTCAAGCATAATCCATCCAAACAGTTCACAGCTATATATATATATATATACATATACCCATATCCAAGATTCACGAAATGTAAGGAAACAAGATACACATCCTAAAATCAATCAAACAAACAGCAATTCGAACAAATACTCAGCTAAAAATTACAAGGATGTAGGGAATTCAAAGACAATCATGTACCGACCGAAATAAATCTGGAGTGAATCCCGAACTAAATTAGAACCGAACCTGAACATGAATCTGACCCGAGTCGTCTGTATGTGTGTTCAAACTTCCTCTCTCTCACACATTTGTATGTGTGTTCTTGGTGTTATAGATGAACATGATGAAGTTTGTTGTCATCGTTCTCTCTCTAAAACAACATTCAGACCCTTCATTTGCTTCTAAAGATTGAGGAGAGAGAGAGAGCCGGAGAAGAAGCCCGGTGAGTTTCGCCGGAGGAGGTGGTTGCTGGTGGTGGTTGTTGTTTATTTCTCCTGAATATGAAGAGTGTTCATCTTTTGTCTTCAAGATTGGGTTGAAGAAATGGGAAAGAGGAAGAGGTAAGAGAAAGAGAAAGTGATATGATGATTTGATAGTTCTGGAAAGTCAAAAAGCTTCTTTTTCACTACCTAAAATGCCCCTTCCACTTGTAGTAATGTATTATATTATTTCTTTTAAATCTAATTCTTACCTAAAACCATGAGAACCATTGATCAACTTGGCTGGCACCTAATCAATGGATGACAAAGAGTTTGCAAAGTTTTCTAAAAAAGATAGGGTTTCTTGTATAGCCAAGCCCTATATATATATATATATATATATATATATATATATATATATATATATTAATTTTTGAATTAAGAAAATGTTAAATGAAAAGCAAAATGACCAAAATACCCCTGAACTAAAAGACAAAATAGGAGGTTGCAACAGTCAAAAAATAGGGTTTTTAAATTTTGGACTAAAATGGCAACAAAATGCAAACCACAGGAACCCAGATGTAAAAAGTTTGAGATTTGGACTAAAATGACAAAAGTGCACAAACCACAGGGACCAAAATGGCAGTTTACTCAAAATTGTAATTTCCCTTACATATTTTAAGAAGACCTTTTGACTTTTTAATGGCTTTATAGTCTTCTTCCCCCTCAACTTCGTTTCAGAACCTCTTTCAGATCCTATCTCTCTCCTGATTTCACAACCTCTTCTTAAATGGCTTCTACTTCATTTGCCCCAACAACCCATTACGAGTATGACGTCTTCCTAAGTTTCAGAGGGGAAGACACTCGTCATTCTTTTACCGATCATCTTTATAAGGCCTTACATCAAGCGGGGATCAGGACTTTCAGGGACGATGATGAAATCCGTCAAGGTCAACAACTGAAGCCAGAAATCGAGAGATCAATCACAACTTCTCGAGCTTCAATACTTGTAATTTCAAACAACTTTGCAAACTCAGGATGGTGCCTTGATGAGCTTTCGTTGATCCTCCAGCAAAAGAGGAATGCCGGTCATTTGGTTTTCCCTGTGTTTTACGGCGTCGATCCTTCGGATGTCAGGAACCAGCGAGGAAGCTTCGCGATTGAAGCGAAAGAAGGTTCAAAATGGACGGAGGATAATGTGATTCGGTGGAAGGAAGCCCTAACAGAGGTGGCTGGCTTAAAGGGGACGTCTCCTTCAGGGTATGCTTCAATATCTCTCCCATTAGAATACTTTCTTTTTAGTTATTGTTGCTTTAGTTTTGACTTGCCAATTTAGGATTTTATTGGCCCATCCCATTGGAATTAATTAAGTGTAATAGCAAACTGGATGGGTAGGGTTGGTTTATGTGATGGGTCAAAACTGGTTCTTGCCGAGCCGATACAGGTTTGGAGCAAACAAGTTCAGATCAAACGGGCCGTTTAAAAAAAAGGAATCAATTTGGTTCAGGTCAACTTGGCTTGAGGTGAAAAAAAGTTGCGCTGAAATGAGTTGTTTTATAAAATAAAAAAAAATCCCAAAATAGGTTGACCCGCTATATTGTTTATGGTGGCTAGTGGCGATGGTGTAGGCAGAGGTATGGTGGTAGATACAAAGGCGGTGGTGAGAGGTGGAGGTTGCAAAAACAACTTTCGGTTGTGGAGTGTGGTGATGGGTGTGTTGGTGGTTGCGGCGACAACGTAGTGGTCAATGGCAGTGGAAGTGGCACCCAGAACGAGTAGGTGGTGGAGGAATAATGGTCATGGGTGATGATAATCCATTTGTACCCTTTTTAAGTTAGTAACTTTTATGATAGCTTTCTGTTTGACGCGTCTTGTTGCGTGCCGGATTCGAGATCGGCAGCGAATCTCCCAAATTAACAAAAAGTACGTAAACTTTTTTTTTTTTTTGAACGACCAACAAATTCAATTTTATTCAAATTAGCTGCCGGATTAACATTGTGTTAAACCGAACGACATGCACCAATTACATCATACACCCATACATATCAAATCAAAATTGCACCATTTCTCCCACGTTAAACTAAACGTTTTTGACCGGTTTTGATACGCTCCAGATTGGGCTGGGAGCCTCTGAAGATGGCCTCATTTCTACTCCTCCATATACACCAGATGGCGGTTTGGACTACCAAGTAAACTATCTTCCTCCATTTATCCGAACCTCTCGCTTTCTTGTGGTAACTGATCAAATCCGCCACCCCGAACATGAAGAAGCCATGGAGTCTGCACCAGCTAGCAACAAAGTCCCACACTGCTTGGGACATTCCTCATGAGACAAAAAGGTGTTCAGCCGTCTCCCGCTGAAACCCGCATAAGCTGCACAAACTCGATCTGACTTGCACCCCTCTTTTCTCCAGATTATCCACTGTTGGCAGCCTATTTAAGCTTAGCCTCCACACAATGAAATTCACTTTTACAGGCAACAAGTTATTCCAATCGAAACCATTCCCCAAATCTTCAAAGGAGGCCGCTTGCAGCTGTTTTTTTTCCACTGCATACCGAAAATGCCCCTGAGGAATCTAGCGACCATGCCCAGCTGTCTTGACCTGATAGACCACTTATCCCTGCAATCATCCCATAGAGAGCAGCCAATTCATTCATTTCCGTGCCGATGTTGGTTGACGCGTCCAATCGAACGATGTACAAAATACACCCCTCGACACCCCATACCTTTCAGCAACTGTCACCTGTTTCTTCTTCTCTAAACCGAATAACGATGGGAATTTTCTGCATAATGGCTCATCCAAGGTCCACCAGTCATTTTCATTCAACTAAGGAACTTAAATACAAAATATGGAAACATAAAACATGGGAAAATGGGATAATGCAAACTGGAAAAGTGTAGAACATGGGAACATGCAAACTTGAAATAAATAACGGAATTAAAATGTAAACGTGCGGCAGAGCTGGCAGGAAGTAATCGTGGGTTTTCCTGGTCAATTCGGGTAGACCGTATCACGTCTACTAACTTGAGTAGGCACAAATTAACCAATTGACTAGTTTAAGGTGATCGAAATGAACCCTATTGATTTTTTATACCCAAACCTATCCATTCTTTAAATAATGGGTCGAGATTGTCACATTTGGTATTTGCGGCTGATGGGGGGTGGTGGCAAGGACAGTGGTGGAAGTACAGGCGGTGACTTGTGATGGTGGTGGCAAGGACGGCGGTGGAAGTAGAGGGGACGACGGTGGTAAAAAAGGAGACAACAGTGGGATGTGGCGGCTGTCATTGGTAATGGTTTGCTGACCTCGCTATAACTATAAGTTATAAAGTTTTTTAAGAGCACCCAGTTTGCTAAAAGCTATGTTACTTTGCACAATTTGGTGGCTCTTTTCATAGTAGAGTTTTGCAAACTTTTTTATTTAAATAGTAAACAATACAATTTTAATGTAAACAAATGTAATGAATTAAGCAACCACATTGACGCCAGTAGGGTGAACATTGTTCAGTTTTTCATATTAGATTACGGCTTTTGTCAGAATGAATGTACATTTTATATGTACACTTTGGTTGATCATTTCTGGTGGTTTTAATCAAATTTCATGAATTACATTAGTTTTGGATGTCTTGCTCTAAATGTGATCCTTTTCCTTTCCAGGTCTGAAACGGCCTTCATTGCTGATATTGTTCAAAAAGTTTACTGTGAACTAGATTTGAAACTCCTTAGCACTCCGACGGGTTTAACTGGTATAGACACTCGAGCTGAAGGTATTAATTCATGGTTGAGATCTGTACAGCCTGTTCTAGCAATTTGTGGCATGGGAGGAAGTGGCAAAACAACACTTGCCAAATACATTTATAACTTAAACAAGCAAAACTTTGAATGCAGCAGTTTTCTTGAAGGGATTGAGAATCAACCTGGTGTATTGCTTGGTTTACAGAAACAACTTCTCAGAGATGTTTCAGGAATTAACATAATGATATCTAATCTTTCTGAAGGAGCATTTCAGATCGAAAAGGTTATAGAAAAAAAAAGGGTGCTTATTGTTATTGATGACATCGATGACAAAGATACACTAAACACTTTAATTGGAACAAATGTTTTGCATACACAAAGCAAAATTATTATAACAACAAGGGATCTAAGCATACATACATGGTTTGGGTCCATATCTTCTGGGTGCCATGTCCACAAAATCGAATTGTTAAATGTTCATGAATCATTGGAACTTTTAAGTTATCATGCCTTTGGATCTAAAGTTCCTATGGAAGGTTTTGAGGAGCTTGCAATACAGTTATCACAATATTGTGAAGGGAATCCGCTAGCTCTTAAGGTATTGGGTTCTTCTCTATCTGAAGGTCAGGGGATAAGAATTGAAACATGGAGAAGTACAATGAATTCATTGAATTCCTTGAAAGGAGATATTAATAATAAAATCCAAGGTGTACTACAAAAGAGTTTTGATACCTTGCCATGTGAGAGTCACCGAGAGTTGTTTCTCCATATTGCTTGTTTGTTTCTTGGTGAGTACGCACCTCATGTGAAAAGCATATTGGAGGATGACTATCATGCAGAATCTGGGATTGTGACCCTTATTAACAGATGCCTTGTTACTGATCCAAGAGTTAGTGGTCACAAACTGGCAATGCATAAACTCCTACAAGATATGGCAAGAAATATAGTTCGAAAGGATTCCAAAGATCCTGCAGAACATAGTAGAGTTTGGCGTGATGATGAATGTATAACTTTGTTGAGGGACGGAGATGTAAGATGCTTCTTGCGTTTATCGTTATGCTCATTGTACATATCACAACCTTTCATTTCAAGTAAGCATTCTCTAATTTCATGTCTTTCTCCGTTAGGGTTCCAAGAAAATTGAAGGCCTGGTGTTGAAGATGCGAGACGATACGCAAGGGACGGGATCAAAGGTAAGTCTAATAAGTAAATTAGTGTTTGATACTTGGCAAGAATTACAAGAATTTCCCAATACCATAATTGTCACACATCAACATAGTTGTCTTCTTCACCAAATTTGAGCAGTTATTTTAATGAAATTAATTAAAAAGTAAATTTATGTTCTTCCCCGGTCTTTTAACGAAATTGGCCATACAGCTCGAGAATCACTAAAATAAGCAATTAAGGCTATAGGGTGTCATGACCATCATGACCCTCCACATAAGCGTCATGTCATCCACCTCTAATTCACCATCCAAAACACTACCCTTGTGGTCATGACCCAAACCACTATCCCCTTTATTTTTTTAATTTATTTTTGTCTTAAAATCATCAAATGGGAGGGCCGTGGTTTAATCCACGCAAACCACCTTGATTTAAAGAGGGGGATGGTGTAGCGCATGAATAATGGTCCTATGTGGCAAATCATGATCCAACCATGACCCCCATACCCCTTAGCCTAATTATAAGAATTTCTCCACCATTGTGTAGACTTGACCACCATAATGGTTGATTGGCTAATTGCAACGCAAATTGACATCTGATTGAGCTAGAATGACACAAAACTGTATGAATCTGATTTGGTTCACTCTTTCCTGTTCATAAAAACATGATTCATTCTAAACCCATTAAATTGAAAAAAGAAACAGTTTTGAGATTTCCTCGCCTGTTTGTCTTTGAAAGAAAATTGTTATTTTATTTGTTTTGTGGTTAACGATCAATTATTACGTTTTGCCCTCAAATTGTTCATACATATTACGACCAGGACTAAAGAATATATTGCTACTGCAGTTTTTTAAGTACATTATTGCTAAGTGGTTAAGAATAAACGACTTTCAGGGAGGTGAATCGCTGTTTTTTTATATACCTTTTCTTCATCCTCCAATGGTAGCGAAATATTATTTACCTAGTGATCATTATAAGGCATAATGAATTTGCAGGAATTTAAGACAAGTTCCCTTATAAAGATGAAGAACTTAAAATTTCTCCAACTAGATAATGTGAAACTCACTGGGACCTACAAGAATTTTCCAGATCTAAGATGGTTGAAGTGGGATTTATGTTATCTAAAAACAATACCCGCAGGCCTATTAACAAACTGCTTGGTGGCATTAGAAATGAGTTTTGGAGATTTGGAAGAGTTCAACCCACCCATGGTACAAGGAATTCAGTCTTCTGTTTATCACTTTACCTTTTAGATAATCTTCATTTGAATGTACAATGATATATTCAACTTGTTATTCGTGGAACAGGTTCTTAATTCGCTCAAGGTTCTAGATCTCTCTCGGTCTTACAAACTTGTCAGCATCTGCAATTTCCACCGACTCCCTAAACTTGTGTCTTTGAACCTCGGTGGCTGTATCAGTTTGAGTCATGTTTGTGAAACCATAGGATACCTTAAGAATCTTTCCTTCTTGAGCTTGGTAGAGTGCAATAGGCTGTGGAAGGCTTCATCGAATCAGCCTTTGTTTGCCTTACCCCAATCATTATCTATTTTGAGTTTAAGATTCCTTGAGAATCTTGGGATCCTGCCCAGTTTCATTGACCTTAAAATGCTTCGAGCCCTTGACTTGACTTCTTGTCCAAACATCAAGTCTCTCCCATGTCTCCCAAGAACGCTAAAGAGTTTGCGTGTAGGATGGTGTACATCGCTGGAGAGAATAACATTCCAATCAGCTCGTTTCACGCTGCAGGAGTTTTTTTATGCAGGTTGTTTCAAACTGTTTGAGATTGAAGGCCTTTTTAAGTTAGTATCCATAGAAAAACTTGATGAAGCAGATCTGGGACATATGCAATGGATTAAAGCGTATAAAGATCATAAGGTGGACCTGGTTGGTGATCAGATTTCTGAAGGCAGAACTTGGAATATCCAGGTTATCTCTTTCTCAGTTTCTCACAAATATCCAGCAAAATGTTTAGTATATGATGAAGTAATTGAGTTTTGTGTGTAATATATATAGATGTTGTATGAATTTGGTATAAGAAGCACCTATTTGCAAGGCATAAAGGATCAAAGCATGGCGACACATCAGTATACGTCCTCATCCAAGTTTTTATCCTTTCGTGTGCCTCTGCATCCAAAGAAGCATAAAATTCATGGATTAAATGTAACGGCCTTATACAGATTATCAGGTGGTGAAACTGAGCCGCCTCCTTTGTTCGCCAGAATCAGTAACCGAACCAGGGGTGTTACCTGGGTATACAGCCCTGTGGTGTATTGCAAACCCAGAGTTGATGAAGATGTTGTGTGGTTAAGTTATTGGCCAATTGGCAACTTATTAGACGCTGGTGATGATGTTTATGTGGATATCCTAACGGAGGAAGGAAGGATATCAGGAGGTGGGTATGGTGCGAGCCTTGTGTATAAGGATGGCGGTGAAGTAGAGAAAGAAGAAGAAAAGAGTGAGGAGGAAGTGATTGGAGGAGATCTGTCTCGATTCAAGGTAACCAAAGGAGGCTACTATCTTTGCCGTAGTAATTTCTTCAACTCAATCATCCCTGCTACTTTGTTTGGAAACGATATTCATATTACTGGTAAGTTCCTAGTTGTTTGAACAATTGATTGTCGATGTTTTATACTTGATATTAATATTTGATATTAAGATGCATAATGATAAGCACTTATTGTCATAGATTCACGAAGATGTAGAACAGGGAGTCAGTTAATTCCTAGCTTTGAGGAAGCCAATAATTTCCGAAACCCCGATCACTATGTATGTATACACCTTTACTTTTGTTTTTGTCGTTCCCCTAATTTGTTTGCTTTTAATGTTACATCCATTAGCAAATTCTTATTTCCATTTCGTTTCTTTTCTTTTCATTTTATTTTTACTTTGTTTGACTGAGTTCTTATTATGATGGTTCTTATTGTCCTTTGTTGTTCGATCCAACTTTTTTTTCCCAGAAATTCAAAGTAACGCTGGGAGTGAACTTTAACAGTGAAAGTGAAATAAATAAGATAGAGAAGGCAGTTTCTAGTGTTCCGGGTGTTGAATCTGTTTCCAGCGACAAAGAAATAGGAAGATTGATTGTCGTCGGCCGTTTTGATCATCAAGCAGTTGTAACATGTGTGAGGGAATTTGAGAAGATTGTTCAGGTCCTACAAAGAGACCTTTAATTTTGACGAGTAAGATGATGTTGAAATTTACACTGGTGCATAAATATAATTTTATATAATAAATAGTAAAGAATATCTGTAAAAAAACTCGTGACACATATAGTCGTCAAGATTTATCTTTTAAAAATGAACTTTGATGTACTATTTACTTATTATAAAATTTTACTTTGTTTTTTTATTTATTATTAGGTTAAAAACACATGTATTACATGGGTTGAATCCTATTTTTATGATACATTCAAATTATGATATATAATTGTTTTAGTTAGTTTTATGCACGTTCATGCTTATTTGTTTATTTCATTTATAAAACACTTGTCTCAAATTTGTAGTCAATAGAATTTGTGGTACCAAAGGTGGAGATCGATCCCCGCATTTTTATAGGAAAATAAGGTGAAAATGCACCAGGAAGTGAAACGTGTCTAAAAAAATATTCAGGAAATTTTTTTATGAATTATACCGTAGAATTAATTCTATTTGAATTAAGTATAGAATTGTTATATTTAAAAATAGTGTTCTTTCTAAGACCGTGGGGTATGGTGGGGCTTGGGTTGAGGGCATGAGTTGACACGTGAAGTTCGAGCCCCCCCCCCCCCGCCTAGTGACGTGTCCGTGGGGTATGGCGGGGCGTGGGTGCACCACGTGGGTTGGCGGTGGACAGCGAATAGAAGGCCGCCACATCGGATCTCAAGCCCGCCCCACGCCCGGCTTCAAACCCAAGCCCCAAGGGCCACGCCCCAACCCAAGCCCCAAGGGGTGGTAGCTTGGGCGTTTTCCCCCAACCCAAGCCCCATACCCTATGATAGGTTTAAACCAAATATAACAGTACGCCTAACATGACAAAGGTGAAATTAAGTTGTCTAGATTTGACATTTGAAAGAATTGTGCGATTATAACGGTGAGTCCAAACCATTATAGCGATATGTCTAAAAACACTTACAATTTGATAGAACCATATGCCCCGACCTAGAATAATTATTTGATTCTAGTGAAAAAAAAACAATAATAAAAAGATTAAGTATATATCAAACGCAAGCTTTTCATTCCTAATCTATACATATAATAAAAGAAACCTCTTTGAGAACACATGTCAATCAACGAGGCTATCAAAATTTGGGTTTTAATAAATATTATTTAAGTGTGATAATATTTTTTGTTTAATATTTGAATAATTGCCTAATGATTTAAAGATAATTTAATCCATTAAAATTTTTAAATCTTCCATTCAAATTTCATCTAACATTGGTGTTGGGTTTTGAATTATTTATTCGATAATAGTATAAATGATTCAACTAACAAGCGATTGGATCAACACTTTATTTAAGAAAATCTTCATTGGAAATGAATTGTGTCAATGTGGTCAACAAAATCAATTCTCAATTCTTGTCATGCTTTTACGAATTGTTAATCTTGAAACATTTAAAAACTTTAAAGTATATTAATTATTGTTATAAAAAAAATTGTATGGTTCTCTTTCTATATCATTTCCCCACAAAACCTTGTTTCATTAATCTTACCGTTGATTAGTGATCACTTTCAACTAACTAAACTATCATAAATCATATATATCTATTCTATACTTTATATAATAAAAAAATCAATGAAGGGCCACATGTCATTTATTGGAGTCATCTATTTTTTAGTTTTCTCATATCTATCTCCTACTTAATTATAATTAATATTAATTAAAAGATAATTATAAAATAAAATTTAATATAAATTTAAACAATTCGTATAGGAGATAATATAGTTTTTGAAATATTTATTAGATTTCAAAATTGTTTATCTTGAAATTAACAAACGCACACTAAATATAAATTAATATAATGTAAAGAGTTAAATGTCATTTTAGTCCCTGTGGTTTGAACGATTTTGTTAGTTTAGTCCAAAAGTTTTATAATACACAGGGTTTATAAAGATATAACAAGATAAACTTTTTATTGATTGGTATATAAAATTACATGTGCTCAACCCATACAATACATGAGGTTCCTAAAAATTTAACTTTTTCATTATTTAATATATAAAATTAAATTTAATTAACTCATACAATACACGGGGTTCTTAAAGATATAACTTTTTTATTATTTAATATATAAAATTACATTTATTCAACCCATGTAATAAACGAGATTTTTAAAAATATATTGTTTTGTTATTTGGTATATAAAATTACATTTAATCAACCCGTGTAATAAACGGGTTTTTTTAAAGATATATTTTTTATTATTTGGTATATAAATTTACATTTATTCAACCCGTGTATTACACGGGGTTCTAACCTAGTTTACTATAATTTGAATCACCAAACTCTAGAGTATATATATCTACTCATAATAAAAACAAACATTTATCCTTATCTAATTTTTTAAAATTATTTATAGAAAACAAATATTTGTTCTTATCTATTTTTTTGTTAAAGCAAACGTTTATCCTTATCTAATTTTTTGTTTAAAATTATCTATAGAAAAACAAATATTTATTGTTATCTAATTTTTTGTTTAAAATTATTATTATTTAATATCAGAGATAAATAGGAAAATAAGGTGAGAATGCACCAGGAAGTGAGTGTTAAGATAGACAAAACAATGAAATATACTATCCATCTACTTCATCGGCCTTGATGATCAACACAGCTACACTCGAAAAATTGGAAATTATCGGGCTGTAGTTCCTACCGAATCTGCAAGCTCTTCTAGTAACTCACGTTGCTCCATAGAAGCACAAGACTGCATAACAAAAAGCCAAATAAATTATAAGAAATTAAGTATAAGTAATATTCATAATAAAAATATAAAATTGGTGAAAAGAAGCTGGAGTAGAACCTGAATGGCTGTCTCGATGTCACCATCAAGAAATGAAGTGAGCTCAAAGTTCATCTTTAATCTGTGATCGGTGACCCTATTGTCCTAATGAAGACATTAACATAGTAGAAACGACGTTATTTTAATAACAAGGGTATAGAGCCAATATACCAAACTTATAGGTACTAATAAATGATACCTTGTTATTGTATGTACGGATCTTTTCTGAACGAGAACCACTACCAACCTGCCATTAAAGACACATCGTTAATCTCACAGTTGTGTTTAAAATTTAAATGTTTATAATGCAACTTATGGTTTAAGAGAAATAACTTTCAAACCTGAGATTTTCTTTGATTTCTTTGAGACTCTTGTTGTTCCTTCAGTTTGATTTCATACAATTTTGCTCGCAATAACTGAAGGGCACGCGTTTTATTTTTAAGTTGACTCCTTTCTTCTGTGCAAAAGATTCTGATTCCAGTTGGTTTGTGGAAAAGATCCACTGCTGTTTCCACCTTATTCACATTCTGACCTGCATATTAAAATACCACATACTTAATATATACTTGAACAAATGAAATCAATAACATAGTTTGCGTTATTACGTATAAGGCATGAGACAGAAGAAATACGTGCTAAAGAGTAATACCTCCAGCACCACCGGATCTTGCAGTAGTAAGTTCAATGTCTTTCGGATCAATTACCACATCAACCTCTTCAGCCTGAAACAAATATGTTATCAAGTGTGAAAATGTAAATTATAAAAGATTTAAAATATTAATTAGGAGTGGCTAGTATTTTAGATAAGGTTAGGGAGGGGAGGTTTGAGATGGTTTGGCATGTTTGGAGGAGACAAGTGACGTCTACAGTTAGATCAGTAGAAACTCACTGTGGAGGGGAGGTGGAGTAGAGGCATGCCGAAAATGACTTGGGAAGAGCGAGACAGAAAGGATTTGTTAGACTTACACCTCTCTGAGGACATGGTCGAGGGAAGGGGTTCGTGGAGACGCAAGATTAATATTAAGGACTTTTAGGAGGATGACACAGTTTTGTATTAGTTTCTCGTTTTGGAAGCTTAGCTTCTTTAGTCCATTTTGGTGGCCTAGGAATATTACAGCTGACATGTGTGTCTATTTGAAGTGTTATCTGTTCCTATTACATGTTTCCATCTTTTTATGTAGTTATATGTATTTTCCCTTTTTTTATTGCTGACTCTTTTGCCTAGATAGGATTTTATGTTGTCATGTCTTTTTCTGTTTTTTATTTGACTCTTTTGTCTGGATATGATTGTGGAGTTGGGGGTCTCACTAGAAGCAGTCTCTCTATCCCCCATGATAGAGGTAAGGATGGCCTACATCCCAACCTCCCCAGACCCTACTGATAGCTAGGCTATGAATGAGATCTATGTTGTCAAAGACGCAAGGCGCAGGCGAGAAGCATCGGCCTCGCCCAGAGCCTAGGCGCAAGGCGCAAAAAAAAAAACGTGGGCTTTTTTAAGAAAAGCGCACATAGAGAAAAAAATATAAAAAATATGTTATGTTTTGAAAATAAATAAGATTCCACATATAAAATTAAAAAAATATTATATATGCCATTTAAGATCATGGAGCTAATAGTTAGTAGCAAAAGTTTAGGACTTATATATTGTAACTTTTGGGTGTGTAAATAAAAGTCTCAAAATGTGGTAGATACTTTGTCCCACATTGGTGTGGGGACAAAGTGAGTGGTTGTTTATAAGGTAAAGCTTATACTACTCTATTGTAGCTTTATGACATGTTTTACCACAAGTCCTACTTGCGCCCAGGGGGGTGCAAAAATGAGTTTCTGAGCTGGAATTTAGTTGAACTCATGCGTGCCCGCACCTGCTAACACGAATGCAGCTCCGAAAAACCCGGGCCCGCCTGAGGCAGTTTTATAGGTCAACGGAGATGTTAATGTCATTTTATTCTCGTACGTGTCAAGGGTAACATGGATATTTAAAAGTTAACCGCGAAGGCATCAACTTACAACATGACGGGGATTAGTGATTGAGAGTCATTTGTGTTCCTTAGGTACTAACTTTTAGTTCGATCATATCTCTTGCTATCGAAGAAATGTTGAAGGATGAACTTGAGCTCAAAATGGCTCTTTCTGGCTGCCCCACTCTCAATGATATACTAATGTCACCTTTTTTATGATTTATTAAGCGACTTCAAGGATATCGAATTTTAGGTTGTTTGTTAAATAAAAGATGACTTGCATCTATAACGTTGGATGTGGCAGGGCGTGCTACACCAACCGGACTGAGCTCGTGTTACTTTTAGTGAATTGTGAATGTAACATTATTTGTCTTTTTCTTGATGTTTTTGTACACGACTTATAAAAAACCTAACCCCCCCCCCCCCTCCCAAAAAAAAAACCTAAAAAAAAATCTAAAAAAAAACTAAACACCCACCCCCACCCCATCACCACCCAAAAACCTAAACCCCCACCCCCTCGGCAAAAAATAAATAAATAAATAAATAAATTTTGGGTGGGTGATGGAGGAGGGGGTGGGGGTTAGTCTAAAATGACATGGACTCGAAAATTTGTCATGAACACGAGTACGAAATGAATATTTAATGATTGACACAAACATAACTCATTTAACCCATTTTTTTTATAATTACAATTTTTATCTCATTCGTAATTAGGGCTCCACCCGCGTCAACACATTTTCGTTGTCCACTCTTACCTTTTATTGGTGTTCTATCATCATTGTGACACTCTAAAAATTTTCAACTTTATTTCATACTTCTAGAGTTTAGTCCAAAATACAACAACCTTTTTATCATATACTCTGAAGAAACACCAAACTAATCTGGTGATTAGTTTATGGTTTGTGCTTCGACAAGTAAGGTTTAAGCAAGGAAGTGGATGCTTAAACCTGGAAGTAAAGGTTCCTATCTATAGCCATAGTGGTGTGGAATGAGATGGGCTAATGGGCCTTAGGCCTGTAGTCGACAACAAGGAATATATGTTTTGTCCCCTCTGCCACGACCGTTGGTGCTTCTGGGCGAGTGGGGAGCTGACGCATGCTGATTGGATCCACGTGGCCTGACCGTTGTCCTTTTGTCTGTTCTGTCATCAGCGGCTAAGTGGAGATCGTGGAGCGGTTGTCGGCGCACGCTGATTGGTGCCACGTAAGCGTCCTTGTGTACCTTCTTATCTCCCGTACGATTGTTAATCGTGGAGCATGATCGGGTACAACCTGTTGGACGCTCATTGTTCCATTGTTCTGCCACTTGTACCTTTAGTACTTGTCCTTGGATTACCTGCGCTTCTGGACTCGTTCAGGCTCTCCACTCATTCTCTAGTGAAGAACCGGTCTGAGAATGGATTTCTACCAAAGAGACGACCGATTCACGATTTGAACATGAAAATTCATCTTGAACAGTTGAGCCTGGTCAAACGGGGTGATTCCCATCCGATCGACTAAGCTGGACTTGGTACGGTTTCCATTGTTTGATACATCGTCACACCGTCTCGGTTAAACCACAAGACTTTTCAACTTAGCTTGTAACACCCTGTGTTTTCGAGAAGTCAAAGTCAAGGTCGAAGTCAACGACTGATTTTCGCACGACTTGACTTGTAGTGAATTTCTTTTATGTGTTTATTTTAGTTGTATTATGTGGAGTAAGTGTCAATAATTACAATAATCGACATATATCATTCGACTTACGACTGTGAACTATAGGAAGTAACAATGCGATAAAGTTAACCAAACGATAATCAAACTATGCTAATCAAATCGACATCGAGTCACAACTCGAAAAATGCATTTTGGTTATTGTTATACGTGTGTGTGTGCCTTACGTGTTACTTGTGCATGTTTATTTATGTTGTGTTGTGGTAATCGAACTCGAAACGCAATCGAACTCAATCGAAATCGAACTATGATAATTAGTGGAGAAGAGACAGCGCGAGATATGAATAGTTGGGATTAAAAGTAATTTGACTAGGAAACCCTATCGCATTCACATCGATCGCAATCGTAATCGAAACCTCAAAAATCGTCGCGCCGAACATCTGAACCAAGTGCCATCCGGCCGGATTGCCAATCCGACCGGGCTGCCACTTGATCTGGTGCATATGTCATCCGACCGAGATGACAATCCGACCGGATAGGTCATCCGGGCGAGATGCCATCCGACCGGCCAACACTTTCCTCTTTGGGTAACTCTATAAATACCCATGTCACTCTCAAACTTTCTACTTTTGGCAACTTTCTGTCCGAACAGCACGCTCTCCTCACCTTTTCTTTGATTTCTCTCAATCCCGGTAAGATCTCGTCCTAAATCTTGTACTTTCTCGATCTACACACACTCCTACACCTTTCTAGCTTTTAAATCTTAATTTTTAACCGTGAAATCACTAGATTTGAGGTGTTCTAGGATGACGTCATCATGTGTTCTTAAAGAACTTCATGTTTTGACTTCAATCCATCAAGAACAACTTGGATCCAACCGATTTCTACACAAATAAACAAAGATCTTATAGAGATCTAAACACTTTCATGGTGGAAAAGGATTGAAGGATGGTTTCTAACTTTCTTTCAACTCTTTTACACTCAATGCACTCAAAACCGATAGAATCGGACATTGTTCTAGTCTTCTACTCATTCGCGGTGTCGTACTAGTTCGAGATCTGGATTCTACTCACGAGACCACCGATTTCGGGTTAACCAAGAACAACCGTCTTGAACCGGTTAACTGGTCGAACTAGGCTGATTCCTGTTTGATCGGGTCAATAGGGTTAAGATGGGGTTCCGTTGGTTAGCACGTTGTCAAAACGTCTCGATAAAAGCAACAAACAATCAAAACGACCAAGTGACAGACGAACGGAACGACCAACATGGAGTGCTATCCGACCGGACAACATATCCGAACGGATAAGTCATCCGAGCGACTAGGTCATCCGAGCGGCTTGCACTTTGGGTCCCACACTTAACCAACTTTATCTGAAGTTTGAGTATTGAACAAATTGCTATCCGATCGGACTACCAATCCGACCGGATTACTCTTCGAATCATGAGATACTTGAACTTTAACACTCGAACAATTTTCAACATATTCAATGCATTAAGGATGTCACCCGACCGGACAACCTGTCCGACCGAGTGACAACCTGCTGTGGACTTGTTCTCACCAAGTAACCTCTCCACTTGAGTCGCCGTCCGACCGGATAAGTCATCCGATCGGATTGTCGTCGGCACCACTGACCGTCCGATCGACCGGCTTGAAGGGTAGAGATACTTCCATGTTTTCAAAATGATACAACGAAAACTTAAAAGGACAAGCCATCATACACAAACACATCAAAGGAAGAAACAATCCACTCGAATAGTCACCCGACCGGACAACCTGTCCGACCAGATGACCATCCGAACGGATTGTCAATCCGCACGATTGGACTATCCGATCGGATTACCAATCCGACCGAGCTACTGTCCGAGCCACTTACACTTTGTATCATTTTACGCGTCACTTATCGTTATGATATCATTCTGATCAGGCTAACCCTACTCTCTAAGCGCTCCCTTCAATCCATCATCGCTGTGAGTATACTCGATCCCTTTTTGCTTTAAGCACTTTTGGGTGTTACATACGTTACGAATATTCAAAACACAACAAACACACTACTTAATACTATTTGAACGCTAACCGTTAATGCATGTTATACGTGGCTTATGAATGCTTGTTTGTTATGTTTACACATGGAATGCTGTCTACCTGCCTTAGCAACGATAGTACTATAGTTTGGACTCAGCACCTGTTCGCAGGGGTTGTTAAGGACAATTACTTGCATGGATTACGGTGGTAATCATGTATTGGGAACTGCCTCTGGCAGTCAACCCGCAGTCATTGGTATCGATGGATCTATGTCGATAACTAACGTGCTTCATTTCTCTATGTGTACGTGCTGGTTATGCGTAAACGAAATTCGAACTCTATATGCTGTTATCAATTTGTATGCTCACCTTTACATTATATGTATTGACTTTATTTTAACGTATGTGACAGGTGCTTAGGATGCACATCTGCTAGGAAATCGAGGCTACAATAAGGCTTTAGAGGCCAACAAATAGTTGTCTGTACAAATTTAATCAAGGGTCTCTATAAGCAGATAAACAATTGCTCTATTTGAAAATCTGAGTTGTCGGAATAGACTATTTGCGTAGATTTTGTCTGTAATAATTTGTTTACCTTTTAAGACATGGTATGGGACATGTTATTTTAAATTGATTGGTAATGATAATTGTTATGGAAACTTCTGGACAATCTGTTTCGCTCAATGCCATGCCCCGATGTTTCCGCCATCGGTTGGGGTGTGACAAATTGGTATCAGAGCCATAACTATAGGGAATTAGGCAAGACACGACCTGGTCCGGGTCGATGTCTTAGAGACCTAGTCTATAGTTAGGAACCAACAGACCGACTTGTGCATATCCGTTAGGGATTGTGTATGAGCTTGCTATTTCTCGCTACCCTCGCCTATGCTACACTATCACCGCACTCGAATTTTCAACTAAGAAAGAGCGACTAAGTCAAGATTAGGTGTGAAAATCGCGAACTCTCAACTAAAGTTGCTTAATCGACCCGCATTTATCTACAAACGAGGAGAATTACGCCAAATCAGGAGTGAAATCCGTATTTTGATGAATAATCTCCTCTATTTTATTAAAAACAGGAATGAAGTTGAGAAGCTAGGGGTGAAACCCTAACCTTGACGACTTGTTCCGCTCATTTTACAAAACTCTCACCAAAGTCTCGATGGACTCCAACGACCTGAACTCACGATATGACTAACGGGATGCGTGCCCAACGCCCAAGAATCGAGGCAAAGGCACTGCCCTGTAGGTCAAGCGTGCACAACAAGTCCATGTGAATAGTCGAACCACTTTGGTTAGTCGATGTCTAATAGCCGCAGACGATCTATTTCTTGATTTATATGTGTTTCGATTCTGAGCCCGCAACTGCCGACTCTGATGAGTCGTCGATTTTATGTGCTTATATGTGTGTCTACCTATTTATGTGTTTAAATTTTGGAGAATTTACTCGATTTTTGCTTTCACTTCGATCGACACGCACGACTCGCACTGCATTTCTACCTCAAAACGTTAACAAATCGCTGAATTGTGGACGACTTTATGCTACGATATACGCTTATACTACACGACTCAATATATTAAACGCGGTCGCTATATTCGAACGCTCGCGAATTGCGAATGATAGGTTTCTGTATTCTGACTGCCTCTTGCGGTTACATGATTTGGTGCTTTTGTGGATTCAGTGCTCTACGTGCCTACGTGATTACGCGCTTATGTGTTTACGTGAATCTGTGATTATGTGTCTATATGTTTACATGATTATGTGTGTTCCTAAGTTTTAGTAAGTGGACGTGTGAGGTGAGAATCGATTATGATGTGTCTGAGACCTATGACGATGTCTATTGCAGACAATGTCAACTGGACCATCATCCCGTCACACACCCCTTTCTCGTTAAGAAAAGAGAGACAAATGTCTTGCTGCTATCATCGCTAAACAAGTAGCAAAAGCCGTGAGTGATGTCTACGAGAACGTCAGCAAATCATCCGAGGAGTCGAGAGCCGAAGCTCCTAAAGCTACTACCAAAGCTCCCTTCAACTTCAAGCAGTTCAAGTCTTATGGGCCAAAGGAATTAACTGGCGAGGAAGGCCTTACGGCGTTATTCCAATGGTTTGATTCCATTGAGGTCACTCTATGACAAAGCGGTTGCCCAGACGATCTCCGCACTCTGAATGCTACCGACGTCTTCCAGTCCCGCGCACTAGACTGGTGGATGGCCGAGAGAAACAAACAAGGGAACGATGCAGCCTACGGTCTGTCGTGGGACGAACTCAAGGAGGTCATGCTGGAAGAATTATGCCCTCCTCATGAGTGCCAAAAGTTAGAAGATGAATTCTGGCACATAAAGCAAAAGGAAGGTGAAAATGCTACCCTCACTGCTCGCTTCAAACAGCTCAGCATCATCTGCCCTGACCAAGTCAAGACTTCAGACATGGCAATCAAGAAGTATATCTGAGCCCTGCCGGACTGTGTCGCAAATTTCGTGCAAGCGGCTAAGACTAAGACAATCGAAGAGACTTATCTACGGGCCGCTGAAATCAACGACAAGCGGGTCAAGGCTGGTGTCTGGGATAAAACTCCAAAGCACCTGCATCAAGCTACCACCGCCGCACCAGCTGCTGAAACCACCACCGCATCGAGCAACAAGAGGAAGAACAAGAGAAAGAACAGCTCCAGCAACAAGAATTGTGCGATCACTACTGCATCGATACAAGCTGTACCAGCCCAACAACGTTAAGTAGCGGCTCCCGTGGCAAATGCACCGCCTGCTAAGCGTGCATACACTGGGCCACACCCGCTTTGCCCTACTTGTACCTACTACCACCCGACTACCATTGCTTGCCGGTTTTGTGCTCATTGCAATATGTATGGCCATTTCACTACCAACTACCATGCTCGACAAGCTCCTGCTCATCAAGCTCTACTCACCGCCCCACAGGGTCAACAAGCATCTCCGGCACCCACGGTCAACGCCAGACCCTGCTTCGCCTGTGGCGATCCTAACCATTTCGCCAACATGTGCCCAAACAGGGTTGTGAAACAAGAGCCCCAGCAGCAGCAGCAGCCTCAGCAGCAGCAGCAACACCAGCAGCAACACCAGCAGCAACAGCAACAAGCAGCACGCGCACGAACTTTCAACATCAACGTGCGTCAAGCCCAAGCCGACAACAACGTGGTCAATGGTACGTTCCTTGTGAATGGTATTTATGCTTCGTGTTTATTTGATACTGGAGCCGATAATTGCTTTGTGTCGTTCGAATTCGAAAAGCTCCTTAGTCGTAAGCGCTCCCAACTCTCCTCGACGTTCGATGTTGAACTCGCTACCGGAAGAACTGTCGCCGTTAATTCTGTTCTTCGTGATTGTACACTTGAGCTCAACAATCACATCTTCCCAATCGACCTTATTCCGATGCAACTCAGAAGTTTTGATGTCATAGTAGTCATGGACTTTCTTCGTGAAAACCATGCTGAAGTTGTGTGCTTCGACAAGATGATTCGATTTTCGCTCGCGAATGGTGATCTATTGTGCATCTACGGTGAAACTGCTTCGAAGGTCTCAAACTCATGTCTTGTGTCCAAGCTAGCAAGTATCTCCGCAAGGAATACAGAGCTTTCTTGGCTAACATTGTATTAGCGGATAAGGAAAAGAAAGGAAAGACAGAGGTGAAAAACGTTCCTGTGGTTCGTGAATTTCTAAATGTGTTCCCTGACGACCTTCCCGGCTTACCACCAAGTCGTGATATCGACTTTCGTATCGACCTCATTCCTGGAGCCAACCCTATTGCCAAAGCTCCCTACCGACTCGCACCGTCCGAAATGCGTGAACTCTCAAACCAACTCCAGGAATTACTTGAAAAGGCTTCATTCGCCCGAGCACCTCTCCTTGGGGCGCGCCAGTCCTTTTCGTCAAAAAGAAGGATGGGTCGTTCAGGATGTGCATCGACTATCGGGAATTGAATAAGTTAACTATCAAGAACCGCTATCCACTACCCCGCATCAACGATTTGTTTGATCAGCTACAAGGTACTACGTGCTTCTCGAAGATCGATCTACGCTCAGGTTATCACCAACTACGCATAGAAGAGGAAGATATACCCAAAACCGCGTTTCGTACTCAATACGACCATTACGAATTCGTGGTTATGCCCTTTGGTTTAACCAACGCACCCGCGGTTTTCATGGATCTGATGAATCGCGTGTGTAAACCATATCTCGACTGTTTCGTCATCGTATTCATCGACGACGTCTTGATCTATTCCAAATCGAAAACCGAACACGCGCAACATCTACGTTTGGCTCTCGAGCTACTCCAGGGGAATCAACTCTATGCCAAGTTCTCCAAGTGTGAATTCTGGTTGGAGGAGGTTCAGTTCCTGGGTCACATTGTCAATAGTCAGGGTATTCATGTCGATCCTGCGAAGATTGAAGCCGTTAGGAGTTGGATTACACCTAAGAACCCGTCCGAAGTCCGTTCTTTTCCCGGACTAGCGGGCTATTATCGACGATTTATTGAAGGATTCTCGAATATCGTTGTGCCGCTTACCGCTCTCACGCATAAAGACAAGCCTTTTGTTTGGGGAACTGAACAAGAGTCTGCCTTTCGAACCCTCAAACACATGCTTTGCAATGCTCCTGTTCTCACATTGCCCGACGGAAACGATGATTTCATTGTCTACTGTGATGCTTCCAACCTTGGTCTTGGTTGTGTTCTCATGCAACGGGATAAGGTTATAGCTTACGCATCTCAACAGCTCAAAATCCATGAGAAGAACTATACAACCCATGATCTCGAGCTAGGCGCAGTTGTTTTTGCGTTAAAGATTTGGCGACACTACCTGTACGGGACCAAGTGTACGATCTTCACCGATCATAGGAGCCTACAACATATCTTTAATCAGAAGGAACTGAATATGCGTCAACGCCGATGGGTAGAACTTCTCAACGATTACGACTGTGAGATTCATTATCACCCAGGCAAAGCAAATGTTGTTGCCGACGCTCTCAGCAGACGGAGTTATTTGCTCAGCACTCGCAATGTTCAAGCCCAATACGATCTCGAGACCCTCATCCGCGAAGCTCAGCACGCGTGTTTTAATGAACGCACTCTGAAGAAGGAAAGAATCTACCACGATGGAGCCCAGCTTGTGAGCAAGTCGAATGGGATATTCCACTTTTTGGACCGAATTTGGATCCCTAAACGTTCCGATTTGCGACAGATTTTGATGGACGAAGCCCACAAATCCCGGTATTCTATTCACCCCGGTGCCGACAAAATGTACCAGGACCTTCGCTACAAGTACTAGTGGCCGGGCATGAAAAGGGATATTGCTCTCTACGTTGGAAAATGCCTGACCTGTGCAAGAGTCAATGCTGAACATCAAAGACCCTCTGGCTTACTCGAACAACCACCGATCCCTATGTGGAAGTGGGAGAGTATAGCTATGGACTTCATAACAAAGCTACCGCACACATCATCAGGTCACAACATGTAACACCTCGAAAATTCACATCCTGTAATGTGTAGACACGTGTCATAAGTTTGAACGTGTGAAAGAATGTTATAGAAGGACTAAAATTGACAGTCATGGAAAGTATGTGAATATACGTATTCTGAATGTCAACAGTGGATAAATATATTGTACATTAACCCTACATGATGCTCATACCTTCAAACAAATACCTCATGGATCATACGAAGCTAAAAATGAAAGAAAGTGATAGATTACAAACTACAGGGGCTAAATGTGTCAACATGTTTAAGTTATACCTCTGAGTGACCTTTTGACAAACCCGAAGCTTTGTAACTGTTAATTATGCTCACTAGAATGCATGATATAAATTTCGTAAAGTTTTGTTATCGTATGAGAAAGTTATGATCAAATTCGTGTGCGAAGGGTTAAAGCGTCAACGTTGAAAGTTAGGACTTTTCGGGTAACGATAAAGTTAACCGGGGACTTAACAAAGTGGGTATATGTTTTAAAACCCTTATAAATCAATTTGGAGGGTTCAAGATGCAAGAAACGAGTGTCTAAACGAAGTTTGAAGAGCCAAGGATCCATATGCAAAAATCTAAAGTTTTGATTTGCTGCAGGAGGGCCTCGCGCCACGCGAAGCCCCAGGGGGGGCCTTCGCGCCACGCGAGGGTCTATCTGATCTGAGAAAGTTGGGCTGTTGTCTGCCATAGTCTTTATGCATGACCCTTAACCGATTTTCCACATAAAGGACAACCCCTAGGCACCCCCTAAGCACTAGAAACACCTGTTGATCAGTTGTGGTAAGTTATAGACCTATGTGTCAACATTTTATGGTGTTCTTGATCACTATATAAAGGCTTCATGTGCAACCAAGTTCCTCACACCTTCTCTTGCACTTCTGATCATTCTTGGAGCTCCAAAGCAGACTCTAGTGGTCATAATTCGTGCATAGGACTCTTGTAAGTTTACTTGACCTTTCTTAATTAAGTTTTAGCTTAGTTTTAGCTTAGAAGTCAAACCGTCGTTATTAACGGTTGACTTTAAGATTAATCACTAATGGTCCAGTGATTAGTCGAATCAAAGGTAGTTATAAGTTGGTAATTATGTGGGTAATAAACCCTCAAAAGGGTTCCCCCTGATTCCCACTCTAACTAGGTCTAATGTCGGGTCAAACGTGTAATTAAAAAGTCAACAGAAAGTTTAAATTACAATTTATGCATGATTAGCAATGTAGAACACATATAACCTGTTTGATCATTAATATAACTTGGTAATTAGTGTAAGGACATGTCTAAACATGTTCAACCCGACAATTTCCTGTTTAGACCCGGTTCAGAACCGAAAGTCGCATAGTTTGACTTATACTTTGACTTTCAGTTCTGACCCGTTATGGTATGTTTTAGAAATGCCTTAGAGCTTTATTTGGACCAGGTTACATGCTAGTATAACCCTCTGTGATTATACACCTCGGATCATTAGTTATTCGATTAATATGCATGATTCCGTTAATTGCTCATATGTTGACCATTATGCCCTTTTCACCTTAAAACGTGATTTTTGGAAATGTAAAAGAGTAGAAACTTTAATTACTGATATATAAACTTGTATCCAAAATTTGACATCAGTTTGAGGTGTAGATTAAGAGTTATGCTCGTTAGCGTAAAATTAAAGCTTTATGTTAATTAAACGGCGTATTTAGCGTATAGCCTACTTAAACATACTTTTTGATATCAAACTCTTTAGCCACTGATGTAATATATTATTTTGGGATTTTTAAATATTTTTAATTAATTTTAGGCTGAGCATAACTTATAGTCGTAGGCTTAATCCGGTAATTGTCGGTTTTGCCCTTACGGGCTATAAAATGAGTTTTACATATCTAAACGACTCCAAACCTTTTGCTACTGATCACATATGATAAATAAATTATTTTAAGCCTTCTGGAAATATAAAAATATCAGATTTATGTATCGAACCCGGAAATGGCTTCTAATCGCCTTTTTAAGCGTTTTTAACGTATAGTATGTACTAGAATTATTTCAAACATACAAGGGTTTATACCTACTGATATTTGAGGAAAATTATAATGTTTTAACAGGAAGAAAAAGTTGTTAAACTCAAACTTCAGTTTTGAGCTTTTCGGCTTATGTGAAATTACCAAAATACCCCTATGGGGCATAGTTTGGTTATAATTGGTAAATTTCACATATATACTTTATCCTACTGTTATAACTTGGTAAAATAAGTATTTTTGCTGATTACATCAGACCTGTAACTCAGGTAAATACTTAAACTCTTTTATAACCTTTTAAATGACCAAACTACCCCTACGGGGCATAGTTTGTGTTTAAATTCGTTTCGGGCATAATAAAAGACATCTTACTGATGTCACAATATATATGAAGCATATTAACTTAGGAAACCTGTAAATGACTCATATGTATACCCGTTACGCTTATTACGCGTTCGGTTCGGTTTATGTAACTAGTTTACATAAATTAGCCTAAACGGGTCAAACCTTAACGGTTTTATCTCAAAATCCGGAATGTGTATGAAATACCCATATTAAGCAAGTCTCTGAACTTGTCGGGTCTAATTCACATTCTATCCAGTCTTCGCTTAATCGTGCGTACGAACCGTATCTTTGAAACTAACCGGTCAAAGCTTAAGCTTAATTAAAGACCCGTTAGGATTCTAATAGGGTATTATGAACCTTCGTTCCAGATTAGGAGGACCAGTAAAAGCTACTTGCAATTTGCTTATTGTGATATATACTTTGCTCAGGTAAATACTTTTAACTTATTTTCCCTATACGGGCTTGGGTTACGGTATATAGCATACCGCTTGATCGGGCATCAAATCTTCCATCGTTGGGTGGTTAATTGAATAATTTGATCGGCTCGTTTAAACAGTCTTGTTACTTAAAGCCTTTGGGGGGTTAATGACCATGTCCCGGATATCCTTGGCATCATTTTACGAAATGGCCACGACTTAAGCGCGGGGAGTAGGCGTACACCCGTCAGTGCACAAAAGAATATTATGGTGTGTCTATTGATCTTTAACCCGGACAAGATCCGGGCTACTGAACGCACAAGGAACATGTAATTCGTTCACAAGATTATATATTTAAATAATTCTCCCAAGTTAAATAAAATGTTTATGCCACGTGCATCCAAATAAATTTTCAATCATTTTCCAAAATGAGTCAGTTGATTGTATTTACCAGTGTAAACTGACGTATTTTCCCAAAAAGATTAAATGCAGGTACTAAGCGAAATTGGCTGGGATTTCTCCTTAGCATCAATAGAAGTCTCGCAAGCTTAAGATGCCTAAAGTCTGTTGAACTATTGTTTCCATTTTATTTCCGATCCATCTGTGGATAAACTTCCGAATATTGTGACATTTGATATTACAATATTAAATTCGGTTGTATTATATCTTTTAAATTGCTTCCGCTGTGCATATTAAATATTGTGTTGTTTGACTATTATGTTGCCAACCACGTCACGATACTCCCCACCGGGCCCACCGGTGACATGTGGAAATCGGGGTGTGACACAACAGCATTTAGGTTGTTGTTGACCGTTTGACCAAATCAGCTCACTTCTTGCCAATACGGGAAGACTACAAGGTAGAACGATTAGCCCGAATCTACACCGATGAGATCATTTGTAATCATGGGACGCCTCGTGACATCATCTCTGATCGTGATGCTCGGTTTACCTCGCGGCTGTGGGAAACGTTTCAAACGGCTCTCAGTACATCGCTTAATCTAAGTACCGCTTTCCACCCTCAAACCGAGGGTCAGACTGAAAGAACGATTCGTACTCTTGAAGACATGCTCCGTTCGTGTGTCATAGACTTCGGTGGTAATTGGGATAAATACCTGCCTTTAGTCGAATTCTCGTATAATAACAGCTATCATGCAAGCATTCAAATGGCACCATTCGAGGCTTTATACAGAAGAAGATGTCGATCGCCTATTGTATGGCACGAGATCGGGCATTCGCAATTAACCGGTCCCGAGCTATTGCAAGAAACGATAGACAAAATTTTCCAAATTCGAGACAATCTAACGAAAGCTCGGAATCGACAGAAAAGTTATGCCGATAGACGACGCAAGCCCCTTGAATTTGACGTTGGTGACTACGTACTCCTAAAGGTATCACCTTGGAAGGGTGTGGTCAGATTCGGCAAGAAAGGGAAACTAGCGCCTTGATATGTTGGACCTTTTAAGATTCTGGAAAGGATCGGAAAAGTCGCCTACAGACTCGAACTACCGGAGGAACTTAGTAACGTCCACCCGACTTTCCACGTGTCAAACCTCCGAAAGTGCCTGGCCGACCACGACTTACATGTTCCACTCGATGACCTTTAGGTGAACGAAACATTACACTTCGTGGAAAAGCCTGTTGAGATCATGGATCGCCAAACCAAGCAACTCAGACGCTCGTGCATTCCTATTGTGAAAGTCCGATGGGAAGGCAAACGAGGCGCAGAGTTCACTTGGGAACTCGAAAGCGACATGAAGGCGAAGTACCCGCAGTTGTTTGTTACGGCTTCAGCCTAATTTCGGGACGAAATTCCCTAAACAAGGGGAGGCTGTAACACCCCGTGTTTTCGAGAAGTCAAAGTCAAGGTCGAAGTCAACGACCAATTTTCGCTCGACTTGACTTGTAGTGAATTTCTTTTATGTGTTTATTTTAGTTGTATTATGTGGAGTAAGTGTCAATAATTACAATAATCGGCGTATATCATTCGAGTTACGACTGTGAACTATAGGAAGTAACAATGCGATAAAGTTAACCAAACGATAATCAAACTATGCTAATCAAATCGACATCGAGTCACAACTCGAAAAATGCATTTTGGTTATTGTTATACGTGCGTGTGTGCCTTACGTGTTACTTGTGCATGTTTATTTATGTTGTGTTGTGGTAATTGAACTCGAAACGCAATCGAACTCAATCAAAATCGAACTATGATAATTAGTGGAGAAGAGACAGCGCGAGATATGAATAGTTGGGATTAAAAGTAATTTGACTAGGAAACCCTATCGCATTCACATCGATCGCAATCGTAATCGAAACCTCAAAAATCGTCGCGCCGAACATCCGAACCAAGTGCCATCCGGCCGGATTGCCAATCCGACCGGGCTACCACTTGATCTGGTGCATATGTCATCCGACCGAGATGACAATCCGACCGGCCAACACTTTCCTCTTTGGGTAACTCTATAAATACCCATGTCACTATCAAACTTTCTACTTTTGGAAACTTTCTGTCCGAACAGCACGCTCTCCTCACCTTTTCTTCGATTTCTCTCAATCCCGGTAAGATCTCGTCCTAAATCTTGTACTTTCTCGATCTACACGCACTCCTACACCTTTCTATCTTTTAAATCTTAACTTTTAACCGTGAAATCACTAGATTTGAGGTGTTCTAGGATGACGTCATCATGTGTTCTTAAAGAACTTCATGTTTTGACTTCAATCCAGCAAGAACAACTTGGATCCAACCGATTTCCACACAAATAAACAAAGATCTTACAGAGATCTAAACACTTTCATGGTGGAAAAGGATTGAAAGATGGTTTCTAACTTTCTTTCAACTCTTTTACACTCAATGCACTCAAAACCGAAAGAATCGGACCTTGTTCTAGTCTTTTACTCATTCGCGGTGTCGTACTAGTTCGAGATCTAGATTCTACTCACGAGACCACCGATTTCGGGTTAACCAAGAACAACCATCTTGAACTGGTTAACTGGTCGAACTAGCGTGATTCCTGTTTGATCGGGCCACTAGGGTTAAGATGGGGTTCCGTTGGTTAGTGTCACGACCCCCGACCCACCCTGGACGGAATCGGGTGCCGCGAACAGTCCAGTGGTACCGGTGATTATTTTGAAAACGTTGCAGCGGAAATTTCATCAGAACCGTGAGTTAGGAAAAATATCAGAGTTTAGAAAACACCGGATTTTATTTAATAAATAAATGGGATAAACCCATGTTTTATAATGGTAGCTTTAATAAAATAAATTGATTACATAAAACAATATTTCTTAATTTGATTTAATTAATAAAATAAGCCATTTCTTGAAGCCTTTCAGTGCCGTATTCATCTCTTACTCCAATCTACTGTAATTACCTGAAACAAGTGTTTAAAAAGGTTTTGTCAGCGGGAAATACTGAGTGAATCATTCAGTTTTACTAAAACGACTCGTTTGTTATAATTCACAGTATTAAGAGAGATTACAATGTTTCTGATATCAAACCAACTACCCACAGTATTTGTCACTCGACTCTTTTCGGTGACTGTGGTCATATCACCATTGGCTGCCCCAATGAATGACGAATATCACTAATTTTAGGTTCGCCCACCTAAAGTGATAACAACTGCAGTAATGTGCACAATACCCCACATACCGGCTGTAATTTGGTGATTACATAAACTTAATCACTGTAATTATAACCTTTGAAAATAATTTGGAGTATTGTAAAACAGTTGATAAAAAGAGAATGACTCACTTTATAAGCATGCAGTATTGATTTAACAAGCTTCTTGATTCTACTCCTTCTGATAATTAAGCGTATACTTTATTGTTCTGAATCTTCTTGATGATTTAAGAGCTTGTTTGATTGTATATTTGGGAGTATTCTGATAGTGAAACATATAGTTTAACAGAATGGAATACGTATTTGTGTAAAACCCAAATCAAACCTTAACGGTAGTCACGAGA
This sequence comes from Helianthus tuberosus, assembly GCA_030545235.1. Taxonomy (NCBI): domain Eukaryota; kingdom Viridiplantae; phylum Streptophyta; class Magnoliopsida; order Asterales; family Asteraceae; genus Helianthus; species Helianthus tuberosus. The sequence goes on along the minus strand of CM060352.1, from coordinate 191,929,834 downwards.
TTCGAACCTTAACGAAATTCACAAAGTATAGTCTTGTTTAGACAGTATTTTGGCATCCGTTTAACGAACTCACAAAATACAATACTTTGGCATCCGTTAGTTGGTTCATGAATCGATCGGACAGAACATCGCATCGGTGATTATTGGTTAGAACACCAACGTATAGAGAAAAGAATGGAAGAAATGAACAAAGGAAATGAATTCCTAAGCTTTCTATTTATAGGTAAGAAGTAGGAAATTTATAGGAAGTTTCCTATAGCTTTTCTAGGAAGTTACCTATACATCTTCTAGGAAGCTTCCTACTTACATATATATCTTCTTACACCTTCCTTTGATATTATCTATCTTATATATATATATTTATTTTTTTCATATATATTTATTTAGGTGATTAATAGATCGTACTTAGCTTAATTAATCTTGCTTAACTTAATTACTCTCGCTTAGCTTAATTAATCTAGCTTAACTTAATTAATCTTGCTTAGCTTAATTAATCGCACTTAGCTTAATTAATCTAGCTTAGCTTAATTAATCTTACTTAGCTGATTAATTAGCTTAATTGCTAAATATTCTATTTTAGGATCTCCTTGGTTACGAGTTCTAATTTCTAGATACAACGGAACTCGCATTAGTGTATTAACTCCATTCAACTTTAACGATGATCACGAGATAAACCCTCACGACGAATGACAAAGTGCAATACTTAAACATCCATCGAATTCACGACGAATGACAAAGTATAACCCGAGTTTGAGCAGCACTTAAACATCCATCGGATAGTTTCAATCGATCGGACATTGAATCGTAGCAGCGATTAGAGTTATTACCCTAATAACGGGCGGAGTTTCGGGATTGAAAAGGTATAATCCCAAGCTACTATTTACTATAATAAAAGCTAAAGGAAAGGAAAGAATTGTAGCAGTGATCGAGTTAATACCCTGGATTCGTAGCAGCGTCTCTCTACGTGAAAGTGTAATTTTGAACGAATTGGAGTATAACTCAGTGTAGGAAACGAATTTGAGTGTCGAACGAACGCCATAAATCAAGTGCCAATGCCTTCTATTTATACAAGAATTTTGGTTAGCTTACGGACCGTAAGCTTAATAATGTTACGGTCCGTAAGGGACACCAAAGCGCTATAGGGTTGCCACGCGTGGGAGTAGGCCAGCTGAGTCGACGAAATGATTAAATTCGATTTATATAATGAGTTATATGGATAATCGTTGAGTAGGGAATACCCCCCCTGAGTTTTAGGGGCCCTGATCCTGATTCTGATTGTTCTAAAAATTTTAGGGTTTGCGCAGAATCACTTGGGTGTCTCAATTAGGGTTTCCTATTGGATAAAATAATAAAATAAATAGAACTTTTAATGAGGGTTGTTACATTCTCCCAACCTTAATAAAAATCTCGTCCTCGAGATTTACAGAATAAGTAGGAATATTTTTTTTTTCATCTCAGGTTCCAGCTTCCAAGTGTATTTGGGTTATGATATTTCTTTTAGACTTATGTCATCTTTTTAGTTAATAAAAATAATATTAGGGTAGATGACACAGAATTAAAATATAGAATTTTGTGAATACGAGTTGTACAATAAGTAGGATTCAATGGTTCAACTGAATTAGTTCAAGGAATTGATGACAACGAATAAGATGAAATGATAAAATTTTCAAGGTGACTAGGTTCAAGCCAAAAGATATATGATCAATAGATATTTAAAATGAATGTGAAGGACTTTTTAGAATAAATAAAAATTCTTTGTCAAAAGAAAGCTTACTTTGATTGGTAACTGATGAAGACTTAGAATTGACAGGTTCCAAATGAAATAAAAGCATGAAAATAATTTATTAAATATTTATGATATGAGAAAATCAAAATGTTGAGAGGAGTGAATTGCAAAGATACCAAAAGACAATAGAGTTAGTGTATCATTGTTTAGAGTTCTAAATTGTTTTAATTGTGAAACAATGTGATAGTATACTATTAGTAACCATATTTTTCATACTATGTCCTAGAGATTGAAATATAATAAGAACAAGTTGTTTTGGCATGACCAACTTTTATATTATTTTTATAAAGTAATTGTAATATATATTATTTGTGTTCCTGTCTGAACCGTATTTTACATATCAAATATAAATACAATGTAATATATATTATTTGTTACATATTTTTATTATATGTAAATGGTCACCACTTTTAAATAATTGTTATTTTAGTAATTTACTATACTATGTAAAATAACTTATTTTTACTATGTAATATATATTACAAAACACCGCAATGAAGTTATTATTTTATTATTTTGTAAAAGAAATCACTATTATTTATAACATTAAATGAAAGTTAAAGGTGTAAAAATATTTATTGTATAAAAATATTTGTAAAATATTTTGTAAATATATATAACACTTAATGAGTCGATTCTATGTGATTACTTATTTTCATTTTGAAATCATATAACGTTGTGAATGTATTTACAAATGTTGTAAATAAGTGAAAACGGAGACTATTCTTATATATTACTATGTTTTCCTAATCCAATGTAGTTGATGACTACTATTTTATTTATATGATTATTTTTCTTGCCAGAGTGTTACGGTACATAGTTATCACAAAATATGTAATAGACAATTATTTATATAATTTTATTTGTACCTCTAATTCTTATATTGTTTTATGAAAATATGTCTTCTCCTTATAGTACAGAGTAAAATATAATTAAAATTTGTTAAATAAGTATAATGACTTAATTTATATATTTTAACTAGTTATTATCATGGTTGGATATTGGTTAGTGCTGCCTTGTTTAAGCATAGGTGATCAGTCCATGCCTAACTAAGGCTAGGCTATTCAATACCTTCCCTTAATAATAATCCTAGTATTTCTTAATATTATTATTAATAATAAAATTATCAATAATAAATAACTAAACAATAACTTTAAATAAGAGTATACCTCAAGTATAATTTCTTCACCGTAATGGTTTAAAATATAGTAATACTATATTTGTAAATTAGGTAATTCCGTATATAATCAATTAAATTTATATATACTGTTTTTCGATTAATGATGATAGAGCAATAAGTATTACAAAAGGCTCGATTGATATTATAATAACTATTAAGAGATATACCGAAATGTGAATTTGGGTATCATTATCTGAGCACATGATTGTTTTAAGATTGCTTGTATAGAATAAATCAATAAAGTGAATTTAATACAAATAATTAAATAATTAAATCCGAGATTAGCGAAATCTTCAGATTTTGTGAAAATGTCACCACAAAGTGATTGTGATCAAAGAAATGATTTAGTTAAGTCGAGGATCATACAAGCATGTTATAGTTCAAGAGAATTGAAATGCTTGTTAGGATTATTCTGAATATGATGGTTTTAATTCATCGTATGGAATCTTGAATTGAATATGTAATACGAGCAAGTTCAAACAATTGAACTCGGTTTAAACAAAACGAGTTTAAATAAGAAAGTTCGGACATTATCATAACAGAAACCATGTATGCCATAGAAAATTGAGTTTTTCAAAAATTTATTGACTCAATATTAAGAGTCATCGTTTAGCAATAATGCAGTTTACCGTGCCAAAATCAAGTCTAACTAAAGGATATTCGAGTTTGGATAAAACGACAAATTAGAATGAAGCCCTCCAGTGGAATTCAGAATTTAAACGAACCACATGTGCAATAAATAGTGTATGTGTAATGTGTGGATTTACCAAGAAATGAAATAGATCAATATTCGCTACTATGAAAGAGATTTTTATGGTATGATGACCATAAAGGGAAGTAGAAACACCAAAGTTAATTTATTATATGTAGAAGTCCGAGTTTCAACGAAAGAAATATAAGAACTTTTATCTGGAATTTCAAGTGATAACCGTTATTAAATGACATTACCAGGGAATGTCAAATAAAATGAAATAGGGAATTTGCAAAAGTATATGACTCCTTTTGCAGTGATAATATTTACTCCGATTAGACTGTGCACAGATGTTTGTGAAATTTTGTTACCACGTATCTCAACGAGATTCAGGTTGCTTGCGTGGTAAAATGGAATTAGCATTGGGGTCATCGTGCCTAATTTATATTTTCCAAAGGTCTTCCCTCGAAAGTTGTGTATGATATATTTTAACTTCTGTGGACTTATAATTAAATTTTCATGTGTTTTCTTGTACCTTATCATAACTTTACATGCTTCTTACTTGCGTTAATAGTTTATGGTAATGTGTTAGAAATTCTTTACACTTTCGATGGTATCCCAACTTAATGGATTTCTATTGTTATTATTGTTGCTCAAGTTACTAGGCAGATAATCAAACGAAATAATGTTTGATATCAGAAAAGAGATTCTTAATAAAGAAATCTAGACACAGATGCTTGTGCGTTATTCCAAATTGACTTTTGGAATTTCTTATAGATATACCTATCTATATAATTACATATTTCACATGCTGTAATATACATACCCTTAATAAGATCAATGTATTTAACAGATTCATATTTCCAAAAACAATTCAGATATCAAATCATGATACTATTTAGGGAAATCTTGTCACTTGTTTGATATATTATATACCCCGTCTTATCCGATTCGCGCCGGAGAGGTAATCTCAGTATATCCGGACAAACTGGAGAGTCTTGCTACCCCATACCCAGTCTTGCCGGAGAAAATTTTCTATTTCCCATAAATAGTATCTTTTCAAGATTTTAAAAGTACCTCTTTTATTAGGGCTTTTATCCAGAATTAGGGAAATTTGTATTCCCGTAACATATCTTATTCTAGACCAAGTAATATCACTAAGCAATAATTACTATTAATTCTTGCTTATTTATCATATCTTGCAATATTCTAATTACCATTCTTATGGTATATTAAAAACCCATCATACTTTATTTACACAAGTACTTTGCTTATCTCGAAGCTGATACTAAGGCATCTTTTCTTAAGTTCAAGTCTAAATGCTATCATGTGTGCTACCAAATAGCAATCTCCTAACTCTTTTATACAAACTTAAGTATTATTATCATAACACTTATAGGCTTAAAGCAGTGGCTCTGATACCACCTTCTGTCACGACCCCCGACCCACCCTGGATGGAATCGGGTGCCGCGAACAGTCCAGTGGTACCGGTGATTATTTTGAAAACGTTGCAGCGGAAATTTCATCAGAACCGTGAGTTAGGAAAAATATCAGAGTTTAGAAAACACCGGATTTTATTTAATAAATAAATGGGATAAACCCATGTTTTATAATGGTAGCTTTAATAAAATAAATTGATTACATAAAACAATATTTCTTAATTTGATTTAATTAATAAAATAAGCCATTTCTTGAAGCCTTTCAGTGCCATATTCATCTCTTACTCCAATCTACTGTAATTACCTGAAACAAGTGTTTAAAAAGGTTTTGTCAGCGGGAAATACTGAGTGAATCATTCAGTTTTACTAAAACGACTCGTTTGTTATAATTCACAGTATTAAGAGAGATTACAATGTTTCTGATATCAAACCAACTACCCACAGTATTTGTCACTCGACTCTTTTCGGTGACTGTGGTCATATCACCATTGGCTGCCCCAATGAATGACGAATATCACTAATTTTAGGTTCGCCCACCTAAAGTGATAACAACTGCAGTAATGTGCACAATACCCCACATACCGGCTGTAATTTGGTGATTACATAAACTTAATCACTGTAATTATAACCTTTGAAAATAATTTGGAGTATTGTAAAACAGTTGATAAAAAGAGAATGACTCACTTTATAAGCATGCAGTATTGATTTAACAAGCTTCTTGATTCTACTCATTCTGATAATTAAGCGTATACTTTATTGTTCTGAATCTTCTTGATGATTTAAGAGCTTGTTTGATTGTATATTTGGGAGTATTCTGATAGTGAAACATATAGTTTAACAGAATGGAATACGTATTTGTGTAAAACCCAAATCAAACCTTAACGGTAGTCACGAGATTCGAACCTTAACGAAATTCACAAAGTATAGTCTTGTTTAGACAGTATTTTGGCATCCGTTTAACGAACTCACAAAATACAATACTTTGGCATCCGTTAGTTGGTTCATGAATCGATCGGACAGAACATCGCATCGGTGATTATTGGTTAGAACACCAACGTATAGAGAAAAGAATGGAAGAAATGAACAAAGGAAATGAATTCCTAAGCTTTCTATTTATAGGTAAGAAGTAGGAAATTTATAGGAAGTTTCCTATAGCTTTTCTAGGAAGTTACCTATACATCTTCTAGGAAGCTTCCTACTTACATATATATCTTCTTACACCTTCCTTTGATATTATCTATCTTATATATATATATTTATTTTTTTCATATATATTTATTTAGGTGATTAATAGATCGTACTTAGCTTAATTAATCTTGCTTAACTTAATTACTCTCGCTTAGCTTAATTAATCTAGCTTAACTTAATTAATCTTGCTTAGCTTAATTAATCGCACTTAGCTTAATTAATCTAGCTTAGCTTAATTAATCTTACTTAGCTGATTAATTAGCTTAATTGCTAAATATTCTATTTTAGGATCTCCTTGGTTATGAGTTCTAATTTCTAGATACAACGGAACTCGCATTAGTGTATTAACTCCATTCAACTTTAACGATGATCACGAGATAAACCCTCACGACGAATGACAAAGTGCAATACTTAAACATCCATCGAATTCACGACGAATGACAAAGTATAACCCGAGTTTGAGCAGCACTTAAACATCCATCGGATAGTTTCAATCGATCGGACATTGAATCGTAGCAGCGATTAGAGTTATTACCCTAATAACGGGCGGAGTTTCGGGATTGAAAAGGTATAATCTGTCACACCCCAGATTTCCACGTGTCACCGGTGGGCCCGGTGGGGAGTATCGTGACGTGGTTGGCAACATAATAGTCAAACAACACAATTATATAATGCACAGCGGAAGCAAAAGATAAATATTATTACATTCCGAATATAAAGTAATATCCAGTATTACAACGGAAAGTAAAGGATCCACAGGCGGATCTTAAAACATATCATTTGTTCAACAGACTTTAGGCACCTAGAACTTGCAAGATTCCTTATTAGCGCCCTGAGCTTCCAGCCAATTTCGTTCAGTACCTGTCACTTAACCTTTTTGGAAAATACGTCAGTTTTCACTGGTAAATACACTCAACTGACTCTTTTGAAAAGAGTTTAAGAAAATTGATTTTTGATGCACGTGGCACAAAATATCTTTTACAATTTAATTAAAATGCACAGAGGCAAAATTAACCTTTTTAACTTGGGAAAATTATTTATATATAATCTTGTATACAGTTTTACTTATTTGTCGTTCATTCAGGGCCGGTTTGTAGGGCCGGACTAGATTAACTGACACGCCACAGGTATAATGCCCACAGGCTATCATCCCCTAAGTGGATTACCAGTTCCGGTATAATGCCCACAGGGATGATACCTTCGAGTGGATTACCAGTTTTTACATAATGCAGCTGCCAGGTGTATGCCTACACCCCGTGCTTAGGTCGTGGCCATTTCGTAAAATGATGCCAAGGATATCCGGGACATGGTCATTAACCCCCAAAGGCCATACACCAAATAAAATAAAATAATACATATTAAACAGGTTATGTAAGTACATCAATCACAATCCGATTTAATGACTACATACACCTGACCAAGCGGTACTTTTTATAGTACCGTATCCCAAGCCCGTATAGGGAAAATAAGTTAAGAGTATTTACCTGAGCTAGCTCCTGTCTTAAATAGCAAGAATTTAATAACTCAGCCGTATTCACTTAAGTAAGCGTAGGTACCATTTACCGGAAGGCTCTAGTCTGGAATGATGGTATACATAACTTATTAGAATGCTAACGGGTCTTTAATTAAGCCTAAGCTTAGACCGGTTAGTCTTACAGAAAGTTACGGTTCGTACGCACGATTAAGCGAAGACCGGATAGAATGTGATTTAGACCCGACAAGTTTGAGGACTTGTTTAATATGGGTTTACTATTCACATTCTGGATTTTGAGATAAAAATGATATCGTTTGACCCGTTTCGGCTAGTTTATGCAAACTAGTTACATAAACCGAACCGAACGCGTATAATGCATAACGGGTAACCGAAAGGGTCGCGAACAGGTTTCCTAAGTTAATACGCTTTAAATATGTTGTGATATCATTATGATATCTTCCATATTGCCCATAACGAGTTTATTCCCTAATTATGCCCCGTAGGGGTATTTTGGTCATTTTAACGACCATAAAAGGGATTTATTAAGTTTCTGTGATCCGGGTCTGAATAAGTCAGGAAAACAACTTAATTTAACAGGTTATGTCTATCGGTATTAAGTCTTACGTGGTAAAATGGTTTTAATACCAAACTACGCGTTTAATACGCGTATAAAGCCGTTTTAAGCGACGTACGGGTTAAAATATGTTTCTGAGTTTTCTGATCAGAAAAACAGGCTCAAAATACTACATTTATTATTTTAAATCAGTGGCAATTGGATTGGTATCAAACAGATTCGTAAAACTCGTTTTATGGCCTAAAAGGGCATATTCGGTATTAACCGAATCAATGCGATAAGCCTAGCTTAAGATCAGTTTAAAAATAATTAAAAATCTTCAAAAATCCCAAAATATTATTTAACATCAGTGGGTAAAAGTTTTGGTACCGAAAATCGGGTTTAGATAGGCTATGCGCTAATCGCGCCGTTTAATTAATAAAAAGCTTATTATTTACGCTAATGCGCATATCTCTTAATCTAGACTTCCGATTGACGTGAAAATTTACGTACATGTTTAATAATCAGTAACTAAGATTTTTGTACTTCCACATTTTCAAAATTCTCGTTGTATGGTCATAAGGGCATTATGGTCCAATTTAAGCGATTAACGGAAACGTGTGCATGCATCGGATAATCAACGAAACAAGTACAGAGACTTATACTATCATGCAACCCTACTCTAATGAAGCACTAAGGCATCTTCGAATCAAACTAAAACGGGTCAGAACCGAAGTCAAAGCAAAAGTCAAGGTTTTGCGCCTTTCGGTTCCGAACCGGGTTTAAACAGAAATTTGTCGAGTCGGGAAAGCGTAGACAAGTTTTTATACTTATTATCATGTTATATTAAGATTAAAACAGGTTACACACCTCTCGGATCATTAATTGTACATTAAATCATATTTTGCATTTCTGTTGACTTTTTCGGTCAACGTTTGACCCGACAAACGACCTAGATAGGTCTGGAATTGGTACGTGCCCTTATAAGGGTTTAATACCCATATAATTACCTATCTAACGATACCCTTAATTCTTGATAACACTGAGCTATCGTTAACTAATCCTGAAGTCAACCGTTTATTACGATATGTTGACTTTTAAGCTAATTACTAATCTATAATTAATTTAGAAAGGTTAGGCAACTTACCAAGTGATTAATGGTTGCTTAGGAAGGCCCTTGATCTGTTTGAAAGCTCCTCCAATGATCAGATTGCTTGAAAATGGTGTGAGGAAATGTTGTGACATGAAGGCCCTTTATATAGTGGGTTTACTCACCATAGATGATTGACAAACAAGTCTAGGACATCCCACAACTTATTGACACATGCCCTAGTGTTCTAGGGGGTGTTTTAGGGGCCAATGGGTGAGTTATGATCGATCAAAGTGGGTTAGAATTGCAATGGCAGACAAAGGACCAAAGAAATATAGTTTCTGTCCAGATATAGGCCTCGCGTAGCGCGACGCCTTAAAGCTTCACGCTCGCGCTACGCGAGCATGTGTAGTTCAGCCAAAAATTTTTTTTATTTAATTGCTGTTTGATCCTTGGCTCTTCAAATCTTGTACAGACACTTATTTATTGTCGTATGAACCCTTATAATTGACATATAGGGGCTTCAAGACATATACCCACTTTGTTAAGCCCTCGGGTAACTTAATTGTTACCCGAAAAGGTCTAACTTTCAACGTTTACGCTTTAAACCCTCGCACACGAATTTGATCACAACTTTCTCATACGTTGACGAAACTTTATGAAATTTTAATCGTGTATTCTAGTGAGCATAATTAACCATTACAAAGCTTCGGGTTTGTCAAAAGGTCACTCAGAGGTATATCTTTAAACATGTTGACACATTTAACCCCTGTAGTTTGTAATCTCTCACTTTTAGCTTCGTATGATCCATGATTTATTCGTTTGAAGGTATGAGCATCATGTAGGGTTAATATACAAGGTATTTATTCATTGTTGACATTTAGAATACGTATATCCACATTCTTTCCATGATTGTCAACTTTAATCCTTTCCGAACATCCTTTCACGCGTTCAAGCATATGACACGTGTCAATACATTAAAGGACGTGAATTTTCGGGGTGTTACATCCTCACCCCCTTAAAATAAATCTCGGCCCGAGATTTGCCGAAATAAAGGAAGTATTCCCTGCCTAATAAAGGCAACTTACAGATGATTAGGAATTTGTATGATCTGGTTTGTTGTTTCCAATGCAACTTTCAGATCCTGAATATTGGACTTACCAATCTATTGTGCTAACAACAGATGTTTAACATTTCCTTTATACAAGGTCTCCTAGGGAGCAGCATTGATGCTTACATATCAATTATTATAGAAAAGCTTATTTTAAGGTGAGAGGGTTATCCAACCATTGCTTAACTAATCTCAAAGAATAGTTATTCCTTACGGCTAGTTGAATCAATCAACGGTCCTGGGCAGGTAATAGTGATTCTTAATTGATGCCTATATAGGGTTGCGGTAAACAATGCCTTAGCAAAATGAACCGTCTTTCTTATTTAACAATCTTAAACTATCAAAGGATCGAGCTAGGCTATGTGAACCCTCTATTTTAAAACTTAGTTATCAGGGTTTCGATCCTTCCAATGGCGGTACTAGCCGTCTTGGAGATTTCATAATAATACAGCTTTTACATGAGATATAAATCTTAATTCTACCTGCCCCTCAGGAGTAAACAGGGTAATCTTAGGAGAAGATAACCAAGGTACAAGGGGGTTACAGAGATTTCCATATCTCAGGCTCCAGTTCACTCATCATTGTTTATGTTAAATAAGTGACACATTTATGTTACTAGTCCAAATTCCTTAATTTGGGAATATTTACTTGGACAATTCCATGCTGGATATCTCCTTTGAATACTTTTAGTTGGCTTTAGTGCCATATGATCATTGGGATATCTTTGTGGTTCCATGCATTAAACCTCCATACTGATCAGGCATGGAAGCAATCTATGGAACATATTAAGATACACCAATCCTCATAAAGCGCTTTTGTCATACTATTTGGTATTCTAAATCAGTAGAGATCAAAGAGATATCAATTTCATATGATGATGTACTTTATCTGGAGGGGAAGTATATTAGGACTTTCTACGGTCTACTATTGTAGTATCAATAGCATGCGTCGCATTATCAATGGCGTGATTGACTGTTGTCTTATCCGAGTTTATCATACTCGAGATTTAGTTCCTATTACCAGATGAATCATTCACTTAGTTGCAATCCAACATCTGCTATTCATTACCCTGATGGTCTTACATATACTAACCATGGTTTCATCAACTATACTGGCTAATAAGGCACTAACATTTTAATGAACGTTATTTTAAAAATATTTCAATATTACGTAGCCTAGGTCACAATCAATCAATCAATCAATCATACCCAGTAAAATCCCACAAAGAGCAAAGCTATTTGTAGGGTCTGGGGAGGGTGGGATGTAGGCACACCTTACCTCTACCCCTAGGGATAGAGAGGCTGCTTCCAGAGAGACCCTCGGCTCCAAAACACCCAGGAAAGAAATAAATAGAGCATGGGGTGTGTGTGTGTATATGTGTATGAAGCTACCAATGTAGTATGAGTTGCAAAATAGTGCATGGTAGAACATAACAAATATGACAACACAAACAGTCTATACCCATAGTTACATATTTACGACCATACACTACACCTAGAAACACAACTGTATAAAACATCCTATACACATAGTTACTTATGTACGACCATACACTCCACTACACCTAAAAACACAATTGTACCCTTTCCTAGAAATCCTTAACCTTAATCCTACGTCTCCACGAGCTCCTATCATGGACCATGTTCTCAGAGAGGTGCAATTTTTGCAAATCCTGCCTAATCCGCTCATCCCAAGTAATTTTGGGTCTGCCTCTACTCCTCCTCCCCTCCACCTCTAGGGTTTCAACCACTCTAACTGGTTCTATCGTCTGCCTCCTCTTCACATGCCCAAACCATCTCAATCTTCCCTCCTTTATCTTATCTGATATACTAGCTACTTGTAACCTTTCCCTAAAAACATTATTTCTTATCCGGTCTAACCTTGTGTGGCCACACATCCATCTTAGCATTCTCATCTCTGCTACCTCCATCTTGCGTGCCTGTACTTCCTTAATGGCCCAACATTCGGTTCCATATAACATAGCCGGTCTAATTGCAACCCTATAAAATTTCCCTTTCAATTTTGTTGGGAACCTCCTATCGCACAATACCCCAGTGGCAGCTCTCCACCTACACCATCCGACCTGGATGCGGTGGGCAACGTCACTATCTATCTCCCCATCCCTCTGGACAAACGATCCTAGATACTTGAACTTAGTCACCTGCGGGACCGCTTGACTGTCAATGGTGATCTGAATGTCCTCATCGTTGTCTACTCCACTAAAGTCGCAATACAAGTACTCAGTCTTAGATCGACTAATCTTTAAACCTCTTCCCTCTAAAGCTGCTCGCCACTCTTCTAACCTCGCATTCAGGCTTTGTTTACTATCAGCAACTAACACAATATCATCTGCAAAAAGCAGGCACCACGGAAGAGCCCCCTGAATTAACTTTGTCAACTCATCTAGGATAACTGCAAATAGAAAAGGGCTCAAAGCGGACCCTTGGTGGAGTCCTACATCCACCGGGAAAGAATCAGTATCCCCTACAGGCGCTCGGACCCTAGTCTCAGTCCTAACATACATATCCCTAATTAAGTCTATATACTTCCCAGAAACCCCTCTACTCTCCAAACTATCCCAAATCAGTCTACGTGGCACACTGTCATAGGCCTTTTCAAGATCAATGAACACCATGTGTAGGTCCCGTTTCTTCTCCCTATACTTCTCCATCAATCTCCTTAGAATATGTATTGCCTCCGTAGTCGATCGCCCTGGCATAAAACCAAATTGGTTTACCGTGACTTGAGTTTCTCTTCGGATTCTCGTCTCAATTATTCTCTCCCATAATTTCATAGTGTGTCCTAGCAACTTAATCCCTCTATAATTCCCACAACATTGGGCGTCCCCTTTGTTCTTATACACAGGAACTACTACACTATTCCTCCATTGATCTGGCATTATCCCAGATTTGAAAATAAGATTGAATAAAATAGTTAGCCAATGTACTCCTTCTTCTCCCAAGCATTTCCATACCTCAATCGGTATGTTATCTGGCCCAACTGCCTTAGCTCTTCCCATCTTTCTAAGGTTTGTTCTCACCTCCTCCCGTGTGATACGTCGACAGTAGCCGTTATTCCGTAGTCGCCTTTGCGTAGGTGAATCATCATTTTCTTTAATTTCTCCAATTTCTTGTTGGTAATCCCTCCTGCCATTGAAAAGATTGTAGAAGTACACTTGCCATCTCATCTTAATGTCGTGTTCTTTGACCAAAACGCATCCGTCCTCTCCCTTTAAAAACTTCACTGCTCCTAAGTCTTGCCTTCTACGCTCTCTAGCCTTTGCAATCTTGAACATGTCATGCTCCCCCTCCTTTGTTTCCAGTCGATCATACATCTGCTTGTAAGCTGCGTTCTTCGCCTCTGACACTGCCTTCTTCGCCTCTCTCTTAGCCTCTTTATATCTATCCCTTAAAATCGCTTGCTCCTCCTCGACTGTACACCTCAAAAGATCCCTAAAGCACCCTTGTTTAATCCTTATTTTAGTATGCACATCCTCATTCCACCACCATGACTCCTTATGGCCACACCTCTTTCCTTTTACAACCCCTAGCGTTTCCTTCGCCACATTAGTAATGGTGTTTGCCATGTCCTCCCACATTTGGTTTGCGTCCCCATCTACTCTAGGCGATGTCATTAAGAGGACCTTATCTCTAAACACTTCGATTTTGTCGCCCTTTAACATACCCCATCTAACCCTAGGACGCATTACCCTCTCTCCCTTGGTCAGTTTTCCTCTCATGACTATATCCGCCACCAATAAACGGTGTTGAGTCACTGTTGTCTCCCCTGGTATAACCTTGCAGTACGTAGCCTAGGTCACAAAAGACCATAAATGGCATTTAAGGGTTGGACCTAGTCCATCACCTCTTCGACAGGGGATCAAAATGTCACATCTGTCTTTAATTTACTGATGAATTTGGATAGCTTGAAAGTTTGCCATAAGGGTATCAGAAAAGAGCGATTTCTAATAGATATTAAATATCAATATAGGATTGGTTGGAGCATTTTCTAAAGTATCATCGGTCAATTTCTACCTCGCATTAAATGACCGGAGTCATAATCAGGCGGAGACAATAGTTCTCAACATTTATCATTCATTATAGAATTTTATGTGCCAGTATCAAATAAAATTCATGCATAAACTGCTGGAAATGGAAAGGTACATGTTATATAGTTATTATTCTGCATCATCTCTTAAGAGTTCGTATGGAAGACTCAAGCGTTTGCTTTCTTGGCCTATTCAGTCTTCCTTGCGTACTTAGGGCAGTTGGTCTTTATGTGCCCCTTCTCATTGCAGTTGTAGCATGTGGCATCTTTTATCTTCTTGCACTCTATCGTCTTGTGCTCTTTAGATTTGCATATTCCACATGCAGGTGATTCAGACTTAGAATCGGATTCAGATCTGCACTTTCCAAAGTGGCGCCTTTGACAAGTCGTGCACTTTGGCTTCTCCTCTGTTCGCTGACTGTTCCTTCCAAACCCAGACTTCTTAGAATCAGTGTTTCCTTTGTGCTTCTTCTCTGTCCCTCGTGAGTTATCATCCTCACGCTTCTTCTTACTTTCTTCAGATTTCTTTAACGATCTCAACCTGACTGCATCTAAAGTAAGGGATAAAGAGAGATCAGCTGCTGACCTAAATGTAGCAGGTCTGGAAGCCTTCACACTGGCTTTGATTTCTGGGGCTAAACCCCCAATGAAGCGAGCAATTCGCTTGGGTTCTGGTGTCACAAGGTAAGGAACCAGTCTGGACAGGGTATTGAAATTGGTGAGGTAAGCTTGACAATCTAAGTTTATCATCACCAATGATAAGAAATCAGATTCAATTCTTTCGACCTCATGTTGAGGGCAGTAATTTTCCCTGATAAGGGCAACAAATTGATCCCACGACATATTGTACAGTGGGATTTTCCCGGTGGCTTGAATCAGAGATTTCCACCATGCTAATGCTTCACCCTTGAAAGACTGCGACACAAATTTGACCACGTCTCGCTCAGCGCATCCGCTGATATCAACAACCGTATCCATCTCATCCAGCCATGTCATACAATCGATGGCTCCTTTCTCCCCGGTGAAATCCCGGGGTTTGCAGGAAACGAAATATTTATAGGAGCAACCCTTAGCAAGGGGCCCTTTATTCAGTATGACCTGCTGAGATGGAGCACTGTGGTTTGAGGAGTGTCGGTCATCATTTTTCTTCGGGTCGTCGTTATTGGACGGTGGCTTTGAAGGCTGTGTAGATAGGGTCCTACTACGAGTCCCACTATACTCCTCGTACTGCCTTTCCAAAGCTTGTGTAACTGCGCCCTCTATGATCTCTTTTAATTCCGCACCCGTTAGATTAATTCGGGCGTCATTATTAACCTCGGCTGGATGACTATTACCCTCGTCTGAGTTAGCCATTTCAATTGAACTGTTGCAAAAACAAGGACAATAGTTTATTTGGGAGTTTATTATGGAATTGCCCCTTAGGGTAATTCATTAACCATGGTAACCAAAGACCATATTTGGTTAATTTATTAATCAAATTTATTTAGGATTTTTATTTAAAATTTATCCTAACTATAAAACAATAATAGTTTTATTTGTGGCACAAACGGCCTAGTCACATGGACAATTAAAATAAAAAAAACTATGATTTCAGGGAATCAAAGCATGAAGGTATATTGGCACAATAGGCCTAGTCACAAGGACAATTATAAATTATATGCTAGGATTTCAGAGAATCAAAGCATTTGAGGTTTGAACCTAGTTCATTACCTTGGTCTGACAGGGAGTCATTGCTACCACTGTCTTTTGGCTCATGTAGAAATGAGCAAGGCCCGTAGGCATGATATTACCACGTATGGTTAAAATATGATCATCTTAATTGATGATGTAAACCCAGGATTCAGAGATCATTAAACTGGGTTAGGAATCTTCTAAAGAATTCCTTTAACAACATATGTGATTTTTAATGAATCACGTCTGCCAGGAGTGTTAACACGTTTTCAGATGTTAACAGGGATTCGAATCTTTTAAACAGGTCTTACCATCTTGGCCAGGTCTTTATAATGACACTTAGGCTAGGTTTCACTCTTAAGATTCTTTATAATAATTAACGCAGAATAATTTCTAAATTGAAATGTTAATAAGGATCTGAATCTAAATTGAGGAACTGCCATCTTGGCCGGCCTTAATATGACCCGAAGCTAGGTCTTGTCCTTTTTAGATTTTGTCATTTTATTATAATGGTAGATCTTATAAAAAGGAATGTTATTTTTCATTTATTTCATATTTCATGTTTAGAATGAAAGTTTAAACTTAATCATTCTATAAAAATAAAAGTATAAAGTTGCCCTAAGCGGGACTTGAAAGGAATAGTGTTGTCCTCGAAGGGACTGAAAAGATAACTATGTCCTTATAAGGACTATTGAGGAAACGATCTTCAGCAAAGGAGTTTCTTCTTCATTCAATTCCTGAATGCTTTCTCCTGGGTTGCACGTTTCATCCTGGTCGCGGTACGAAGCTCAGCATTTCAAGGCTCCAGACGTGGAGAATTCTTATTACAGCTTCTTCGCTTGGCGACGTAACAAATTTAAAAAAAATTGGAAGCAAAATTTCCAGATCAGGATTTAGAGTAATCCTCTGTTAAGTCTAGACTCAAAAGTTTATGAATGTGCTATTGTGTAACTGAGATTAAACACAAAAGGCTAGTGTTTAATTCACTCAGTGTTGGCTCTGATACCAACCTGTCACACCCCAGATTTCCACGTGTCACCGGTGGGCCCGGTGGGGAGTATCGTGACGTGGTTGGCAACATAATAGTCAAACAACACAATTATATAATGCACAGCGGAAGCAAAAGATAAATATTATTACATTCCGAATATAAAGTAATATCCAGTATTACAACGGAAAGTAAAGGATCCACAGGCGGATCTTAAAACATATCATTTGTTCAACAGACTTTAGGCACCTAGAACTTGCAAGATTCCTTATTAGCGCCCTGAGCTTCCAGCCAATTTCGTTCAGTACCTGTCACTTAACCTTTTTGGAAAATACGTCAGTTTTCACTTCACTGGTAAATACACTCAACTGACTCTTTTGAAAAGAGTTTAAGAAAATTGATTTTTGATGCACGTGGCACAAAATATCTTTTACAATTTGATTAAAATGCACAGAGGCAAAATTAACCTTTTTAACTTGGGAAAATTATTTATATATAATCTTGTATACAGTTTTACTTATTTGTCGTTCATTCAGGGCCGGTTTGTAGGGCCGGACTAGATTAACTGACACGCCACAGGTATAATGCCCACAGGCTATCATCCCCTAAGTGGATTACCAGTTCCGGTATAATGCCCACAGGGATGATACCTTCGAGTGGATTACCAGTTTTTACATAATGCTGCTGCCAGGTGTATGCCTACACCCCGTGCTTAGGTCGTGGCCATTTCGTAAAATGATGCCAAGGATATCCGGGACATGGTCATTAACCCCCAAAGGCCATACACCAAATAAAATAAAATAATACATATTAAACAGGTTATGTAAGTACATCAATCACAATCCGATTTAATGACTACATACACCCGACCAAGCGGTACTTTTTATAGTACCGTATCCCAAGCCCGTATAGGGAAAATAAGTTAAGAGTATTTACCTGAGCTAGCTCCTGTCTTAAATAGCAAGAATTTAATAACTCAGCCGTATTCACTTAAGTAAGTGTAGGTACCATTTACCGGAAGGCTCTAGTCTGGAATGATGGTATACATAACTTATTAGAATGCTAACGGGTCTTTAATTAAGCCTAAGCTTAGACCGGTTAGTCTTACAGAAAGTTACGGTTCGTACGCACGATTAAGCGAAGACCGGATAGAATGTGATTTAGACCCGAAAAGTTTGAGGACTTGTTTAATATGGGTTTACTATTCACATTCTGGATTTTGAGATAAAAATGATATCGTTTGACCCGTTTCGGCTAGTTTATGCAAACTAGTTACATAAACCGAACCGAACGCGTATAATGCATAACGGGTAACCGAAAGGGTCGCGAACAGGTTTCCTAAGTTAATACGCTTTAAATATGTTGTGATATCATTATGATATCTTCCATATTGCCCATAACGAGTTTATTCCCTAATTATGCCCCGCAGGGGTATTTTGGTCATTTTAACGACCATAAAAGGGATTTATTAAGTTTCTGTGATCCGGGTCTGAATAAGTCAGGAAAACAACTTAATTTAACAGGTTATGTCTATCGGTATTAAGTCTTACGTGGTAAAATGGTTTTAATACCAAACTACGCGTTTAATACGCGTATAAAGCCGTTTTAAGCGACGTACGGGTTAAAATATGTTTCTGAGTTTTCTGATCAGCAAAACAGGCTCAAAATACTACATTTATTATTTTAAATCAGTGGCAATTGGATTGGTATCAAACGGATTCGTAAAACTCGTTTTATGGCCTAAAAGGGCATATTCGGTATTAACCGAATCAATGCGATAAGCCTAGCTTAAGATCAGTTTAAAAATAATTAAAAATCTTCAAAAATCCCAAAATATTATTTAACATCAGTGGGTAAAAGTTTTGGTACCGAAAATCGGGTTTAGATAGGCTATGCGCTAATCGCGCCGTTTAATTAATAAAAAGCTTATTATTTACGCTAATGCGCATATCTCTTAATCTAGACTTCCGATTGACGTGAAAATTTACGTACATGTTTAATAATCAGTAACTAAGATTTTTGTACTTCCACATTTTCAAAATTCTCGTTGTATGGTCATAAGGGCATTATGGTCCAATTTAAGCGATTAACGGAAACGTGTGCATGCATCGGATAATCAACGAAACAAGTACATAGACTTATACTATCATGCAACCCTACTCTAATGAAGCACTAAGGCATCTTCGAATCAAACTAAAACGGGTCAGAACCGAAGTCAAAGCAAAAGTCAAGGTTTTGCGCCTTTCGGTTTCGAACCGGGTTTAAACAGAAATTTGTCGAGTCGGGAAAGCGTAGACAAGTTTTTATACTTATTATCATGTTATATTAAGATTAAAACAGGTTACACACCTCTCGGATCATTAATTGTACATTAAATCATATTTTGCATTTCTGTTGACTTTTTCGGTCAACGTTTGACCCGACAAACGACCTAGATAGGTCTTAAATTGGTACGTGCCCTTATAAGGGTTTAATACCCATATAATTACCTATCTAACGATACCCTTAATTCGTGATAACACTGAGCTATCATTAACTAATCCTGAAGTCAACCGTTTATTACGATATGTTGACTTTTAAGCTAATTACTAATCTATAATTAATTTAGAAAGGTTAGGCAACTTACTAAGTGATTAATGGTTGCTTAGGAAGGCCCTTGATCTGTTTGAAAGCTCCTCCAATGATCAGATTGCTTGAAAATGGTGTGAGGAAATGTTGTGACATGAAGGCCCTTTATATAGTGGGTTTACTCACCATAGATGATTGACAAACAAGTCTAGGACATCCCACAACTTATTGACACATGCCCTAGTGTTCTAGGGGGTGTTTTAGGGGCCAATGGGTGAGTTATGATCGATCAAAGTGGGTTAGAATTGCAATGGCAGACAAAGGACCAAAGAAATATAGTTTCTGTCCAGATATAGGCCTCGCGTAGCGCGACGCCTTAAAGCTTCACGCTCGCGCTACGCGAGCATGTGTAGTTCAGCCAAATTTTTTTTTTATTTAATTGCTGTTTGATCCTTGGCTCTTCAAATCTTGTACAGACACTTATTTATTGTCGTATGAACCCTTATAATTGACATATAGGGGCTTCAAGACATATACCCACTTTGTTAAGCCCTCGGGTAACTTAATTGTTACCCGAAAAGGTCTAACTTTCAACGTTTACGCTTTAAACCCTCGCACACGAATTTGATCACAACTTTCTCATACGTTGACGAAACTTTATGAAATTTTAATCGTGTATTCTAGTGAGCATAATTAACCATTACAAAGCTTCGGGTTTGTCAAAAGGTCACTCAGAGGTATATCTTTAAACATGTTGACACATTTAACCCCTGTAGTTTGTAATCTCTCACTTTTAGCTTCGTATGATCCATGATTTATTCGTTTGAAGGTATGAGCATCATGTAGGGTTAATATACAAGGTATTTATTCATTGTTGACATTTAGAATACGTATATCCACATTCTTTCCATGATTGTCAACTTTAATCCTTTCCGAACATCCTTTCACGCGTTCAAGCATATGACACGTGTCAATACATTAAAGGACGTGAATTTTCGGGGTGTTACATAATCCCAAGCTACTATTTACTATAATAAAAGCTAAAGGAAAGGAAAGAATTGTAGCAGTGATCGAGTTAATACCCTGGATTCGTAGCAGCGTCTCTCTACGTGAAAGTGTAATTTTGAACGAATTGGAGTATAACTCAGTGTAGGAAACGAATTTGAGTGTCGAACGAACGCCAGAAATCAAGTGCCAATGCCTTCTATTTATACAAGAATTTTGATGTTACGGTCTGTAAGGGACACCAAAGCGCTATAGGGTTGCCACGCGTGGGAGTAGGCCAGCTGAGTCGACGAAATGATTAAATTCGATTTATATAATGAGTTATATGGATAATCGTTGAGTAGGGAATACCCCCCCTGAGTTTTAGGGGCCCTGATCCTGATTCTGATTGTTCTAAAAATTTTAGGGTTTGCGCAGAATCACTTGGGTGTCTCAATTAGGGTTTCCTATTGGATAAAATAATAAAATAAATAGAACTTTTAATGAGGGTTGTTACAGTTAGCACGTTGTCAAAACGTCTCGATAAAAGCAACAAACAATCAAAACGGCCAAGTGACAGACGAACGGAACGACCAGCATGGAGTGCTATCCGACCGGACAACATATCCGAACGGATAAGTCATCCGAGCGACTAGGTCATCCGAGCGGCTTGCACTTTGGGTCCCACACTTAACCAACTTTATCTGAAGTTTGAGTATTGTACAAATTGCTATCCGATCAGACTACCAATCCGACCGGATTACTCTTCGGATCATGAGATACTTGAACTTTAACACTCGAACAATTTTCAACATATTCAATGCATTAAGGATGTCACCCGACCGGAAAACCTGTCCGACCGAGTGACAACCTGCTGTGGACTTGTTCTCACCAAGTAACCTCTCCACTTGAGTCGCCGTCCGACCGGATAAGTCATCCGATCGGATTGTCGTCGGCACCACTGACCGTCCGATCGACCGGCTTGAAGGGTAGAGATACTTCCATGTTTTCAAAATGCTACAACGAAAACTTCAAAGGACAAGCCATCATACACAAACACATCAAAGGAAGAAACAATCCACTCGAATAGTCACCCGACCAGACAACCTGTCCGACCGGATGACCATCCAAACGGATTGTCAATCCGCACCATTGGACTGTCTGATCGGATTACCAATCCGACCGAGCTACTGTCCGAGCCACTTACACCTTGTATCGTTTTACGCGTCACTTATCGTTATGATATCGTTCTGATCAGGCTAACCCTACTCGCTAAGCGCTCCCTTCAATCCATCATCGCTGTGAGTATACTCGATCCCTTTTGCTTTAAGCACTTTTGGGTGTTACATACGTTACGAATATTCAAAACACAACAAACATACTACTCAATACTATTTGAACGCTAACCGTTAATGCATGTTATACATGGCTTATGAATGCTTGTTTGTTATGTTTACACATGGAATGCTGTCTACCTGCCTTTGCAACGATAGTATTATAGTTTGGACTCAGTACCTGTTAACAGGGGTTGTTAAGGACAATTACTTGCATGGATTACGGTGGTAATCATGTATTGCGAACTGCCTCTGGCAGTCAACCCGCAGTCATTGGTATCGATGGATCTATGTCGATAACTAACGTGCTTCATTTCTCTATGTGTACGTGCTGGTTATGCGTAAACGAAATTCGAACTCTATATGCTATTATCAAACTTGTATGCTCACCTTTACATTATATGTATTGACTTTATTTTAACGTATGTGACAGGTTCTTAGGATGCACATCTGCTAGGAAATCGAGGCTAGAATAAGGCTCTAGAGGCCAAAAAATAGTTGTCTGTACAAATTTAATCAAGGGTCTCTAGAAGCAGATAAACAATTGCTCTATTTGAAAATCTGAGTTCTCGGAATAGACTATTTGCCTAGATTTTGTCTGTAATAATTTGTTTACCTTTTGAGACATGGTATGGGACATGTTATTTTAAATTGATTGGTAATGATAATTGTTATGGAAACTTCTGGACAATCTGTTTTGCTCAGTGTCATGCCCCGATGTTTCCGCCATCGATTGGGGTGTGACATAGATGATTTTACAAAATTTGCAAAACATCAGATCGCCAATCGAATAGCCGTCCGATCGGATGACCATCCGATCGAATGACTATTCGACCAGGTGACCAGTAAGTTCAACATTTAAACATGTTTTCAAAACTTCAAAGAATATCAGTTTTCAATCGAATAACCATCCGATCGAACGGCCATCCGTCCGGATGACCATCCGATTGAATGACTTTATTTATACTACAACGAAAACTTCAAAAGTTCAAACATTTTACAAACACACTCCTCCTCAGTCGAATGACCAACCGACCAAATGGTCATCCGTTCGGATGAGCATCCGTCCGGACGGTCATCCGACCGGTTTATCATCCGATCACCCACCTCACCTAGCACACTATTACAAGTTGTTTAACGCTTACACTATCGTTCTCTGATCAGTCTAACTCCTAAGTGCTCCCTTCAATCCAAGGTAGTGTTTATTTACTAAACACATAATGTGAGTATACTCGAACCCTTTTTGCTTTACGCACTTTTGGGTGTTACATACGTTATCTATATCAAATCACATCAACACACAACGCAAACACTTTTATACGCTAACCGCTCTCACATGTTATACATGTTTTCGATGAATGCTTGTATGTTATGTTTACACAGTGATTGTTGTCTGACACCTTAGCAACGATAGTACTATAGTTTGGACTCAGCACCTGTCATGGACAGGGGTTGTTAAGGGTTTTACTTCACATGGTCACAGTGGTGATAATGTGTTGCACATTCTACAACTTGCAGTCATGCCGGTTGCATATTTCATTGTCGATAGCTTACTTGCTTCACATTTCTACATGTTACATGCTGATTATGCGTAAATCGCTTTCGCTATACTATATGTTTTTAAACTTGTGTACTCACCTTTACACTATGTGTATTGACTTTATTTTAACGTATGTGACAGGTTTCTAGGATGCTAGGATTGCTGAACTTTTATGGAATCAAGTTAGGTGGTCTAGAAATCCACGAATAAAATATGAGTTGTCGGAACTGTTATTTGTCTTTGAGAACAATATATGTAATAATTGTTTTTACATTATATGTTGATGGTATGGGATGTTAACACTTAAATATATTGTCATCAATAGTTGTTGTGGATTCTCTTGGACAATCTGTTTCGCTCAGTGCCTCACCCCGATGTTTCCGCCATCGGTTGGGGTGTGACAGCGAGGTCGAGAAAGCTACCAAAATAGTCTGATAAG
The DNA here is from genome assembly GCA_030545235.1 of Helianthus tuberosus. NCBI lineage: Eukaryota > Viridiplantae > Streptophyta > Magnoliopsida > Asterales > Asteraceae > Helianthus > Helianthus tuberosus. The sequence continues at coordinate 191,905,751 of CM060352.1, read as the reverse complement.
GGTATAGTCTCGCGCGCGACCTAGTTGGTCGGCGTAGGATTTGGGACCATACCCTTTCAAGTCCCCCCTGTCCAGTGATGCTTCTGAGCGAGAGGCAAGTGGGTGGAGCTTTAGACTTAGAAAAAGTAAGAAGTAAAGCCTACTCTTGTTCAGCTTCTCAGAAGACATTTTCTAAGCTAGAATAGCTGGCGTGCGTGTAATGTGTCGCAATTCACATGGCGCAGCTGCCCATCTGGCGCGCGTATGGTGTGTTGTAATTCACGTGGCGTAGCTATCTAGCTTGTTGTTGAAGTGACATGCTTTTTTTCGCAGGCAAATTCTTGATATTTGAAAGAGTGAAGTCTGCTCTTGCTCCGTTATTCTGAAAGAGTCTTCATGGTTAGAAAGGTTGGCGCGCGTGTAAATGAATTGCCATTTACGCGGCGCAACTTCCTAGCTTGTTGCTAAAGTAATCTGAGTAGTTGCGAGGCAAATTTCTTGAAATTTGAAAAAGCAACTGACAGGTTGGTGCAAGTTTGTGGTGACAGCGACGTTTGAGTTGACCGCTGACACAGTGACGATTGTGCTGTCACTGTGTCATGTGCGTCGTTTCGTCTTGGTGTCAGGCGAGTGAGGCCCACGCGCGAGTGAGGCCCACGCGCGCGTGGTAACCGTCACTCTGTGTTTCCCGCCTGACGTATAAACTACTGGTTGGACACGTGCGCGGCTGTTTCGGCACGGTTATCCATCGCATTAAATGCGATGGGTATAAATAGGCAACGAGGAGGTATAGGAGATCACTGTTTCTTCGAATCTCTTCTCCTTCTCTCTTCTAATCTTCAAATCCTCAAAGTTCTTCATCCAATCTTCAAACCTTCAAAGGTTTTTAACAGATCATCAAAGAGTTATAAGAATCTTTAGATCTTCAAATTGCTCTTAGATTCCTTCAAGTTTTTATCTTCGATATTAAGATGTCAACTGGCGACGAAATAGTTACAGTAAAGGAGGTCGAAGGTGGTTTAACACCACTGAAGTGGGATCAAGGATTCTTCGAGCAGGTGATTCGAGGGTACCAGTTTGCTGAAGAATGGGATGCAAGATAATTTTTAGGTAATCGGTGAATTAATCGCTCGTCGGCCATAGTTGGCACTAGTCGGTCAGAAATCCGGCTCTAGTTAGCCGGAATTAGGCGATTTCGCGATATTGCTGTCAGATTCCGACCAAACTACGGCCAAAACCTGTAAATTCTGGCGATCAATCTTGTATATTTAAAAAAATGGGTAGAGGAGGGTTAAAAGCTGCCTACTTAAATTATTACATATAAAAATGTGTATAAAACTAAAAATCACATATAAAAATCTCAGTCCGATTAATCGCTAGTCGGTACCAGTGGCCAACTAGCGTCTAGCGATTCTTAGAACCATGCTAAAAGCTCTAGTTGAATCGATCTTAAACTAGCTCAATTAATAAACGAACTCAAGTCCAAGCTTCACATATTAAGTTTTTCTATACTTGCAAACCTAAACGAGAGCTTATACAAACCCAATATTCATATCAATTTTATTTAATATGTTAAATACATATTTACATAATACCATTGTATATTTTAAATTATAACACCTTCATTTGATCGAATAATCAATAACTTTTATTAAAAAAATATTAAATAAAAAAAGGCATTTGCATTGCATCTTCTGCTTAATATTCGTTTAATGCTTTTTAAATCTAAAGTGGGCATCGTCCCACATCGCCTAGAACAAAGACCTTATTACTCTTTATAAACTACCGATCAAACTTCAATAAACCGCCGGACTCATTAACGCGAGTCTGTGACCCGAGTGGGGGCATTAAAGTGGGTTCAGAAGGGGTTTTGAGAAAGAACAAACTATGGAAATTTTACCCGAGTGCAGTCCACATATCATGCACTGCAGGCTGGTCTTTTACTGTCGGGAGATAACCCAAAAGGTTTGGGAATTTCCATTTACATCCGGCCTAGGTCGAGTGGCGTATGTGCTGACTTAACCAGAGCAGCAAACCGACACTAATGTTGACTACACGAGATCTGTTAAGCTCTTGTTGACTTGGCTAAAACGTCCATGGTTTGTGGCCTTGATCAAATCCCAACTCCCAACTTTTTACAAACATTTTCGGAGGCGGAAGCTAAGTTATCCGGGGCTATCATGGGCAGGTTTGTGTTAATGAGAAGTTATGATCCGTTAGAATTGATTTCTTTAAAGTTCCCATTGGAAAAGGAATTGTGGTTTGTGTTAGTGAATCCTGAATTCGAAGAAGATGAGGACGGTGATGCCGAGGGAGATAACGGTTTCGGCTCATGTGTGGAACTGTAGCCAGGTAAGGGCGTTGATGGCGGGTGTGTTGCAAGGGGATTTGGTGGGGTTTGGGAAGGCCTTGTCATCGGATATAATAGTCGAGGCGAAGTGTGGGGTGTTGATATCGGGGATGGAAGGGGTTAAGAAGGCGGCGATGGAGGCGGGGGTGGAAGTTACATGATCATTTTGTGCCTCGCCTAGGAAAAGCTCACCGCTTTTGTGCTTTGAGATTCGATTTTAGACCTTGTCTCGATGTGCTTCTGGCTTTCAAAAACCAAGTCCGTCAACATGTATGACTCGTTTTGTTTCTAATAGGGGTTGAACTAATGAACCTGAACACACTCTTTTATCTTTATTCGTGTCAAAAACATCAGCCCTACATATAATACCTTATGAATATCAATTACTTCAGCCCAAGGCAGACCCTTATTCTTTATAAAAATAAAAAAAAATATATATATAAAAATCAAGAATTGCTAGGAAAATGCAAATCCGAAGGTAGCACCATCCCACATCGCTTGGGGAAAGAGCTTATTAGTCTTTATAAACTGCCAATGAAACTTTTAAACTGCCAGATTCATTAACGCGAGTTTGTGACCCAAGTTGGGGCATTAAAGTGGGTTCCTAGCCTCGTAGGGGGATGTTGAAACCGGACTGGTACCGAGCCAATGGAAAGTTTTAGTCAAGTAATGACGAGAGGGGTTGTCAATTCATAATTCAACTCGGGCTCTTAAAGGTTCGTGGGTGGCGCATTATCATATAACGCGTCATTGTTCTCGGTTCGTATGCAAAGGTGTCGGTAGAGGATCCACGGTGTAAATAATTTGACCCGGGCTCGAGTTCAAACTAACCGTGCGCTGGTGGCACTCTTCATAAAAGGAAAGCCATTGGAGTATTGTATAGAATAGGAGAAAAGTTGGATAGGTTTTGTAAATGTCAAGGTCCATCCGGACGGATGACCATCCGGTCAGATGGCGATCCGATCGGACGGCAATCCGATCGGATGGACACATAGGTAGGAAATGTCTATATAGGGGTTAGGGCTCCCATTTGGACAAGCTTTTGGTTCCCAAAGGTAACATGCTATCCAACTGGTCTCGCGGTGCTGTAAACGTTGAATAATCAATATAGACTAGATTGAAATTGACTGCTCGGTGTCGTGTTCTGTTTCTACTCCTTTCTTAGTCGTAATAAACGCACCGAACACGAAGTTTTGGGACCGAAGCTCCGTCAAACTCACCGGATCCTGGAATCAGCAGTGGTATCAGAGCTACGGTACCGATTTAATCGATTTAACAGTCGGTTAAAACACCCAAAGCTCATCAATTTTGAGTTAAACGGGAGTTTTGACGTTAAACAGAGAAAATCATCAAAATAAAGGTCAATTCATGGATGGATTTTGGAAGACATCATTCTGTTCGGAATTGACTCGCGCACAATCCTGTGAAGTTTCATCATGAAATTCACACAAATAAAGATTCTGGATCGAAAAAACGTGATTTGGAGTGTTCTTGAGCTATTAGAACATATCCAATCCAATGGCAATCCGATCAGATGACCATCCGATCCACATCACTATCTTTCTTGAAGGATTATTGAAGGTTTATATGCTTTCAATCGGATGGCAATCCGATCGGATGACCATCCGATCCATATCACTATGGGGTGTTTGAAAGATCAAGTTGTTTTCAATCGAGTGACAATCCGTCGGATGGCAATCCGATCGGATGACCATCCAATCGGATGACCATCCGATCCACAAACACTTGGTTGTCCATTTTTATCCTTCAATCGAATGACAATCCGATCGGATGGCAATCCGATCGGATGACCATCCGACACTTGCCATTCGACCAGATGATCAAATGCCTAAAAAAAGAAAGGCATTTTTTGATCGCAACGACGAGGAGAGTCTCTAGAAAAAATTTGGTGATTGTCAATTTTTTCGGGTTTTTAACGACTAAGCTGGGTTGTTTGGGGACACCGTCGGGGGCTTCAATAAACAGATTTGATGATGCGATCATGGATTATGGAAATTAGTGGGGTAGTCTTGATACTGGTGCAGAATGTTTATCATTCAGGGTATCTGACAATTTATGGGCCAAATTGTAAAATCCACAAAGACGAAAAACTGACAATTATGGCGAATATTGTGATATTCCGGGTTGGTCAAGTTTTTCGGGGAAGAGAATTGAAAACTGAGTTCAGTTTGAGGGGGAATTCAGTGATAGAGACGTTAGAATTTGCAAAAATGAGGGGGAATAAAAATTTCACTGTCGTATGTTGAAATTCCGGCATTTTTGAAATTCGTGACACTGCAACAGTATTCAGGTAGTTTTCGACTTCAGATTGTCAGGGGGAATATGAATCTAATCGTGAGTATAAGCTTCCGAGATCAAAAGGATCCGAGGTGTTGATATCTGATCGTGGTCGAAAGCATCAGAGATCTGAGAGTGATCGTGGATGATAGCTTCTGAGATCTAGATTATCCGAGGAGATGAATCTGATTGTGGACGAATGCTTCAGAGATCGGATTACATTACCAGATGATTTGTTATCCGGTAAAGATTTGTTGATTGTGGAGAATACCATTTACACGGATCTGTCATTCTTATGGTGCGTTAACATGGATCACGGTAAACGGGATATCAGATCTTCAGGGGGAATCACGTATTTGAAGTTAACCAGTGGGGTATTTGAAGTTTCTATCAATTGCCGGTTGAGTTTTTGTACATTCTTAGATCGAGCAGGCGGAATGTGAAGATCGTGGTGCTAACTTGTGATATCAAAAACTGAGCTCGGATGCGGTTAAAGTTGAAATAGAGGATGCTGCATTGTTTAGTTTCAAGTTGGTGATTGTTCGTGAAGGTTGCAGTTTAGTAAATCAGAGGAGAGCCGTAAACTGTGCAAAAGACCTGAAGATTCATTCCAGGGGGAATTCGTGCTTTACTTTGGCAAAAGCAAACCCGAATCATCAATCAAGGGGGAATTTGGATAGTCAGATTTCAAGATACCTGATTGAAGTTGCATAAAAGTTGAAGATTATAGAATATTCAAACACGGCTCAAGGTTCTCAAAGTTTTAAAAAACGATTCGACAGTGACATCCAAGGGGGAATCTGTTAGTGCATATTTCGTACGTCTGCCACTGTGCGAATAGTTAGATAGAACATGTGTTGAATATTGTATAGAATAGGAGAAAAGTTAGACAGGTTTTGTAAATGTCAAGGTCCATCCAGACGGATGACCATCCGGTCAGATGGCGATCCGATCGGATTGCGATCCAATCGGATGGCGATCCGATCGGATGGACACATAGGTAGGAAATGTCTATAAATAGGGGGTTAGGGCTCCCATTTCGACAAGCTTTTGGTTCCCAGAGGGGAAATGCTGGTCTCGTGGTGCTGTAAACGTTGAATAATCAATAGAGACCAGATTGAAATTGACTGCTCGGTGTCGTATTCTGTTTCTACTCCTTTCTTAGTCGTAATAAACGCACCGAACACGTCGTTTCGGGACCGAAGCTCTGTCAGACTCGCCGGATCCTGGTGTCAGCAAAACCTTCTTACCTTTCTTATTTATTTTATCCTTTGTATTTGATCCTAACCCCCAAGAGATAATAACGTGTAAAATTGTTTACATATAGTTAACTAACATATTAAGTTCAATATGTGAATAAAATACTAATTCAGACATCTGAAAATTATATAAATAGTTAAATAATAAAACTTAGTTAAGTATTTAGTTAACTAATAAAAGTAAAAGAAAAATACTCGGATAGTCCATGTGGTTTGCCCATTTTTCACATTTAGTCCTTAACTTTCGAAAATTACATATATAGTCCCCCAATTTTTTGAAATTCGTTCCTGGGTAGTCCCTGGCGTGGACAATGGTTAGTTTTTGTTGTTAGGTGCGTGTGAAATGACAAAAATACCCTTATTGTCAAATGAATAATTAAAAAGTTAAAAGAAATATAATCAATATTTTACAATTTATGTGGGCCCCACCCCCACCCTCACCCCACCACCACCACCACATTAATTGTCAACAGGAGATCTAACGTTGATGACTATCAACTACAGAATCAACAAAAAACAACAAATTAGTTCATTACTACACAATTACACATAAATCAGCCACAAAACTATAAAAATTAGTAAGCTTAAGATCCAATAATAACAAGTTCTATCAAGTAGTGTAAAACACTAAATCATCAAACAATTAGAAAAATACATCCTACTAAGGTTTTCATGATCAAAAAATCAAATAAGATCTCTAAGTAATTAATCAATTACCATATTATTAACATCCAACTCACCGTCTTCCCAACAAAGAACTAGAAGACGGCGTCCGATCTTCTTTCTTAACACAGTCACCATCTCCATCGCCATCCACGTCTCCACCGCTTTCGCCATCACCAGATACCTCAATTACGAGAGAGGTAATGCTTAACTAGATGATGGTGATGTGGCGATGGTTATGATGGTAGTGGTGATGATTGCGGCGGTAGTGAGAGGGTGGTGCTACTGTCGGAGCTACCACTGCCACTACTCCTTTTGGTACTCTCTCCGCCACTGCTACCACTTCCGGCGGTGCTACTATGGGATTCTTGTTTCACCTTAAAATACTAACGCCGCCCTCTGCAACTCCCCGTCGATGCGAGTCAGATTACCCCATTGCGATTTTGTTTTCGATGGTATAATGGTGGTTAAAGGTGGTGGTACTTGGTCGGTTTTTCGGTGATTTAATGGTGGTTGGGTTTTCCGGTTATTCGATGATGGTGAAAGGCGGTGCTGCTTGGTCGTTGATGGTGGACCAAGGTGTTTGGATGGTGGTGAAAGGCGGTGCTGCTTGGTCGTTGATGGTAGATCAATGTGTTTGGATGACGCTTTTATCTTTCACAGAGGGTGTATGTTGATGGAGGTGCAGAAACAAAGAGAAAGATGAGAGGCAGGTGGGGGTGGGGTTAGGGTTGGGGTTCTTATTTGTTTTATTAAAAGTGGGTCCCACAAATATATTTTTTTAATACTTAGTTAATTAATTTTGTTTTATATTAAGGGTAATTTAGTAATTTCACACCCACTTAACTGAGAAAATTAACCCTTATCCACGTCAGGGACTATCCAGGAACGAATTTCAAAAAAAATTGGGGACTATAGGTGTAATTTTAGAAAGTTAGGGACTAGAGGTGAAAAATGGGTAAACCATAGGGACTATCCGAGCATTTTTCTCTCTAAAAGAAATTTAAAGTAAGCAAACTAAAACCGAAGTAAACCACCATTGAAAACCAAAGTGGGTTTTGCAATATATATATATATTTTTTTCTTTTTAAGTTTATTGAGATTTTTTATGAGAATATCAGCAGTTGTTCAAAAAACTCAATTAGGTTTCTTCAGCGAAACCCACCCCCCTCCTTGTTCCTCCCTCCCTGCAGTTACAAAGAATTTAAGAGTTTCTTGAATCTGCTAACCGCCACCACCGTAACACAAACAACAAATAGCGAATTTCAAAAATAATCCTCTGATTAAGTGTTTTCATTTCCAGATTTGCAATTATTGATTTGTCTTCACTACGTTTCGTTCGTCGACTACCGCTGCTTAGGCCTTATCCCTGTCATCCATTTGTCCAACCCCTTCCGCATCCTCCACCCCGTCACACTCACGTATGTGTTGGAGATGCTCGATGGTATATGGAACGACTTGGTGGTGGTTGGCAGCGGCATCAAACGATGGTTTGGGGATTATCGGTAAGAATCCATCGTTTGACTCTGTAATTCTGTTCGGACGACTCAATTCCAAAAAGATAACTTCAGAATCCACATACATTTAACCATCACTAGTGCTCTAACGGTGGTCACGGGTATTTAAGTTTCATCTATGGTGGGACCGGATGAGTTTTTCCCTCCAGGTCTCAGGTTCGAGTCTGGGTTATAGGGGTTTCTCATTGAGGGGTTTAAATTGGGGATCTATTGTGCGAGGGGGGCTTTCTAGCGCAGACCCGGCTAAGACAACGTATGTTAGACCTCCTGACATTCGCGAATAATTCACACCTTTAAAAAAAATACACATACATTTTCCATTTGGCTTGGATTTAATCATGAATCAATTAACTTCAAACCAATAAAAAAGACGCTTACGTATGGTGGTGAAATTGTGGAATGTGAATGACGGTTACAGAAGAGGGTGTAATTAAAGGGGTGCCTGCAGACATGTATGTATTCATTTTAATCGACGCGTCAGTTGTGTGTATATATTATTTGTCGGTTTGTTTTAGTTGTGAATGAAGAGTTGCTTGTTAGTTTGGATTGTGAATGAATTGGTGCCTATAATTCGTGTTCGGAAATATGACTTTTTTTTTAAACGTATACTTCATTAGACCGACCCAAACCCGGCCGACCCAACAACAGACAAAGAAAACAGAAAAACTACATATTAACAAAAGAAACCCAATCCTTCCACCCTACTTATATGTACTTAGATCTATTGGAGAACCAGAGATGACCCATCGCCTTGACTTCGCTTAAAATAATCTCAATTTTTACCGGAGAGTTCGAAAATTTAAACTTGTTCCTCACACGCCACAAACTCCAACAGACAACCAAGATTACACCTTGCACCGCCGTCTTCTTTATGTCCGAAGCTCTTAAGTTCTCGTGAACCGACAACAAATCCTTAATCGAGAAAGCAAATATTTGCGTAATCTTGCACCACGAGCTAACCGCATTCCAAATGATCGCCGCCACCCTACAATTGATAAAAACGTGCTCCACCGATTCGTCTTCCGAGTTACATAACGGGCATGAAATATCTTCTATACCAATGTTTCTTCTCCTCAGAGCGTCACCCGTAGGGAGCTTATTCAACTCCATTCTCCATGCATGTATATTACACTTAGACGGAACCCATCGACACCACTCCATAACGAAATCAGGGGCAGCCGGTGACTCACTAAACAAAATACGCTTGACTGACTTAACAGAGAACAAACCATTCGAATCTGCCAACCATGACCACTTGTCCTTCTCTGCCGAAAGCTGCACATCAGCCAACAACATACACAACTGCTGAATGTTGTCTGTGAAGTCTGAAACAGCCTGTGAAGACCTCCAATCCCAGTTAAAAACCGACCCTTCTCCTTAATCTTTAATTCTATCCGCAACTTTACACTTTTTATTCGCCTCTAATGAAAAAAGCTCCAGAAATCTTGACTTAAGCGGCTCACTAATGACCCACGGATCCAACCAAAATGAAATATCTTCGCCATTCCTAATATCTCCTTTAAGAAAATTCCTTAACGGTTGCCCTCTCGCCTTGGTGTTGATAAAGACCTTCACTATATTACTCCACGCACCACTTAAAGTTTTTTTTTAAATTAATGGATTCCCACCCCACACGACTCGAGTGAAGAGAAACAATAACCTTTTTCCAAAGATTGTTGTCTTCCATCTTATACCGCCATCCCCATTTTGTCAAGAGAGAAATGTTGACTTCTTTTGATTTACAAAGCCCCAGACCTCCTTCTTTTTTATGCCGAGCCACCCTGTCCCACTTACCCCAATGCATTTTTTTTTCCACCGAACCACCCCAAAGGAAACATTTTATCAACGATTCCAAATCCGAGATAACCTTTTTAGGAGCTTTATAGAGAGAAAAGTAATAAGTCGGCAAGCTTTCCAAAACCGACTTGATAATGACAACTCTACCTCCTATAGACAAAAGATGCGACTTCCATTTGGCAAGGCGACTCTTAAAAGTCTCATAAACCGGACGCCAATTGTTAACCCGATTCATGTTGGCTCCCACCATCAAACCTAGATATTTACAGGGAAGAACATCCGAAATACATCCAAAACCATTGGCCACAGTTTCGATTTCCTCCGAGTTCACCCCAATCCCATAGAGGTTGGATTTGTTAACATTAATCTTAAGCCCCGAGCAAAGATGAAAACACCTAAGAATTCTCATAACATTTCCCATTTCTTCTCTAGACCATTCTCCCAACACAATAGTGTCATCCACATTGAGTAAATGAGACAAGACGGGTCCTTGATTAGGAGTGGGAATACCGTTAATAACTCCACCCTCCCTAGCCCGAGATATCAAACGAGAAAGGCCTTCCATCACAACAAGGAAAAGGAACGGAGAAAGAGGATCGCCTTGTCTCATACCTTTTTCACATCTAAATTGGAACGTCGGTGCCCCATTCACAAGAACGGAAGATCTAGCCGACGAGAGAATACCCAAAATCCATTTACGCCAAACACGCGGAAAACCCATGTGACGAAGAATATCAATCACGAACGTCCACCTTACGTTGTCGTACGCCTTTTCGAAATCAATTTTGAAAAAGAAAGCTCTTTTTTTGGCCTTTTTGATCCACGTAATGAGCTCATTGATGATAAGAGGCCCATCAAGGATATATCTTCCCGATAAAAACGCCGATTGGGATTCGGAGATAACACCATCCAACACTTTTCTCATACGATTAGCAATAACCTTCGAAATCACTTTACTAATAATACCAACCAAATTAATAGGTCTATAATTACCAAGAGAAACCGGGTCTTTAACCTTGGGGATGAGAGCAATAAAGGAAGAACCACATCCGTTGCTAATCTCACCAGAAGCATGAAACTTGGCAAATATCCAAATAAAATCATCTTCAAATAAATCCCAGAAATGCTTGATAAACTTGAAATTCATACCGTCTGGGCCCGGGGCCCGATCATCCCCATACTGAGACACCGCCTCTTTGACTTCCGAAACCGAAAACACTTCTACCAACATATTACTATCCAGGTCCGAAATTTTATTGAAACCAATATCCAATAAATCTGGTCGGTTAGAAACTCCTCCCTTGAAACGGTCACGAAAAAAAGGAAAAAACTTCCTTCTTAATGATGGAAGGTTTAGAGCACCATTCGCTGTTAACATTAAGCCCATGGATAGTGTTCAACGCTTTCCTATTATTGACAAGAGCATGAAAAAACTTAGAGTTTTCATATCCCCCTATAGCCCACTTAACACGAGATCTTTGCCGGAGATCCGCGTTTCTTCTAATCTCCGCTTCTTTAATAACCTTTTTATTTTCAACTAGCACCCATTCCTCATCTTCTGAAAAGTCTATATTCTCTAGATTCGATTCCAATAATTCCAACTCCGCTAGAGCCACATTTTCACTATCTCTCTCCTTAGATAAGAACTCCTCTCTCCAAAACTTTAACTGAAGATCTAATAGCTGCAAATTTCTGCATTAAACAAGAATCCGGAGGATCGAAAGGCTCGAAATCAACAAGAGGACCCCGGACCGCCTCCTCAAAACCCTCCCTACCAATCCAAGAACTAAAAATCTGAAATGGATGGGGGCCGAAATTCAAATCCACCAGCTCCAGTAAAATAGGGCAATGATCAGATTTATAACATTGAATCACTCGGACACAAGCACCTGGCCATCTATTGAAAAAGGCTGGACACACCAGGAACCTGTCTAACTTGCTAAGTTTTTTACCATTATCTCTCACACAAGTAAACCTCCTACCTTGCATCGGATATTCCAGCAACTCATTGTTGAAAATAAAATCGTTAAAGTTATTGGCACATACCGATTTAAACTTAGAATGTTTCCTTTCATCAATCGACCGCACTGCGTTGAAATCTCCCTCAAGAACCCATTCTCCAACTGTGAGGTCGATGAAACCTAAAATCTCAGCCGATAAGTTTCTTTTAGCCATAGTGCTCTTGGGGGCGTAAATGTTTACGAGATTAATGGGATTGCCGCTTCCCACCACCAAACCTCTAATAATCAAAAAATGCCTGTTCTTAAGCACATTATCTATCTTAACCACTTTCGGATCCCACATCCATAAAAGACCTTCCGATTGCCCAGTCGAATCAACACAGGCGAATTCGAAACTTCTATTCCCCCAAAAATTGACAAGAGCATCCATCGAAACCGAGTCAGACAGAGTTTCCTGTAAAGCTATTAAACCAATCTTGTTTTTTATCCGAATCTCCTTCACCCAGGAAGCCTTTCCTTCTCCTCTAATACCCCTTATATTGAAAGACAAAATATTCATTGATAAACTCCATTGTTACCTTCATTTCAGACGACCTCTCTGATGAGTTCCACGTGCTTGGACAACCCAACCCCAATAACTTTCCCGACATTAATCGTGGCTTCGACCTCGTTACGCAGCCCTACATCGTCCTCCTTGGAAGCACTCTTCTCATTGTCAACACAATCGGCCCCAACAACTGGGTTCCCACCCCTAGGCTGACTGTTCTCCTCCCTGTCTTCCTCCTCGGCCAGATCCACCCGATTGAGCAAAACCTCAGACTGCGGGAGCACCAACTGATCATTAGCCTGAAGATTTAGGTCAAACTGGAATTCACCCGAGTCTCTGGATCTTTTGCGGGGTCTTTCTACCGAAGATGGGCTTCGAGACTCTTTCTGTCTAATTGACCCAAGCTTGGGCCTTATTCTAACATATCTTTTATTGGGCCTATCTTTTTCTATCGAGTTAAAGAAATAAATTCCTTCCTTGTTGTGAGAAACCGGCCCACTATCACAAGATGACCCCACTACTTTAGACTGCTGCTTATCACCCTAGGAAGCTGGAGAAAAATGAAAAGACATATCATTATCCCTCTGATCTCCATCTGGACCCGAGCCGACCGCACATTCCTCAATATTTTCTCTCTCTACCGTCTTTTCATGCAAACGAGGGGAACCCTGCAACTTCGAACCTTCTAACTTCCCGTCCTTAGAACTGTTGGTGCATACGTCTGTCGACTTCGTCTTCGTTTGAGTCTTGTTTTTAGAAATGATAGTCCAGGGCACGTTGTACGAGAAAATAGGTTTGTAGGTTAAACAGGGTATTTCGCACGAAATAGATTAGGCTATTTCATACAAAATAACAAGTGGCTATTTCGCACGAAATAGCATGTGTCTATTTCGTACGAAATCAAGTGCCTATATATACCTGTGATGTCATTTCGTTTTTAAGACTTCTGATTCCGACGCCGAAGTGCTGTCGAAGTGTCTCCAGGCTGTAAACTGGTAAAAGATCAATAAACAAGACAAATTAATGATATTCTAGCTTCATACAAGCTGAACGAAGACTGAATCAATGAATTCCGCCTCTGATTCTGTCTAAGAACACTTCTGAACGACTCGTTTGGGTCAGAAAACGATCCTACAAGTGGTATCAGAGCTCAGGAGGAAGAGTTGTTACCATTTAGCTTGTTTTCACTGGAAAAATCTGATTTCTACACCTTCTTTTCAAAATTAAACTAGTTTTCACGGACAAAATGGCTTAATTTTCTCACATTAAATGCGAAACTGTGTTTTAACAAAGCCTTGAAAGAATTGGATCTAAAATCGGACTAAAACCTGATCAATTTGATAAAATTCCGGCCGATATGATGACATCAGCAGTATTTCGCACGAAATAAGGTTTTCATTTCGCACGAAATAACATCTTCAGGCTCATTTCGCATGAAATCAGCCCATTTCGCACCAAAGTTCATTTCGTTTGAATTATGCTATTTTGTTTGAAAGATTAAGTTTGTAAAATTTTGATACCGAATCATGGAAGAAGAATTTTACAACGCCTTTGCTACTCCGATTACCATTGCACAGAACACAATGTTAGAAAATGAAACGGGCACCATGCAAAAACCGCCAAAGCTCATGAATATCGAGGAGTATAAAGGATGGGAGGAGCGATTCGAAAATTGGGTTCAAGCAAATTACTTGGATGCTTGGGAATGTGTTGAAACAAAATATGTTAGATCGATGAATGATGATGAAGAGGTTATTGTAATTAAAGATCTAAGTGCTGAGGAGAAAAAGAAATACAAAGATGAAAAGATGATGACTAGTTTATTGCATCAAGCTGTTAAGGAAGATATCTTGGTTTTACTGCAACATAATGGAAGTGCCTATTCAATTTGGAAAGCATTAAAATCAAAGTTTATCGGAAGTAAAGAGATGATCAAGAACAAAAAATCACTTTTGAAAAAAGGGTATGATTTATTTCGTGGTTTGAGAACTGAAAGTACTAAGCAGATCATCGAAAGATATTGCAATTTGTTAGTCAACATGAAGATGGTGAGCATCACAAAAGATAATGAAGAGTTTATTGAAAAGCTGGCTGATGCATTGCCACATGAAACTTGGGGAACGTATCTTATGATGTTGAGAAATAAGAAAGATTTTGGAAATCTAACACTGGGAAAGTTCATTGAAAAACTTGAAGCTCAAGAGATGGAACAAAGGAAGATCTCTAGAATGAAGGATTTTGATGGTGAACAAGATATTGGGCTTTATTACAAAGGAGGTATCAATGATAAGACCAATATGTCACCAAAGATTGAAACTGCATTCAATGCTAAAAATTCATCTGGAGCGTCATCTAAAGGATCAAACAACAAAATGAGTTTTTCTTCATATCCATCATTTGATCAAATGTTTCAGCAACAAAGAGTGGTAAAGTACTTCAATGCAACATTGCTCTAAATCTTGAGAATGATCAAAACTACTCTGAAGAAATTGCAAAAAGTCACATGTCGTTGTTGGTGACTGTGTTAGAATCATTTGGGAGTTTAGTAGCAGGAAGGATCGGAAATCCAATGTTGACAAAAGAGGATTACGATCAGATTGATGCTGAAGAAATGGAATTAATGGACATAAAGTGGTGTATGGCAAGTGTGTTGAGAAGAGCTGAGAAACTTAAACAGATCACCGGAAGAGATGATTTTCATGATGCAAGTGTTTCTACTTTAGGCTTTGATAAATCTAAAGTTACTTGTTTTCGTTGCAGGGAAAAAGGACATTTCAAGAGAGAATACACTAACCGCGAAGCAAGTGGAGCTCAAAATCCGTTCAACAACAATGATTATTATCGGAAAGCAATTTATCATCAAGTTGCTCAACAACCACCTCAACAACAACCACAAACTACTCATGCTAGGAAAGAGATTGAAGAGTCAAAGAAAGCATATTTGATGAGCAAATTGATCGATCAAGATGATGAAAGATTACCAGAAGGTTTTAACTGGGACAATTACTGTCCAGATAAAGAATTATTGGCTCAAGCATTTGTTGCTAGAGTTGCTGAAGACATTGATAATGATAATGATTATTATGCAAACAGAATGAAAGAGCACTTAAGAATGCTAGAGGAGAGTGATAGTGATGATGGAAAACTTCGAAAGAAAAAGAAGAAAATTAAAAAACAAGTTAGTAGTGATGATGAAGAAGTTCCTGTGATAAAGAAAAAGGTAAAAGAAGTTCCAGTTTTCAAAGTTGAAGCAGAAGCTGATGCACGAAAGATTCCTGTTAAATGTGAAACCTGTGAGACAGTGAAGAAGCAAAACAGTACTTTGATTCGTAACATGAACAGATTGAAAGGATCCTATGATGTTCTGAAAAAAGCCATGAATCAATACAATCAGTCAAGCAGTGAACAAGCAACAGCAATGAAGACACTTCAAGGAGCTTTTATGACAAAGCAGAAAATCGTCAATAATTACATTGAGAAATGTGCTGTTCTGGAACAAAAACTGGAAACTCAGAGGATTGAAACAGAAAGAGTAAATAGGTTGTTAAAAAGTTACTCATGTACTTCTTATGTTATTGACAGGATTTATCCAACCGTTGAAGGCATGAAGGCATTTGAAGAAGAAGAAACATCTGAAGAAAAGACTTCTAAAAAGAAGAAGGATACTGAAGTGAATGATTCTGGTAAGAAACAAGGTTTAGTTACAACAAGTGTCCACCCCCGCTTGAAAATGGAAATTCTTCAGGAAATCCAAATTCAGAAAGAGTCGAAAAGGCAACTAACTTACAGTGGGAATCTGAGCCTTCAGATAACTTGCCAGAAAACATTGATGTTACTTTCACTTCATCTGATACTGATCATGAGTCAGAGTTAATAAAGAAAGTGGTCGATCAGGTGTTGGATAAAGATGAAACCAAGGAGTCAAAGTCGGAGTCAAATTCAGAGTCAAAGTCTGAAACGTCAAATCCAACAGTCAAAAAGGGCAAACGAGTTTACAATAAAGAATTTCTGTTATCAAAATCTAATTTAAATGATGAAAAATTCAAAGTTGCATATACTTTGAATGATTCTAACAAATTATATTCTGATGATGAATTTCCAATAAGAGGTGTTAAAACTGAAATGATCAAAAAGGTTTTCAAACTAATAGAAACTAATATTTCTGAAATAAAAGATGAAAATCTTGCTGAAAAACCAAGACTTTACACCTCAAGAGATCAACAAAGGTTAAACAAGAAAAAGGGTTACAGTTCTGGTTCAGGTTATCGAAGGAAACCAAACCATAACGGTAATTACTGTTGGTGCACTACGTCTGTCAACTACGTCTTATGTCGAGTCTCGGGTTCGTTGCAAAGATCGGGTTCGTTGCGGAGATGTTAAAGCATGATGTCATGATGACATCATCAAGATGACATCACCATGACATCATCACAAGATAAGACAAAAGAATTAGAAAGTGAAAATTGGATTTCGGTCAAATTAAGATTCCGCTCATGTGGTCTTGATAGGGTATCGCTTATATGGTCTTGTGGGGTATCGCTTATGTGTCAGTGTACACATAAGCGAAATCACTTGTACTATATATAGTGTCAAATGAGCGAAATCATAATATAGTTCTAGGTGATTGTCTTCCGGTTAGCCACGAAGTGCTGCCGAAGTGTTGTCAGGTCTGTAATCGATTGCATATCAATATAAACAACAGTTAAAGGTGAATAGTTGCTGAATTACACCGAAACACTTGTTTCCGCCTCTTGTTTTGGTGAAAAACTCTTCTAACCGACTCGTTCGGATCCGAAAACGATCCTACAAGTGGTATCAGAGCAACATGCTAAACGGTCTCACTGATGATGTGTCAGTAGGTTTTTACACATTTAGTAAATTGTGACGAGATATAAACCTAAATTTCAAACTTGCTTGTTCTGTGGGTTAACACAAACTTGGATATATAGGTAACCCCTGAAATCTTGTTTGAAAGGTCCCTTATTCTGAGATACTAGGTCTTTATGCTCAGTGATATCTGGGGTATTATCCCGGGACTTCTGCTGAAAGAAATTTCTGACCTAGTCCCCGGATAATGCTTTCTGCAAATGCTTGAAACATAGCATCGCCCTCAGCAAGCTGATGAAACAATAAAATTGATAGTCGCTGCTGTTGTAATGCAAAAGATCCTCTAAAGGGGACACACCAAAAGTCGAAGCCGTCATCTCTCTGCGTATCGAAAGATCGACCTGAGCTCTCACGGCCCTCGTACTATAATTTATTCCCCTGACAGATATCATCTGTGGTATACTCACCTGTAAGACTGAATATTGGGATCTGGATACAGGAGTATATTCAAGTAGTGGGACACACGAATAAGTTCAAGAGCTTAAAACATTAACCTCGTATCTCGGATCAATTGAACTTTGTGTGAAAATTTAAGTGGATCAATATACTGACAATCTAGGTGAATTGTTTAGAACTTAAAATGTAATGAAGCTTAATGGTGTTGGTGATTTGTCTTCTAAACTGATATGATCCTCTTGCACGAAGCTCACAAAAATATTGTTTGTAAATATTTCTTTATTGCATTTCATTTCTTTCAAAAATCCAAAAAGATTTTAGTGTGTTTTAGCATAAATTTTGAAAAATTCAAAAAAGATTTTCGACAACTGATTTTGGAAAGCTGATTTTCAAAATTCCGAGTGCTAAACATGATGAACAAATGGTTTGGGTGAAAGTGTTTGAAGATTTTTGAAATGAAATGAGAAAAGTTTTGCTTTAAAATGTTATTCCTGCAAATGGTAAATTAGTTTTGAAAATCTTATCCACAAATGATTATCAGAAAATTTATTTTTGGGTAGAGTTTTTGCAGGTTAACTAGGTTCCGAAACCTGAGTGTGATGAAGTGCCAGATTACAATCTAATAATCTGTGGAGAGTGAATTCCAGACTGCAATCCCAGTTTAGCAAAAGGGGAAGTCTGATGACATCGAGAGGGAATCTGAAGATAGTAGAGCCAGATTCAGATTCTGAAGGTTACGAGAAAGAGTAAAAGATTGATTGAGGATTCTTGCAATGACAAATACTTCAGAGGAAGATCGAAGACTGATAAAGATTGTAGATTGACAATTGAAGACTCAACACTGAAGACTCCGTCAACATCCGAGGGGGAGTTTGTTGGTGCACTACGTCTGTCAACTACGTCTTATGTCGAGTCTCGGGTTCGTTGCGAAGATCGGGTTCGTTGCGGAGATGTTAAAGCATGATGTCATGATGACATCATCAAGATGACATCACCATGACATCATCACAAGATAAGACAAAAGAATTAGAAAGTGAAAATTGGATTTCGGTCAAATTAAGATTCCGCTCATGTGGTCTTGATAGGGTATCGCTTATATGGTCTTGTGGGGTATCGCTTATGTGTCAGTGTACACATAAGCGAAATCACTTGTACTATATATAGTGTCAAATGAGCGAAATCATAATATAGTTCTAGGTGATTGTCTTCCGGTTAGCCACGAAGTGCTGCCGAAGTGTTGTCAGGTCTGTAATCGATTGCATATCAATATAAACAACAGTTAAAGGTGAATAGTTGCTGAATTACACCGAAACACTTGTTTCCGCCTCTTGTTTTGGTGAAAAACTCTTCTAACCGACTCGTTCGGATCCGAAAACGATCCTACAATTACAAAAGGAAAGGATTGGGTTTTATTCCACCCAAAAATCATAAAAATGAGAAAACTTATAAACCAAAAACTGTTTTTGTTTCAGGAACATCATAGAAGAAGAAAAAGAGCAATTGTTTAGAAAGCAGACGAACGAAGAATTCCTTGCTAAAAAGCAAGAAGAAATGAAGAAGGAAGTTACTCAGAAAAAGGAAATGAGAACCTGTTTTCAGTGCAAAACAGTTGGTCATATTCCCAGGAATTGTCCAAAAACAATCCAAACAAAACAGGGAGTTTCTCTTAAACTGAAAGAAAAGATGGTTGAAAATGAATCATCAACTAAGCCTTTTAGAGTTTTCAAAAACTCGAAATTTGAGGTTAGTGAATGTTCAAAAGGTTTTTACAAAAGAAAAGCAAATCTTGGCAACCAAAAGTGGGTTGTTAAGAAATCTGATGATAGTTCTAGCAATGATTCCGATTCGTCAAAATCAGAGGAGCTATTTTCTGGCGATGAATCTGATTCCACAAAGTCAGAGGAGCCACAAGTTGAACCAAAAGTTGAAAATTCAGTACCACCAATGGATGATGCAAACTTTCCACCATTGCGGGCTGAGAATTTTAAGCAAAAAGTTGGTAAAGTTGAGATTTCGAATCAATTTTTTTCTGAAAAGAAAGAATTTGATGTTGAAAAAGCCTTTAACTTCAAAGTTCAACATATGTTTGGAAAAATGATTGACGGGAAGGTCAAAGGGGTAAAGGAATTTTATGAGAAGAAAATGAAAAGAAAGAAACCGAGTGTTGATAACTCGGAATCTCCCAAGGTCTGTCAGGCTTGGGAGAACCTCTTTAACTGAAAAATCTGACTTGCCGGAGC
Organism: Helianthus tuberosus; assembly: GCA_030545235.1. Classification (NCBI taxonomy): domain Eukaryota; kingdom Viridiplantae; phylum Streptophyta; class Magnoliopsida; order Asterales; family Asteraceae; genus Helianthus; species Helianthus tuberosus. The sequence continues at coordinate 191,885,857 of CM060352.1, read as the reverse complement.
TCCCAAGTTGGTAATCGTGGATCAGGAATCGGCATCATTCTTGAAAATGTTTGTTGAGTAAACATACAAGTATTAATTGGAAAACAAGGTGATGAATTGATCCCCTAACCTACAAGTGGTTTTATGAAATCAGCAAAACTTATTTTTCGGAAAAACCATTTGATTAAAACAAACTTAAGTGTTTTGAAATCATAATGGGAAAATAGTTTGTTGTGAGGGGGAGTTCTGATTGTTTATGCCAAGTGAATGGCGATTTGAAGCAATTCACAACAGTTGTCACTTTATTTGTACAGCTTATTTTCAGATTTGGTTTTGAATTTTAGGGGGAGCAAGAAATTTAAAAATCCAAAAACATTAGAATATTTGAAAAAGTCAAAAACAAGATAAAATGTAAAATGAGTTTTGTTGTGAAAAAGTGAAAATGATAGTACATCAGTAGACGATCACAGCATGCTAAAGAATTGGAAAATTAAATTGTGATAAACTGTCTCACTAACGATGTGCCAGTAAGTTTTTGCACATTTAGTAGATTGTGCCGAGATATAAACCTAAATATCAAACTTACTTATTTCGTGGGGGAACATCTCTCGGATATATGGGTAACCCCCGAAATCTTGTTTGAAAGGTCCCTCTTTCTGAGATACTAGGTCTTTATGCTTAGTGATATCTGGGGTATTATCCCGGGACTTCTGATTTTGCGGAAGCAATGGCCTAGTCCCCGTATAATACTTTTCGCTTGCTTGAAAAATAGCACCCCCTCAGCATAAAAATGATGAAACATTGCAAAATGCTAATCATGTGCTGTTGAAGAAAAGATTCTCTAAAGGGAACACACCTAAAGTCGAAGCCATCATCTCTCTGATTTTGCGGAAGCAATAGCCTGAGCTCTGATGGCCCTCGCATTTTAACCCTTTACAGATATCATCTAGGTATACTCACCTGTAAGACTGAATATTGGGATCTGGATACGAGAGTATATTCTGAGGTGGGACACGCGAATAAGTTTAAGTCTCTAAAACACTAAATTCGTATCTCGATACAGTTGAACATTGTGTGAAAATTTAAGAGGATCAGTATACTGACAATCTAAGTGAATCGTTTAGAACTAAAAATGATTAAAAGCTTAACGGTGTTAGTGATTTGTCTCGTAAACTGATATGATTCTCTTACACAAACTCACAAAAATATTGTTTGTATATATTTCTTTACTGTTTTCTATTAAAAACAAAAATCCAAAAAGATTTTAGTGTGTTTTAGGATAAAATTTTGAAAAATACAAAAAGATTTTCGACAACTGATGTTGAAAAGCTGATTTTCAAAATTCCAAGTGCTAAACATGATGAATTTTGGATTGGGATGTTTGTTTGAATAATTGATAATTGAGTGGTTTCTACCAGTTAGTTTTTCTTATTGATTTAGGTAAAAAATTTTGTTTTGAGTAGAAAATTTGTGCAGGAAATGTTCAAAGAGCTAGGTTTCAATTCCTGATGACTAAATTCCAGGTTTTCAATTCTAAGCTACAGTTAAAGAGTTCCAGACTGCGATCCCAGCTGAGTGAAAGGGGGAGTCTGAAGACAAAGAAGCCAGGTTCCTGATCCTGCTTCTACGGAAAGCCAGGAGAAGTTCCTGAAGTTGAGAAGACCGATCAAGACTGAAGAGTTGACATGCTGAAGGCTCGTACCGAAGACTTCGTCAACATCCGAGGGGGAGTCTGTTGGTGCATACGTCTGTCGACTTCGTCTTCTATTGAGTCTTGTATTTAGAAATGATAGTCCAGGGCACGTTGTACGAGAAAATAGGTTTTTAGGTTGAACAGGGTATTTCGCACGAAATAGATTAGGCTATTTCATACAAAATAACAAGTGGCTATTTCGCACGAAATAGCATGTGTCTATTTCGTATGAAATCAAGTGCCTATATATACCTGTGATGTCATTTTGTTTGTAAGACTTCTGATTCTGACGCCGAAGTGTTGTCAAAGTGTCTCCAGGCTGTAAACTGTTAATAGATCAATAAATGAGACAAATTAATGATATTCTAGCGTCATACAAGCTAAACGAAGACTGAATCAATGAATTCCGCCTCTGATTCTGTCTAAGAACTCTTCTGAACGACTCGTTTGGGTCAGAAAACGATCCTACAAGAACCTTCCTTGAACGGACTGATGCATGTTAGGTGTATATATAGGTTTAAGTATATTTTAAGCCCTTTTTACACTTTTTTTTAGCCAAGTTTTAAATTTATAAAACATGATATTTACTAACACTAAACACACATATGGGCAAGTGCACCCATCGTGAGCGTAGTATAGTGTTGGTAAGATACCGAGGTCGTCCAAGGACACAAGAGCTTTTAGTACCGATTTATCCTCAACGTCTAATCAAATCAAAACGTTTAGAAAAATGTTTTAAACTAAGAAAAATAAAAACTAACTAAAATGCTGAAAATAAAAATAAAAATAAAAACAGATAGACAAGATGAATCACTTGGTTCCGACTCATGTATAGTGTAACCTTTGATTATTTCAGCACTTTTGCACTTATTTAAGAGATTATCTTAGTTATTGTAGTAGGCCCCTCCTTTGAAGGTGACGTTACCCTCAACCCAGTAGTTTGAGTCAGCAAGGATACAATCCTAAAGGGTTGGATTATTGAAAGATAATTAATTAAGTTATTAATGCAAATTATGGTAGGCCCCTCTTTTGAAGGTGACGTTACCCTCGGCTAAGTAGTCTGAGTCAGCAGGGATACAGTCCTAAGTAGCCGGGTTATAGTATTAATAGTAGTTTAACTTATGAGGGGATCAAAGAGTTTGGACCCTCGCCATCTGTCACGGCCCTCGGGCCCGGTTTGACCCGGTCCAAAGCCGCGAGGCAGGAAATCCCGTGGTATCTAATTTATTGATAGCGGAAGTCTTTTTAAACAGGATCAATTATTATTAAAACTGCTTGTTTATATATAATATAGGGATAACTCCCATAATTTACAAATACTTGATTTCACTGGGAAATCCTTTATTTCTTAAAACATGTTTCTTTATTTATTTACATTGAGCCACTTTCTAAGCTTGTAGTGCTCCACGGCACTTTTCCTTTGCTCACAACAGATCACCTGAAACATGTTTGAAAAAGGTTTTGTCAGCAGGGAAATACTGAGTGAATCATTCTATTTATTAAAACATCCTATTTGTTATAATGTACAGTATTAAGAGCGATTACAATTGCCTCATCTTTTAAATTAACTGATCCAGTTGTCACTTTACCGGACTGTGACTGTGGACATATCACTTGTAGGGTACTTTCACCCCAAGTGATAAATAATTAGTAGCTATGTGCACATCCCCCCACATACTGGCAGTAATTTCAGATAACAACGACTTAATCCCTGTAACTATAATTTTGATAAAAACATGCTTTCGAAAAGTATTTTGATAAAAAGAGAATGACTCACATTGTAGATTTAACGAGCAGAATATAAGCCTACTGATTAGCCTTGATTAACCTAATTTAATTAACAATGCACACACAATAGGTTAGTAACTAATACAACAGTTACGACAATTCACGAGATTAAACCTTCACAACGATTTATTAGTGCAATACTTAACAATTCAGCGGATTCACAACGAATGACAGAGTATAGTCCGAATTCGAGCAGTACTCAAACATTCAAGTCGAAATCACGATGAATTAACAAAGTATAATCTCAATTTGAGCGGCACTTAAACAATCGTTGGATAGTTATAATCGATCGGACGTTGAATCGTAATAGCGATCGAGTTATTACCCTGATTGTGGCAGCAATTAGTGATTGTGTGTGTTTTGATATTGTTTCTGCTATAACTCAGTGCATACTTCGAATTTTTCCGTCGTTTCAGTACCAGAATTCAAGTCCCAAACCAACCTATTTATACTGAAAATTTGACCCAGTCGCGTAGCGCGACTGCCTACCCCCTTAGTCGTCGCGTTGCGCGACTGCCAACCTATTTTCGTAGGGTAGCCAGGTGTATGAGTAGGCTTGCTGAGTTAACGGTTTAGTGAAATTCAATTTCTACAGGTAGTTATTTAGATAATCGTAACAAAGGTTTTACCCCCCCCTGAGTTTTAGGGGCCCTAATCCTGATTCTGAAAATTCTGAAAATTTTAGGGTTTGTGTAGAATTACTTGGGTTTCTCAATTAGGGTTTCCTTTTAGTTAAATTAAGATACTAATTAGAACTTTTGATGAGAGTTGTTACATTCTCCCCACCTTAAGAAAAATCTCGTCCTCGAGATTTATTGGAATAAATGAGGATACTTTCTCTTCATTTCTGATTCCAGTTCCCAAGTGTATTCAGCTCCTCTCTTTGAATCCCATCTGACTTTGACTAGAACTAGTCTTTTATGTTTGAGAAATTTGATCTTTCGATCCTCAATTTGAAGAGGGTTCTCAACAAATTTCAGCTTTTCGTTTACCTCTATATCTTGAAGAGGTACTACCAAAGATTCGTCTGCTAGACATTTCTTAAGATTGGATACATGAAATACATCATGTACTCCGGCTAACTCTTCAGGTAGTTGTAAACGATAAGTAACTGGTCCTATACGTTGGATTACTGAAAATGGTCATACGTACCTTGGACTTAGCTTTCCTTTCTTACCGAATCGAACAACTCCTTTCCAAGGAGAAACTTTCAAAAGTACTTTATCTCCAACCTGAAATTCTATCGGCTTGCGGCGATTATCTGCATAACTCTTCTGACGATCTCGAGCAGTCTTCAACCTTTCCTTGATTTGAGTAATCTTGTCGGTCGTCTCTTGCACTATCTCAGGCCCTGACAATTGACTTTCTCCTATTTCTGCCCAACAAACTGGAGTTCTACACTTTCTTCCATAAAGTGCCTCAAATGGAGCAATTTCAATACTTGAATGATAACTATTGTTATAGGAGAATTTAATTAATGGTAAATGATCATCCCAACATCCACCAAAATCAATTACACATGCTCGGAGCATGTCTTCCAGGGTTTGTATTGTCCTTTCACTTTGTCCGTCTGTTTGAGGATGATATGCAGTGCTTAAATTTAGTCGAGTTCCCATTGCTTGCTGGAAACTTTTCCAGAAATGGGAAGTGAAACGACTATCTCTATCTGAAACAATGGAGAGTGGGACTCCATGTAACGATACCACTTCGTCTACATACAACTTGGCTAACCTTTCCATACTAAAGGTTTCCTTCATTGGTAGAAAATGAGCTGATTTGGTTAATCGATCCACAATTACCCAAATCGCATCATTTCCTTTTCTTGTTTTAGGCAACTTAGTAACAAAATCCATTGTTATAAGTTCCCATTTCCATACAGGCATTTCCAATTGTTGTAGTAATCCTGAAGGTTTCTGATGTTCGGCCTTAACTTGTGAACAAGTAAGACACTTAGAAACATATTTTGCTATATCTTTCTTCATTCCTATCCACCAGAAATTCTTTCTTAAATCTTGGTACATCTTATTGTTTCCAGGGTGCATAGTATACCTAGATTTATGGGCTTCTTCTAAAATCTTATTTCTTAATTCTCCTTGCTTCGGTACCCAAATTCGTTTCTTATGAAATCTCCAAATTTCATCATTTCCTTGCTCTAGTTCCTTAATATAACCTTTCATTCCTTCAGCATCGTCCTTGATTGCTGTTTCCTGAATTTTCTTTAATTGTTGCATTAAATCTAATTGTAGATTTAATCTAAGAGCACGGACTCGCTTTTGTTTTTCATGATACTTACGACTTAAGGCATCTGCAACTATGTTTGCCTTTCCTTCGTGATATTGAATATCACAGTCGTAATCGCTTAGAACTTCCATCCATCTTCTTTGCCTCATATTTAATTCTTTCTACCCAAATATATACCTCAAACTTTTATGATCTGTATAGACAGTAAACTTACTTCCGTACAGATAATGTCTCCAAATTTTCAAGGCAAAAATTATGGCTCCTAATTCTAAGTCATGAGTTGTATAATTTTCTTCGTGCTTTTTCAACTGCCGGGAAGCATACGCAATTACCTTCTTGCGTTGCATCAATACACATCCGTATCCTAATTTTGAAGCATCACAGTATACTTCAAAATCTTCTGTTCCTTCGGGCAATGCTAAAATTGGAGCATTCGTCAATCGTTGCTTTAAAATCTTAAAAGCTTCTTCTTGTTTATGTCCCCATTCAAACTTAGTGGCTTTACAGGTTAACTTAATCAAAGGTACGGCTATCTTAGAGAAATCCTTAATAAATCGTCTGTAGTATCCGGCTAAGCCTAGAAAACTTCTAATTTCCATAGCTGTTTGTGGGACTTTCCATTTGGTAATTGCTTCTATTTTAGCAGGATCTACATGAATTCCTTCATGATTCACCATGTGACCTAAAAATTGCACTTCCTTTAACCAAAATTCACACTTTGAGAATTTTGCATAAAGCTTTTCCTTTCTTAACAAAGTTAAGAGTGCATGCAAGTGTTTGCAATGTTCTTCTTGACTTTTGGAGTAAATTAGTATATTGTCGATGAATACGATTACAAATTTATCCAAATATGGTTTACAGATCCGATTCATCATGTCCATAAATGCTGCTGGGGCATTTGTTAGTCCAAAGGGCATGACTGTAAACTCATAATGGCCATACCTAGTTCTGAAAGCAGTTTTAGGTATGTCTTCCTCTTGTACTTTTAACTGGTGATATCCAGATCTTAAATCTATCTTAGAAAAATACCTAGCGCCTTGAAGTTGATCAAAAAGATCATCAATCCTAGGTAATTGATATCGATTCTTAATTGTAACTTTATTTAGTTCTCTATAATCGATACACATTCTCATCGATCCATCTTTCTTTTTCACAAACAACACTGGTGCTCCCCAAGGGGATGAACTAGGTTGTATAAATCCTTTGCTTAATAATTCATCTAACTGCTTTTTCAATTCCAGCATTTCGGTGGGTGCTAATCGATAAGGTGCCTTAGCTATTGGTGTAGTACCTGGAATTGGATGAATTCTAAACTCTACTTCCCTATCTGGTGGTAACCCAGGTAACTCTTCCGGAAAAATGTCTGGGTATTCTGAAACTATAGGGATGTCTGAAAGTTCCTTACTTTTAGTGTTAATGATTACCGAAATCATATACACCATTTCTTGTTTTCTTGAATAACTAGCCAACTTCATTACTGAAATGAATTTCAGTGGCTTTCGTGGTTTATCTCCTGTAATTAAAATTACCTCTCCTGTGGGAGTACAGATTTCTACGGAATTCTTGTCACAAAGGATTCGAGCATGGTTGGCTACTAACCAATCCATTCCTAATACTACATCGAATCCGGCTAACTTCATAGGTAACAGGTTTGCGGAAAACTTATAACCTAACAGTTCTATCTTACCTTCTTGCAAAACCCTATTTATGTTAACAGAATTTCCGTCTGCCATTTCGACTGTAAAAATTTGCCTAAGGGTGGTTAAAGGTAAGTCAAGGGCTTGGCAAAATAAAGTATTGATAAAACTTTGGTTTGCACCAGATTCAAATAATACTTTTGCATAAACGTCGTGGACCAAGAACGTACCGGCTATGACGTCAGGAATGAGTTCAGCTTCTTGAGTGGTTAGCTGAAATGCTCGGGCATTCTTCTTTGTTGTTCCATCAGCTGGTTTGCCTTTATTGTCTGCGGTTTTTATCAATTTAGGACATTCGGTTCGAAAATGACCCATTTCTCCACAGTTGTAGCAGATTAGGGATTTCTTCCTGCAATTCTCCTCTTGATGCCCTGGAATTTTGCAAAAATTGCAATATCCCTTGCATTTTCCAAAATGCTTCTTTTTGCAATTTCTATAATACGGAGGAACTGAGGATTGCCCGGTTCCTCTTTTCTTGAATCGATTATTATCATTACCCACATGAAATCCTTGGGTAATCTTTTGAGCCAATTCCTTCTTTCTGTCTTCTTCTCTTGTTCGCACCAGTTCATCAGTTAGGGTATTAGCTAATTCCTACAGCATCGTCAATAGTGCGAGGTCTCGCAGCTTTAACGATATTGCGGATTTCACTAATTAATCCCCAGATGTAGCGAGAAATGAGTACCGGTTCTGGAGAAGCCAGTGTAGGTACCACTCGTGCATATTCAAAGAATGTCGAAGTATAACCGCGACACTCTACTCCTATCATACGATGATTTAGGAACTTATTTGCCAGTTGTTCCTTTTCATATTCAGGACAATATTTTCTTTCTACAAGATTCTTAAATTCTTCCCAGTTCATGGCATAAGCCATCCTTCTTCCTTTTGCTTGTAGCACCGTATTCCACCACTCTAATGGCCCTTCTTTGAATAAATTTGAAGCATACATCACCTGATCTTCTTCTGAACACTTACTTATTGCAATTACTGCTTCGGTTTTCTCTAACCAACGCAGTACTGCAGTTGCTCCTTCATTACCTGCAAATTCAGCAGGTTTGCAAGCAAGAAATTCTTTGAAAGTGCAACCAGGTGTTGCGGCTTTCATTTTCTTAGGAGGTGGAGCCTGTCGTAGATTATTATTATCATGATTGCTGCCTCCATTTACACTATGACTAAAATTATCTTCCTGAGTACGTTTACTAGGAATGATTTGTTGCGGTTCTATTGGATTTTTAACAGCAGCAACGAATGCGGGAATAGTATTGGCTATCCCTTGAGTAACAATATTTTCTATATCCTGTCTAGTCATATACTGGTTTTCCTGATTTTGTTCAGATTGATTCCCTTCATTAACTGGTTCATTATTAGCGTTTTCCATCTGATAATTATTAAAAATATAACTATTAGTATCAAGTGATAAATAAAACAATTACACAGAAGCACATAAAATCTGGTAACACAGATATATATCCAAAATTGTCGATGTTTCGACTTCTATTTTGCTTTATATATTATATAGGCATCCATACACACTATTTATCTTACAATGTTTTATTTCCCATTTTACAGAGTTATATATTATTATTATTATTATTATTATTATTATTATTATTATTATTATTATTATTATTATTATTATTATTATTATTATTATTATTATTATACAGGCATTCTTCCCAAACCCCACTATTCTTTGGTCAACTAGCAGTTTAGTAGCGACGCTCCCTTTCGTCGTACTTCCTGGAAATTTGCTCCCCCATTTCCCGGATCCTATTCCCTGTACTTATCAGTTCTTCACCGTACTGACGGAGTTCGGCTAAGTTTTCGTTACTCATTGGAGGATTGGGGATAGGTTCTGGTTCCCACCGTGGAAGGAAAGAATAAGGACTGTTGACGATATTTTCGAATTGCCAGTCATTTGTCCACCATTCTTCCATTTGACCTAAGGGTCGAGTGTGGATTAGTGGATCTGGAATAGCTGGTTCCAGATTAACAGGAAGTTGGGTTTCTAGGTAAGGATATAGATTATTATGGATAGGGCTAATGACATCACAATTTGCCAGTAGACGGTCGATTTCATCTTGAAATGTGATTTCTTCAGCTTGTCTAGAATTCTCTCCAATTTCTATTCCTTTTTGTTTATAATCTTTCCTGATCTCTATCTCTGCTGGATTTGAACTTTCTCCGATTTCGATTCCTTTTCCTTTGTCTATAGGGTTTTCTATTTTAGGGAGTTTCCTAGTAGCTGGCTTTCTCCTGCGCACTTTCCTCCATCCTACATATCTTCTCTTCTTTTTAAGTTTTGCTTTTTCCAGCGGTGGAGCTTAGAATTCCAGGGGTTCCTCTATGTCAGCAATATAACCAGTAAAGTCGTGGGAGACTTCAATTGGTACTGGGTAGAGGTTGAGATTCTGAAATGCTTCTGATATCTCAGTCATGCTGGACAGCATATATGCAAAAATGCACAAAAATGCTAAGTTAAAACTTTGGAACAAAGTTTAACAAATAAACATTAAGTTTATTGCATACGGATTTGTACAAAAGACTACAGGAAAGTGAACACACTATAATTTATTTATTTACTGGGTATTACTTTTCTACTAGACCAGGCTTTAAAAGTTTAGAGATTTGCATTCTCTGCTACGGTAGCTAGCATATAAAGGTTTGCCCATTTTTCATCTAATGTATCTTCCCAAGGTGACCTATTGCCTAATTCCTGGATTTCTGGATTAAACCTCACTTTCTTGGCTTGGGTTTTCTTTATTTTCTCCTGTCCCTTTCTAATAATCGAATTTCTTTTATCTTGGGTGAGAGGATTTTCATAATTTGCTTTACGGACAAAAATCCCTTCATCTAGATCTGCTGGGTGTTTGGAGGAAGAGGTTCCTTTTTCTTTGGATGCAGTATCTAATGTGTGGTAGATAGCAGAAATCTTGTGTTTATCCATACTGTAACTCAATAATTAATCAGTTAAAACATATTTTTCACAGAATAGCAATTAAATTTCCTAATTATTTTAATAGGCTAAAATCAATAGTAAGCTTAAATCAGTGGCTCTGATACCACCTTTTCATGTCACGGCCCTCGGGCCAGGTTTGACCCGGTCCAGAGCCGCGAGGCAGGAAATCCCGTGGTATCTAATTTATTGACAGCGGAAGTCTTTTTAAACAGGATCAATTATTATTAAAACTGCTCGTTTATATATAATATAGGGATAACTCCCATAATTTACAAATACTTGATTTCACTGGGAAATCCTTTATTTCTTAAAACATGTTTCTTTATTTATTTACATTGAGCCACTTTCTAAGCTTGTAGTGCTCCACGGCACTTTTCCTTTGCTCACAACAGATCACCTGAAACATGTTTGAAAAAGGTTTTGTCAGCAGGGAAATACTGAGTGAATCATTCTATTTATTAAAACATCCTGTTTGTTATAATGTACAGTATTAAGAGCGATTACAATTGCCTCATCTTTTAAATTAACTGATCCAGTTGTCACTTTACCGGACTGTGACTGTGGACATATCACTTGTAGGGTACTTTCACCCCAAGTGATAAATAATTAGTAGCTATGTGCACATCCCCCCACATACTGGCAGTAATTTCAGATAACAACGACTTAATCCCTGAAACTGTAATTTTGATAAAAACATGCTTTCGAAAAGTATTTTGATAAAAAGAGAATGACTCACATTGTAGATTTAACGAGCAGAATATAAGCCTACTGATTAGCCATGATTAACCTAATTTAATTAACAATGCACACACAATAGGTTAGTAACTAATACAATAGTTACGACAATTCACGAGATTAAACCTTCACAACGATTTATTAGTGCAATACTTAACAATTCAGCGGATTCACAACGAATGACAGAGTATAGTCCGAATTCGGGTAGTACTCAAACATTCAAGTCGAAATCACGATGAATTAACAAAGTATAATCTCAATTTGAGCGGCACTTAAACAATCGTTGGATAGTTATAATCGATCGGACGTTGAATCGTAATAGCGATCGAGTTATTACCCTGATTGTGGCAGCAATTAGTGATTGTGTGTGTTTTGATATTGTTTCTGCTATAACTCAGTGCATACTTCGAATTTTCCGTCGTTTCAGTACCAGAATTCAAGTCCCAAACCAACCTATTGATACTGAAAATTTGACCCAGTCGTGTAGCGCGACTGCCTACCCCCTTAGTCGTCGCGCTGCGCGACTGCCAACCTATTTTCGTAGGGTAGCCAGGTGTATGAGTAGGCTTGCTGAGTTGACGGTTTAGTGAAATTCAATTTCTACAGGTAGTTATTTAGATAATCGTAACAAAGGTTTTACCCCCCCCCCCTGAGTTTTAGGGGCCCTAATCCTGATTCTGAAAATTCTGAAAATTTTAGGGTTTGTGTAGAATTACTTGGGTTTCTCAATTAGGGTTTCCAATTAGTTAAATTAAGATACTAATTAGAACTTTTGATGAGAGTTGTTACACCATCCAATACCGTTAAGTATTGAAGGAGGTCCTACTAAATTTGACCCAGGTTCCTTGCAGGATCTCTAAACGCTGAACAACGGCAAGACTCTTACCAAACCGTTCCCTTAACCCCCGACCAGGTAGCCAACATACCTCCATATAGACCGTGGAGATAAGAATGGTGAAAATCTTTTATTTTATATAGACAGTAAAATAATGCCAAGACACCACGGACAAACGATAAGGAAGAATCACCTTCAACATAAGAAACTAGTTATTAAAGTCATTAATACATAACCAATTAAAAAATGCGAAAAGATTAAAAATAAAAAGTATTACACTAGACACTTGTCTTCACCAAGTGATGTAAGAGACTTAGGCAAACATGGCCTTGCTTGTCAAGAACTCTTACGATCAATCTTGGATCCTGAGACGACTCACACACTCTATGATGGACAATGGATGATGGTGGTGGATGATGGTGTTATGGTGGTGGTGGGTGGTGGGTGAAGTGTGAGAGAGGTGGTGTGCCAAGGGATGGTTTGAGCTTGAGCCAATCACTCCTATTTATAGGCTGAACAGAAGCTCGGGCACGGCCCCGTGTCCACATCCTTCTCTTTCTTCATTTATTGCAGCTTGTCTTATTAGTTTACCACGCCCCCGTGTCCGCTGAGCACGACCCCGTGTGCAGAAGCATATCTGTACTATGAAGATTTGCCTGGATTCTGCGAATCTTATAGTTGACCACGGCCCCGTGCTCGCTGAGCACGGCCCCATGGTGGGCAATAGAAGCTTCTACCACTTTGTCTTTTCTGCTGACACTTGGGCACGCCCCCGTGCTGGCTGAGCACGGGGCGTGTTCAGTCTTCTGTCTTCTTGTTTTGCTTGGGAAGATGCTGTCGTGGGGTCGGGCATGTCACGTTTGTTCCTTTTCTTGTATTTATGTTAGATTTTGCTGTCTTTTTGCTTCTTTTGTTAATTTGAGCTCATTTAATCCTGAAAATACAAAAGGAAGACAAAAGCACACTTTTTCCAACATTAGTACTAAAAAAAGGTTAGTTTGATGCCACAATTGATGTAATTTATATGTTGCATTTTGCACACATCAAATACCCCCACACTTGAATCTTTGCTTGTCCTCAAGCAAAACTCTTTATAATGTGGCTTTACACTCCCAAATGGAATGGGTAGAAGAGAAAGTTTTTTGGGCTTGTCATAGAGTGTCGGGATTTCCAAGATTCTTCATTAAGTTTTATTTTTATTTATTTACAATCCTATTCGTCATGATTTATTTAAAACTTTTCATAAGATAAATTACTTATTAGGGCATAACATGCCTCTTTAAAATTCTATTTATATACAAGTTCACATACCTCACGGGGATCACTCAACACTCGGCCGAAAATGTATTTTTGTGGATCACTCGAGAGCGGCATGGAACTTACTCATACCATAAGCTTGCCAAGCAATCAATCCTCCTCCTTTTTAACTATATACCTTTGTAAATATCAAGAGGACTTTTTGGGTGAAGGGTTAGGCTTGGGTTAAAGGTAGGTGGTTGGGTTAGTGGTTAGTAGAAAAAGGGCGAAAAGCGTAACAAGCGTCGGTTTTCGTTATGACTTTTAAATTTTTTTTATGAAGCTTTTGTTCAAAAAAAGTTATTTTTGATAAACTTGTTTGTTTATTTTCTTTTGCTTCATCATCAACATTTTTTTTTGAAAAGTCATACGAAAAAAACGAGCTAGTTACTAAAACAAAGGGTTAAAAATGAAAAAGGTTTTGGTGGGTAAAAGGGTGTTTGGTTTGGGTTATGAAATGAAAAGGTTTAGGCTCAAAGGGGCTAACTAGGGGGATTTTAGGTAGGTGGTAAAACTTAAAGAAAAATAATGGTGTAGAAATAAAAAGGGTTAGTCCTAATGCCTCCATCATTTACTTACTCGGGTTTAAGTTGGTAAGGACCGGGAATGTATCGTCGTGGCAAGTTCTGGAGTCGTAAGAACCAAGCGGCTATTCACCCAAGAAACGAAAAATAAGCATTTAGTTTAATGATGTGTAATTGTATGCTCAATAAAGGCTCAAAACTCACTTTTGTGGGAATGGGTTTTTATGTGATCAAGAATATATAATCAAATTTTAACTAAGCTTGTCATGCCTTTTCATAATTTTCTTATGTTGGTTCTTTTTATCACGACGCTATCGGTTGTAAATTTATAAAAATATAACTTTTTTTAGAATTTGAAATTCCCAAGTTAAACCTAGACAAGTAAAAAAATTTGAAAATTTTTGAAAAAAAAAATTTTGGGGTGATTAGCGGTTCCAATAGAGTTTTGTGTAAGGCTTGTATTTAGGACTTGCAAGATTCAAGGTTTTAGCATCCCCCCCACACTTAAATTACACATTGTCCTCAATGTGTCCCAAAAATAAGTTTTTAGGTTGATTGAATGTGTAAAAAGGTGTGAAAAAGCAAAAAATTTGTGTTATTGGGCGCTGAACACGGCCCCGTGTTGTCCGGGCACGGCCCCGTCTTCAAGTGCAAGTAACAAAATTGAATCAAGAGAAACAGAAGCCTGGACACGGGGGCGTGTTGGGTGAGCACGACCCGTGTCCAGTTTACCTGAACTGGGTATTTCTGCAGACTGTGCAGCACGGGGCCGTGTTGGGTAGGACACGGCCCGTGCCGAACTTACTGTAAACGAAGAAATTTTGTCGGATGGTCCTGTTTTCCTGCATGGGGTGCTGATTCAAGCTTCCCTTGTTTCCTTTGCTATCTCAAGTGTGTTTTATTCCTGAAAATTAAAACTAACTAGAAAACATAAAGATTAATCTAGACTAAACTAAGGATAGTTCCGCGGAATGCCTCTGTGGTGCGCCACGTTTATAAGGGTCCTTGGCTAGACCCAAAGCCTGGTCATATGTTACCCAAGTGGGATGTTTTGCATCCCATGCTACACCGTCGGAGAGCGTCATCCAAACTTGAGTCTATGACCTTCATGTAGTTGACCGGGTCTTCGTCTTCTACTCTCTTTCCATATTCAAACTTCACTTCCTTGTCCCCAAACTTCAATGTTAGTGTTCCGTCATTCATATCCACCACTGCTTGGGCGGTGGCTAGAAATGGCCTCCCGAGGATGAGAGGGACATCGGTGTCTTCCTCCATGTCTAGGATGACAAAATCGGTCGGGAAAACGAAATTGTCAACTTTGACCAATAGATTTTCAGCGACACCTTGTGGAAATTTGACGGATCTGTCGGCGAGTTGTATGCTCATCTTTGTAGGGCTCGTTGTTCCTAGGCCGAGTCGTTTGAACATTGATGTGGGCATAAGGTTAATGCTAGCCCCAAGATCGGCTAGTGCATTACGAATGGGGGATTCCCCAATCGAGCAAGGAATCGTGAAGCTTCCAGGGTCAATCTTCTTCTGTGGGAGTTTGTTGAGTACTAACGCGGAGCATTCCTCGCCTAAGTTAACTACTTGCAATGATTCAATTTTCCTTTTGTGAGTGAGGAAGTCCCTCATAAATTTTGAATATTTAGGCATTTGGGTTAGGACTTCTATAAAAGGAATATTAACATGCAATTGTTTTAGTAAATTTTTGAACTTTGCGAATTGCTCATCGGTCTTTTGACGAATTAACCGACCGGGGTACGGAACCGGAGGAGCCTTAGTGGGCTCTTGAGTTGGTGGAGAAGCCGTTTCTGGTTGGGGACCGGGTGGAGTCGTGGTTTGGCTGGATTGGCCCTTCTCCGCTGGAGGTAATGGAGCCTCCTCGGGACCTACGGTTTGGTTTCTTAATGTGATGAGATGTACTTGGGCCTTTGGGTTGGTTTCGGTATTGCTTGGTAACGCGCCTTGTGGTCTCTCGGAGAAATTTTGAGCTACTTGATTTAATTGTTTTTCAATGTTTTGAATGCTAGCTTGTTGATTTCTAAAATTCGATTCCAATTGTTGAAATCGATCCGAGTTTTTCTTTTCGGTGTCGGAGATGAGGCGAGATACAGTATCTTCAAGCCTTTCTCTTCCACCTTGTTGTTGAGAAAAATTTTGTGGTTGTTGAAAGTTAGTTCGTTGGTTTTGTTGGTTACTACTATTGTCGGGATCTCTCTAACCAAGGTTAGGGTGGTTACGCCATCTTTGGTTGTAGGTACCCGTTGGTGGACCCGACGGCCTAGGTCTATTATCAATGTATTTTACCGTTTCCGTTTGATCATCTACTTCTTTCATACAACTCAAATTTTCATGTGGTCTACCACACCCTTCACAAGCCATAACCGAGGCCGTTTTTGCCATTTCTAATTTTTTTATTTTTGAAGAAAGGGCCTCGATTTGGGCTTGTAGAGAAGTGCTTTCATCAACCTTATGGGCGCCCGGGGCAATAGATTTATTGCCTCGGGGAGTGTGCCACTGAAAATTGGTTTGCGCAATTTCCTCAATTTGATTATATATTTCATTTGGGCGACCATTACCTAGAAGTCCCCCGGAGCTAGAATCAAGTGTTTGTCTTGTGTGTGGCAACAGCCCATTGTAGAAAGTGGATACTTGTTGCCACACCGCTAGACCGTGATGAGGACACTTTCTTAGTAGCTCCTTGAACCTTTCCCAAGTTTCATATAAGGATTCCCCATCCTCTTGTGAGTATGTATTAATTTCAGTCATTAATTTAGCCGTTTTAGCAGAGGGAAATACTTATATAGAAACTTTTGGGCTAGTTCATCCCAGGTGTTTACCGAGCCAACTGGGAGGGTGTTAAGCCAAGCCTTAGCTCGGTCTTTTAGTGAAAATGGAAACATTCGAAGGCGGATGGCGTCATTTGATGCTCCATTGATCCGAAAGGTATCACATATTTCTAAGAAATTAGTAATATGTAGATGGGGATCCTCGTCCGCAAGCCCATGGAAGGTTGCGGAGTTTTGAAGCATTTGTATCAAATGTGATCGAAGTTCGAAGTTATTGGCTTCGACATTCGGTGCATTGATAGCGGCACCGAGATTACCTACGGTGGGCCGTAGGTAATCCATGAGGGTACGTTGGTCCGCCATTGGAAGTGGGTCCCCCGAAACTTTCTCTTGATTTTTAACCTTAAGTCTTTTTCTGAGAAAGCGTTCGGGTTCTTCTAGAGGTTCTTTTATGTCTCTACTAGAACTGGAGCTCATGCACTACGTAGGAAGTTCAAATGTGGCGCCTGGGTTCCAAATCCTGCAACAAAAACAGAAAAGAATGTTGGTCAAGAGGTTCACCACGGCCCCGTGCTCAGTGAACACGGCCCGTGGTCGGAGGTACAGTGATTGTTTTCCAGATCCATGTTACTGGGAGTTGGACATGGCCCCGTGTTGCACCGACACGGCCCCGTGCTCAGCTCTCTGTAACTCGGAAAATAAAAACCGCCAGTGATAGTGCTGGGCACGGCGCGTGTCCGACCAGGCACGGCCCGTGCTGAGCTCTGCAGCAGCTAATGGAAAATAAGAAAAAACGATTAGGCCGCAGATTCCTAACTTTCTTAAAATCCTTGTGTCCCCGACAATGGCGCCAAAAACTTGATGCGTGTTAGGTGTATATATAGGTTTAAGTATATTTTAAGCCCTTTTTACACTTTTTTAGCCAAGTTTTAAATTTATAAAACATGATATTTACTAACACTAAACACACATATGGGCAAGTGCACCCATCGTGAGCGTAGTATAGTGTTGGTAAGATACCGAGGTCGTCCAAGGACACAAGAGCTTTTAGTACCGATTTATCCTCAACGTCTAATCAAATCAAAAAGTTTAGAAAAATGTTTTAAACTAAGAAAAATAAAAACTAGCTAAAATGCTGAAAATAAAAATAAAAACAGATAGACAAGATGAATCACTTGGTTCCGACTCATGTATAGTGTAACCTTTGATTATTTCCGCACTTTTGCACTTATTTAAGAGATTATCTTAGTTATTGTAGTAGGCCCCTCTTTTGAAGGTGACGTTACCCTCAACTCAGTAGTTTGAGTCAGCAAGGATACAATCCTAAAGGGTCGGATTATTGAAAGATAATTAATTAAGTTATTAATGCAAATTATGGTAGGCCCCTCTTTTGAAGATGACGTTACCCTCGGCTAAGTAGTCTGAGTCAGCAGGGATACAGTCCTAAGTAGCCGGGTTATAGTATTAATAGTAGTTTAACTTATGAGGGGATCAAAGAGTTTGGACCCCTGCCATCCAATACCGTTAAGTATTGAAGGAGGTCCTACTAAATTTGACCCAGGTCCCTTGCAGGATCTCTAAACGCTGAACAACGGCAAGACTCTTACCAAACCGTTCCCTTAACCCCCGACCAGGTAGCCAATGTACCTCCATATAGACCGTGGAGATATGAATGGTGAAAATCTTTTATTTTATATAGACAGTAAAATAATGCCAAGACACCACGGACAAACGATAAGGAAGAATCACCTTCAACATAAGAAACTAGTTATTAAAGTCATTAATACATAACCAATTAAAAAGTGCGAAAAGATTAAAAATAAAAAGTATTTCACTAGACACTTGTCTTCACCAAGTGATGTAAGAGACTTAGGCAAACATGGCCTTGATTGTCAAGAACTCTTACGATTAATCTTGGATCCCGAAACGACTCACACACTTTATGATGGACAATGGATGGTGGTGGTGGATGATGGTGTTATGGTGGTGGTGGGTGGTGGGTGAAGTGTGAGATAGGTGGTGTGCCAAGGGATGGTTTGAGCTTGAGCCAAGCACTCCTATTTATAGGTTGAACAGAAGCTCGGGCACGGCCCCGTGTCCACATCCTTCTCTTTCTTCATTTATTGCAGCTTGTCTTATTAGTTTACCACGCCCCCGTGTCCGCTGAGCACGACCCCGTGTGCAGAAGCATATCTGTACTATGAAGATTTGCCTGGATTCTGCGAATCTTATAGTTGACCAAGGCCCCATGCCCGCTGAGCACGGCCCCGTGGTGGGCAATAGAAGCTTCTACCACTTTGTCTTTTCTGCTGACACTTGAGCACGCCCCCGTGCTGGCTGAGCACGGGGCGTGTTCAGTCTTCTGTCTTCTTGTTTTGCTTGGGAAGATGCTGTCGTGGGCTCGGGCATGTCACGTTTGTTCCTTTTCTTGTATTTATGTTAGATTTTGCTGTCTTTTTGCTTCTTTTGTTAATTTGAGCTCATTTAATCCTGAAAATACAAAAGGAAGACAAAAGCACACTTTTTCCAACATTAGTACTAAAAAAGGGTTAGTTTTATGCCACAATTGATGTAATTTATATGTTGCATTTTGCACACATCAGGACTGACCGGAGAGTCAAGATGATCATCAAACAAAAATTCCGACGACAATACTTCCTTCGACGACGACTCATCAGAATCCAGACACTCCGGTATCCAATTCTCCAACTCTTCCTCCACCAAAACCTTAAACACTTTGTCTTTCCATTTGATAGAGATCTGCTCGTTCACCCTATTGCCTTCTCCTACCAAAACCCCGAGACAATTCACCGATCAGTCCACGTCCTCCGATGATCTTTGAGACGCGAAAATGAACTTACCATATAGACGAGCTATAGAATCAAAAACCTCATCGGTAGCCAAGTGAATCGGGACCCCAAAGATTTTAATCCACGCAATCCTCTTGAAAGGCAAAGATTGACCCATCCAAACATCCAATGAAGAAAACCAATGCTTCCACCGATCATAGGCTCCGATCAAACTGTTACACTCCTCCTCAGAGAATTTAACCAGGACGTACAAACCACCCAAGTAACTTAAGCTGCTTAGGCCTTATCCCTGTCATCCAGTTGTCCAACCCTTTCCGCATCCTCCGCCCCGTCACACTCACGTATGTGTTGGAAATGCTTGATGGTATGTGGAACGACTTGGTGGTGGTTGGCAGCGACATCAAACGATGGTTTGGGGATTATCGTAAGAATCCATCGTTTGACTCTGTAATTCTATTCGGACGACTCAATTCCAAAAAGATGACTTCAGAATCCACATACATTTAACCATCACTAGTGCTCTAATGGTGGTCACGGGTATTTAAGTTCCATCTATGGTGGGCCCGGATGAGTTTTTCCCTCCAGGTCTCAAGTTCGAGTCTGTGTGATAGGGGTTTCTCATTGAGGGGTTTAAATTGGGGATCTATTGTGCGAGGGGGCTTTCTAGCGCAGACCCGGCTAAGACAACGTATGTTAGACCTCCCGACATTCGCGAATAATTCACGCCTTTCAAAAATAGAATCCACATACATTTTCCATTTGGCTTGGATTTAATCATGAATCAATTAACTTCAAACCAATAAAAAAGACGCTTACGTATGGTGGTGAAATTGTGGAATGTGAATGACGGTTACAGAAGCGGGTGTAATTAAAGGGGTGCTTGCTGACATGTATATATTCATTTTAATCGGCGCGTCAGTTGTGTGTATATATTATTTGTCGGTTTGTTTTAGTTGTGAAAGAAGAGGTGCCTGCTAGATTGGATTGCGCATGAATTGGTGCCTATAATTCGTGTTCGGAAATATGACTTGATAGGTGTCTTTGTATGGATTGTATGGACACGTCGATTACAAAAAATTGGTGGTGCCCCAAGTTACTTTTTGTATTGTTATACAATTTCCCTGAATAAAATGTAAAGCAACTACTTTAACTTTAGGGTAAATTACACTTTTCGTCCTTTATATTTGTATCAGATTGCAATTGATGTGGGGTAAAATACACATAATTGTCCCGTGTAAAGTGTATAATTTTTGTATAGATTCTATTTATTCTTTTTAGTTTTTAGTATTATACTACATTAATTTGTGTTTTGGCAGGTTCTGGTGCAAATGGAGCGAAAATGAGTAAAAAAGAAATAACTAGCTAGTTGATTAGAGTAGACCGCCAGAGACCGAAGTAAAATTGCCGCTATTTTCTGTGAGTGGGCCGAGACCACTATCTCTATTTTATAAGTTAGAGGGCTTCCACAGTATATATATATATATATTTGGATCGAGAGGAAGAGCTTGGCCATCATCAAGATATAGTTTTATAATTTGAGTCCGTTTAATTCATTGGTGTTGGGCCGCATAAAGTTTGGGCTGCTAAGATACCCATTAAACTAAAGCTGCTACCATTGATATTATTATTATTAATGTTAGAGAAAAGTCAAAATCACATCAACTAATAGAAGTTGGGCGTGGAATATGGAAGTGAAGTTTATTGTGTTTGTACTGCACGTGAATTAAAGCTGAATTGCAAAAGAAAAAAGGCCGCCAAAACTACCCAGTCCAATTAATGCAGAATCGTGGTTTTGGGCTTTGTGACAATTATTTATACATAGTTTTTATAATAAGTCCGACCCGAATAATACATAGGGAAAAATAAAATCAGCTTGGCGGCTATTAAAGGCAAAAAAAAAAATACAGCAGATGAAAAAGAATTAGAGGCGGCAATCATATATTGGGGACGAATTTAGAAGATTATTTGGCAAGAATTCAACGCTAGGAATCATTGGAAGCGAGCGGGTTTGAAGCTTACGGGTTCTATCTTCTCAGTTTCTTTTGTTTTCTTAGTTGTTTGTTCTTTATTCAATGAACTCAGTTAAGCGACTTTGTTTATTTGTTTTTAAGACCATGATGCTCTGCTAAACTTTTAAGCCACCTAGACTTGATGAATGGATTGATATAAGTTTTTACCGTTTTCTGCATGAATATTATGGATTGATTGTGTTTAGTAAAGAGTTTGTTTTATTGATTTGATGCACATGCGTACTTTAATTTGGTTTATTATTGTCATTTGCTTCGTCTGATTCTTAGTGACGGTCTATATCACAACATAGAGTCATACTAGGGTTTAGGATTTTGGTGAGTGTCTATATCACGTAAGAAATCTTAACTCTTTTGGGAGAATCGATCGGTAACCCCTAGAAGTAATTGTTAGTAATTTGCTAGGTTTTAGTGTTCTGCTAGTCCTAATACCTGGAATGTGAGGGGCTATTGATAGGTCTTACCCGACGAATTGCTTTAGACAGTCCTTGGAAAAGGTCGTGAATTGGTTTCCCCGTCGGTTTTATTAGTCTATCAAGTCAAGTTTAATAACTCAAACTACCCTAGGTCTATGATTGGAAAAGAGTAGGTCAACATTAGGGTACTTACACAATAATTAGACAACTGGAAAGGCGTCTAATAACCGGTAGGATTAACAGCCTAGGTAGTTCCACGGGTTTCTCCTTGAGAAGGGTCGAGGGGCTTAGTTGGTTCTTAATAGGTTTAGTACTTTAAGATCCCGGTTCCATAATTCATGCATTTAATTTAATCGGTAATTCTTTAAAAGTAATCAAGGATTCTTGCCTAGGTGGTCTCGCTCTCCATATAAGAAAAGCCCTTAGTCTTCATTCGTATTTAGTCTAGGTTTAGTTAATATTTTAGTTTAAATAGATTTCCTAGATTTTCCGTAACCCCTACCCCCAATCAACAGTTAGAGTCCGTGTCAGTCTAGGTCTAGATAGAGTCTAATTAGCGTAATCAGAGAGTCTCGTGGGTTCGATACTCGGACTTACTTAGGCTATACTGCATTGACCGGTACACTTGCCGGTGGTTTGGTCTAGGTTTTAGAGAGTCTGTTTTTATAAATTTAAAACTTAGAGTGTCTAATTTAGGGTTAAAACTAGTTAGTTTAATTAGACCACTTTTAGCACATCAAGTTTTTGGCGCCGTTGCCGGGGAACTCTTTGGCAATTGCGTTGATTACTTTATCTGGACTTAATTGACATCATACGTGCTACTTGCTTTTGTATATTGAGTCGTAGGAGTCTAATTGTCCGTGTCTTTTAGTTTTGTTTTATTTTTATTTTGTTTTATTTATATTGAGTCTAGAAAATATGTGTGAAATTAGTGGAGGACCCCATTTTACAGTTAAATGTCCACAATATGAGGGGTCCTCTGCATATTATTATGCTAACCCCTATGTGCAGCCGCAGACATATTTTTCACAGGGGTATTCCTCGTATCGGTATGAGGAACCGTATCACCAGCCCCAACAGCAAAATTCTGAAGTCTATGAGCAGGACCAGCTGGATAGGATAATGGGGTTGTTAGTTCAACTGGTAGCTACGGATGAGACTACTCAGAAAATGATTCAAGAACATGAAGTCCTGTTTCAAAATCAGCAGTCTATACTCTCAGACATTCGATGTTCAGTAGAAGAAATGTCTAGGAGATTAAAAGAAGTAGAAGAAACGGAGAAGAAGGGCATTATTGATTTTGGCTGTAAAGAAGATGAGATGAAGATGCAGGTGGCTAATTGCGGGATAGTGAGAGAGAGTGATTCAGATGACGAGGAAGAACAAGAAGAGTGGCGAATCTACGAAGAATCATTAGTTAAGGAAGTAGATGTTGAAGAGGAATTAGATTTAGGAGATTCATTGGAGAGTATGTTTGATGATGAGATAAAAGTTGAGATAGAGAAAAAAGTGTTAAGTTGGGAAGATGAGTTTTTAGGGGAGTTAGAAGGTTTATCAGAATCTGAACAAGTAGGGGAATTTGATCCATTAGGTGATTTAACAAATTTAGAAGCCCTACTAGAAGGTAAACCTGAGAAAATAAGTGAACCCACACTACACGTAGAAATTAAGTGTGGGGATCTTCCCAAGGAAGTAGAGGGAATGGTGGAAGATGAAGAACATCATAGCTGGCCCGTGGTAGGGGTAACTGAAGATTCAAGGCCACAGGAGAGGGCAAGAAAGAAAGAACCTGAAAACCGGAGATGGTTCTGGGTCGGAAGATGGGCGAAACAGAAAATGGAGCAATTAAAGTGCAAGCACGACCACTCTTATCGTTACATGCCACACATCCGCTCCATTCCAGGTAAGTTTAAATATTGGTGGTCTGACCTGTTTGAATGTTTTAAAATGTTTTTCAATTTTATAAACAGATTTACTCTGTTTTTCGATTCCACCATTAAATTTTTAAATATATATAAAGACCGGATGGAATTGAATGGGTTAGACCGGGTTCAGATCAAAGAGAAACCTCCTGATTAAGTTCAGGTGTGGGGAGGTTTTGTAGAGTTTGTATATTGAGTCTTAGTTAGTAGTTTTTTAGTCGGTTTTTGTGTCGAGTCGGTACTGCTTTGGTTTTTGCTTGTTTTGTTTATGCAGGTTTGAATATGTACCACCCGTACTCAATCTCCATTCGGGTGATTTTGGAGCTGCTTATCAAATTTCAGGCATTTTCCAAGTGTACTAGTTAGAGTCAAAGCCGATCGCGACTGAAATGCTATACGATCGAGCTGGATTGGACGAGAGTTTTGGAGCATACGCGTTATTTAACCAGCTAAGTCCTTTCCATTTATGCCCTTTGTTTTTATTTCTTATTTATTTTTAGTCTTTTGAGTTAGTTTCCATCCTACATTGAGGGCAATGTAGAGTTTAAGTGTGGGGATGGGAAACTGTCGTTTAGTGTCTAGTTAGTGCGTCGTTTGAGTCAAAAATTTGAAAAATACAAAAAAATTAAAAAATTGAAAAAATCCAAAAAAAAATTTGAAAAATCAGAAAATGTCTTTCGAATAAAAAAAAGAAGTTTGCAAAATTAATACCGAAAATGATAGAAAAGATGGGTTTTTGTTCGGGTTCAAATAATGATAATATAAGATTATAATAAATCGAGCTTGCGTCTAGTTAGGGATATGTGGATAGGCCCGGGTTTGGTTTTAAGTCCCTTTGAGTTAATATACCTTAATTGTCGGTCTGCTAGTGGGTTTTCGCCGGGGAAATATGGGAAATCAAAACTGCCAATAATAGTATAAGGGCACCGTTATAAGTTAAAACAGTTAAAGTTTGTGATCATGCAAAATAAAAAAAAAATAAAAAAAAATGAGCTAGAAACTAAATGAAAGTAGTGCATTCCTATGTAGTCTGGGTTGGGGATAGTGACTTTACAACCGGATTACCTCTAGGATGTGTGAAATCGACCATGCAAAGAAAAGTAAAAAGTACCGAAGCCTAAGTAAACCGAGTTGGGGATAGCGACTCTACAGCCGGATTGCCTCTTGGTTAGGGAAAGAAACGTCTACGCTCATTGAAAAAAAAAGATAAAAGTGAAAAAATGGAAAAAGAAAAAAAGTGTGATTGTAAATTCTCTTGGTTTTGATATAAGAAGGTTGGGAATTGGTCCAGTGATTGTTCCTTTAGTTCTATAAGCTTGAGGCGGGAGTAGGTGGACCGTAGATTCTAGCGGGAGACCCTAGGTAGATTGACCGCACATAAACTAAATTCGCATGATAAGGGCTTAAGACCAGATTTGGGTTTAAAGGGACAAGCATATTTGCAATCGCGGCTAATGCAAGCTTTGATTTTAACAAGTATAAATAAGTTTTTGACCCGAGTAATTATTTGTCTCTGATTCCGTTTTGCATAATTCTTTTTCGGGGACGAAAAAAGATTAATTGTGGGGATATTTGATGTGGGGTAAAATACACATAATTGTCCCGTGTAAAGTGTATAATTTTGTATAGATTCTATTTATTCTTTTTAGTTTTTAGTATTATACTACATTAATTTTTGTTTTGGCAGGTCCTGGTGCAAATGGAGCGAAAATGAGTAAAAAGGAAATAACTAGCCAGTTGAGTAGAGTAGACTGCCAGAGACCCAAGTAAAATTGCCGCTATTTTCTGTGAGTGGGCCGAGACCACTATCTCTATTTTATAAGTTAGAGGGCTTCCACAGTATATATATATATATATATATATAGTGGAGAGTTCAAATGAGAAGAAATTTTTTGTAAGAATAAAAAAGAACAAATTTCAACCAATAAGAATTCTTTATTTTACTTCATTTAATATAAGTATTTAATGTTACTATAAGGGTATATTGGTAAATCTATATAGGTCATTAATTTGTAGTCTTCCTTTTTAATAGCTAATACATTAATTTTTTTGTAACTTATCTTCAAAATATATACTTTTTCAAAAAAATAAATAAAATAATTTAAAGTGTAGGATAAATTTCGAGTTGTGTAGGTTAAATTACGAGTTGTGTAGGATAAATTTCAATGTGTAGGATGAATTTCGAAATACGTAAGATAACTTTTGATGTGTGTAGGCAAAAAAAGTTAGTGTGAAGAATAATAATCTTTATGACTAATTAATTAGTCAAAAATGATAATAAATGAGATAAGTGAAAAATCTATTTAATATTTTACAAAATTACCATTTGTTCTTTTTCTTGTCAATTAAATTTTCTTCTCAAATGAACCTTCCCCTATATATATATATATTTGGATCGAGAGGAAGAGCTTGGCCAACCTCAAGATATAGTTTTATAATTTGAGTCCGTTTAATTCATTGGTGTTGGACCGCATGAAGTTTGGGCTGCTAAAATACCCATTAAACTAAAGCTGCTACCATTGATATTATTATTATTAATGTTAGAGAAAAGTCAAAATCACATCAAGTTGGACGTGGAATATGGAAGTGAAGTTTATTGTGTTTGTACTGCACGTGAATTAAAGCTGAATTGCAAAAGAAAAAAGGCCGCCAAAACTACCCAGTCCAATTAATGCAGAATCGTGGTTTTGGGCTTTGTGACAATTATTTATACATTGTTTTTATAATAAGTCCGACCCGAATAATACATAGGGAAAAATAAAATCAGCTTGGCGGCTATTAAAGGCAAAAAAAAATACAGCAGACGAAAAAGAATTAGAGGCGGCAATCAGAGGTGAATCGGCCGCACATCAGGGAGGTGCAATATCATATATTGGGGACGAATTTAGAAGATTATTTGGCAAGAATTCAACGCTAGGAATCATTGGAAGCGAGCGGGTTTAAAGCTTACGGGTTCTATCTTCTCAGTTTCTTTTGTTTTCTTAGTTGTTTGTTCTTTATTCAATGAACTCAGTTAAGCGACTTTGTTTATTTGTTTTTAAGACCATGATGCTCGGCTAAACTTTTAAGCCACCTAGACTTGATGAATGGATTGATATAAGTTTTTACCGTTTTCTGCATGAATATTATGGATTGATTGTGTTTAGTAAAGAGTTTGTTTTATTGATTTGATGTACATGCGTACTTTAATTTGGTTTATTATTGTCATTTGCTTCGTATGATTCTTAGTGACGGTCTATATCACAACATAGAGTCATACTAGGGTTTAGGATTTTGGTGAGTGTCTATATCACGTAAGAAATCTTAACTCTTTTGGGAGAATCGGCCGGTAACCCCTAGAAGTAATTGTTAGTAATTTGCTAGGTTTTAGTGTTCTGCTAGTCCTAATACCTGGAAAGTGAGGGGCTATTGATAGGTCTTACCCGACGAATTGCTTTAGACAGTCCTTGGAAAAGGTCGTTGTAAGGTCCGCGTTTGCGTCTAATAAAAAGACGACTAAGGACACTAGAAACATAATTTTTTTTAAATGTCCAAACTTTTCGCAATTTAACACGATAATATCATTAACATATGTGCATCAATTTAACAAAATTTGGGCATGACCCGTCCATAAAACGAACATACCCCTGTTTTAAACATAATCAAACTAAATATAATTCTACGATTCGTTCGACAAGATACTACTAAAAACCAAGACAACAAGTTTTGAAAAGTATGACTACTAATAAGGTTATACAAAATAAACAAGTATTGGACCAAAAACATTAGAACAAACTAGCGGAAGCGTTTGGTATGACATAACATGAACACGTGCTCGCTCCAATTCTCCAAGTCGCCTAAATTGAGAATTTACCTACATTCAACAACAAAGCTTTAAAAAGTTAGTCATTATACTTGTTTGGCTTACAATACCATCATTTTAGTCCCATTCGTTTATGTACTTTCATTTCTCTTACGCATTCGATTACCCATTAAAATGGGTATGGCATATACTCTCATAATGAGATTCAAGCATACACTTACGACCCGGTAACTTCGGGTTAATTGCTTTCAACATAAATCTTTCGTTCTATCCGTATAACGGATTGAACTTTATACATTCATTATTGCATTCATGTCCACCCATTCTAAACAGATGGTACCTTATTCTTACTCGACTTGTTCAACTCGAACCGGTCAACTTGCATAGCTTATTATAACCTTCGTTAACATAACCAAATCCGCAAGGGATTTGCTATCTACTTACTAATCATCATAATCATTATAACAAGGTTTGTTTTTCATGATTATTAACAAAATTTAAGTAAGGTTTTGTATGCAACGGAACATACCTCGGTCTTGCGTGCCTTCCGTTTTCCTAGTGCTCGTACCTTCTTCCTTCATGCCTACATTACAACATTCATTCATTCATTTAGTCCATCTACTTCATTCTACCATTTTCCATGTTACACATACATTCATCTCTTAAGCATTTCATCAAACACTTGGTAGGCATCATAATTAAGGTATAAGGTATAAGTCTTTAAAGCACACCTTTACTAGTTCATCATCACCCAACATTCACATCTATTCTAATTTGCATAATTATTTCCTCCTACATCAATTTATCTAGCATTCAAGTATTACAAACAAGATCATATATCAAGATAACATACAATCACAATCATTATGATCTTCCTAATCATAACACAATTTCACAAAGTGGGTTTTCACTACAATCTTTCATGCAACCTAAAATCAAACATGATTCTTGTTCTAGAAGGCAATTCTAACTCAGATTTCCCATATTTGATACAAGAAATCGAGATTGGGTTGAAACCCTCATTCTACAAATCATGATTTCAGAAAATTAAGCTTACCACTTCAATAATCGAGTTTAGATGAGTGTAAATCGGAGTTCATGCATTGGATTACCCTTGAATTTCCACTTCAATTTGCTGAATTTGGAGAACAAGGGTTTCACCTTGTTCCCCTCATGTTTGATAGATCCCAACCACGCACAAGAGTGTGTGTTTTTGGGTTTCTACATTATAAATCCCTAATTAATAAAACTTTACACATTACCCCCTTCCAAGTTTGATAAGTATCTAATTCAAGCATTTTTTTCCAACATTTAACTTATCTCTTATCATAACCCATCAACTAAGTTAGTTTTTTTTTGTTCACTTTCATTTATTTTAATATTAACCGATTTTTTTTGGGGCGTTACAGTCGTGAATTGGTTTCCCCGTCGGTTTATTAGTCTATCAAGTCAAGTTTAATAACTCAAACTACCCTAGGTCTATGATTGGAAAAGAGTAGGTCAACATTAGGGTACTTACACAATAATTAGACAACTGGAAAGGCGTCTAATAACCGGTAGGATTAACAGCCTAGGTAGTTCCACGGGTTTCTCCTTGAGAAGGGTCGAGGGGCTTAGTTGGTTCTTAATAGGTTTAGTACTTTAAGATCCCGGTTCCATAATTCATGCATTTAATTTAATCGGTAATTCTTTAAAAGTAATCAAGGATTCTTGTCTAGGTGGTCTCGCTCTCCATATAAGAAAAGCCCTTAGTCTTCATTCGTATTTAGTCTAGGTTTAGTTAATATTTTAGTTTAAATAGATTTCCTAGATTTTCCGTAACCCCCCCCCCCAATCAACAGTTAGAGTCCGTGTCAGTCTGGGTCTAGATAGAGTCTAATTAGCGTAATCAGAGAGTCTCGTGGGTTCGATACTCGAACTTACTTAGGCTATACTGCATTGACCGGTACACTTGCCGGTGGTGTGGTCTAGGTTTTAGAGAGTCTGTTTTAATAAATTTAAAACTTAGAGTGTCTAATTTAGGGTTAAAATTAGTTAGTTTAATTAGACCACTTTTAGCACATCAGCAATGGATAGCCTTTAACTTCAATAATTACAGTCACAATCCTTTATTTGGAAAACTCATTACATCTTTCGTCCTTTAGCACTAACCAGGTTAAAATTTTCAACTAACTATGACATATGCCTTGCACATGAGGGTATATTAGTCATTTGGCCCTTTTATTTAAAATATCTTTATAATAAAACTTCAATTAAAAATCTTATCCACAACTCTTCCTCTCTCTTTGTAACTTTTACCAAACAAAGTCACCACCACCACTTGTGGTTGTCAACGCCGACCAATAGTTCAATTCTTTAGCACATAATATTTCACCGTAAATCATACAATCACAACAGTTTTCCGATAAATCTCGTCAATTAAACCCTAGTGTAGGATCGTTCTGTGACCCAAACGAGTCTATCAGAAGAGTTCTCAATCTAATCAGAGGTGGAATTCATTGATTAGACTTTGTAAACAGCTTGAAATACTTCTAATTGTCTTGTATTATTGATTTAACACAATTACAGATCAGTAGACACGTCGGCAGCACTTCGGTACCGGAAACATGAACATTACAAATGAACTAGCAACAAGCCTATATATAGAGGTTGTAATTTCGCACGGAATTACACTTGCTATTTCGTGCGAAATAGCATGTTGCTATTTCGTGCGAAATAGCTCATGCGAAATTAACCAAACACACTCAAAACCTATTTTCTCGTACTACGTGCCCTGATCTAACAATTCTAATATAAGACTCGATACAAGACGAAGTCGACAGACGTAATGCACCAATAGACTCCCCCTCGGATGTTGACGAGTCTTCAGTGTCGAGTCTTCACAGTCTTCAGTCTTTATCAGTCTTTGGGCTATTCTCAAAGTAACTGACAGTGTAAGCATCCTCAATCTTTTCATCTCCAGAATCTCCATCTGGCTCTTTCCTTACTCTAATTCTCTTGATCAGATCTCTTGATTCCTTAAGTTCATCAGTATCAGCAACTAGCGTGAACCTCGGGAATTGAATCTGACTCTAGCATATTCAGACTCCCCCTTAAACAATGCTTGGGATCGTAGTCTGGCTTTCACAAGTTCTAGAATCGCAATCTGGCTCTCTCATAGCCATAACCTGCACATTCTCTACCTCAAAGTAAATTTCACAAATTTAAAATTTGACAAATTTAAACTTTCTGCTTAACACTTGAAGAATTAAATTCAAAACATCAAATAATGATATAACAATTTAATTTCTGATAACCACTTGTATATAAAAACATTTTTCTCACAACACTCTCCCAAACCAGTTCATCATGATTAGCACTCGGGATTTTGAAAATCAGCTCTTCAACATCAGTTGTCTAAAATATTTTTGATTTTTCAAAATTTATGCTAAAACACTCTGAAAATCTTTTTGGATTTTAGATTTTAAAGAAATACAGTAAAGAAATATTTACACATAATATTTTTGTGAGTTTGTGTAAGAGGATCATATCAGTTTTTGAGACAAATCACCAACACCGTTAAGCTTTAAACATTTTAAGTTCTAAACAATTCACTTAGATTGTCATTTTACTGATCCACTTAAATTTTCACACAAAGTTCAACTGTTTCGAGATACGAGATTAATGTTTTAGACACTTAAACTTATTCGCGTGTCCCACCTCAGAATATACTCCCGTATCCAGATCCCAATATTCAGTCTTACAGGTGAGTATACCTAGATGATATCTGTAAAGGGTTAAATGCGAGGGCCGTGAGAGCTCAGGCTATTGCTTCCGCAAAATCAGAGAGATGACGGCTTCGACTTTTGGTGTGTTCCCTTTAGAGAATCTTTTCTTCAACAGCACATGATTAGCATTTTGCAATGTTTCATCATTTTTATGCTGAGGGTGGTGCTATATTTCAAGCAAGCGTAAAGTATTCTCCGGGGACTAGGCCATTGCTTCCACAAAATCAGAAGTCTCGGGATAATACCCCAGATATCACTGAGTATAAAGACCTAGTATCTCAGAAAGAGGGATCTTTCAAACGAAATTTCAGGGGTTACCTATATATCCAAGAGATGTTCCCCACGAGATAAGCAAGTTTGAAATTTAGGTTTATATCTCGAACACAATCTATTAAATGTGTAAAAACCTGTTGGTGCATCCGTCTGTCGTCTACGTCTTATATCGAGTCTCAGCCTCGTTGCGGATCTGAAAGAGGGTGATGTCATCATTTTGGATGATGACATCATAATGATGAAGTCATCAATGACATCATCATATAAGACAAAAAGTTTAGAGTGTAAAAGTTTGAATTCGGTCAAGAACTGATTTCATTCATGTGTTTAGATAAGGTCCGCTCATGTGTCTAGATAGATTCGCTTTTATGTCATTTAGTCAGGTTCGCTTATCAGGTTCGCTTATATGTCATCATACTAGGTCCGCTTATGTGTCAGTGTATGTAAAAGCGGACCTGATCACCTATATATAGTCTCATAAGCGAACCTCACGAAAAGAGTTCCAGGTGTTTTCTTCCGGTGAGCCACGAAGTGCTGCCGAAGTGTCGACAGGTTGTAAACGTTATCCAGATCAATAATATCGACAGTTTATAGTGAATACTTGCTGAATTGTACTCGGTTTGTCTGTTTCCGCCGTTCAAACTGAGATAAACTCTTCTACGCGACTCGTTTAGGTCTGAATTCGATCCTACAATTGGTATCAGAGCCAGTGAAGAAGAGTTCTATACGATTTCAGCCGAAAATTTCTGTTTTTCTACACTTTCTTCAAAATTTCAAATTTTTTTACGGTAAAATCAGCTCAAATTCACACATAGCACTCGGAATCTAGTATTAATAAACCCTTGAAAGTTTCATAACTAAAATCGACCTAAAACCTTGGATTTTTTGAGGTTCGCTCATACGGACTCGTGATATTGATGATGTCATCAGCTGGTTCGCTTTTTAGGTCCGCTTTTTAGCTCATGTTTGTTGTAGATCCGCTCTAGAGATCCGCTCGTAGGGTCATAATTGTAGTAGGTCCGCTCAAGAGGTCCGCTCGTAGTGACAGTCATTTGAGATCCGCTCTTGTGGTTCGCTTATACAGACAACATTCTGGTCCGCTTATTCGAACATTCTGGTCCGCTCATTTGAACAACTAGGGTCTCGTTCTTATAACACTCAGTCATCGAACAGGATAATCATGTGAAAGTGTATCGTGTTGTCTGAATTTAGTGTCTTGTGTTAGTTTACACAAGGTGATCAGAACCCAAGTCATGTGATATTATCTTTTCGAGGTCTCGTAAATTGAAGATTCAGGTTGCTTGGTTTGATGATTGTTGTCGGCCATTTATAAATTGAGAATATCAAAATTTGCTCAGTTCAAGAAATTCAGTTGTGCATGAGATTGTGTTGGAAAGAATTAATCTGATCAATGTGTTTCATTTAGAGGTCCAATCAGAAATTGTTTTGATTTGAAGTTGTCGGAAATTTTTTTTTTTTTGAAAGATCAACAAATTTTATTTATACAGTTCTGTCAACCAACTGTTAACAGAAAAGTCACACCCAAAGATTCAACATACACCAAAAGCCATACAGTCATACTCTCATACAATTTAAATTAAATGTGCACCAGTTCTCCCAGGTAAGCGCTACCGCTTTCCCTCGATTTTTCAGCCACAGGAACCCATAAAGCCTGATATCCTCCATGATCCGTGTCACGTTAATCTGTTTCGCATTAAACACTGCCTCGTTTCGGTGTTTCCAGATCACCCAAATTGTAGTTTGTATAACCAAATAGACCACCTTCTTCCACTTGCTTGAACCTCTGTTCCTTTTGTGAATGCTAGCCACATCTTTAAGATCTAACACGAAGATGGGTCGTATCCTACACCAGTCAGCTACGAACTCCCAGATCTGGTCCGTGACACAACACGAGCCGAACAAGTGCAGCGTTGATTCCTCCTCTCCATTACACAGTTTGCATCGGTCATTCGGAACATACACATTTCTTCTTGCGAGGGCCGATATCGTGGGGACTTTATCTTGGATGATTCTCCAAATCAAAAAATTAACTTTAATTGGAGTCCAATTATTCCATTCGAACTCCAGTCCCAGGTTAGAAAAATACAAACTTTCAGTTTTGTTTCGAATGCTACTAACCGAAAATTCGCCACTAGCCTCCAAAGCCCACCCCCATCGGTCCGCCCCATCCTTGAAGGCATAATTATGTACCGCCATATTGAGTTCAGCCAGATCAGTGCATTCTTCAGCGCTACTGGGGGCTCTGATCCAGTCTGCGCAGAAAATCACAGAGCCATACGGTTCAACCACTCTCTCATTAATCAAGGCATTTTTATTTCTTTCCAATTCAAACAATCGAGGAAACTTTGCACTTAACGGCTCTTCAAAAATCCATCTGTCTTTCCAGAAACTAAACTCCTTTTGACAACCGGGTAGTGCTCGAAATAAGGTTGCCAAATCCACACCCAACGCCCCATAATCATTTGAGATGTTATGAATCTGTTTCCAAGGACCAGGAAGTGACAACCTTCCGGGAATAAAACTCCACGACCTCGAGTGGCTATGTATTGCCCATATAACCCTCCTCCATAAGTTGTTGGACACTTTTGAAATATTCAAGTGTTAAAATTGATTTGTTCAATAAAGTGTGTCAGATTAATATTCTTCTGATAAAGCTATTACTGATTCATGTGCTTATTTTCGGTCCAATCAAGGTCAAGCTCAGCTCACTTTATACTTGGTTTAATTGAAAATTGTTTGTTTGATT
Source organism: Helianthus tuberosus (assembly GCA_030545235.1). NCBI lineage: Eukaryota > Viridiplantae > Streptophyta > Magnoliopsida > Asterales > Asteraceae > Helianthus > Helianthus tuberosus. Next base: position 191,851,534 of record CM060352.1, on the reverse strand, counting down.
AGGTGATAGTGACTTTGCATGTGATTTCGATAACTTTTAAAGTTGTTGGTGTTGGTTGCAATTGAATTTGAAATCTATTATAGTTTAAAGGTCTGTTATTGTTTTGATTCAATACTCTCAGCCCATTTATCATTCAAGCTTGCAGCCCATGTCAATAATTCGATTCATGTGATTCAGTGTTTGCGGCACATTGTAAGCCCAATTTGACGGCCCAATCTTGTTCACTTAGTATCAAACATTTCATACAAAGGTCAAGTTCAAGAGAGTTTCGGTTGTAAAGTCCATTTCACCGGCCCATGTGACTTGGATTAGTGTCAGAAACACAAAGTTGGTTTCGGCTCATTCACTCAGTTTGCACAAATTGGAGTTTAGTCAGTCTGCAAGTCTTCAACACGAGTCCACAAATCTTCAACACGAGTCTTCGATTGTTTTCATCAACACATTTTTACGTGTTCAATTCATTTAAACTGATAGTTTGTTTGTTTATCGACAGGTATTCTTACAAGGTGATACAGTTCATTTGAAAAACCGAATCATGGACGAGGAATTCTATAACGCATTCGCTACTCCAGTTACCCCAATCACTGTTGCACAGAACACAATGCTCGAAAACGAAACAGGAACAATGCAAAAACCGCCAAAGCTCATGAACATCGAAGAATATAAAGGTTGGGAAGGACGGTTCGAAAACTGGGTGCAAGCCAACTACTTGGATGCGTGGGAATGTGTCGAGACAAAATATATTCGACCGATGAATGATGATGAAGAAGTGGTTCCGATTAAAGATCTAAGCGCCGATGCTAGAAAGAAATACAAAGATGAGAAAATGATGTTGAGTCTTCTACAACAAGCTGTGAAAGAAGACATCTTGGTGTTATTACAACATAATGGAACTTCATACTCGATTTGGAAAGCTTTAAGGTCAAAGTTTCGTGGTAGTGAAGAAATGGTCAAAAGCAAGAAATCGCTTCTAAAGAAAGAATTTGATTTGTTCCGTGGATTAAAGAATGAAAGTACAAGAGAGATTATCGAAAGATACTGCAATTTGCTTGCTAACATGAAGAGATTGAGTATTGAGAAAGACAATGAAGAATTGATTGAGAAGCTTGCAGATGCTTTGCCACACGAAACTTGGGGCACATATCTCATGATGCTTAGAAACAAGAAAGGTTTTAGCATCTTGACACTCAGCAAGTTCATTGAGAAGTTGGAAGCTCAAGAGATGGAGCAACGAAAGATTATTCGAATGAAAGATTTCGATGGTGAACAGGATATTGGGTTGTATTACAAAGCAGGGGTGAATGAGAAATCTACAAATTTATCTCCAAAAATAGAAACTGCTTACAATGCCAAGAATTCTTCTGGAAGTTCATCATCAGGATCAAACAGCAAAACAAGTTTTTCATCATTTTCATCTTTTGATCCGAATGTTTCAACAACAAGAAATGGCAAAAAGCTTCAATGCAATATTGTGTTGAACATTGAAAATGATCAGGAATATTCTGAAGAGTTAGCAAAAAGTCATATGTCTTTATTGGGAACTGTTCTTGAATCTTATGGTAGCTTTGTTGCAGGTCGAATCAGGAATCCAATGCTGACAAAGGAAGATTACGACCAGATAGATGCTGAAGAGATGGAACTGATGGATATAAAATGGTGTTTGGCAAGCGTGTTGAGGAGAGCTGAGAAATTCAAGCAAATCACTGGAAGAGATGATCTTCGTGAGGCTGGTACTTCTACTTTAGGTTTTGACAAATCTAAAGTCACTTGTTTTCGTTGCAGAGAAAAAGGACACTTCAAGAGGGAGTGCAAAAACCGCGAAGCAAGTGGAGCTCAAAATCCATTTAACAACAACAATGATTATTATCGAAAAGTCATCTATCATCAAGTTGCTCAACAACCATCTCAACAACAACAACATCAGGCACAAACTGCACATGGAAGACACATCATTGAAGACTCTGGAAAGAGAGCGTGTGCGGTGAATCAAGATTCTTTAAAGAGAGTTAATGGTAGTGCCTTGATAATAGATCAAGATGACGAAAAGTTACCTGAAGGGTTTAGCTGGGAAAATTTCACTTGGGATAATTATGTTCCTGATCAAGCTAAAGCTCACACAGCTTTTGTAGCTCGAGTTGAAGAGGACAGTGATGATGATACTGAATATTGGAAGAGAAAATTCGAAGCTGATATGAAACTGATTGCTGAAAGTGACAGTGAAGATGAAAAGGTTAAAAAGAAGAAGAAAAAGGTCAAGACTCCAGTGAGCAGTGATGACGAAGAAATTCCAGTGATCAAAAGGCAAGTAAAGGTTGAAGTTGCAAAGTTCAAAGTTGATCAAGAAGTTGATGCAAAGAAGATTCCAGTGAAGTGTGAAAACTGTGAAGCTGTGAAGAAGCAGAACAGTACACTGATCTATAATTTGAATAGTTTGAAGGAATCTTACGATGTACTGAACAAAGCGATGAATCAGTACAACCAAACAAGTGAAGAACAAGCAACAGCAATGAAGACACTTCAGGGTGCTTTTATGACGAAGCAAAAAGTGGTGAACAACTACATTGAAAAGTGTGCTGTACTAGAACAAAAGCTGGAGTTGCAAAGAATTGAGACTGAAAGAGTTAATCGTTTGTTGAAAAGTTACTCATGTACTTCTTATGTCATTGACATGATTTATCCAACTGTTGAGGGCATGAAAGCATTTGAAGAGAATGAAGTAACTGAAGAAAAGAATGATGATGGAAAAGTGGCTGAAGAAAAGACTCCAGAAAAGAAGAACAAGAAGAAGAGTGATTCAAAGAAAAAGACTGACAAGAAGGATTCTGGTAAGAAAAAAGATGTAGGTTACAACAAGTGTCCACCCCCGCTAGAAAATGGATATTTGCCCAGAAATCCAAATCAGGAAAGAGTCGAAAAAGCAACAAATTTACAGTGGGAGTCGGAGTCCTCAGTCAATTTGCCAGAAAATATTGATGTTGTGTTTACATCATCTGACACTGATCATGAGTCCGAGTTAATAAAGAAAGTCGTCGATCAGGTGTTGGATAAAGATGAAACTGAGGAGTCAAAGTTGGAGTCCAACTCAGAGTCAAAGTCAGAGTCAGAGTCAAAGTCTGGTTCTGAAAATTCGAGTTCGACAGTCAATAGTCCAAATTATTCGGTTAAAAGGGTTTATAATAAAGAATTCCTGTTATCAAAATCTAATTTGAGTGACGAAACATTCAAAGTTGCATATACATTGAATGATTCCGACAAATTATATTATGATGAGGAATTTCCAATAAGAGGTGTCAAAACTGAATTGATCAAAAAGGTTTTCAAACTAACAGAAATTAATATTTCTAAAATAAAAGATTTAAATCTTAATGGTAAACCTAAACCTTACACCTCAAGAGTTCAACAACGTTTAAACAAGAAAAGGGGTTGGTTTTCATAAGAAACCAAACCCTAACCGTAATTTCAAAAAGAAAGGTCTTGGATTTATTCCAACAGAAAAACAGAAAAATGAAAAATATGTTTGTGATTTTAAATCAAAGATGACATTTGTTTCAGGAACTAGCTCAGAAGAGGAAGAAAAGAAAGAATTCTGGAGGCAATCGAACAAAGAATTCCTTGCAAAGAAGCAAGAAGAGATGAAAGAAACAAGAACCTGTTTCAAATGCAACAATGTTGGACATATTGCCAAAGATTGTTCAAAGGCAATACAGTCAAAACAGGGAGTTTCTCGTAAACTGAAAGAACAAAGGGTTGAGTTTGAACCACTAATTGACAGAACCAAACTTTTCAAAAATTCTACATTTGAAATTGGTGAATGTTCAAACAAGTTTTACAAGAAGAGAGCCATATCTGACAACCAGAAATGGGTTGTTAAGAAAGCTGCTGAAAGCTCTAGTGATGATTCTGATAGATCAAAATCAGAGGAGCTATCTTCTGGCGATGAATCTGATTCCACAAAATCAGAGGAGCCACAGGTTGAGATAAAAGGAGAAAAATCAGTTCTGACTGTGGATGATGATAATTTTCCACCACTCCGGGCTGAAAATTTTAAGAAGAAAATTGGTAAAGTTGAAATATCAAACCAATTTTATGATGATAACAAGGTTTTTGATGTTGAAAAAGCCTTTAACCCCACTGTGAAACACATTTTTGGTAAAATGATTGATCGAAAAGTCAAAGGGGTTAAAGAGTTCTATGAGAAGAAGACGAAGAAAGATAAGGTTGAACCATCCCTGGTTTGTGACTGGGATGGTTCATATTATGAACAGTAAGTCTGTGGACTTGCCGGAGATCCCAAGTTGGTAATTGTGGATCAGGAATCGGCATCATTCTTTGTATTTGATTGTGTTTTTGGTACAAGTGGTAAATCAAGGACATTAAGTTGTACTTGATTTTCTACAAGTGGTTGAAGACAATATGATGAACCACATCCTCAACTTTACATGTGAAAAAAACAAACTTATTTTTCGGAAAAATCATTTTGATTAAAACAAACTTAAGTGTTTTGAAATCTTAATGAGAAAATGGTTTGTTGTGAGGGGGAGTTCTGATTGTTTATGCCAAGTGAATGGCGAATTGAGGTGATTCGATATTGGTTGTCATTTTATTGTACAGTTTGTTTTCAAATTTCCTAAAATGTGTTTGCATTTTAGGGGGAGTAAGAATTTTTAGAAAATCCAGAAACATTTGAAAATTTGAAAAAGTCAAAAACATGATAAAATGAAAAATGAGTTTTGTGGTCAAGAAGAGGAAATGATAGTACATCAGTGGACGATCACAGCATGCTAAAGAAATGGAAAGTTAAAAAGTGATAAACGGTCTCACTGATGATATGCCAGTAGGTTTTTGCACATTTAGTAGATTGTGACGAGATATAAACCTAAATTTCAAACTTGCTTATATCGTGGGGAAACATCTCTCGGATATATGGGTAACCCCCGAAATCTCGTTTGAAAGGTTCCTTTTTTCTGATATACTAGGTTTTTATACTCAGTGATGTCTGGGGTATTATTCCGGGACTTCTGCTGAATGGAAGTTCTGACCTAGTGCTCGAATAATACTTTCCGCAATGCTTGAAACATAGCATCACCCTCAGCATATATGATAAGACAATAAAATTGCTTAGCAATGCTGTTGTAGCTAAAAGATCCTCTAAAGGGGACACACCCACAAGATGAGTCATGATCTCTCTGCTGAACGGTAGTTCTGACCTGAGCTCTCATGATTCTTCATAATTTATTAACCCCTACAGATATCATTTGTGTCATAATTACCTGTAAGACTGAATATTGGGATCTGGATACGGGAGTATATTCTGAGGTGGGACACGCGATTGAGTTTAAGTGCTTAATACATTAATTCGTATCTCGAAGCAGTTGAACTTTGTGTGAAAATTTAAGTGGACCAGTATACTGACAATCTAAGTGAATCGTTTAGAGCTTAAAATGAAATGAAGCTTAACGGTGTTGGTGATTTGTCTCAACAACTGATATGATCCTCTTGCACAAACTCACAAAAATATTGTTTGTAAATATTTCATTTCTGCATTTCTTTTCATAAATCCAAAAAGATTTTCAGTGTGTTTTAGCATAAATTTTTGAAAAAGTCAAAAAGATTTTCGACGACTGATATTGAAAAGCTGATTTTCAAAATTCCAAGTGCTAGACATGATGAACAGATGGTTTGGGAGAGTGTGTTGTTTTGAAAATGAAAATAATACTCCTGCAAGTGGTTCTTCAGAGACTATAAATGTTGAATCATTTTATAATTTGCTCTACAAGTGGTCATCAGAAAATTTATTTTTGGGTAGAGAATGTGCAGGTTATTTGAATGACAGAGAGTCAGGTTCCAATACCTGAGGACTGTGTGATTTCAACATGCCAGACTGCGATCCCAGCATATCGAAAGGGGGAGTCTGAAGACATCTGAGTAGAGATTGTTCGTGAAGAGTTTGTTGATGAAAGAGAAGATAGAGATTGAGGATACTTACAACGTCAAATACTTCAAAGAGTTTGAGAGGACTGATAAAGACTGAAGATGCGAAGACTCGACACTGAAGACTCCGTCAACATCCGAGGGGGAGTTTGTTGGTGCATCCGTCTGTCGTCTACGTCTTATATCGAGTCTCAGCCTCGTTGCGGATCTGAAAGAGGGTGATGTCATCATTTTGGATGATGACATCATAATGATGAAGTCATCAATGACATCATCATATAAGACAAAAAGTTTAGAGTGTAAAAGTTTGAATTCGGTCAAGAACTGATTTCATTCATGTGTTTAGATAAGGTCCGCTCATGTGTCTAGATAGGTTCGCTTTTATGTCATTTAGTCAGGTTCGCTTATCAGGTTCGCTTATATATCATCATACTAGGTCCGCTTATGTGTCAGTGTATGTAAAAGCGGACCTGATCACCTATATATAGTCTCATAAGCGAACCTCACGAAAAGAGTTCCAGGTGTTTTCTTCCGGTGAGCCACGAAGTGCTGCCGAAGTGTCGACAGGTTGTAAATGTTATCCAGATCAATAATATCGACAGTTTATAGTGAATACTTGCTGAATTGTACTCGGTTTGTCTGTTTCCGCCGTTCAAACTGAGATAAACTCTTCTACGCGACTCGTTTAGGTCTGAATTCGATCCTACAAAACCTACTGGCACATCATCAGTGAGACCGTTTATCACTATTTAACTTTCCAATTCTTTAGCGTGCTGTGATAGGGATGTACTATCATTTCCTTTTTTTTCACAACAAAACTCATTTTTTGCTTTTATAATGTTTTTGCCTTTTTCAAATTTTCAAATGTTTTTGGATTTTCTGAAATTTCTTACTCCCCCTAAAATTCAAAATCATTTAAAATTTGAAAACAAACTATACAAGTAAAGTGACAACTGATTTTCAAGCTTCAATTCGCCATCCACTTAGCATAAACAATCAGAACTCCCCCTTACAATAAACTAATTTCCCATTATGATTTCAAAACACTTAAGATTGTTTTAATCAAAAATGGTTTTTCCGGAAAATAAGTTTTGCTGATTTTATAAAACCACTTGTAGGTTAGGGGATCAATTCATCACCTTGTTCTTTCATCTTCAACCTTTAGAAAAAATATAACATTTTTAAATCCAATCAACAAATAATACTTGTAGAAAATCAAGTACAACTTAATGTCCCTGATTTACCACTTGTAAGACGAAATATCACAATCGTGAATTTCTCAAGAATGATGCCGATACCTGCTCCACACTTACCAGCCTGGGAGCTCCGGCAAGTCAGAATTTCAGTTTGAAAATGCTGTCACCCAAGCCTGACCAGCCTTGGGTGATTTTGGTACACATCTATCCCACCAACATTTTGATTTATAAAATTCTTTTGCACTTTTCACTTTCCCATCTACCATCTCCCCAAATATATGTTTGACTTTCCAATTGAAAGCCTTTTCAGCATCAAATTCTCCTTTACCAGAGAAGAATTGATCTGAAATTTCAACTTTACCAACTTTCAATTTTAAGTTTTCTTATGACAATGGTGGAAAGTTTTCATCGTTCAACTCTGGAACGAAATTCTCATTCCTTTTCTCAACAAATGATTCCTCTGATTTTATGGAATCAGATTCATTATCAGAACTTGAATCAGATTTTATAACCCATATTTGTTTGTTTTCATTAACTTTTCTTTTGTAAAAATGTTTTGAAGTTTCACCAACTTCAAAAGTCGAATTTTCAAACCCTTTAGATTTCTCAATTGGTTGTTTCTTTTCACCAATATGTATTTCTTCTAACCTTGAGATAAAAGAAACTCCATGTTTTGTGTTGTTGGACTGTTGGCAATTCCAAGCAATGTGTCCAATCTTGTGACATTTGAAACACGTTCTTCGTTCAACCCTTTTCTCAGATTTGTTCATTATTTTCTTCTTTCTTTCAGCAAGAAACTCTCGGTTTGACTGTTTCCAGAATGGTTTCTTCTGCTCTTCTTCAGAACTTCCTCCTGCAACAAATTTTGTTTTTGATTTATAATTTTTCTCATTTTTATAATTTCCTGGGGGAATGAAGCCTAAACCCTGCTTTTTGAAATTACCGTTATGGTTTGGTTTCTTTCGATAACCTAAACCAGAACCGTAACCTTTTTTCTTGTTCAATCTCTGTTGAACTCTTGAAGTGTACTTTTTAGGTTTTTCATGCAGATTTAAATCTTTTATTTCAGAAATATTAATTTCTGTTAATTTGAAAACCTGTTTGATCTGTTCAGTTTTGACACTTCTTATTGGAAATTCTTCATCAGAATATAATTTGTCTGAATCATTCAAAGTATATGCCACTTTGATTGGTTTGTCATTCAAATTAGATTTTGATAACAAGAATTCTTTATTGTAAACCCGTTTGACCGGTGAACTCGGACTCTTTTCTGATGAACCCGAACTTTCAGATTTAGACTCCGACTTTGACTCTTCATCCATATCCAACACTTGATCGACCACTTTCTTTAACAACTCGGACTCATGATCAGTGTCAGACACTGTGAATGTGATATCAATATTATCTGGTAACTCATCAATGGTTTCAGACTTTAACATGATGTTGAGAGCCTTATTTAAACGTTCCTCATTTGGCTTTCTAGGAGAATAACTATTCCAAATCGGGGGCGGACACTTGTTATACTTGACACTTTGTTTCTTACCAGTATCCGTTTCCTTCTCTTTGTCTTGAAAAGCTTCAAGACCTACAACAGTAGGATAAACTCTGTCAATCAAATAATCACATGTTGTATAACTCAACAACAATCGTTTGATTCTTTCACTTTCAATCTTTTCAAGTTCCAAATCCTACTTTAGCTTTGCACAGTCTTCAATATATTCATTGATGACTTTCTACTTTGTCATTAAAGTGGAACTCATCATTGTCATAGCAGCATCAACTTCTAAATTTGTCTTTTTCAGACCATCAACTGTTCTATTCAGCACATCGTATGACTCTTTCACATACTTCACATCAGACAACAAATTCTCTTTCATCTCTTCCAGTTCACTAATCTTCTTGTCTTTCTTCTCACAATCTTTGCAAAACTCCAAACATTTCTGACAAGGTTTAATGACTTCAACTAATTTTTCAACTTCGACAACTTTCTCAACTTCGACGATTTTCTCAACTTCTACTATTTTTTCGATTTCAACAATTTTCTCTACCACTTTCCCCACTTCAACGATTTTTTCTATCACCTTTTCAATTACTGATTCAACATTTGCTTCTTCAGCTTCCATTTTAGCCTTTTCATCAGCTTTTCTTCTTACTTCCGGTTCTTTTTTCAATCTGGCAATCTTCTTCTCATTCAGCATCTCGACTTTATCTGCAAAAAACAAATTAAAACTGTCAGGATCTATACCTTTTCTAGCTTTATTAAGATATTCTTCTTCATCATCAGTATCAATATCACTTCCTAGATCTGGAAAAATTGGTATTCTTTTCCGACTAGATTTGACATCTTGTTCTTCCAGAATTCTAGCAACAAGACCTGAACCAGGTGGAATGTATTTATCCCAGCTAAAACCCGCTGCAACCTTTTCATCATCTTGGTCAATTATACCATAACAAGCTCTTTTCTCTTTTTCTTCAATGACACGTGCATGTGCAGTTTGTGGTTGTTGAGCAATCTGATGGAAAATTGATTTTTGATAATAACTGTTCTTTCCAGACTGATCTTGTCTTCCATCTGCTTCTTTGTTTTTGCATTCACGCTTAAAATGCCCTTTTTCTCGACACCTGAAACATGTAACCTTTGATTTGTCAAAACCTATCGGAGATTTAACCAATTCATTAAAGTCATCTCTTCCGGTGATTTGTTGAAATTTTTCTGCCCTTCAAACAGCACTTGCTAAACACCACTTGACGTCCATCAACTCAAGTTCTTCAGCATCTATCTGGTCATAATCTTCTTTGGTAAGCATCGGATTTCCAATTTTGCCAGCAATCAAACTTTCATATGATTCCAATATATCAACAAGTGATGCCATGTGTTGTTTAGCTATTTCTGGAGACAGATTTTGACCATTTTGAATGTTCAAAGTGACATTGCACTGCAGATTTGTAGAATTCTGTCGTTGAGGACTTGATGTTGTATGATTTGGATCAGAGCTTGAATATGAAGACGAAGATCCACCACTCTATGTCACAGTACTACCCTTTGTTCCAGATGAACTATTAGCACTGAAACCAGTTTGAATATTTGGGCTGGGAGTAACTTCAAATTTGTTTCCTCTGTAGTATAAACTGACATCTTGTTGAGCATTTGGATTCTTCATGATTGCCATTTTCTGGATATCCAACTCGTGCTCTTCAATTTTCTGAATAAACTGTGCCAAATTCATATTTTCATATTTTCTCATGTGTTTTAGAATCAACAAATAAGTTCCCTATTTCTGCTGTGGTAATGCATCAGATAGTTTATCAACCCATTCATCATCGTCTTTCTTTATGTCCAATCTTCCCATTTCCAAAACCAGATGACAATATCTATCAATGGTCATTTTTGTTGTTTCATGATCAAAAGCTACAAACATGTCAAATGATTTTTTCAATAACGCCTTTTTGTTTTTTGATCATATATGCGCTTCCTTTGAACTTTTCAATCAATGATGTCCAAATTGACCTAGCAGTACCCTCATGTCTGTCACACCCCTATTTTCCACGTGTCACCGGTGGGCCCGGTGGGGAGTATCGTGACGTGGTTGGTAACATAATAGTCAAACAACACAATATATAAATGCACAGCGGAAGCAAAGATAGATTCATTTCAACTTTAATAAAATGTAATATTAAATATCACGAATAGTTGAAACGGATCCACATGCGGATCAAAATAAAAGAAGATATTGTTCAACAGCTTTATTGACATCCAAGCTTGCGAGACTTATTGTGGACGCTTAGAAGGCAGCCAGCCTAGTACGAGTAGTACCTGCACTTAACCTTTTGGAAAATACGTCAGTTTACACTAGTAAATACAATTTAACTGACTCATTTTAAAAAGGTTGAAAATTGATTTGAATGCACGTGGCACAAAACATTTTATAACTTGGGATAATTATGTAATATAATCTTGTAAGGGATTTATATGTTACTTATGCGTTCAGTAGCCCGATCCATAGACCGGGTTAAAGATTAATAGACACACCACATTATTGAGTTATGCACCGAAAGGTGTACGCCTACACCCCGTGCTCAGGTCATGGCCATCTCGTAAGATGATGCCAAGGATATCCGGGACATGGTCATTAACCCCCCAAAGGCTTTAAGCAAACAAAACACATTCAAAACATAGCATATCAATAATTTAACCTCTATTCGATTAAAGATTCAATGCCGGACCAAGCGGTATTTTATATACCGTACCCCAAGCCCGTATAGGGAAAATAAGTTAAAAGTATTTACGTTTGTAAGTATAAATCTCAATTAGCGAGTGAAGGTAGCTTTTACTGGTTCTTCTATTCTGGAACAAAGGTTTATAATAACCTATTAGATTTCTAACGGGTCTTTATTTAAGCCTAAGCTTAGACCGGTTAGTTTTTAAGGACGATGCGGTTCAAACGCACGATTAAGCGAAGACCGGATAGAATGTGATTTAGACCCGAAAAGTTTGAAGACTTGTATAATATAGGTATACTAAACACATTCTGGATTTTGAGACAAAAATGATAATGTTTGACCCGTTTCGGTCAATGATCCTCACGTCATTGAAGTATTCAAGGAACTGGTGGCGGATCAGTGGCAGGCCTTGTAGGTCCTCTATCTCAGAGTTTTTCCTCTTCTTGCCACCCCTTCTTTTAGTGGGTGCCTTGGGGATGGAGACACTAGGGCTGGCAATGGCCTTCTTCTTTCTGGATCGAATAGTGTCAAGGTCAGCCATGTTGAACTGGGAGGCAGGCTTGGAAGCTTTTCCGGCACCTACACATTCAAAGAAAGATAAGTATCCTTATCCTATTTCTATTTAACTATTTATTTAAATCTTTAACTATATAAAAAGCAGGATACTTACTTGACATGGTGACTGAGCCTGAGGATACCTCTTGAGAATCCTGGGTGATTGTCTTGAATGATCTTGTTTCAGGGCCGAGTCTTCTAAAAACAGCAAGCCTTTCCTTAGTATCAGGAGATGGTATGAGATGTGAAACAGTGACAGCTGCATAACATAAAACAAAATGGGGTTAGTGATCCTATCACAAAAGCAAGATTACCTGGTGATCCTTCTTAGGATCCTCTGTCCTACCATGGGTGGACCACTTCTTTGGTAGATCCTTTCCGTTTGGAATGGTATCCCTTCTGACAAAGAAAAAGCGTCGTTTCCAGTTTGTATCGTTCTTGGTGGCCTTAAAAATGGGATGTTCTTCGCCGGGTTTTCGCTTAAACAGATATCGGTGGGATCCAAACGTTGTGAGATCATACATCTCTGCCAGTTCCGACATTCCTAAATCAATCCCTTCCTGCTCTATGATCCTTTCAAGGGTATATAAGACCCTCCAGATCATCGGCATAGCTTGGATGTAAGAGATGCCGGTTAAGGAGAAAAAGGATTGGGTAAAAGCTGGAAAAGGATAGGTGTATCCTATGGTGAATGGGGTAACCGAAAAGGCAACCCACGTCTCAGAAATGTAGTCGCTCAGAACAGTGGGATCAAAGGGTTTGAAAAAGGCGTTCGCCGGAAAGCAGTGCCGGATTTTATCTACTTGTGCATCGTTAAAGCAACACCTCTCATTCGCTGAGTCTTTGATGATCCATTGACTCTTCAAGGGGCTATCCTTCTGGTGATCCTTGGCGGGGGAGGACCGGAGCATCATTCTTAACGAGATGATGAAGAAAGAAAAACAGAGTAAGAGAAGGAGAAGTAGGAGATGAGATACCTGATTGATCTTCGGCTGAGAATTTAAAGGGAAGTTCTCTTGGATTTAAATGCAAATTGATCCTATCTCTAACTCCTATTTATAATGATGATTTACAGGATTGTCACTTCGGTGACGTCAGGTTTGCAACGGCTAGTCCGTCTTCAACGACTAGTTATCCGTTAGTTTGTTGCGGATAAGATCAACAAAATACAACTCGTTTATTTACAATATAACTCCTTATATTTTGGGGGCAATTGTTAGGGGTGGATTTCTAAATGACCCGTGATCCTCAATTATTATCCTGCTTGGTGATCCTTACTTCTGTGTCAGTTAGTGATCCTCAGAAGTGCTTCAGGATCAGGATCATGGATCATCCTAAGGATCCTTATACTAATGATTGTCTGCTTTGAATTCGTAATTGTTTTGCAGGAGTATCAATTGGGACTTAGTCTTGGCGATATTTCTGGAGAATATTCTAAGTCTATTCCGCACGTGCTTGGTCAGAAATGGACGTTGTGGAGTCGTGGAGGACTTGCACCATTTGCGGATAGTTAGTTATTTAGATATTTTCTAATTTAAAAGGGGTAGCGAGTTAATTAGACAACACTTTTTGCTATTTTTGGCTACACACACACTCATACAACTGCTCTCATCAATCTCGCTAACACACTTGGCGATTACGCACATTTCTACACGATACACTATAGTGATCCTTGTATTTAGCTCGCTATCATCCGGAGTTGTAACGGATTGTTTGTTTAATTTAAGTTGGTGATCGGTAGTTTCCATCACCCGGGGTTTTTTGTGCCGGAGATCAACTCTTGATCAAGGGCTTTTTCCCCGTATAAATCTTCGTGTCATTTGTTCATCATATTTCATAATGATCCTTATTATTGTTCATTAATTCAAGCATCATACCCCGTAACAAAGAGTTTGGTTGCATTATCCTCGTCTGATTTTTGACCAAAACAGTTTGGCGCCCACCATGGGGCAATTGGTGCTTCATTCCTAAGAAATTCTCATTTTTGTGATCATTTCGGTTCGTTACATCCAAGCAGATGGCTTCATCATCAAAGAACACCTCCAGTGCGATGTCTGCAGTCAATTCATCCCAGGGCATTCCACCATTGCCTCCACCACCTTCTGGACCTCAGAAAAATGCCGAGAAGAAACCAACTCCCATTTTCTCAAAACCTCCAACTTCTTCTGCTTCTTATACTCCGACTACTAGTGACTTGTTTTGTCACACCCCCAAAATCCACACGCGGAGTATCACCGCTTGGAGGCGTGACTGACCAGGATCAAGCCACCAATCATATTGAACATAACAAGTAAGTAAAATTCAACCACACAATATGAAAGGTGGTCCAAACCAAAAACGTAGTTAAGTGTTTAGTGGAAGCATAATTGTAAAACCCAAAGCAAGTATTAAGTACTAAATAAAGTAATGTTTATTAGCATGGCACACAATGCCATGTCCCACAACGACCGCGCCTCCCTGTGCAAGCTCCAAGAGTACCTAACAACCTGCAAGGCATGTAACAGAGAGTCAACAACAAAGTTGAGCGAGCTCACAGTTGGTTGTTCAGTAATAAGTTCGTTTAACAAATCGTAAGTTCGTTTATAACCATGCCGTGTATTACTAGGCCATTTGTATGTTCATCTAGTGGGGGCTTCCCATGTTGTAAGTACAATTAGTGGGGGCTTCCCATACTGTAAGTTACTAGACTAGTTGTATCCATAAGTATCCTTCCCAATCCGAGGATATTAGTAAGTATAAGTTTACGTAGGTTTTACGTAAGTGTCCTTCCCAATCCGAGGACAGTGGTACGTAGCGAGTACGTAGATTTAGCGCTGGCGTCCTTCCCAATCCGAGGACGGTAGTACGTAGGTTTTACGTAGGTTTAGTGCTAGTGTCCTTCCCAATCCGAGGACAGTAGTACGTAGGATTTACGTAGGTTTAAACACTAGTGTCCTTCCCAAACCGAGGACAGTACGTAGGCTTTACGTAGAGTTTGGCACAGGCATCCTTCCCAATCCGAGGACCGTGGTAAGTAGTCTAGTAGTGATGTAAGTACAAGTAATCATTCAATCCCATTCCCAACCCACCGGGGAATCGCATGCCTTGGTAAGAGTGTGAACTCACCTTGGTTTGCTCGGTATGCTATATTTTACTATCCGTTCCAAATTGGTCAACCAGATCCTAGTGTGGTTATCATTAACGCTTAGTTCGTGTACACGTGACTCATGTGTTCTTTGCATTTATTACATAGATTTCAATTAAGCAAAGCACATATCATATCACAATTTATGGCAAGTGTTCGAATCCTATTATCAATCATAATACAAGTTCATGTTACCAGTTCACATATTACAAACCTTCTGTTAACTAAATCAACATCAAACTCTAATGCGGCCCAACTACTATACAAAGCCCATAGATAATTTATGCACCTTATGGCCATATCCCGGTCCAATTACAGCCCATGAATTAATAATTCATCACAAACACAGTCTGGTCCATTAATTCATCCCCAAATACACACACTCTTCATTTTGAACACATAAACTCATATTTTGAATTTATAATTATGGCAGCCTCTATAAGTTGCGGCCCAATACTCAACATCTCAATATAAAATAGAAAAGGGATCCTGATTCTTATAATACTTCAAATTAATTATTAATTAGTGCATATATTTGTCATATATGTTTGTTAGTTGTGGTTGTACAAAAGAAAGCATGTGGGTTTACTCATTAACCAAATTTCAACGTAAAAAGGTCAATATCAAAACATGTGATTTGTTCGCTACTGGGCCGAAGCCCAGTTCTGTTTTCGCCGGCCCACTTCGAGAGGAGGGTGATTTCGGGTGGGGAGTTTATTTCGAGTGGGGGTGTTTTTGTGTGAGGGTAGGGATGTTTGACAAGGGTCCATATTTAATTATAAAACACAATTTAACACAAATCACATTATTATCATACACAAAATATAATAAATATAAAGCACCCCAAATATATAAAACACATTTGCAAATAAGTACCAAGTTAAGTCAAATAGAGACCTTGAAAACTCATGTTGTCACATTATCCCCAACTTGAAAGAAATTTCGTCCCGAAATTTAGCACGTGGTTACTGAGGAAGCTAGTTGGGTTGTGTTGTTTACTGGTTTTCCTGGGGTGTCACATCATCCCCCTGTTGGATTGGATTTTCGTCCCGAAATTCTGTAGTAGCTTCAGCCTCAGTAGTGGTTGCATTGTTCTTGAATAACTGGGGATACTTGAGTTTCATTTGGTCTTCTCGTTCCCAGGTGAACTCTGGGCCATGACGGGAGTTCCAACGAACTCGAACAAGAGGTATTCTGGTGTGCTTGAGGACCTTAACGTCTCGGTCCATGATTTCAACTGGTTCCTCGACGAATCGTAACTGATCATCGATAGTGAGCTCCTTCAAAGGAACTATGAGCGTCTCATCTGACAGACACTTCTTCAGATTCGACACGTGAAAAACGTTGTGAACTGCACTGAGTTCTGCGGGCAGGTTTAGTTTGTAGGCTACCTTGCCTATCTTCTCAATGATTTTGAACGGTCCGACATATCGCGGATTGAGCTTGCCCCGTTTGCCAAAACGAACCACACCCTTCCAGGGTGAAACTTTGAGTAGCACTCGATCCCCAACTTGGAACTCGAGTGGTTTCCGACGCTTGTTTGCGTAGGCTTTTTGACGGTCATGAGCCGCCGCCATGCGTTGCCATATCTTAGCAATTCTTTCCGTTGTGTCCACTACAAGTTCTGGACCCGTGATCTGACTATCACCCACCTCTGCCCAACAAAGAGGTGATCGGCATTTACGCCCGTACAATGCCTCGAATGGAGCGGCTTGAATGCTGGTGTGGTAACTGTTGTTATACGAGAACTCCACTAACGGGAGGTGTTTTTCCCAGTCGTTGCCGAAATCGATTACACATGCACGAAGCATGTCTTCTAAAGTTTGAATAGTGCGCTCAGACTGCCCATCCGTCTGAGGGTGATAAGCTGTGCTCATGTCTAAACGAGAGCCAAAAGATTTGTGCATTGCTTGCCACAGTTCTGAAGTAAAACGTGCGTCACGATCGGAGATAATCGAGGTTGGCACCCCGTGCCTCGATACAACTTCCTTGAGATATACGTCTGCTAGAGTAGAGAACTTGTCTGTTTCCTTGAGAGCCAAGAAGTGTGCAGACTTAGTGAGTCGATCCACGATCACCCAAATAGTATCATTTCCACGTTGAGATCTAGGTAGGCCAGTAACAAAATCCATGGAAATTTGCTCTCATTTCCATTGTGGTATCTCTGGTTGTTGGAGTAGGCCCGATGGTTTCTGATATTCAGTCTTGACTCTCGCACAAGTCAAACACTTGCTAACGTAAGTTGCTACATGAGCTTTCATGCTAGGCCACCAATATGTAGTTTTCAAATTGTGGTACATCTTATCCGAACCAGGATGTACTGAGTAGCGAGACTTATGCGCTTCATCTATCACAAGCTCGTGTAAGTTTCCATAGAGTGGGACCCAAATGCGTCCTGTTACGTAATAGGCGCCATCTGCCTTTGGTTCTAACCGTTGCCTTGAGCCGCGTAGGGCTTCAGCCCTGACGTTTGCTGGTTTCAATGCTTCTACCTAAGCATCTCGTATATGTGCAGGAAGGCTAGACTGGATGGTAAGTTGTAGTGCTTGCACACGCCTAGGTGTGGTATCTTTTCGACTGAGGGCGTCAGCCACAACATTTGCCTTGCCCGGATGGTACTTGATGGTACATTCGTAATCATTCAGTAGCTCGACCCAATGACGTTGTCGCATGTTTAATTCCTTCTGTTTGAAGATATGCTCGAGACTCATGTGATCGGTGTAGATGGTGCACTTGGTATCGTACAGGTAATGTCTCTATATCTTGAGCACGAAAACAACAGCTCCCAGCTCTAAATCGTGCGTAGTGTAATTCCGTTCGTGAATCTTAAGTTGGCGCGAAGCATAAGCAATGACTTTATCCCGTTGCATCAACACACATCCAGGACCCTGAATGGATGCGTCGCAGTAGACTACAAAATCATCTGTGCCTTCAGGCAATGAGAGGATAGGTGCGCTACAAAGTCTATCCTTTAAGTGCTGAAATGCTGATTCCTGTGTATTACCCCAATGATAAGTAACACCTTTCTGTGTCAGTAGTGTAAGCGGCTGTGCAATCTTGGAGAAGTCTTTGATGAACCTTCTATAGTAGCCCGCCAAACCCAAGAATTGGCGGATTTCTGTTGGTGTACGGGGTGCAGGCCAGTTCTTAATCGAGTCTACCTTGGATGGATCAACATGAATCCCATCCTTGTTTACCATGTGGCCTAGAAAGTGGACTTCACGAAGCCAGAAGTCGCATTTTGAAAACTTGGCGTACAGCTGTTCTGCTCGAAGGAGTTCCAAAATGAGTCGTAAATGCTGCTCGTGTTCCTCCTGACTCTTCGAATAGATCAGGATGTCGTCGATGAAAACAATAACGAACTTGTCAAGATAAGGTTTGCACACTCTGTTCATAAGATCCATGAAGACTGCCGGTGCGTTTGTTAATCCGAATGGCATGACCAGAAACTCGTAATGGCCGTAGCGTGTTCTGAATGCTATTTTGGAGACGTCCTCGTCCCGGACTCTCAGTTGATGGTAGCCTGATCTCAGATCAATCTTCGAATAGTAGCTCGACCCTTGCAACTGGTCGAACAAGTCGTCAATGCGTGGAAGAGGATAGCGATTCTTTACGGTCACCTTGTTGAGTTCACGGTAGTCTATGCACATACGGAAGGTACCATCTTTCTTCTTCACAAACAACACAGGAGCTCCCAGGGTGAAGAGCTAGGACGAATGAAACCCTTTTCCAAGAGTTCTTGCAATTGCTTGGACGGTTCTTCCAGTTCGGTTGGATCTAAGCGATAAGGTGCTCGAGCTATGGGTGCTGCTCCAGGAGCTAGCTCGATCTGAAATTCGACTTGGCGATGAGGCGGTAGCCCAGGTAAATCTTCAGGAAACACTTGAGGAAAGTCGCGTACTACTGGAATATCCGCAATCTTTTTCTCTTTCGTTGATGCGTCAGTAACAAGTGCTAAGATAGCGGTATGACCCTTTCGCAAACACTTCTGGGCCTTAAGGAAGGAGATGATGCCCACTACAGCACCACTCTTGTCGCCTTGAATTACCAAAGGTTCTTAACCAGCACGAGGAATGCGGACGATCTTTTCTTTGCAAAGAATCTCTGCTCGATGTTGAGGTAGCCAATCCATACCAATAACGATGTCGAAACCATCACAACGTTGGGGTCATTCCTAGCATCACCCTGACCAATCGCGAACACTCGACCCCTGGCACCATTGCCGTCGTTATTACCCCCGTTGTTGTTCCCATGCCTTGATTATTGTTGTTGTTGTTGGTTCTGATTCGCAGGTCGTGAGCTCCTGCAATCCTTAGCTTCATGAACTATCTTGAGACACCTCTAGCAACGAACCCTGTTGCACTGACCATTGTGGTGTATGTTGCATTTGTTGCACTTCGGGAGGTTTCCTCGATATCCACCCTGCCCTTGACTACCAGAAGACTGCTGACCAGGACTCTGGTAGTCATCGATCTTTCGCTGCTGTGCCTGAGACTGAACCGAAGTCGAACCCTTGCTGGAGGTTCCATCCCATTTTCGCTTGTTATCACTGGGAATAGCAGAAGTAGTAGTAGCAGTAGCACCTATACGCTTAGGCAGCTTGTTCTGTTCCACTGCCTGGTCTGTGAGACGATGCGCAAGACGAGTAACATCCTGGATGGTAGCAAGGGTGGCAGAAGTCACATGACTCTGAATCTCTGGTACTAAACCTTTAAGGTATAGCTCAATGCGTTTGATGGGAGGATCCACCATAGTTGGACATAACACTGCCAGTTCGTTAGATCGCTTCGTATACGCCTCTATCTCTGCCCCCGTCATCTTCAAGTTAAAGACCTCCACTTCCAGTTTGTGAATGTCATCACGGTTACAGTATTCTCGCTTGATCATTTCCTTAAAATCATTCCATGGGGTGGCATTAGCAGCCGCCAGCCCCAGCATCTGAACTTGCGTGTTCCACCAAGTTAGCGCAGTGCCTTCGAGAGTACCAGTGGCGTACTTCACCCTATGAGCCTTAGGGCATTCACACATCTCGAAGACAGACTCGAGTTTTTCAAACCAATGGAGGAGTTCAACGGCTCCTTCAGTGCCACTGAAAGTATTAGGACGACAGTCCATGAACGTCTTGAATATGCATACAGGTGGCTGAGCGTTCTGACCTTGTTGCGCGAGGAAGGAAAGACTGGGTTAAGCGCGAGAGTTGGGTCATGAGTGTAGGATCTAACATCCTAGGATAGGTTCGGAATAGCAGGTTATACCTCCTGCCTGAGCGGCTGTGAGTGCTGCCGTAACTTGTTCGTTGATAAGAGCCGTCAACTGGGCTTGAGTTAGGTTCACACGTACACTCATGATCTTCACATCGAAGGGAATATGATTGAGAAAGGTTCGCGAAAGTGCGATGACAGAAGAGAGTAAGCACACGTGTGTTTTCAAACAACAGTTATTACGTTCATCTAAGCATACCTTGAGCAAGATTCTATGTAACTAGCAAGTAGGCAATAAAACATAAACCATATCACCTAGAATGTCGAGTCTTGCACGTGGAGCAAAGCGTCGTTGTGGATCGTTGAGCACTGTACAGGTTATAGTCTGGTTTTAACAAAAACTTTTTCCCTTATTAAAACCAAGTTCACTATAACCAATGGCTCTGATACCAATCTGTCACACCCCCAAAATCCACACGCGGAGTATCACCGCTTGGAGGCGTGACTGACCAGGATCAAGCCACCAATCATATTGAACATAACAAGTAAGTAAAATTCAACCACACAATATGAAAGGTGGTCCAAACCAAAAACGTAGTTAAGTGTTTAGCGGAAGCATAATTGTAAAACCCAAAGCAAGTATTAAGTACTAAATAAAGTAATGTTTATTAGCATGGCACACAATGACATGTCCCACAACGACCGCGCCTCCCTGTGCAAGCTCCAAGAGTACCTAACAACCTGCAAGGCATGTAACAGAGAGTCAACAACAAAGTTGAGCGAGCTCACAGTTGGTTGTTCAGTAATAAGTTCGTTTAACAAATCGTAAGTTCGTTTATAACCATGCCGTGTATTACTAGGCCATTTATATGTTCATCTAGTGGGGGCTTCCCATGTTGTAAGTACAATTAGTGGGGGCTTCCCATACTGTAAGTTACTAGACTAGTTGTATCCATAAGTATCCTTCCCAATCCAAGGATATTAGTAAGTATAAGTTTACGTAGGTTTTACGTAAGTGTCCTTCCCAATCCGAGGACAGTGGTACGTAGCGAGTACGTAGATTTAGCGCTGGCGTCCTTCCCAATCCGAGGACGGTAGTACGTAGGTTTTACGTAGGTTTAGTGCTAGTGTCCTTCCCAATCCGAGGACAGTAGTACGTAGGATTTACGTAGGTTTAAACACTAGTGTCCTTCCCAAACCGAGGACAGTACGTAGGCTTTACGTAGAGTTTGGCACAGGCATCCTTCCCAATCCGAGGACCATGGTAAGTAGTCTAGTAGTGATGTAAGTACAAGTAATCATTCAATCCCATTCCCAACCCACCGGGGAATCCCATGCCTTGGTAAGAGTGTGAACTCACCTTGGTTTGCTCGGTATGCTATATTTTACTATCCGTTCCAAATTGGTCAACCAGATCCTAGTGTGGTTATCATTAACGGTTAGTTCGTGTACACGTGACTCATGTTTTCTTTGCATTTATTACATAGATTTCAATTAAGCAAAGCACATATCATATCACAATTTATGGCAAGTGTTCGAATCCTATTATCAATCATAATACAAGTTCATGTTACCAGTTCACATATTACAAACCTTCTGTTAACTAAATCAACATCAAACTCTAATGCGGCCCAACTACTATACAAAGCCCATAGATAATTTATGCACCTTATGGCCATATCCCGGTCCAATTACAGCCCATGAATTAATAATTCATCACGAACACAGTCTGGTCCATTAATTCATCCCCAAATACACACACTCTTCATTTTGAACACATAAACTCATATTTTGAATTTATAATTATGGCAGCCTCTATAAGTTGCGGCCCAATACTCAACATCTCAATATAAAATAGAAAAAGGGATCCTGATTCTTATAATACTTCAAATTAATTATTAATTAGTGCATATATTTGTCATATATGTTTGTTAGTTGTGGTTGTACAAAAGAAAGCATGTGGGGGGGCCTGTACATGTGCGCCACCCTATGAACAGATCACATGGTCAACTCCTAAATTTTCAACATCCACATATGCATTAAGTCCAAATCATAGAATCCCTACTGACATGCAACATAGATCAATCAATTCCTCACCTCATATTAATACCCCAAACAACACATCACCTCATCATTAATTACGCATGGTATATGATTTGACAATTTACTAAAAGTATCTATGTTACTAGATTAGATTCACATGGCCGCCGGTTTTGAATTCAAGATTAGCAAGTTTTATTAGGCCATGAACCTTCACTTGTATTGGACCGATCATGTTTAATATACAGAACCATATACGATAGCCTAGAAATCTATAATGAACAACTCTTCAACCAACATGAAAACAAGCATTTCATAATATCACAGAATCATGGTTCCACTTACACATTTAACAATGATATCAAACAATAAATCATGTACAGTTTGAACACTAACCAAGATAGAAAGCTAATGGATTGATCGGAAAAGGAGACTCCGTAGGCTTGTAGTTGCCGTCACAGTTAGAGAGGTGCTCTAGGGTTTACTCATAAACCAAATTTCAACGTAAAAAGGTCAATATCAAAACATGTGATTTGTTCGCTACTGGGCCGAAGCCCAGTTCTGTTTTCGCCGGCCCACTTCGAGAGGAGGGTGATTTCGGGTGGGGAGTTTATTTCGAGTGGGGGTGTTTTCGTGTGAGAGGGTAGGGATGTTTGACAAGGGTCCATATTTAATTATAAAACACAATTTAACACAAATCACATTATTATCATACACACAATATAATAAATATAAAGCACCCCAAATATATAAAACACATTTGCAAATAAGTACCAAGTTAAGTCAAATAGAGACCTTGAAAACTCAGGTTGTCACATGTTTACTCTGATTTTGCAGATGAAGGAGCATATACAGCAGCAGGATAAGACCAATGAAAGGATTCTTAGAGAAATTGGAGACATCAAGAAACAGAAGAGATCGGCAGAGGATCATTCTCCACTGATGCCCAGATCTTTGAATTTCGATACTCCGGTTATAACTTCTCAGCCTTCAGTGGTTCCAGACGTTCAATATGTGGGAGGACCAAAAGGAGTGCATTACGGATCATCAGCAATGACTCAGGCTTCAGGGTTACACTTCCAACCAGCGGGATCCCATCCTCAGCATATAGGATCCTTCGCCAGCTCAGGAGGATACTCAGGAGCGCAGCAGATTCAAGGGTTCTGGCCGTTTCAAGGATCCTCCCAGGTCCAAGGATCCCCCCAGGTTCAAGGATCCTCTCAGGTTCAAGGATCCTCCTATGTTCCAGGATCTTCACAGGTTCAAGGATCCTCTCAGTTTCAAGGATCCTCCTACGTCCCAGGATCCTCACAGGTATAAGGATCCTCTCAGTTTCATGGATCCTTAAGGAGTTTGCAATCAGGGAATTCCGATATCCATCAGGGAGATTTCATTCCAATGCAGACCATTGCTTCTACTGGTCCATCGGTCATTCCAGAGCCCCAACAATATGGATTCACATCCGCTTTTCCTAATTTGAATCCAATGGGAGGTAACACTTTCAATAATTCTTATACCACTAACCATGGCCTTATGCAGGATACAGGTATCAATCATGCCATGGCTAGAGAATTGCAAAAGTTAAAGGATATGATATCAAGTGTCCCAGGAGTGGTCAAGCCTATCCCGGAGATTGCAGATGGGAGCCATAAGATATCTCGTTTTGCACCACCAATCTGTGATGCTGAGATACCAAAGAGGTTCCATGTGCCTACTATGAAGTTGTATGACGGTTCAACAGATCCTGAAGAACACATAGCACAATACAGGGAAAGGATGGAGATCAATTCCATCCCAGAAAGGTTAAAGGAAGCATGTCTCTGCAAGGGATTTGGATCCACTCTTACTAGATCAGCTCTTAACAGGCAGGATTGCAGCTTTAAATAGATTCATATCCAAATCCTCAGAAAAGTGCAAGGAATTCTATGATATCCTAAGGAAGAACAAGAAATTTGAGTGGACTGAGAAGCATGAAAATGCCTTAAAAGCTCTTAAGGATTACCTATCCTCAGCCCCAGCCTTGATGAAACCAGAAAAGGGAGATGTGTTATCCTTATACTTGGCAGTATCCTCAAAAGCAGTAAGTGCAGTCCTTGTTAAGGATCACCAAGGTACACAACATCCTGTCTATTATGTAAGTAAGAGTTTACTTGATGCTGAATCCAGGTATTCACACTTAGAAAAACTTATCCTTGCATTAATTATGGCGTCTACTAAATTGAGACATTATTTTGAAACTCATGCCATTATCGTCAAAACTAATTTTCCAATTAAGAATGTCCTCAGGAAACCTGAAATGTCAGGAAGGATGGCCAAGTGGGCAGTGAAGCTTAGTGCATATGATATAAGATATGAGCCCAGGACAACCATTAAATCCCAAGCATTAGCCGACTTTGTGGCAGATTTCAGTAGTGATTTGCAAAAGGAAGCTGAGTTAGAAGTCCAGCAGCTAGAGGAGACCAAGGATCCTTGGATACTCTATACTGATGGATCCTCAAATGTTAAAGGAACAGGGCTTGGAATACTACTAAAATCGCCACAGGGGGACATAATACCCCACTCTATAGCTTGTGAGTTCCAAACCACTAACAATGAGGCTGAATATGAAGCCTTGATAGCTGGTTTGCAAATTGCTAAGCATATGAGGATCAGGTATCTTGAGGTACATGTAGATTCTTTGTTAATCACTAATCACTTTAATGGATCCTATGCTGTTAAAGGTGAAAAGTTAACCAAATATTTGGAGATAGTCAAAGAATTGGCACTCTCTTTTGTATCCTTTAGTTTGACACAGGTACCAAGGGAAGAGAATGCAGAGGCAGATGCATTAGCCAATTTAGGATCATCCTTGAAGATCCCGGAGGATATAAGTATCCCCATTATCCATATCCTGGCTCCTGCCATCGAGGATCACGTGGCTATGGACATAGGAGAGGATTCTGCAATTATCCCTAGTGAGGATACTCAAACTCATCCAGGATCATGGATCCTCCCAATCATGAGATACATACAACATGGAGAGATTCCTACAGGAGAAAACCCTAGGGCTTTCAAAATTAAGGTATCTCAATTCACAATTTTAAATAATATGTTGTATAAACGATCTCTTGCAGGACCATATTTAAGATGCATTGAGGATCCTGAAATCCAAGAAGTTTTAAAAGACTTCCATGAAGGAGATTGTGGAAACCACACTGGGGGCAGGGCATTATTCTCAAGGATCCTGAGGACAGGATACTATTGGCCAACTATGAAGAGAGATGCTGTGGAGTATGCTAAGAAGTGTGATCCTTGTCAGAGACATAGCAATATCCTTCATCAACCGGCTGAATTATTGCATCCTATATCCTCCACTTGGCCATTCATGAGATGGGCCATGGATATAGTTGGTAAGCTCCCTAAGGCACCTGGTGGAAAAGTGTTCATGCTTGCTATGACTGATTACTTCTCCAAGTGGATAGAGGCTGAAGCTTTTGCCTAAGTCAGAGAAAAGGAAGTTATATCCTTCATTAAAAGAAATATTATAACTAGATTTGGTATTCCTTCTGAAATTATATGTGATAATGGTTCGCAATTCATTGGGGGCAGAACTACTAACTTTTGTGACAGCTGGGGGGATTAAGATGATAACATCAACACCAGTCCACCCACAAGCTAATGGTCAGGCAGAATCCTCCAATAAGATCATCATCAACAATTTGAAGAAGAAGCTTGGATCCAAGAAAGGGAAATGGGCAGAAGAACTACCTTATGTGCTTTGGGCTGATAGGACAACCCCTAAGAACGCTACAGGCCAAACTCCATTCTCTTTGGTATTTGGGGCAGAATCAGTGATCCCTACAGAAATGGTGGTTCCAACAGCTAGAACAAGTATTCGTGATCCTGAGGAAAATGATGAGAACTTGGTTCAAGACCTGGATACTATAGAAGAAATCAGAGATTTGGCAAGGATAAGGATGGCCAGTTATCAGCAAAGAATGGTTGGAGCCTACAACAAAAATGTCAGGATCAGGAAATTCCAAGTTGGTGATATGGTGCTAAGGAAAGCATTTCAGAATACCACCAATCCTGCTGATGGAAAGTTGGCACCAAAATGGGAAGGACCTTACTTGATTGAAGCTGAGGCAGGAAAGGGGGCATATCGATTGCTAACAATGGAAGGTGATTTGCTACCTAGAGCCTGGAATGCTGTCCATTTGAAGAAATACTTCATGTGATAAGGATCCATGATCCTCACATGATAAATATCCTTAAAAGGATCCTTAAAGCACAGATGATCCTCATTTGGGTAACATTCTAATCTTAAACTATTTCATTTCCTTACTTTATCACAAAAGGATAAGGATCCTGCATCCTTTATCCTCCTTTCACGAGATTTTGAGTTTTGAAGGTTCAGGTACTCTTAGCAAAAGGATGATTATCCACACAAGCAACCAGTTACTTGGGTTTGACCCCAGTTGTTTGGGCTTGACCCCAGTTCCGCCAGTAGCGCATGATGATCCTAGTATAGTTCATGACAGTGGGACCAGTACTCGTTTTAGGGGCTGATAATTCCATTGTACTGGCTATACCTAGGATCCTACGTATAATGGTAGACGTACCATACATCCGTTCTTAAGGTTTCTAACGTTTTCGCGTTAGCTAAGGTTTTGGCATTTTCATGCCACTAAGTTTGGATAGTCGCCAGTTAGGGCCATACTCAAGTTCACACACGATCCTTGGGCTTGTCCCCAGTTATCCTTGGGCTTGTCCCCAGTTATCCTTGGGCTTGTCCCCAGTTTCTAACTTTTATCTTATATTGGCTTAGTCCCGAGTTATGTTCTATTTCAGGTCTTCAAAGTTAAACAACTAAGGATCCTTGATCCTTACTTCTTACTAAGGTTTGTCTTATGGTTATCCTGGTTATAGTATTAAGGGTTAGGATCCTAACTTGGATCCTCAGGTATGATCCTTAACTATTTTGATTTTATTCATTGATTATTTGAATAACCCTAATACTTTGACAACTGAACTCATGATCCTTAGAATATACCACTTTTTGGAATTTTTCAACTATAGGATATTTGATCCTGCATTATATCCTAAATTTTTTATCTAAGTTGTTCAACTTTTCTTACTCAGACAAGTGTACATCAAAACAATTGAAAAATAAAATAACAACAAGGATATCAACACAGGATATAGCCAAAAAGTTAAAGTCATTTTATTCACAAAAGCTTAAACCCTTTTAAGGTTGTCAAAATTACCTACCCCGAGCATCTACCAGCAATACGAGGCCCGTCCGCTGGGGTAGGTAAAGGGTGTCCAAAATCATAAATTAATAATAGCACATAGGCCTAGTCACGTAGACAAATTTCTAAATTACTAATTTAGATCTTATAGGATTAAAGTTTGAATAAAATAACAATCAATCCCTTTATTGGCAGGGAGTCTATAAACTACAGCTGCTTTTTGTTTTATATGACATTAATTATAACCCGTAGGCATTATGTCACAATCAGATATATATATAAAAATATAAATTTGGATAATTTATTAAAAGGGTGACATGTGTGATTTTGCGGATCACACTAGCCAAGAATGTTAACATGTTTGCAGATGTTAACAGAGATTTGAATCTTTTTAAACAGGTTCTACCATATTGGCCAGGTCTTTAATATGACATTCAAGCTAGGTTTTACCTTTTAAGATTCTTATTATTATATTAAAATGGTAAATCAAAATAATAAAGTTATTTTTCATTTATTCATATATTATATTCATGCATATAATTTAAAAATGAAAAACTTAAATTAACCATTCCAATTAAAATTAAACTAATACGAGTTTGCCCTAAACGGGACTTTTACACAAATAACATGCCCACGCAGGGGCCAAACTAACAAACAAACCCTCGCAGGGGTCAAAAAGAGAAACATGCCCACACAGGGGCAGAACAGAAAGGAAATATGCCCACACACGGGCAGAGTACAGAAATAAATGTCCTCACAGGGACATGATTACAACTAAAATAAATAAACAAACAAAGGATTTAGTGATCCTTTTTGCTTTTTCCTTTGATCAAATCCACCATTTTCTTGAACATCCCCCGGTTATGCCTTCGTTCTTCCCGCAACTCATGCCGCACCTCTTGTCGCACCTCATTTATCCCTTGAAGGATTTCCTGAAATTGTGGTGGTGACATCACCGGTGTCCGCGGTGGTTGCTGAAGATGCTGAGGTTGAGGAGGCGACGGTTGCTGATACCCATATGGTGGGTATCCATAGGTCGAGTGTCCCGTAGCCCAGGGACCTCCATAGGGACCTTCCGGACGGAGAGTGTTGAAGCTCGAAGCTACCCAGTAGGGATCCTCTGCAAAGTTGTAATTTGTGTGCATCGGCTGCTCGAAGGGATTGTATGTTGCCGCACCAGTGTAAGCAGGGATTGGGTCTCCAAAACCCATTGGTGGTTGTGGTGCGACTGGCGCAGAGACTACTTCTGAGACGGGGTGTGAAGATTCTCCCATCTCCGGTTCTTCGTGAAGTGGCGAGTACCAGCTGCCACTTGAATGTGGAGGGGTGCTGATGCGCACTCCCCCTAGCGCGGATATTCGCAAGGTCGTTCTCCTTCGCCTCGGGGGCGAGGGAGGCTGAAGCTGAGGTGGGGCTGCCGGCGGAGTGACCGCGACAAGTCGGGAATCCTCAGAAGGATTCTGCTGCTGCTGCTGGTGTAGGGGAGAGTTGTGCTGCGGCTGGTGTAGGGGAGAGCTATGGTGTGGCTGGTGCAGGGGAGAGCTGTGGTAACTAGGAGTAAATACCCAGTCATACTGCTTGAATTTCTCCTCAAAGCTGTCGGGACCATTGTAAGGTGATCCCACAAAAGGTGACCCATCAGAAATTTCGATGGGGTGGTTCGGAGTTCCAGATGGTGGCATTGAAGGATCGGTATCTTCATCTATATCCATCGGGTTGCCACCAGAAAATTGGTCTTCGGGTCCAAGTAGGTTAAAACCCACTGGCACTCCAAGGTAGTCGTCAGGGTTGAACTGGCCTTGGAAAACAGGTGATAGGTGGTCAAAGGGCGAGTTATGCCCTTGAAGAGGTATGTAGGACTGGTGGGAGTTGTGGGGCTCATTTTGAGAATGAGGCCCACAAGAGTATGGGATGGAAGGGGAGGTACTTAGTGAAACCGAGCGCCTAGCTGGCTCAATGTAGGTCCTCCATGGATCTTGAGGACCCGGGTTGTTGGGATCAGAAGGTGTTCGCCGGTGCGAGGGTCCGGCTTCATGGTCATTTGGGGCTACAAGTGCTCCTTTTCCCCTTCCTCTTCCTCACATCCGTGGCGGCATTCTGTCAACCTGTCAAAAACAAACAAGTGATACAACAAGAAAAATATATATAAGACAAAATTAGAAATAAAACAAATTTGGAATATTCCTAAGTTCTTTATCTAGACTCGAGAATCGAGGAATGTGCAATTGTGTAACTGAGATTAAACACAAAAGGCTAGTGTTTAATTCACTCAAAGTTGGCTCTGATACCAACCTGTCACACCCCTATTTTCCACGTGTCACCAGTGGGCCCGGTGGGGAGTATCGTGACGTGGTTGGTAACATAATAGTCAAACAACACAATATATAAATGCACAGCGGAAGCAAAGATAGATTCATTTCAACTTTAATAAAATGTAATATTAAATATCACGAATAGTTGAAACGGATCCACAGGCGGATCAAAATAAAAGAAGATATTGTTCAACAGCTTTATTGACATCCAAGCTTGCGAGACTTATTGTGGACGCTTAGAAGGCAGCCAGCCTAGTACGAGTAGTACCTGCACTTAACCTTTTGGAAAATACGTCAGTTTACACTGGTAAATACAATTTAACTGACTCATTTTAAAAAGGTTGAAAATTGATTTGAATGCACGTGGCACAAAACATTTTATAACTTGGGATAATTATGTAATATAATCTTGTAAGGGATTTATATGTTACTTATGCGTTCAGTAGCCCGATCCATAGACCGGGTTAAAGATTAATAGACACACCACATTATTGAGTTATGCACTGAAAGGTGTACGCCTACACCCCGTGCTCAGGTCGTGGCCATCTGGTAAGATGATGCCAAAGATATCCGGGACATGGTCATTAACCCCCCCAAAGGCTTTAAGCAAACAAAACACATTCAAAACATAGCATATCAATAATTTAACCTCTATTCGATTAAAGATTCAATGCCGGACCAAGCGGTATTTTATATACCGTACCCCAAGCCCGTATAGGGAAAATAAGTTAAAAGTATTTACCTTTGTAAGTATAAATCTCAATTAGCGAGTGAAGGTAGCTTTTACTGGTTCTTCTATTCTGGAACAAAGGTTTATAATAACCTATTAGATTTCTAACGAGTCTTTATTTAAGCCTAAGCTTAGACCGGTTAGTTTTTAAGGACGATACGGTTCAAACGCACGATTAAGCGAAGACCGGATAGAATGTGATTTAGACCTGACAAGTTTGAAGACTTGTATAATATGGGTATACTAAACACATTCTGGATTTTGAGACAAAAATGATAATGTTTGACCCGTTTCGGTCAATTTATGCAAACTAGTTACATAAACCGAACCGAACGCGAAAAGGGCGTCACGGCTAACCATAAGAGTCATATGCAAGTTCCCTGAGTTAATATGCCTTAATTATGTTATAATATCAGTAAGATATCTTCTATTATGCCCCAAATGAATTTAAATTCAACTTATGCCTCATAAGGGCATTTTGGTCATTTAAAAGATTATAAAAGAGTTTTATCTGTAAACTGAGTTACAGGTCTGATTCATACAGTAAATACACTTAATTTAACATGTTATAACAGTAGGGTATGACCCATATGTGAAACTTATCATTTAAAAACCAAACTATGCTCCTTAGGGGTATTTTGGTAATTTCACAAGGGCTAAAAAGGTCAAAACTGGAAAACTGAGTTCAAAACTTTTACTTACTGTTATCATATCAAAATATACTAACAACATCAGTAGATATCAACCGTATATGTTTAATATGGTTATAGTACATACTATGCGTTAAAAACGCTTAAAAAGGCGATTTGGAGCCATTTCTGGGTTTTTAAAAGAAAGCTGATATTTTTATAATTCCAGAAAGCTCAAAATATTTTATTTAACAAATAAAATCAGTAGAAAAAGGTTTGGAGTCAAAAGGATTTGTAAAACTCATTTTATGGCTTAAAGGGGCAAAATCGGTATTAACTGAATTAAACTTAGAGACCTATGTTATGCTCAGCCAAAAATTAAATAAAAATCTTGAAAATCCCAAAATATTATATTACATCAGTGGGTAAAAAGTTTGATATCAAAAAGTGGGTTTAAATAGGCTATACGCTAATTACGCCATTTAATTAACATAAAGCTTTAAATTTACGCTAATGAGCATAACTCTTAATCTAGACCTCAAACTGATGTCAAATTTTAGGTGCAAGTTTATAAATCAGTAACTAATGTTTCTACACTTTCACTTTTTCAAAAATCACGTTTTATAGTCAAAAGGGCATAATAGTCAACTTTTAAGCATTAATCGGAAACATGCATATGAATCGGATAAGTATTGAACCAAGTTGTATAATCTCAGAGAGTTATACTTATATGAAACCTGGTCCAAAATAAGCTCTAAGGCGGATCTTAAACATGCACAAACGGATCAGAACTGAAAGTCAAAGTAAAAGTCCAATTATGCGACTTTCGGTTCCGATCCGGGTTTAAACTGAAAATTGTCGAGTTGAACATGTTGAGACTTGTTCTTACATTAATTACCATGTTATATTAATGATCAAACAGGTTGCATGTACCCTACATTGCTAAGTATGCTTAAATTTGAAAATACACATTATGTTGACTTTTTAAAGTAAGCTTTGACTCGACAATTAACATAGTTAGATTGGGAATCTGAAAGTACCCTTTTAAGGGTTTATTACCCACATAAATACCTACTTGTAGGTACTTTCAATTCGAGAAATGACTGAGTAAATTTCATTTAATCTCGAAGTCAAACTTAAATTACGACGGTTTGACTATTGGTTAAATAACTAAGCTAGAACTAATTAGGAGGGGTTATGAACACTTACAAGAGTCCTAATTACGATTTGAGATCACTAGAAAGCCTGAGGTTGATCAGAGAAGCTCCAGAAGTGGACTTGTGAGAGTATGCAAGTGAATGAACAATGTTGCTACACTTCAAGTTCCTTTTATATAAACTTTGATCTTCTAGGATGATGCCACAAGAGTCTATAACTGTTATCAGATGTGTCCAAGTGCCCCTCTATGCATGTAAAACCATTGGAGAGCATATGGTATCAGATAACAGCTGTTAACAATCAAAACAGACCTGAAAACTGACATCTGCGCGTTATTTGTCGCTGGCAGGTCGTAGGCGGGCCGCGAGAGCCCCTTCACGGGCCGCGTACAAGTGCAAAACCAGCCAAACAAGTTTCTATGAATTGCAATTCAGTCCTTGGTCCTTTGTAACGTGGTTTTGCTTATTTTTATTGCACTCTTGACCCTCAAACCTGATTTTTAAGGGCCTTAGGACATCTACAAACTTGGTTAGGTCCTTGGTTAACTTTGTGCCTACCCGAAAAGTCACGAAATTCAACGTTGACGCATTTAACCCTTCGTGCACGGTTTTGATCATAACTTTCTCATACGATATCAAAACTTTATGAAATATTTACCACATATTCTAGTGAGTATATTTTATCATTACAAAGCTTCGGGTTTGCCAAAAGGTCACTCAGAGGTATACTTTCAACATGTTGACACATTTAGCCCCTGTAGTTTGTAATTCCTCACTTTCTTTCATTTTTCCGCTTTGTATGATCCATGATTTAATCGTTTAAGATTATAAACACCATGTAGGGTTATTGCAGAGCCTATTTATCCATTGTTGACACTTTGGACCCTTATATTCACATAGTTTCACTGTTTGTCAACTTCAGTCCCTCTAAAGTACTTTTTCACATATTCAAAGCCTATGACACGTGTCAATACATTATTGGACGTAAATTTTCGAGGTGTTGCATCCTCACCCCCTTAAAAGAAATCTCGACCTCAAGATTTACTGAAACAAATGAGGGTATTTTTCTTTCATCGTGGATTCTACCTCCCATGTGTATTCGGGACCTCTACGGGCATCCCATTTGACCTTTACAATAGGCACATGCTTCCTTCGAAGCTTCTTTACCTGTCGATCCTCAATCGAAAAGGGTTTTTCCACAAATTTCAAGCTCTCGTCTATATGCACATCCGTGTGCGGTATGACTAGCGATTCGTCAGTGAAACACTTCTTCAGATTGCAGATGTGAAAAACATTGTGGATAGCACTGAGCTCTTCAGGCAAGTTTAACTTATAAGCAACTGACCCGACACGTTCAATAACCTCGAAAGGTCCTATGTATCTCGGGCTTAGCTTGCCTTTCTTACCAAATCGCATCACCCCTTTCCAGGGTGATACTTTAAGCAATACTTTGTCACCTACTTCGAAGTGAAAAGACTTATGCTTTGGATCCGCATAACTTTTCTGCCTATCCCTGGCAGCTTTCAGGCGATCGCGAATCTGGACAATCTTGTCCGTTGTTTCAAAGACCAAATCTGGTCCTGATAATTGAACTTCTCCTACTTCCGCCCAACAAATGGGTGTTCTGCATTTTCTACCATATAATGCCTCAAAAGGCGCAGCCTTAATACTAGTATGGTAGCTATTATTATAGGAGAACTCGATCAATGGTAGGTGGTTATCCCAACTGCCACCTAAATCAATCACACATGCTCGAAGCATGTCTTCCAGCGTTTGGATGGTACGCTCACTATGCCCGTCCGTCTGTGGATGGTAAGTCGTACTAAAGTTTAAGCGCGTACCCAAAGACTGTTGGAAACTCTTCCAAAAATGAGAGGTGTACCTTGTATCTCTATCAGAGATAATTGATACTGGTACTCCATGTAGAGCTACAATTTTATCTACGTACAATTGAGCTAACATGTCGGAGCTGTAAGTTTCTTTAATGGGAAGAAAATGTGCTGACTTGGTCAGCCTATCTACTATGACCCATATAGTATCGTTTCCCTTCCTTGTCTTTGGCAACTTGGTGATGAAATCCATTGTCACCATCTCCCACTTCCATGTGGGAAGTTCAGGCTGTTGAAGCAAACCTGACGGCTTCTGATGTTCAGCTTTGACTTGCGCACAAGTCAAACATTTAGCTACATAGGCAGCTACTGACTTTTTCAAACCAATCCACCAGTAGTTTGCCTTTAGATCCTGGTACATCTTATCAGCTCCAGGATGAACAGAATATTTGGAACTGTGGGCTTCCTGGAGGATAACATCCCGAAGTCCTCCAAAAACTGGAGCCCATATTCGTCCATTCAATCTTAGCATTCTGTCCTTGTCATAGGATAACTGCTCCTCAGTTACTCCTAGCTTTTCTTCAGGATAGTTAGCCTCCAACACAGCTTCCTTCTGTGCAGCTAACACCCTTTCGTTCAAACTATTCTTTATTTCAATGCGCTTGGCATTGATTCTTATCGGCTTCACTCTTTCTTTTCTGCTTAAGGCGTCAGCAACTACATTTGCCTTGCCTGGATGGTATCTTATTTCACAATCATAATCATTTAGAGTTTCCATCCAGCGTCTCTACCTCATGTTCAAGTCCTTCTGATTGAACAAGTGTTGAAGGCTCTTGTGATCTGAATATATCACACACTTAGTTCCATACAAGTAATGCCTCCATAGCTTTAATGCAAATACAACGGCACCCAGCTCCAAGTCATGGGTGGTGTAGTTCTTCTCGTGCACCATTAGCTGTGGTGAAGCGTAGGCAATAACTTTGCCTTTCTGCATGAGTACACAGCCCATACCAGTGTGTGATGCATCACAATAGACCATGAATTCTTCTATACCATCGGGCAATGTTAACACTGGTGCATTGCTCAACTTTTTTTAAGAATGTCAAAGGATTCCTGCTGCTTAGGGCCCCAATCAAACTTAACCTTCTTACGTGTCAACGAAGTTAGAGGCGCAGCAATCCTTGAGAAATTTTCGATAAAACGCCTATAATATCCTGCTAAACCCAGGAAGCTACGAATCTCAGTAGGCGTCTTTGGCTCTTGGCAATTCATAACTGCTTCTACCTTAGCGGGATCCACTTGGATACCACACTCACTTACCACATGTCCAAGGAATTGGACTTCTCGAAGCCAAAATTCGCACTTCGAAAATTTGGCATAGAGTTTCTCATGATGTAGAAGTTTGAGAATACAACGAAGGTGTTTCTCATGGTCAGCTTGGTTCTTCGAGTAAATAAGGATGTCGTCAATAAAGACGATGACGAATTTGTCCAAGTAAGGCTTGCAGACCCGATTCATGAGATCCATGAATGCGGCCGGTGCATTAGTGAGCCCAAAAGGCATCACTAGGAACTCGTAATGACCATAACGAGTCCTAAACGATGTCTTGTGCACATCTTCATCTTTAACCTTCAACTGATGGTAGCCTGACCTCAAATCGATCTTAGAAAAGTAGCTTGCCCCTTGTAACTGATCGAACAGATCGTCGATCCTGGGCAAAGGATACCTATTCTTGATAGTGACTTTATTTAGCTCACGGTAATCGATGCATAGACGCATCGACCCATCCTTCTTCTTGACAAACAAGATCGGCGCTCCCCAAGGGGACGAACTAGGTCTAATGAAACCTTTGGCTAACAGATCATCTAACTGCGTCCTTAATTCCTTCATCTCCATTGGTGCTAACCTATAAGGTGCTCTCGCTACTGGTGCAGCACGAGGGATGATGTCAATTCGGAATTCTACTTGCCTATCTGGTGGTAAACCAGGTAGTTCTTCCGGAAAAACTTCAGGGTATTCTGAAATGACGGGAATGTCTTCGATCTTAGGCTTTGGCTCATTAATAGTAACTTGTGCCATATAAATGACACAACCCTTCTTCAAGCATCTAGATGCTTTGAGCATGGACACTTGCTCGGGCAGTCCATGCTGAGTATCCCCCTGAATGGTAAGTGACTCCCCAGACGGAGTTTTGACTACCACTTGCTTTCTGTTGCACACAATCTGGGCTTGGTTATGCGATAACCAATCCATGCCTATCACTATATCAAAACCGGCTAGCTTAAAGGGAAGTAAGGACAAAGGAAAAGAGTGATTCCTAATGGATATAACACATCCATCTAAAACAGTTGAGGCGGTTTCTATGGTTCCATCAGCTAATTCCACCTCATATTTCACACTTAAGGCTTTTACAGGCAATTTTAACAACTCACAAAACTTATTATCCACAAAAGACTTATCTGCTCCAGAATCAAACAATACTCTAGCAAAAACATCATTTACGAGAAAAGTACCTGTAATCACGTTGTCATCT
This sequence comes from Helianthus tuberosus, assembly GCA_030545235.1. NCBI lineage: Eukaryota > Viridiplantae > Streptophyta > Magnoliopsida > Asterales > Asteraceae > Helianthus > Helianthus tuberosus. The sequence continues at coordinate 191,814,845 of CM060352.1, read as the reverse complement.
TGAACCGCTTCCTTTGCATCCATCTTTAAGACCCTGGCATTGGTCTTTTTTCCCATCCTCGATTTTCTTGGTGGTCTTTAGGCAATTGGACTTAATGTGCCCTTTTTCATTGCAACCGTAACATGTTGCATCTTTCAGCTTCTTACACTCCAAAGTCTTATGATCCGTAGATTTGCAAATCCCACAGGGTCTCGAGTGAGACTGGGATTTCGACTCAAGTCGACACCTACCAAAATGGTTCTTCTTACAAGTTTTACATTTGGGCTTATCCCCCGATTGTTGCCCATCCTTCTTAGATCCCGACCCTTTCTTGTGGTCGTTATTTCCTCGGTGTTTCTTATCTGATCTTCGTGAGGTATCGTCCTCACGCTTCCTCTTACCTTCTTCTGAGTTCCTGGGCACTCTCAACCTGACTACGTCCAAGGTAAGAGATAGAGATAGATCAGCTGCTGATCTGAAGGTTGCAGGCCTTGATGCCTTAACACTTGCTTTAATTTCAGGGGCTAAACCCCCGATGAAGCGAGCAATCCTCTTAGGTTCTGGGGTTACCAAGTACGGAACCAGCCTAGATAGGGTATTGAAATTGGTGAGGTACGCTTGGCAATCTAAATTCTTCATCACCAATGATAGGAAATCTGATTCGATTCTTTCAACTTCGTGCTGCGGGCAATAATTCTCTTTAATAAGAGCAACGAACTGATCCCATGACAAGTTGTAGAGTGGGATCTTTCCAGCAGCTTGTATGAGAGACTTCCACCATGTCAATGCCTCTCCTTTGAACGATTGGGATACATATTTCACTACGTCCCTTTCATCACAACCGCTGATGTCCACAACCGTATCCATTTCGTCCAACCAGGTCATGCAGTCAACCGCTCCTTTCTCCCCAGTAAAGTCTCTGGGTTTACATGAGACGAAGTATTTATACGTACAGGACTTACCACGCGGATCCTGCCTATGCTCGACCTTTCTTGACGGGATATTGTGTTGGTTCGAGGAGTGATGATCCTCATCATCCTTCTTGAGCTCACCTTTCTTAGGTTCATCTTTCTTAGAGGGCGGTTTGCTATGAGCCTCCGAGTGAACTTTTGGCTTGGAATGTGGTACGGATCGGGTCCTACTTCGGGTCCCGCTTGATTCACTATATTGCCTTTCAATGGCTCTGGTAACAGCATTTTCTACCAATGCTTGTAGCTCCGCACCAGTTACAAGTATTTTAGTGTTATCAGGGTTTTCCACTGGATGACTGTTTATTTCTTCTGACTTGGCCATGTAGTCTTAATTGCTACATAAAAATAAGGACAAGGTCTATTTAGAAGCCTAAACAGTATTATCGTCCTTGACGATCTATTAACCATGGTTTTAATAGCCATTTTAGTTAATTTATCAAATATATGATTATTCAGGATCTTTATCATAATCTAAAATCATAAATTAATAATAGCACATAGGCCTAGTCACGTAGACAAATTTCTAAATTACTAATTTAGATCTTATAGGATTAAAGTTTGAATAAAATAACAATCAATCCCTTTATTGGCAGGGAGTCTATAAACTACAGCTGCTTTTTGTTTTATATGACATTAACTATAACCCGTAGGCATTATGTCACAATCAGATATATATAAAAATATAAATTTGGATAATTTATTAAAAGGGTGACATGTGTGATTTTGCGGATCACACTAGCCAAGAATGTTAACATGTTTGCAGATGTTAACAGAGATTTAAATCTTTTTAAACAGGTTCTACCATATTGGCCAGGTCTTTAATATGACATTCAAGCTAGGTTTTACCTTTTAAGATTCTTATTATTATATTAAAATGGTAAATCAAAATAATAAATGTTATTTTTCATTTATTCATATATTATATTCATGCATATAATTTAAAAATGAAAAACTTAAATTAACCATTCCAATTAAAATTAAACTAATACGAGTTTGCCCTAAACGGGACTTTTACACAAATAACATGCCCACGCAGGGGCCAAACTAACAAACAAACCCTCGTAGGGGTCAAAAAGAGAAACATGCCCACGCAGGGGCAGAACAGAAAGGAAATATGCCCACACACGGGCAGAGTACAGAAATAAATGTCCTCGCAGGGACATGATTACAACTAAAATAAATAAACAAACAAAGGATTTAGTGATCCTTTTTGCTTTTTCCTTTGATCAAATCCACCATTTTCTTGAACATCCCCCGGTTATGCCTTCGTTCTTCCCGCAACTCATGCCGCACCTCTTGTCGCACCTCATTTATCCCTTGAAGGATTTCCTGAAATTGTGGAGGTGACATCACCGGTGTCCGCGGTGGTTGCTGAAGATGCTGAGGTTGAGGAGGCGGCGGTTGATGATACCCATATGGTGGGTATCCATAGGTCGAGTGTCCCGTAGCCCAGGGACCTCCATAGGGACCTTCCGGACGGAGAGTGTTGAAGCTCGAAGCTACCCAGTAGGGATCCTTTGCAAAGTTGTAATTTGTGTGCATCGGCTACTCAAAGGGATTGTATGCTGCCGCACCAGTGTAAGCAGGGATTGGGTCTCCAAAACCCATTGGTGGTTGTGGTGCGACTAGCGCAGAGACTACTTCTGATACGGGGTGTGAAGATTCTCCCATCTCCGGTTCTTCGTGAAGTGGCGAGTACCGGCTGCAACTTGAATGTGGAGGGGTGCTGATGCGCACTCCCCCTCGCGCGGATATTCGCAAGGTCGTTCTCCTTCGCCTCGGGGGCGAGGGAGGCTGAAGCTGAGGTGGGGCTGCCGGCGGAGTGACCGCGACAAGTCGGGAATCCTCAGAAGGATTTTGCTGCAGTTGTGGCTGCTGCTGGTGGTGCAGGGGAGAGTTGTGCTGCGGCTGGTGTAGGGGAGAGCTTTGGTGTGGCTGGTGCAGGGGAGAGCTGTGGTAACTAGGAGTAAATACCCAGTCATACTGCTTGAATTTCTCCTCAAAGCTGTCGGGACCATTGTAAGGTGATCCCACAAAAGGTGACCCATCAGAAATTTCGATGGGGTGGTTCAGTGTTCCAGATGGTGGCATTGAAGGATCGGTATCTTCATCTATATCCATCAGGTTGCCACCAGAAAAGTGGTCTTCGGGTCCAAGTAGGTTAAAACCCACTGGCACTCCAAGGTAGTCGTCAGGGTTGAACTGGCCTTGGAAAACAGGTGATAGGTGGTCAAAGGGCGAGTTATGCCCTTGAAGAGGTATGTAGGACTGGTGGGAGTTGTGGGGCTCATTTTGAGAATGAGGCCCACAAGAATATGGGATGGAAGGGGAGGTACTTAGTGAAACCGAGCGCCTAGCTGGCTCAATGTAGGTCCTCCATGGATCTTGAGGACCCGGGTTGTTGGGATCAGAAGGTGTTCGCCGGTGCGAGGGTCCGGCTTCATGGTCATTTGGGGCTACAAGTGCTCCTTTTCCCCTTCCTCTTCCTCTCATCCGTGGCGGCATTCTATCAACCTGTCAAAAACAAACAAGTGATACAACAAGAAAAAAATATATATAAGACAAAATTAGAAATAAAACAAATTTGGAATATTCCTAAGTTCTTTGTCTAGACTTGAGAATCGAGGAATGTGCAATTGTGTAACTGAGATTAAACACAAAAGGCTAGTGTTTAATTCACTCAGAGTTGGCTCTGATACCAACCTGTCACACCCCTATTTTCCGTGTCACCAGTGGGCCCGGTGGGGAGTATCGTGACGTGGTTGGTAACATAATAGTCAAACAACACAATATATAAATGCACAACGGAAGCAAAGATAGATTCATTTCAACTTTAATAAAATGTAATATTAAATATCACGAATAGTTGAAACGGATCCACAGGCGGATCAAAATAAAAGAAGATATTGTTCAACAGCTTTATTGACATCCAAGCTTGCGAGACTTATTGTGGACGCTTAGAAGGCAGCCAGCCTAGTACGAGTAGTACCTGCACTTAACCTTTTGGAAAATACGTCAGTTTACACTGGTAAATACAATTTAACTTACTCATTTTAAAAGGTTGAAAATTGATTTGAATGCACGTGGCACAAAACATTTTATAACTTGGGATAATTATGTAATATAATCTTGTAAGGGATTTATATGTTACTTGTGCGTTCAGTAGCCCGATCCGTAGACCGGGTTAAAGATTAATAGACACACCACATTATTGAGTTATGCACTGAAAGGTGTACGCCTACACCCCGTGCTCAGGTCGTGGCCATCTCGTAAGATGATGCCAAGGATATCCGGGACATGGTCATTAACCCCCCCCCCCAAAGGCTTTAAGAAAACAAAACACATTCAAAACATAGCATATCAATAATTTAACCTCTATTCGATTAAAGATTCAATGCCGGACCAAGCGGTATTTTATATACCGTACCCCAAGCCCGTATAGGGAAAATAAGTTAAAAGTATTTACCTTTGTAAGTATAAATCTCAATTAGCGAGTGAAGGTAGCTTTTACTGGTTCTTCTATTCTGGAACAAAGGTTTATAAAAACCTATTAGATTTCTAACGGGTCTTTATTTAAGCCTAAGCTTAGACCGGTTAGTTTTTAAGGACGATACGGTTCAAACGCACGATTAAGCGAAGACCGGATAGAATGTGATTTAGACCCGACAAGTTTGAAGACTTGTATAATATGGGTATACTAAACACATTCTGGATTTTGAGACAAAAAAGATAACGTTTGACCCGTTTCGGTCAATTTATGCAAACTAGTTACATAAACCGAACCGAACGCGAAAAGGGCGTCACGGGTAACCATAAGAGTCATATGCAAGTTCCCTGAGTTAATATGCCTTAATTATGTTATAATATCAGTAAGATATCTTCTATTATGCCCCAAATGAATTTAAACTCAACTTATGCCTCATAAGGGCATTTTGGTTATTTAAAAGATTATAAAAGAGTTTCATTTGCAAACTGAGTTACAGGTCTGATTCATACAGTAAATACACTTAATTTAACATGTTATAACAGTAGGGTATGACCCATATGTGAAACTTATCATTTAAAACCAAACTATGCTCCTTAGGGGTATTTTGGTAATTTCACAAGGGCTAAGAAGGTCAAAACTGGAAAACTGAGTTCAAAACTTTTACTTACTGTTATCATATCAAAATACACTAACAACATCAGTAGGTATCAACCGTATATCTTTAATATGGTTATAGTACATACTATACGTTAAAAACGCTTAAAAAGGCGATTTGGAGCCATTTCTGGGTTTTTAAAAGAAAGCTGATATTTTTATAATTACAGAAAGCTCAAAATATTTTATTTAACAAATAAAATCAGTGGAAAAAGGTTTGGAGTCAAAAGGATTTGTAAAACTCATTTTATGGCTTAAAAGGGCAAAATCGGTATTAACCGAATTAAACTTAGAGACCTATGTTATGCTCAGCCAAAAATTAAATAAAAATCTTCAAAAATCCCAAAATATCATATTACATCAGTGGGTAAAAAGTTTGATATCAAAAAGTGGGTTTAAATAGGCTATACGCTAATTACGTCATTTAATTAACATAAAGCTTTAAATTTACGCTAATGAGCATAACTCTTAATCTAGACCTCAAACTGATGTCAAATTTTAGGTGCAAGTTTATAAATCAGTAACTAATGTTTCTACTCTTTCACTTTTTCAAAAATCACGTTTTATAGTCAAAAGGGCATAATAGTCAACTTTTAAGCATTAATCGGAAACATGCATATGAATCGGATAAGTATTGAACCAAGTTGTATAATCTCAGAGAGTTATACTTATATGAAACCTGGTCCAAAATAAGCTCTAAGGAAGATCTTAAACATGCACAAACGGATCAGAACTGAAAGTCAAAGTAAAAGTCCAATTATGCGACTTTCGGTTCCGATCCGGGTTTAAACTGAAAATTGTCGAGTTGAACATGTTGAGACTTGTTCTTACATTAATTACCATGTTATATTAATGATCAAATAGGTTGCATGTACCCTACATTGCTAATTATGCTTAAATTTGAAAATACACATTCTGTTGACTTTTTAAAGTAAGCTTTGACTCGACAATTAACATAGTTAGAGTGGGAATCTGAAAGTACCCTTTTAAGGGTTTATTACCCACATAAATACCTACTTGTAGGTACTTTCAATTCGAGAAATGACTGAGTAAATTTCATTTAATCTCGAAGTCAAACTTAAATTACGACGGTTTGACTATTGGTTAATTAACTAAGCTAGAACTAATTAGGAGGGGTTATGAACACTTACAAGAGTCCTAATTACGATTTGAGATCACTAGAAAGCCTGAGGTTGATCAGAGAAGCTCCAGAAGTGGACTTGTGAGAGTATGCAAGTGAATGAACAATGTTGCTACACTTCAAGTTCCTTTTATATAAACTTTGATCTTCTAGGATGATGCCACAAGAGTCTATAACTGTTATCAGATGTGTCCAAGTGCCCCTCTATGCATGTAAAACCATTGGAGAGCATATGGTATCAGATAACAGCTGTTAACAATCGAAACAGACCTGAAAACTGACATCTGCGTGTTATTTGTCGCTGGCAGGTCGTAGGCGGGCCGCGAGAGCCCCTTCGCGGGCCGCGTACAAGTGCAAAACCAGCCAAACAAGTTTCTATGAATTGCAATTCAGTCCTTGGTCCTTTGTAACGTGGTTTTGCTTATTTTTCTTGCACTCTTGACCCTCAAACCTGATTTTTAAGGGCCTTAGGACATCTACAAACTTGGTTAGGTCCTTGGTTAACTTTGTGCCTACCCGAAAAGTCACGAAATTCAACGTTGACGCATTTAACCCTTCGTGCACGGTTTTGATCATAACTTTCTCATACGATATCGAAACTTTATGAAATTTTTACCACATATTCTAGTGAGTATATTTTATCATTAAAAAGCTTCGGGTTTGCCAAAAGGTCACTCAGAGGTATATTTTCAACATGTTGACACATTTAGCCCCTGTAGTTTGTAATTCCTCACTTTCTTTCATTTTTCCGCTTTGTATGATCCATGATTTAATCGTTTAAGATTATAAACACCATGTAGGGTTATTGTAGAGCCAGTTTATCCATTGTTGACACTTTGGACCCTTATATTCACATAGTTTCACTGTTTGTCAACTTCAGTACTTCTAAAGTACTTTTTCACATATTCAAAGCCTATGACACGTGTCAATACATTATTGGACGTAAATTTTCGAGGTGTTACAATGTCGGAGCAAAACAAAGATATCTTCTTTAATCACTTGTTGAAGAATACTGATAATCATTTTTTCACTTGTATATTTCAATTTATCATTCTCTAAAAAGTCACAAAAAGCCTTTTCAAGCCCACGCTCATTTTTCGGTTTCTCGTAATCTTTCTCTAATGAACATCATGCGTCAAACTTATAAGCTTGCACCCAATTTTCAAACCGATTCTGCCATCCTTTAAAATCTTCAATGTACATGAGCTTTGGCGGTTTCTAGTAAGTTCCTGTCTCATTCTCATTGTACAATGTTTCGGCAGTTGTAACTGGTGCAACTGGTGTAGCAAACGCATTGAAGAATTCCTCTTCCATGATTCAGTAATCTGTATCACAAAGTCAACACGGTTCAAAGTCAACAAGGTTCACACGAAATATGAGTTCAAACGAAAACACTTGGTGCGAAATTATCAATCTCAAGCGAAATTAGAATTGGTGCGAAATAGCCTCTTTCAAACGAAATTAATTTTCACACGAAATATAGTTTGGTGCGAAATAAGGTAATTTCAAACGAAATCACACTTTGAAGCGAAATTAGGGCTAATTTCGTGCGAAATTATGTAATTTCGTGTGGAACTCTCAAACGAAATTACACTTTAATGTGAAATTATCTTTTTCGAGCGAAATTAGGTAATTTCGTGTGAAATCAAGCTGGTAATTTCGTACGAAATAGTGCTGAGGTCATCATATTCGATCTGATTTTCAAACGAAATTACCAATTTTATCAAATTTACTCGAATTTAGGTTCAATTCTTTCAAGGATTCATTAAAACACTGTTTCACATGACATGTTTGAAATTCAATCCATTTTAACCATGAAATCTTGTGAATTTTGTAAAAGAAGGTGTAGAAGTCAGATTTTAAAGCTGAAATAGTAAGAACTCTTCCTCCTGAGCTCTGATACCACTTGTAGGATCGTTCTGTGACCCAAACGAGTCTATCAGAAGAGTTCTCAATCTAATCAGAGGCGGAATTCATTGATTAGACTTTGTAAATAGCTTGAAATACTTCTAATTGTCTTGTATTATTGATTTAACACAATTACAGATCAGTAGACACGTCGGCAACACTTCGGTACCGGACACATGAACATTACAAATGAACTAGCAACAAGCCTATATATAGAGGTTGTAATTTCACACGGAATTACACTTGCTATTTCGTGCGAAATAGCAGGTTGCTATTTCGTGCGAAATAGCTCATGCGAAATTAACCAAACACACTCAAAACCTATTTTCTCGTACTACGTGCCCTGATCTAACAATTCTAATATAAGACTCGATACAAGACGAAGTCGACAGACGTAATGCACCAACACCTATGTATAACGAACCTACAAGTATATTCCGTAATCTAAGTTCTCTAACCTAAAATTCACGTTAGAAACTTTCTACCAACACGGAATCGATCTGAAGTAACCGCAATTCACGCTAGAAACTTTCTACGAACACGAAATCGAGTAGCCGACACTGTCGATTGCACAATAAAATCAGTTAATAACTGCAGAAAACAGATCGAAGTGTACGATCATAAGTGGGGAGGTTTTAGAAAAAAAACAGTTGATAAATATAGAAATCAACAGGAAAAGGTAGAGATGAGAAGTGTGATGAGAGAGAGTAGAGAGAGAAGAGAGGCCATGGCATATACCTCCATAACCAGAGCTGCAGCATTCTCTTTCTAAAACAGACAGTCTGTCTCGATTTCAAATCTCGGAGATTGTGGCCGGATTGGTGGTGGTGAGACGGGGTTTCTTTGGTGGCCGGTGGGTTTTTTTGGTGGCCGGCGGCGTTGACAGCCATAGATGGTGGTGCTTGTGTTTGGTTTAAGTTGCAGAGAGTGTTTGGTTTAAGTTGCAGAGAGTGTTTGATTTAAGTTACAGAGAGAGGGGGAGGGGTGTGGAAAAGGGTTTTTAATTTAAGCTTTATTATAAATATATTTTGAATAAAAATGCCAAATGACTAACCTACCCTCATGTGCAAAGCACATGTCATATTTAACTGAAATTTTTAACCTGGTTAGTGCTAAAGGATGTAAGGTGTAATGAGTTTTCCAAATAAAGGATTGTGACTGTAATTATTGAAGTTAAAGGCTATCCATTGCAATCAGATACAAACATAAAGGACGAAAAGTGTAATTTACCCTTAGCTTTATCTCGTTGCTGTAACAACTCTCATCAAAAGTCTTATTTATTATATTATTTTATTCAATAGGAAACCCTAATTAAGAAACCCAAGTGATTCTGCATAAACCCTAAAATTTTTAGAATAATTGGAATTAGGATCAGGGCCCCTAAAACTCAAGGGGGGTAAAACCCTATTAACGATTATCTTTATAAAATGCTGTCGAAAAAGAATTTTCATGCAACGTCGACTCATCAGGGCTAGATAGGTGACGAAGCAGGCCTACCCTACTTTGACACCCCAGGCGACACGCGGCAAGTACCGCGGATTCTTCCGCGACTAGCGGGAGGTGCCAATTTTCGTTCGACGATCAAATTACAAATATACGCTGAGATATACGTAGATTACTACAAAACACACACATAACACGGAGTGCTGCCACAATACAGGGTAATAACTCGATCGCTGATACGATTCAATGTCCGATCGATTAAACTATCCAATGGATGTTTAAGTGCTGCCCACATTCGGGTTTATGCTTTGTCATTCGTTGTTAATTCAATGGATGTTTAAGTATCGCACTTTGTCATTCAATGTGAAGGTTTTATCTCGTGAGTTATCGTAAATGTTGTATTAAGTTACTAACCGAGTTGTGTGCATGTTATTAATTTAGGTTAAAAGGCTAATCAGTAGGCTAGGCTCTGCTCAAATTAAATCTGCAATGTGAGTCATTCTCTTTTTATCAAATTACTTTCAAAATCATGTTTATTTTCAAAGGTTATAATTACAGGGATTAAGTCTATGTAATCTCCATATTACAGCCGGTATGTGGGGTTTTGTATACATTACTTGATAATCTTCACCATTGGACAACGAGTTAGCCAATGGGTGATATGACCATAGTCACAGAAACGAGTCGACTGACAAATACCGAGGGTAGTTGGTTGATATAAAAACATTGTAATCGCTCTTAATACTGTAAATTATAACAAATGTGTCGTTTTAGTAAATAGAATGATTCACTCAGTATTTCCCGCTGACAAAACCTTTTTCAAACATGTTTCAGGTGATCTGTTGTGATCCAGGAAAAGTGCCGTGAAGCACTATCAGCTTAAAAGAGTGGCTCAGTATAAAATAAAGAAACATGTTTTGTAAAATAAAAGATTTCTCCGTGAAATCTTATAATTGTAAATTACCGGGATTTTATCCCGAGTTGTGAAATAAAATAATCGGGAAATTTCAGTTTTTAAAAGATCCTGAAGAAAACTTCCGCTGTTAAATACATACCACGGGATTTTCTGTCCCGCGGCTCCTGAAACGGGTCAAACCGGGTCGGGGGCTGTGACAGTTGCGGAGTAATTTCCCTTAGATATTTTAGGGTTAATTACACTTTTTGTCCTTTATGTTTGTATCATATTGCAATAGATATATACCAGACATAGAAGAACCTGTGCTCCACCTCCAGAGAAACCTAAACCCAAGAAAAGAAGAAGGTTTGTGGGATGGAGACATGTGCGTAGGAGGAAGCCTACAACTAGGAAGATCCCTAAATAGAAAATCCTTTAGACAAAGGAAAGGGGGTTGAAGTCAGTGAAGGTTCTAGGCCACTGAAAATGGAATTGGGAGAAGATTCTAGGCCACCAGGAATAGAGTATGGGGAAAGTTCTAAGCAAACCCAGAGGGAAGTGAGAGAAAGTTCTAGACAGGCTGAGGAGTTACCTTTTCAGGAAGAATTAGATCAGGCGTTGGCAAGCTGTGATGTCGTCAGGCCAATTAATAATAATCTATACCCTACTCTTGAAACACAATTACCAATAAACTTGAACCCAGCAATTCCAGAACCTATAGTCCACACCCAACCTTTAGGTATGGACGAATGGTGGACTAATGATTGGCAATTCCAAAACCTTATCAACAGTCCCTATACGTTTTCCCCTCAGTTCGATCCAGAACCTCTACCCAATCCACTGATGAGTAACGAGAATATGGCTGAACTCCGCCATTTTGGTGAAGAGCTGATGGATGCTGGAAATAGAAATCGGGAGATAGGGGACAAATTACCTGGAAGTATGATGAAAGGGAGCTCCGTTTTTAGAAAGACAAATAATGAAAGATAATGGGGTGGTGAAACGGTGGTTGTATAATAAATAACAACATAGAACTATGTAAAATAACCTAAAATAAAACCTTGTAAGATATTGGGTGTGTAGTGACACATATTATATATATAAAAATGGAATCGAGAAATCGATAGTTTTTGGCTATATTTGTATTATGAAGTTTGTATGATTGTTTTGTGGATAATTGTTATTTATCGGATACTAATAAATTATATATACTAATTATCAGATGGAAAATGCTAATAATGAACCAGTAAATGAAGTTAACCAATCTGAGCAACACCCGGGGGATCAATATATGACTAGACAGGATATCGAAAATATTGTTGCTCAAGGAATAGCCAATGCTATTCCAGCAATAGTTGCTGCTGTTCAAAAACCTGCCGAACCTCAACAAATCATTCTAAGCAAACGTATTTCTGAAGATAACTTCAGTAATAGCGTAAATGGAGGCAATGATCATATTAATCATGATAATGAACCACGGCAAGCTCCGCTCCCTAAGAAAATGAAAGCTGCAACATCTGGTTGCACTTTCAAAGAATTTCTTGCTTGTAAACCCACTGAATTTGCAGGCAATGAAGGAGCGACTGCATCACTGCGTTGGTTAGAGAAAACCGAGGCAGTAATTACAATAAGTAAATGTGCCAAAGATGATCAGGTCATGTACGCTTCAAATCTTTTCAAAGAAGGGGCGCTCGAATGGTGGAACACGGTATTACAATCAAAAGGAAAAATGATGGCGTATGCTATGAACTGGGAAGAATTTAAGAGTCTTGTAGAAGGAAAATTCTGTCCCGAATATGAAAAAGATCAAATGGCAAACAAGTTCCTAAATCATCGTATGACGGGTGTAGATTGTCGCGGTTATACTTCAACATTCTTTGAATATGCTAGAGTGGTACCAACACTGGCTTCGCCAGAACCGGTACTCATTTCTCGTTATATTTGGGGATTGATTGGCGAAATCCGCAATATCGTTAAAGCTGCTAGACCTCGCACTATTGACGATGCAGTGGAACTAGATAACACCCTAACTGACGAACTGGTACGTACACGAGATGAAAACAGGAAGAAGGAATTGGCTCAGAAAATTACCCAAGGATTTCGTACGGGTAATAATAGCAACTTCAAGAGAAGAGGAACGGGAAAATCCTCCACTCTGCCATTCTGCAAGAATTGCAAAAGAAAACATTATGGAAGATGTAATGTAACCTGCAATTTTTGCAAAATGGTAGGACATCGTGAAGAAGACTGCAGAAAGAAAACAACGATCTGCTATAACTGTGGAGAAAAGGGACATTTTAAACCAGAATGTCCTAAATTGGTTAAACCAACAGACAACAAAGCCAAGACGACTGATGGAGCTACCAAGAAGAATGTCAGAGCATTCCAGCTGACCACTCAAGAAGCAGAACTCATTCCAGATGTGATAGCTGGTACGTTCTTAGTTCACAACGTGTATGCAAAAGTATTATTTGACTCTGGTGCAAACCAAAGTTTTATTAATACTTCATTCTGCCAAGCTCTTAATCTACCTTTAACCAACCTTAGGCAGATTTTTACAGTCGAAACGGCAAATGGAAATTCTGTTAACATAGATAAAGTTTTGCAAAAAGAAAATATAGAACTCTCAGGTCATAAATTCTTTGCAAACCTATTACCTATGAAATTAGCTGAATTTGATGTTGTATTAGGAATGGATTGGTTAGTAGCCAACCATGCTCGAATTCTTTGTGATAAGAATTTCATAGAAATTCAGGCACCCACCGGAGAAGTAATTATGATTACAGGAGATAAACCACGTAAGCCCATGAAGTTCATATCAATAATGAAAGTTTCTAGTTATGAATGAAAACAAGGAATAGTATACATGATTTCAGTAATCATTAGTACTAAGGGTAAAGAAATTAAGGAAATTCCTGTAGTCTCAGAATACCCAGATGTATTTCCAGAAGAATTACCAGGATTACCACCAGAAAGGGAGGTAGAATTTAGAATTCATCTAATTCCAGGAACTACACCGATAGCCAAGGCACCTTATCGATTAGCTCCCACAGAAATGCTAGAATTGAAAAAGCAATTAGATGAATTACTAAGTAAAGGATTTATACAACCTAGTTCATCCCCGTGGGGAGCACCAGTGTTATTTGTAAAGAAAAAGGATGGTTCAATGAGAATGTGTATCGATTATAGAGAATTGAATAAGGTTACAATTAAGAATCGATACCCATTACCTAGGATTGATGATCTTTTTGATCAACTTCAAGGAGCTAGATACTTTTCTAAGATAGATTTACGCTCCGGATATCATCAATTGAAGGTACAAGAAGAAGACATACCTAAGACTGCTTTCAGAACTAGGTATGGTCATTACGAGTTTACAGTCATGCCCTTCGGGTTAACGAATGCACCTGCCGCATTCATGGACATGATGAATAGAATCTGTAAACTGTATTTGGATAAATTTGTAATTGTCTTTATCGACGATATACTTATTTATTCCAAAAGTCAGAACGAGCATTGTGAGTACTTGCATGCACTCTTAACTTTGTTAAGAAAAGAAAAGCTTTATGCCAAATTCTCGAAGTGTGAATTTTGGCTAAAGGAAGTGCAATTCTTAGGACACATGGTGAATCACGAAGGTATTCACGTAGATTCCTCTAAAATAGAAGCAATTACCAAATGGAAGGTTCCACAGACAGCAATGGAAATTAGAAGTTTTATAGGTTTAGCTGGATATTATAGACGGTTTATTAAGGATTTTTCCAAGATAGCTGTACCATTAACTAAGCTAACCTGTAAAGCAGTTAAGTTTGAATGGGGACCTAAGCAAGAAGAAGCCTTTAGGATTCTAAAGCAGAAATTAACCAATGCTCCAATCTTAGCCTTACCAGAAGGAACTGAAGATTTTGAAGTATATTGTGATGCCTCAAAACTAGGATTTGGATGTGTGCTAATGCAACGCAAGAAGGTAATTGCGTATGCCTCAAGGCAACTGAAAAAGCATGAGGAGAACTATACGACTCATGACTTAGAATTAGGAGCCATAATATTTGCCTTAAAAATCTGGAGACATTATTTGTACAGAAGTAAGTTTATTGTCTATACAGATCATAAAAGTTTAAGATATATATTTGGGCAAAAAGAGTTAAATATGAGGCAAAGGAGATGGATGGAAATCCTAAGTGATTACGACTGTGATATTCAGTATCATGAAGGAAAGGCAAATGTAGTTGCAGATGCCTTAAGTCGTAAGTACCATGAGAACCAAAGACGAATTCGTGCTCTCAGATTAAATTTACAATTAGATTTAATGGAGCAATTGAAGAATATTCAAGGAACAGCAATAGAGGATGTTGCTGAAGGACTGAAAGGACAAATAAAAGAATTAGAACAAGGAGCTGATGGAATTTGGAGATTCCACAAAAGAAGAATTTGGGTACCTAAGCAATGAGAATTAAGAAATAAGATTTTAGAAGAAGCCCATAAATCTAGGTATACCATGCACCCTGGGAACAATAAAATGTACCAAAATTTAAGAAATAATTTTTGGTGGATAGGCATGAAAAAGGATATAGCTCGGTATGTTTCTAAGTGTCTTACTTGTTCACAAGTTAAGGCAGAACATCAGAAACCTTCAGGTCTACTACAACAATTAGAAATGCCAGTATGGAAATGGGAACTCATAACAATGGATTTTGTTACTAAGTTACCCAAAACCAGAAAAGGTAATGATGCGATTTGGGTAATTGTGGATCGATTAACCAAATCTGCTCACTTTCTACCCATGAAAGAAACCTTTAGCATGGAAAGATTGGCAAAGTTATATGTAGATGAAGTAGTATCCTTACATGGAGTTCCACTCTCCATTGTATCAGATAGAGATAGTCGGTTCACTTCTCATTTTTGGACAAGTTTCCAGAAAGCAATGGGAACTCGACTAAACTTAAGCACTGCATATCATCCCCAAACAGACGGGCAAAGTGAAAGGACAATCCAAACTCTAGAAGACATCCTCCGAGCATGTGTAATAGATTTTGGTGGAAACTGGGATGATCACTTACCATTAATTGAATTCTCCTATAACAATAGTTATCATTCAAGCATCGAAACTGCCCCATTTGAAGCCCTATATGGAAGAAAGTGCAGAACTCCAGTTTGTTGGGCAGAAATAGGAGAAAGTCAATTATCAGGTCCAGAGATTGTGCAAGAAACTACTGATAAAATCGCACAAATCAAAAAAAGACTGAAGACGGCTCGAGATCGTCAAAAGAGTTATGCCGATAATCGATGCAAACCACTGGAATTTCAAGTCGGAGATAAAGTACTTTTGAAAGTATCTCCTTGGAAAGGAGTAGTCCGATTCGGTAAGAAAGGAAAGCTAAGTCCAAGATACGTATGACCATTTTCGGTGATCCAACGTATAGGACCAGTTGCTTATCGTTTACAACTACAGGAAGAATTGGCTGGAGTACATGATGTATTTCATGTATCCAATCTCAAGAAATGTCTATCAGACGAGTCTCTGGTAGTACCTCTTCAAGAAATAAAGGTAAACGAAAAATTAAAATTTGTTGAGAAACCTCTTCAAATTGAGGATCGAAAGATCAAGTTTCTCAAGCACAAGCGACTAGTTCTAGTCAAAGTTAAATGGGATTCAAAGAGAGGAGTTGAATACACTTGGGAGCTGGAATCGGAAATGAAGCGAAAGTATCCTCACTTATTCCAGTAAATCTCGAGGACGAGATTTTTATTAAGGTTGGGAGAATGTAACAACTCTCATCAAAAGTCTTATTTATTATATTATTTTATTCAATAGGAAACCCTAATTAAGAAACCCAAGTGATTCTGCATAAACCCTAAAATTTTCAGAATAATTGGAATTAGGATCAGGGCCCCTAAAACTCAAGGGGGGTAAAACCCTATTAACGATTATCTTTATAAAATGTTGTCGAAATAGAATTTTCATGCAACGTCGACTCATCAGGGCTAGATAGGTGACGAAGCAGGCCTACCCTACTTTGACACCCCAGGCGACACGCGGCAAGTACCGCGGATTCTTCCGCGACTAGCGGGAGGTGCCAATTTTGGGTATAAATAGAAGGGCCTGGCACTTGCATTCTGTTGTTCGTTCGACGATCAAATTACAAATATACGCTGAGATATACGTAGATTACTACAAAACACACACATAACACGGAGTGCTGCCACAATACAGGGTAATAACTCGATCGCTGATACGATTCAATGTCCGATCGATTAAACTATCCAATGGATGTTTAAGTGTTGCCCACATTCGGGTTTATGCTTTGTCATTCGTTGTTAATTCAATGGATGTTTAAGTATCGCACTTTGTCATTCAATGTGAAGGTTTTATCTCGTGAGTTATCGTAAATGTTGTATTAAGTTACTAACCGAGTTGTGTGCATGTTATTAATTTAGGTTAAAAGGCTAATCAGTAGGCTAGGCTCTGCTCAAATTAAATCTGCAATGTGAGTCATTCTCTTTTTATCAAATTACTTTCAAAATCATGTTTATTTTCAAAGGTTATAATTATAGGGATTAAGTCTATGTAATCTCCATATTACAGCCGGTATGTGGGGTTTTGTATAGATTACGTGATAATCTTCACCATTGGACAACGAGTTAGCCAATGGGTGATATGACCATAGTCACAGAAATGAGTCGAGTGACAAATACCGAGGGTAGTTGGTTGATATAAAAACATTGTAATCGCTCTTAATACTGTAAATTATAACAAATGTGTCATTTTAGTAAATAGAATGATTCACTCAGTATTTCCCGCTGACAAAACCTTTTTCAAACATGTTTCAGGTGATCTGTTGTGATCCAGGAAAAGTGCCGTGAAGCACTATCAGCTTAAAAGAGTGGCTCAGTATAAAATAAAGAAACATGTTTTGTAAAATAAAAGATTTCTCCGTGAAATCTTATAATTGTAAATTATCGGGATTTTATCCCGAGTTGTGAAATAAAATAATCGGGAAATTTCAGTTTTTAAAAGATCCTGAAGAAAACTTCCGCTGTTAAATACATACCACGGGATTTTCTGTCCCGCGGCTCCTGAAACGGGTCAAACCGGGTCGGGGGCCGTGACAGTTGCGGAGTAATTTCCCTTAGATATTTTAGGGTAAATTACACTTTTTGTCCTTTATGTTTGTATCATATTGCAATGGATAGCCTTTAAGTTAAATAATTACAATCACAATCCTTTATTCGGAAAACTCATTACATCTTTCGTCTTTTAGCATTAACCAAGTTAAAATTTTTAGTTAAATCTAATCAATTAAGGGTAGTTTTGTAATTTTACCATGTTTCTTCCTCCCTCCTCATCAGTGTTCTTCTTTAGCCCCACACACATAGGAACATCAAGAACAATATCTGTAACATTTGCACTCTTTAAAAATCCAACACACACATGAAGAACCAGCACAAAATAAAAAATCACTTCCTCCTATTCTCCATAACAACCAGACCCTACCATCACAACTTGTGACCGCTACTGGCCACCAAACCCAATCATCACAACCGTTGGAAGATGATCGTCCCCCTCTCTTCACATTCGTGTACTGTTTTAATAAAAATGCTATTAATGGCACCAAGAACAATATCCCTTGAGGGAGGTGCAACCATGATGTAACATGCCTACCATGTCGGAAACACATATTTTAATCCTATGAAGGTAATTTAACATCACAGGTACAATCTGATGTCTCAAATGTGCAATTAATTCGCATAACAACACCCTAAAAGCAATCGTCCGGCCAAATACGATTGTCGGTCCGATTAAAAACCGATTAACCGCTTCACTAGTTATATCCACTTCTACAGTTCATATTTCAACTTTCTAATCAAAACCCTAATTCACAACATTTTCCCCCAATTTTAAAATCAAACCATAATTCACAAAATTTGTTGAATTCTACAAAATTAAATGAAAACTCATGAGTATCTTGAACAACTGACCGTAATCAAAGTGAAATCAACCGCAAAGAACGACGAAAAGTGCGAAATTGGGGAAGAACAACCCCTAATTGCAACTGGAAATTCAAAATGGTGTTAAAGGGTGTGAAATAATTGATTGATTGTATAGAAAGATGGGTGCTTTAAAAATTGAATTGATAACAAAGGTATGAGATGTGAAAGTAGATTAGAAGTCAAGTTGATAAAATGATCAAGATAACATCAACATGTATCTTCATTTCTAGATGATGAAGATGATGCCTGGAAATGGTGATGGTTTTTAGGTGTGTTTTCAGTGGGGTTGTGGGTTTAGGTGTTTCAGGTGGCCGGAAGTGATGGACGGTAGTTATGGAGAAGAGAAAGAGAGAGTCATGGAGAAGAGGAGGTGGTGGCTGGTTGTTATGGAGAATAAGAGGAAGTGATTTTTTTATTTTGTGCTTGTTCTTCAGTGCAAATGATAAAGAAGAACACTAATGAGGGAGGGAGAAAGAAACATGGTAAAATTACAAAACTACCCTTAATTGATTAGACTTAACTGAAAAACTTGATTAGTGCTAAAGGACGAAAGATGTAATAAGTTTTCCGAATAAAAGATTGTGACTGTAATTATTAAACTTAAAGGCTATCCATTATTAAAACATAAAGGACTAAAATTGTAGAGTAAACTGCCATTTTGGTCCCTGTGGTTTGGCCACTTTTGCCATTTTAGTCCAAATCTCAAACTTTTTACATCTGGGTCCCTGAGGTTTGCATTTTGTTGCCATTTTGGTCCAAATTTCAAATTTGACCAGATTTCCCATTAATGACCTGCTATTTTGTCTTTACCCTCAGGGGCATTTTAGTCATTAAAGATTTATTATCTTTTTATTATAACTCAATTATAATAAATCTCTCTCTCTCTCAACATACAGACATCTCTCTCTCTCTCAACATACAACTCTGCTCTCTCTCTCTAAAATTATATAGAACCTGCATCCCCTCTCTCTACCCCACTCTCTACATTTTTCCACCACCAACAACTGCCATCCACCACCACCACCACTCTCAATACCATCATTGTTCTCCACCGCCCCATTTGCCATTGCACCACCTGCCGCATCACTCCCAACCACCACACACAACACCACCTGCGACGGCACCACTCCCAACCACACCTACCGCATCACCTGCCACCGCCCCAGATCTGATGAAGAGAAGGAGGGGGCGGCCACCACGGCCGATGACCACCAAACCAACAACCACCATCAAACCTACACCGCCACCACCCTCAACTCTCTCTCTAAAACCTGCACACACACACACACTCTCTCTTTCTCTCTGCAAACACCCATCTCTCTCTTCTCTCTCTCTCCTCTCTGTCGAACACCAACAACCACCATCGTTTACATCCCTAAATTGACTTGTATACACCGAATTCAACAAGTATGGAGTCTAATTCCTATTTTATCCAACAAAAATTCAATCAAAACACATCATATTAACCACAAACATACCGGAACAACCGGAAGAGCAGAATTAGTCGCCTGAGTTTCTTTCTAGTTATGGTTTTATTTGGGGATGATGATGATTTATTTGGGGAAACTTCGAACCTCCTTCATCAGCTGCCGTTTTCCGATGTCGGTTCTCATCGGTGTCGTTTTCCGATGTCGGTTCTCATCACGGTGGTGGTGGTGGTGGTGTTCGATTGAGAGGAGAGAGATAGAAGAGAGAGATGGGTGTTTGGAGAGAAAAAGAGAGAGTGTGTGTGTGCAGGTTTTAGAGAGAGAGTTCACGGGGATGGTGGTGTTGGCGGCAGTGGGATGGTGGTGGTGGGGATGATGCGGTGGTGGGGGTGGTGGTGGTGGTGTGGTGGTAATTCAGAGAAGAGAGAGAGCTGAAGTCGATGATGAAGATGAACTGCAGATTGTATATGTATGTGTGTATATTAATATATATATATATATATATATATATATATATTAATTTTTGAATTAATAAAATGTTAAGAAGACTTGGTAAAAGATCAAATACAAATAAAATAAACGTACTAAACGTACGAATTGGGGGAAAACTTAAAAAGGGGCGGTGGCAATCTTGTAATTATGCAAATATCTTTTTTCTCATTCTAAAATCGTACAACCAACAATCAACGCTCCTGATCTGTTTTTATTTAGGGTTTATTACGATTCTCCATCATCTCAAATCATACAAACTTACAAATCAATGTCCCTAATTCTATTCTATTGATCGTTTCGTTGTTTTTATCATCAATGGCTGAAGAACATTTGAACTCTAATTTTGAAGGTTTGTGTTATTTTTATTTTTGGAATTGATATAATTTCACATCAGCTGATTGTATTTTGTAGAATCAGCCACAAATCAACGTCGCTGTTGTAGTGTAGGTCCGGCTAGGGGAGGATCTAGTCGCCTAATCCTTGTGTACAAACCAACCCGGTTGTGCGGAATCCAACCGAGATAGCAAACCGAGATAGAACACGACAAAAACACGACACGCAAAGTTCACCGATTAACACCTCTGTATTAATACGTATGAATGGTCCAGTTACAAGCACAATGTTTACAAATCTATCTTGCAAACTCTCTCTAAGTGTGTGTGTGTGTTTTTCTGCTCTAAGTGTTCTCCACTTGTACTCCTCGTGTCCTCTGCCGAAGTGAACACAACACACGGGTATTTATACCCAAACCAGCAGGTCTGGTCGAAGGATCAGGCAGACTGGTCGAACGATCATCTGTCGACCAGAAACAGCTCGAAGGATCCAGATGTACCTCGAAAGATGTGATCTTTCGTGGTCCATCTATCGAAGGTTCATGTTTCGAGCTGATCATCGAAGGATATAAGACAATCCTTCGATGACATATCCTTCGACCCAACATCTTACAAACATAATGTTGACTGTTTGGCCAAGTCAAACCAGGAGGATGGTTGACTTGGTCAAACTTACAAGACTAACAAGACATCGTTTTACATCGTGACCGAATACAGACAAAGTGCAGACATAAGTGCACCAACATGTAGTAGTACATGTAGGGTAATTTTGAGTGTTATATTGATTTAGTGTACTGTGTTGTGGTTATAGGGTAATTTTGTGCACCTGTAGTGTAATTTTGACTGAGTTGTTGTCTGATACACTTTGTAGGGTTATTTTGATTTAGCGTACAGTTGTTGTGGTTGTAGGGTAATTTTGTGCACTTGTAGGGTAATTTTGAGTGTTATTTTGATTTAGTGTATTTATTCTGGTTGTAGAGTAATTTTGATCTATTGTAGGGTAATTATGAATGAGTTGTTGTCTGATGCACCTCTAGGGTAATTTTGAGTGTTATTTTGATTTAGTGTACTGTTGTAGTGGTTGTAGGGTAATTTTGTGCCCTTGTAGGGTAATTTTGAATGAATTATTGCCTGATACACTTGTAGTGGTTGTAGGGTAATTTGTTCCACCTGTAGAGTAATTTTGAATGATTTGTTACCTATTGCACTTGTAGGGTAATTTTAAGTGTTATTTTGATTTAGTTTGATTTATTCTGGTTGCAGAGTAATTTTGATCTATTGTAGGGTAATTTTGAATGAGTTGTTTCCTTATGCATTTGTAGGGGTTTTTTTTTTTTGTGTTATTTTGATTTAGTGTACAATTGTTTTGGTTGTAGGGTAATTTAGTAGTACCTGTAGGGTAATTTTGAGTGTTATATTGATTTAGTGTACTGTGTTGTGGTTGTAGGGTATTTTTGTGCACCTGTAGTGTAATTTTGACTGAGTTGTTGTCTGATACACTTGTAGGGTTATTTTGATTTAGAGTACAGTTGTTGTGGTTGTAGGGTAATTTTGTAGGACTTGTAGGGTAATTTTGAGTATTATATCAATGTGTAGGGTAATTTTATAGTAGTAGGACTGCTCCATCAGTATTATAATTTATGTGTAGTTATTTTAATTTTATGCATATCTGTAGCGTAATTTTACATCAGTATAGTAATTTATAATTTAAAGTGTAATTATTTATTTGTTTTAATTTCAGATGTTGGAATCGAAGGTATAATTTCAGGTTTTCAGCGTTTGTCGCCTTCTGCTGAAAGGACTTTCAAACCTAGTGTACCTTCTTCTATAACACCGGTTGTTGGCATGGTTTTCTCATCTTTGGATGCTGCATATGAGTTTTATTAAATTTATGCCAAGAAAGGAGGATTTTGTGTAAGGAAGGGGTCTCAAACTGAAAAAAATGGTTTCATTGCATATAAGTACTATACATGTTCAAAGGAGGGTCATATGCCGTTTAAGAAGTTTGATGGAGCTCTAGAAGTTGTTAAAGATGGAAAAAAATCCAAGAAAGGGTAGGAATAGGCCCTCTATCCGTACGGGTTGTGATGCACATATTGCATTATCTTCTGATGATGGCAAATCGTATAATCTATATAGGTTTGTAGAACAACATAATCATACTTTGATTTCTCAAGAAGATATGCAATTTGTTCCGTCATCAAGGAATTTAACGGTTATGAAACAAAAGAGAATATATTCTTTGTCAACGTTAAACCTAGGTCCTGTAAAGTCATTTAACATTATGAGGACCGAATATGGTGGTTTTGAAGAGGTTGGTGCAACTGCTGTGGACTGCAAGAATTTTAAAAGAGATTTAAACTGTTTCATTGGAGAATACGATGCTGAAATGATTGTTCAAATATTGACCAATAAGAAAGAATATCTGCGGGATTTTTCATTTGAATATACTGTAGATTCAAATGGTTGTTTGACAGGGTTATTTTGGGCAGATGAAGTTTCTAAACAGAATTATTTGGTTTTTGGTGATGTAATATCATTTGATGCAACTTTCAAAACGAACAACTAAGTTTATAGTCTATTTATTTTATGATTTTTAATGTTATTATTAGTTTTTTTACTTATTTATTTTTTATTTTTTTGGGCAGATACAAAATGGTTTTTGTTCCGTTCACTGGCATTGATAATCATTTTCATAATGTGAATCTTGGAGCTGGTCTAATTGCAAAAGAAACTACTGAATCTTATGTGTGGTTATTGACATGTTTTTTGAATGCATTTGGTCATCAACCAAAGGTTGTAGTTACGGATCAAGATGCCGCTATGAAGGCGGCAATTGAAACTGTTTTCACGGATAGTAGACATCGATTATGTATGTGGCATATTATGAAGAAAGTAGCGGATAAGGTTAGTTTGATTAACTTATTTAGAGTAATTATATTTATTTTTGTAGAGTAATCAAGTAATTTTGGCTGTAGAATTTAGTGTAGAGTAATTATGATCATAGGGTAATTATGTAGTTTTTGTTTTATTTAAGTAAAGTAATTATGTCTAAAGTTTTTGTTTTATTTAAGTAATTTATCTATTTCTTGCTTTATATGAATAGAGTAATGTAGAGTAATTATCTAATTTGTGTAGTGGAGGAAGTGTTGAGTAATTATGTTCATAGGGTAATTATTAAGTAATGTAGAGTAATTAAGTAACTGTTTTGTAAAATTAAGTAAGTGTGCAGTTATTAATTGATCATTTATTTATTTACAGGTTGGGAATGTATTGTGTAATGATGATACTTTTAAACGTCGTGTTTGCAATATTGTGTGGACATATGCAATTGAACCTGAAATGTTTGAGAAGGAATGGCAAGAAATAATTCATGACTTTGGTCTTTTACAGAATATTTGGTTAGAAAGTATGTTTGACTTAAGATCGATGTGGATTCCTGCTTTTTATCGTGATGAGCCTATGTCAGGGCTTATGCATACTACTTCAAGGTCTGAAAGTGAAAATCAATTTTTTGGTAGTGTTTCAAACTCGCAATTGACTCTTGTAGAGTTTTTTACTCATTTTGATACGGCAATTGAAGCTCAAAGATATAATCATCGAAAAAATGATCATGATACGCGTAATACTGAGTGTGATAATTGGACTGATTCTCCTCTTGAAGTACATGCTCATAAGTTGTATACTAGGGCCATATTTTTTGACGTTCAATAAGAGATCCTTGCTAGTTTTGAGAAATGTTTTTCAGTTAATGTCAAAGAAGAAGGAGAGAATGCAAGGTTCTTTATTAGAGATATTTCGGCTTTTGGAAGTGGGTTCTTTGAGGTAATTTTTTTTATTTCATATGTATCAGTAGAGTAATTATATCTCTTTGTAGGGTAATTATATGAAATCTCATAACAATACACACTGTGATTCTCTCAGTAGAGTTATTGTAAATAGAATATATCAGTAGAGTAATTGTTTTCATATGTAGGGTAATTATCATCTTTTTTTAAATTTTGACAGGTATTAGCTAAAGTTGATGATGAATTTTCTGCTTCGTGTTCTTGTAAAAGATTTGAGCAATACGGGTTATTATGTCGACATGTTTTCCTTGTCATTCGAATGTTTGAAATTGAGGAAATTCCTGAAAAGTACATTTTGAGGCGTTGGAGAAGGGAAGCAGTTAGAAATAGAGCCAATTGTTCTTTTTTTGCGGAAGATAGTTCGAATGTCAATATTGATGAGGCAAATCAGGTTGTTCGTGAGATTATGTTTGCTAGTGAATGCCTTTGTAATCGATATTTTTCAAATATTGAAGAATTGATCAAGATTAGAGATCAACTGAACGGAATGATTCAAAAGGCAGATGAGAGTAGTAAGACTGGGCTGGTTTTTAAGAAAAAAGATATGATGGCTTCTCTTCTTGGATATAATCTACCATCAACATCAACTGTTAAACTTCCTCCTGGTATTAGAAACAAGGGACGTGGATCACACAGGAGAATTAAATCCAAAAAAGAGAAAGCAGCTAGTCGTATGGGGAAAAGGCGTCGAGGATGTAAGGTATGTGGGATGGTGGGTCATGATATTCGAACATGCAGTGCACTTGTTCGTCCAGTTGTAGAGGGTGCAGTTTCTACAGATAAATAGCTTTTTATATTTTTGAAATTTTGTAAATTTTAATTGATCTTAAGGATTTTTGGATTTTGCAGTGTTTTTTTATATTGAATTATAGTTTAATATTCTTCTTCAATGTGTAAGGTAATTATTGGATTATATGAACGTGTAGGGTAATTAACAGAATCATAACAATGCCTACAGTTGATTTTATCCATAGAGTAGTTATATCAATGTGTAGGGTAATTAACACAATTATAACAAAGAACAAGAGTTATTATGACAATTATAACAAATAATAACAGTTGTTTCAATTTGTAGAGTAATTATAACAATGTGTAGGGTAATTATCAGAATTATTACAATACCAACAGTTGTAGCTATTAGTAGAGTAATTATATCAATCTGAAGCATAATTATCATAATTATATCTATACCAACAGTTTAATAATGCATAAAGTGAAACAAACCATATTCTAAAATAAAGTTCAACAGTATTCAAACATATTAAAAAAGAACACACGTCTAGAAGTTAAATCGAAACATTAAACATGAGTTTAAAACTGCAAATTGAAACAAACATTCAAACAAAGTCTTTTTGCCTTTGATCCATCTTTTCCTTCAAATCTTTTTGATGTTCTGCCTTAACTTTATCATCCATCTTTTCATATTCAAGGGCATTCTTTACAAGATTATCTTTCAAGGTGTTGATTTCTGACAACAGCATTTTTGTCAAGAATTTTTTCCTCAATTCAGAAATTTGATTTTTATGAAATTTCTCATTTGATAAGAAGCCGCAATCCCAGTTTTCTTCACCAAAATAAGTTTCCATATGGCGCATTGTATAAATGCCACAATCAATGTAGTTTTCTTCTGTCCTCCATGGCATTTCCAATCTTTTGATGATTGCCTTTCTTAGTGTTTTTTTGGCAAATCTGATCTTCTTCAGCTCAAGGTAGTCACACAATGCATTTCTCTACAATATATCAAAAATAAAATATGTTAGTTTCTCAAAATTCTAAAGTTAGTAAAACTGTAAAGTTATTATTAGTCATACCAACATATTAGGGATCCCTTCATATCTATCATGGAATTTTTTACCCATTTTGCTGTTATCGATCAACACAATTTTAGAAGTCTTCATATTGAAACACAAGACGTAATAATGATCTGAAGCTAAAATGGGGAAAAACAGGAGGTCGAAATCTCTTATCGATTTAACCTTAAACTGTTCAAGCCATTGATCCAAGTTTTGCTTGAACATCAAAAGTCGAACTTCATCGGTGCTTGTAGGTGCATAATGAGCCTTTAACTGTAAATTCACAATATCAAAAGTAATCGCAACAGTTGATCTTTCAATAGAGTAATTATAGCTATGTGTAGAGTAATTTTGAAGCTATTCCTATATAAATGAAATTTTATACTTACAATACTACCTATAGCTATAATTTTTTTTTTTTTGCATAAATAATATCAGTAGAGTAATTATATCAATGTCTAGGGTAATTATCAGTATTATTAGAAATAACAACAGTTGTTCTTATCTGTAGAGTAATTATAGCTATAGGTAGAGTAATTGTATGAAATATAAAAATAACAATGAATCTGTCAATTTAGTAATTGTATCCAAATGTAGAGTAATTATTCATTTTCATATTGTAAAATCATTTTAACATAATGATTTAACAAGCTCTAAACACAAGATTCACACTAAAAAATCCTATGATAGTCATCAAATTAGCAAATGGCATTATTTTGATCCCATTCGTATACAAATGAAATTTCATGCTTTCAATTCTACCACATCAGATTAATTCTTTGCAGAAACAGAATAATCTACATAATCGCAAAACAAAATATAAAAGAGTAAGTCTGAAAACGTACCAATAGAAGCGATGAGCAAAAAAATCTACTAAGAGAATACCGGCTTTTCATTTTTTCTTCATTGTTTAGCACTTCAGCCCAATTGTCAATGAGGATTGATGTAATTTTTACACCATCAAACATTGCTTCAAAAACCACTTTGATTGAATCTGTCCCAAAAACTGACTTGTATACAAACTTCCTGTTGTTTTAAAAAAGATAGAAAATTAATAAGATATATGAACAACATTTGCAAACTACTAAAATAGTACTTACAATTCATCTGTTGGAGAAAATATGTAATCTACTATCAATTGTTCATCATCACTCAGCTTTGTTCCAAGTTCAACTTTCCGGTTAACGTAAGGTGATTTATATGCAGAAGTTGGCTTAGATATTCTTTTTTCTTTTGTTTGTTCAGGGGTAGTGTGGCTTTCAGTTGATTCTTGGGTGATGGGTACTTGAAGAAATGGTAATGTGTCGAGAATTGACTGTGTTTTGTTTTCGTTTTCACCTTCAATAGGATTTACGTTCCATTGATCCTTTAAATGTTGTTTTTCTGTTTCTTGACATCTGATCACGATTTCATTTAGTAATGTTTCCGTTGTCCCTTGTTCTGGTTGATCGTTTTCAGCAACTTCATTCTCACCATCATTTTCAGCAACTTCATTCTCACCAGCATTGTAACCTTCATTACCATCAACTATTTTTGCAGCATTATCACCTGTAATAGTTGATCTTATTTTATCAGTAGAGTAATTATTTCAGTGTGTAGGGTAATTATTAGAATTATAACAATTAACAACATTTGATCTTATCAGAAATAAAGGAAATAACAACAGTTGATCTTATAAGAAGAGTAATAATTTCAATGTGTAGGGTAATTATCAGAATTATAACAAATAACATTTCATTTTATCAGTAGGGTAATTATTTAAATGTGTAGGGTAATTATCAGAATTATAACAAATAACAATATTTGATCTTATTAGTAGAGTAATTATACCAATGTGTAGGGTAATTAACAGAATTATAACAAATAACAATATTTGATCTTTATCAGTTGAGTAATTATACCTTATAGCCCACCATCTTTATTTTTATCATCATTTAGACTTCTTTCTTCATGATGTGATTTCATTGTTTGTTCGACCTGTGCTTCTTCGGTGAAGACACCTTCAATTTTGTCAAATAATACATACGTTAATTGTAGGATAGGTAATTATCAGAATTATAACAAATAACATTTCATTTTATCAGTAGAGTAATTATTTAAATGTGTAGGGTAATTATCAGTAGAGTAATTATATGAAATTACATAGAACAAGTAACAATGAAATCACATCATGAAGGCACAACATATATGAAATTACATAGAACAAGTAAAACAACAAATTGAAACTTGAACTCTACTGATCTTATTTTATCAGTAGAGTAATTATTTCAGTGTGTAGGGTAATTATTAGAATTATAACAATTAACAGCATTTGATCTTATCAGAAATAAAGGAAATAACAACAGATGATCTTATAAGAAGAGTAATAATTTCAATGTGTAGGGTCATTATCAGAATTATAACAAACAACATTTCATTTTATCAGTAGAGTAATTATTTAAATGTGTAGGGTAATTATCAGAATTATAACAAATAACAATATTTGATCTTATTAGTAGAGTAATTATACCAATGTGTAGGGTAATTAACAGAATTATAACAAACAACAATATATGATCTTTATCAGTTGAGTAATTATACCTTCTAGCCCACCATCATTTAGACTTCTTTCTTCATGACGTGATTTCATTGTTTGTTCAACCTGTGCTTCTTCGGTGAAGACACCTTCAATTTTGTCAAATAATACATATGTTAATTGTAGGATAGCCATTTTATAAAGCAAGTGTAAATATGTACCTTCTTCATCAGCTTTTTCCATTGATGGTGTTATTTCATGTGGTTCATTCAAATCGATGATGTTAGTATCATCATTTGTACTTTGACTCAACGGATATTTGTCTTCCCATTCCTTACACATGTCTTGTACATTTTGATTCCATGGAAACTTTGATTTTCCCTCCTTAACCATTTGATTAATTACTTCTTTTAACTCTTCAAATTTTTCAATATGGTTTTCAAGAGTAATCAACCATTGCTACACAATGAAAAATATATAAGTATAGTAACTATTTGTATTGGTAGCGTAGTTTTTGTTTGTAGAGTAATTATTACCTTTTCATTTGATCTATAATCAGGGCCTAAGTAGGATGATAATCCAGATAATTGTAATGGTGTAGCACAATAATTGAAAAGCTTTTGCGTTGACGTTCCAATCTCAAATTTATTGATGTCAAAAGTTGAATCGGATAGTCTTGTACTAGGCACTACATAGAACAAGTAAAACAACAAATGGTTAAAATAGTTTTTTTTTTGATCTTTTGATTGCATAATAGTGTAATTATATGAAATTACATACTTGATGTTGTGAAATCATCATTTGGTTCATTGCGACCTTCTTCATTTGTATTATCACCAATAGGTTCTTCAACATTTGAAACTTGAACATTCTTTTTGCTTTTATCTTCCGTATCAGATTCAACATTCTTCGGATTTTCATTCATTTCTACATCATCATCGGTTTCTTCATCGTCTGTCAATGGGCCATTATTGTAGAAATGTTTTTGCAAGTTGTTGAGTAGCTCCGTTGTGATATACTTCACTGCTGGTGTTTCAACTTTAAAACCAGTTTTTTTATGCCTCTTGAAGTATGAATGTGCGAATATTACCTGCCATTAATTTAACGAAATAAAAGTTTTAAATTAAATTAGTTATAAAAAAATAGCTATATTAGTTACAAATTATAAGTAGAGTAATTATCATACCGCAAGTAATATTATTGGGCCAGTGAATTGATCGGTTCCTCCTTTCCACTTTTTCTTTGATCTTCTTAAACATTCGAGCATGTAGCCACACCAGTTCATATTTGGTATTTCTGAATCTTTTTCAATACCAATTATAAACCTCTGGTTGACTGTTGTTGATTGTGTTGTTTCTCCTAACAAAGTATTCACCACAACAAGAAAGTTTGTGTTGAATAACTTTCCTGCTTGTGAAGATTCTTTTATCAGATCAATCACTTTTATCACCCTGATTTTCGGGGTATCAAATTGATTCTTAAATTCATCAACTCTCTCACCAACACCTTTTCTAGGTTTGTTCTTCTCAAGCACTGTAATCTTACCCCTTGGTATTCCGAGACATTCTTCTACTAACTTTGATGTTATTTTTATTCGATGATTTCCTGTATTAATCTCTTGCATGTCTTCATCGTAGTTCATTACCAACCAATATCCTAACATTGTTGGCACAAAATTTATCTTCAGTGAAAGTAGAGCTTCAAACCCCATTTCTGTCACAGCTTTTTTTTGTTCATCCGAAAGTGAACTTATAGCATCCAATAGACCAGATGACTTGCATTTCATGTGTAGGGTATTGCTAGTGAATTCTACAAAGTTCCTTTGTGGGAATTCTTTCTGAGGTGTTCTTTTTCTGGTCTTAATAGGGGATTGAAAATCATCTTGAGAGTCCACTACTTTAGGTGTTTTTTTACTGATTTTTTTGACTTTCTCCATTGATTTTCCAGCTTTTGTTTTTTTAATTGGCGACTCGAAATCGTCTTGAGAGTCCACTTCTGTTCTTTTTCCACTCCCCTTTTCACAAACTTGCTCATCTTTATTGTTTCTCTTTTTTTTCCTACTAAATTTCTGTTTCATAGCAGTCTTTACCGGTGTAGATTTTGAAGTTCTCAATTGTTTAACTGGAGACTCAAAATCGTCTTGTGAGTCTAATTGCTTTCTTTTACGAGTGTCATCTTCACAAACTTTTTTATCTTTTGCAGCGTCCTTCTGTTTCTCAATAGGCTTTTCTTTTGCAGCGTCCTTCTGTTTCTCAATATGCTTTTCTTTTGCAGCGTCCTTCTTCTTCACAACTGTCTTTTCTTTTGCAGCGTTCTTCTCTTTCACAACAGGCTTTTCTTTTGCATCGTCCTTCTTCACAACTGGCTTTTCTTTTGCAGCAACCTTTTTCACAATAGCAGTTTCTTTTGCAACATCCTTCTCTTTCACAACAGGTTTTTCTTTCGCAGCGTCCTCTTTCACAACAGGCATTTCTTTTACAGCGTCCTTCTCTATCACACCATCATTCTTTGCAACAGCAACTGTTGTTTGTTTTCTTTTAAGATGTGTTTTCCTATCTTCCTTCTTTTTCATTGCTATATTTTCTGTTTCAACATAGAGTAAAAAAATCGTCAATTGCTATATTTGCTATAGATTATTTATCTACATAATTTAGCTTTTCTAACCTGCTAATGTTTGTCCGTCATCAATTTGTTCAACATCAAAGCAAACAGGGTTTGTTGCATCATTGCTATATTTTTTAAGTGATTTTGAACGAGTTCTCTGACTTTTCCTCCTTTTTATAGAAACTAAATATACAAAATACAATGTTTTAATTGATAACTATTATCCTACAAGTTCAACAAAATTACCCTACAAAATTACCCTACAAGCACAACTGTACACTAAATCAATGTAATAGTCAAAATTACATTACAAGTCCTACAAAATTACCCTACAAGTGTATAAGGCAACAACTCTTTCAAAATTACCCTAAAGGTGCACAAAATTACCCTACAACCACAACAACAGTACAATAAATCAATAGAACACTCAAAATTACCATACAGGTGCAATAGGCAACAAATCATTCAAAATTACTGTACAGGTGGAACAAATTTACCCTACAAGTGTATCAGGAAATAATTCATTCAAAATTACCCTACAAGTGCACAAAATAACCCTACAACCACTACAACAGTACACTAAATCAAAATAACACTCAAAATTACCCTAGAGGTGCATCAGACAACAACTCATTCATAATTACCCTACAATAGATCAAAATTACTCTACAACCAGAATAAATTACACTAAATCAAAATAACACTCAAAATTACCCTACAAGTGCAATAGGCAACAAATCATTCAAAATTACTCTACAGGTGGAACAAATTACCCTACAACCACTACAAGTGTATCAGGCAATAATTCATTCAAAATTACCCTACAAGGGCACAAAATTACCCTACAACCACTACATCAGTACACTAAATCAAAATAACACTCAAAATTACCCTAGAGGTGCATCAGACAACAACTCATTCATAATTACCCTACAATAGATCAAAATTACTCTACAACCAGAACAAATTACACTAAATCAAAATAACACTCAAAATTACCCTACAAGTGCAATAGGCAACAAATCATTCAAAATTACTCTACAGATGGAACAAATTACCCTACAACCACTACAAGTGTATCAGGCAATAATTCATTCAAAATTACCCTACAAGGGCACAAAATTACCCTACAACCACTACAACAGTACACTAAATCAAAATAACACTCAAAATTACCCTAGAGGTGCATCAGACAACAACTCATTCATAATTACCCTACAATAGATCAAAATTACTCTACAACCAGAACAAATTACACTAAATCAAAATAACACTCAAAATTACCCTACAAGTGCACAAAATTACCCTACAACCACAACAACTGTACACTAAATCAAAATAAAACTCAAACTAACCCTACAAGTGTATCAGACAACAACTCAGTCAAAATTACACTACAAATGCAACAAAATTATCAATATCAATACCAGAATCAGCGGTGTTAGACTTTTTTTTTACAAGAACTTAACTCAAGAAGACTTTCCCTATATTTTAAGAAGACTTTTGACTTTTTCTTCTTTCCCCTCAACTTCGTTTAGATATTTTAAGAAGACTTTTGACTTTTGAATGGCCTTATAATCTTCTTTCCCCTCAACTTCGTTTCAGAACCTCTAAATCCCATCTCTCTCCTGATTTCACAACCTCTTCTTAAATGGCTTCTACTTCATCTGCCCCAACAACCCATTACGAGTATGACGTCTTCCTAAGTTTCAGAGGGGAAGACACTCGTCATACTTTTACCGATCATCTTTATAAGGCCTTACATCAAGCGGGGATCAGGACTTTCAGGGACGATGATGAAATCCGTCAAGGTCAACAACTGAAGCCAGAAATCGAGAGATCAATAACAACTTCTCGAGCTTCAATAATTGTAATTTCAAGCAACTTTGCAAACTCAAGATGGTGCCTTGATGAGCTTTCGTTGATCCTCCAGCAAAGGAGGAATGCCGGTCATTTGGTTTTCCCTGTGTTTTACGGCGTCGATCCTTCGGATGTCAGGAACCAGCGAGGAAGCTTCGCGATTGAAGCGAAAGAAGGTTCAAAATGGACGGAGGATAATGTGATTCGGTGGAAGGAAGCCCTAACAGAGGTGGCTGGCTTAAAGGGGACGTCTCCTTCAGGGTATGCTTCAATATCTCTCCCATTAGAATACTTTCTTTTTAGTTATTGTTGCTTTAGTTTTGACTTGCCAATTTAGGATTTTATTGGCCCATCCCATTGGAATTAATTAAGTGTAAGCCTAGCAAACTGGATGGGTAGGGTTGGTTTATGTGATGGGTCAAAACTGGTTCTTGCCGAGCCGATACAGGTTTGGAGCAAACAAGTTTGGATCAAACGGGCCGTTTAAAAAAAAAGGTATCAATTTGGTTCAGGTCAACTTGGCTTGAGGTGAAAAAAAGTTGCGCTGAAATGAGTTGTTTTATAAAAAAAAAAATCCCAAAATAGGTTGACTCGCTATATTGTTTATGGTGGCTGGTGGCGATGGTGTAGGCAGAGGTATGGTGGTAGATACAAAGGCGGTGGTGAGAGGTGGAGGTTGCAAAAACAACTTTTGGTTGTGGAGTGTGGTGATGGGTGTGTTGGTGGTTGCGGCGACAACGTAGTGGTCAATGGCAGTGGAAGTGGCACCCAGAACGAGTAGGTGGTGGAGGAATAATGGTCATGGGTGATGATAATCCATTTGTACCCTTTTTAAGTTAGTAACTTTTATGATAGCTTTCTGTTTGACGCGTCTTGTTGCGTGCCGGATTCGAGATCGGCAGCGAATCTCCCAAATTAACAAAAAGTACGTAAACTTTTTTTTTTGAACGACCAACAAATTCAATTTTATTCAAATTAGCCGCCGGATTAACATTGTGTTAAACCGAACGACATGCACCGATTACATCATACACCCATACATATCAAATCAAAATTACACCATTTCTCCCACGTTAAACTAAACGTTTTTGACCGGTTTTGATACGCTCCAGATTGGGCTGGGAGCCTCTGAAGATGGCCTCATTTCTACTCCTCCATATACACCAGATGGCGGTTTGGACTACCAAGTAAACTATCTTCCTCCATTTATCCGAACCTCTCGCTTTCTTGTGGTAACTGATCAAATCCGCCACCCCGAACATGAAGAAGCCATGGAGTCTGCACCAGCTAGCAACAAAGTCCCACACTGCTTGGGACATTCCTCACGAGACAAAAAGGTGTTCAGCCGTCTCCCGTTGAAACCCGCATAAGCTGCACAAACTCGATCTGACTTGCACCCCTCTTGTCTCCAGATTATCCACTGTTGGCAGCCTATTTAAGCTTAGCCTCCACACAATGAAATTCACTTTTACAGGCAACAAGTTATTCCAATCGAAACCATTCCCCAAATCTTCAAAGGAGGCCGCTTGCACAGCTGTTTTTTTACACTGCATACCGAAAATGCCCCTGAGGAATCTAGCGACCATGCCCAGCTGTCTTGACCTGATAGACCACTTATCCCCGCAATCATCCCATAGAGAGCAGCCAATTCATTCATTTCCGTAGCCGATGTTGGTTGACGCGTCCAATCGAACGATGTACAAAATACACCCCTCAACACCCCATACCTTTCAGCAACTGTCACCTGTTTCTTCTTCTCTAAACCGAATAACGATGGGAATTTTCTGCATAATGGCTCATCCAAGGTCCACCAGTCATTTTCATTCAACCAAGGAACTTAAATACAAAATATGGAAACATAAAACATGGGAAAATGGGATAATGCAAACTGGAAAAGTGTAGAACGTGGGAACATGCAAACTTGAAATAAATAACGGAATTAAAATGTAAACGTTCGGCAGAGCTGGCAGGAAGTAATCGTGGGTTTTCCTGGTCAATTCGGGTAGACCGTATCACGTCTACTAACTTGAGTAGGCACAAATTAACCAATTGACTAGTTTAAGGTGATCGAAATGAACCCTATTGATTTTTTATACCCAAACCTATCCATTCTTTAAATAATGGGTCGAGATTGTCACATTTGGTATTTGCGGCTGATGGGGGTGGTGGCAAGGACAGTGGTGGAAGTACAGGCGGTGACTTGTGATGGTGGTGGCAAGGACGGCGGTGGAAGTAGAGGGGACGACGGTGGTAACAAAGGAGACAACAGTGGGATGTGGCGGCTGTCATTGGTAATGGTTTGCTGACCTCGCTGTAACTATAAGTTATAAAGTTTTTTAAGAGCACCCAGTTTGCTAAAAGCTATGTTACTTTGCACAATTTGGTGGCTCTTTTCATAGTAGAGTTTTGAAAACCTTTTTATTTAAATAGTAAACAATACAATTTTAATGTAAACAAATGTAATGAATTAAGCAACCACATTGACGCCAGTAGGGTGAACATTGTTCAGTTTTTCATATTAGATTACGGCTTTTGTCAGAATGAATGTACATTTTATATGTACACTTTGGTTGATCATTTCTGGTGGTTTTAATCAAATTTCATGAATTACATTAGTTTTGGATGTCTTGCTCTAAATGTGATCCTTTTCCTTTCCAGGTCTGAAACGGCCTTCATTGCTGATATTGTTCAAAAAGTTTACTGTGAACTAGATTTGAAACTCCTTAGCACTCCGACGGGTTTAACTGGTATAGACACTCGAGCTGAAGGTATTAATTCATGGTTGAGATCTGTACAGCCTCATCATTCTGTTCTAGCAATTTGTGGCATGGGAGGAAGTGGCAAAACAACACTTGCCAAATACATTTATAACTTAAACAAGCAAAACTTTGAATGCAGCAGTTTTCTTGAAGGGATTGAGAATCAACCTGGTGTATTGCTTGGTTTACAGAAACAACTTCTCAGAGATGTTTCAGGAATTAACATAATGATATCTAATCTTTCTGAAGGAGCATTTCAGATCGAAAAGGTTATAGAAAAAAAAAGGCTGCTTATTGTTATTGATGACATCGATGACAAAGATACACTAAACACTTTAATTGGAACAAAGGTTTTGCATACACAAAGCAAAATTATTATAACAACAAGGGATCTAAGCATACATACATGGTTTGGGTCCATATCTCTTGGGTGCCATGTCCACAAAATCGAATTGTTAAATGTTCATGAATCATTGGAACTTTTAAGTTATCATGCCTTTGGATCTAAAGTTCCTATGGAAGGTTTTGAGGAGCTTGCAATACAGTTATCACAATATTGTGAAGGGAATCCGCTAGCTCTTAAGGTATTGGGTTCTTCTCTATCTGAAGGTCAGGGGATAAGAATTGAAACATGGAGAAGTACAATGAATTCATTGAATTCCTTGAAAGGAGATATTAATAATAAAATCCAAGGTGTACTACAAAAGAGTTTTGATACCTTGCCATGTGAGAGTCACCGAGAGTTGTTTCTCCATATTGCTTGTTTGTTTCTTGGTGAGTACGCATCTCGTGTGAAAATGATATTGGAGGATGACTATCATGCAGAATCTGGGATTGTGACCCTCATTAACAGATGCCTTGTTACTGATCCAAGAGTTAGTGGTCACAAACTGGCAATGCATAAACTCCTACAAGATATGGCAAGAAATATAGTTCGAAAGGATTCCAAAGATCCTGCAGAACATAGTAGAGTTTGGCGTGATGATGAATGTGAAACTTTGTTGAGGGACGGAGATGTAAGATGCTTCTTGCGTTTATCGTTATGCTCATTGTACATATCACAACCTTTCATTTCAAGTAAGCATTCTCTAATTTCATGTCTTTCTCCGTTAGGGTTCCAAGAAAATTGAAGGCCTGGTGTTGAAGATGCGAGACGATACACAAGGGATGGGATCAAAGGTAAGTCTAATAAGTAAATTAGTGTTTGATACTTGGCAAGAATTACAAGAATTTCTCAATACCATAACTGTCACACATCAACATAACTCTTCTTGACCAAATTTGAGCAGTTATTTTAATGAAATTAATTAAAAAGTAAATTTACGTTCTTCCCCTTAGCCTAATTATAAGAATTTCTCCACCATTGTGTAGACTTAACTACCATAATGGTTGATTGGCTAATTGCAACGCAAATTGACATCTGATTGAGCTAGAATGACACAAAACAGTATGAATCTGATTTTGTTCACTCTTTCCTGTTCATAAAAACATGATTCATTCCAAACCCTTTAAATTGAAAAAAGAAACAGTTTTGAGATTTCCTCGCCTGTTTGTCTTTGAAAGAAAATTGTTATTTTATTTGTTTTGTGGTTAACGATCAATTATTACGTTTTGCCTGTCATTCCTCAAATTGTTCATACATATTACGACCAGGACTAAAGAATATATTGCTACTGCAGTTTTTTAAGCACATTATTGCTAAGTGGTTAAGAATAAACGACTTTCAGGGAGGTGAATCGCTGTTTTTTTATATACCTTTTCTTCATCCTCCAATGGTAGCGAAATATTATTTACCTAGTGATCATTATAAGGCATACTGAATTTGCAGGCATTTAAGACAAGTTCCCTTATAAAGATGAAGAAGTTAAAATTTCTCCATCTAGATAATGTGAAACTCACCGGGACCTACAAGAATTTTCCAGATCTAAGATGGTTGAAGTGGGATAAATGTTATCTAAAAACAATACCCGCAGGCCTATTAACAAACTGCTTGGTGGCATTAGAAATGAGTTTTGGAGATTTGGAAGAGTTCAACCCACCCATGGTACAAGGAATTCAGTCTTCTGTTTATCACTTTACCTTTTAGCTTCTCAGTGTTAGATAATCTTCATTTGAATGTACAATGATATATTCAACTTGTTATTCGTGGAACAGGTTCTTAATTCGCTCAAGGTTCTAGATCTCTCTCGGTCTTACAAACTTGTCAGCATCTGCAATTTCCACCGACTCCCTAAACTTGTGATTTTGGAACTGAGTGGCTGTATCAGTTTGAGTCATGTTTGTAAAACCATAGGATACCTTAAGAATCTTTCCTTGTTGAGCTTGGTAGATTGCAATAGGCTGTGGAAGGCTTCATCGAATCAGCCTTTGTTTGCCTTACCCCAATCATTATCTATTTTGAGTTTAAGATTCCTTGAGAATCTTGAGATCCTGCCCAGTTACATTGACCTTAAAATGCTTCTAGCCCTTGACTTGACTTCTTGTCCAAACATCAAGTCTCTCCCATGTCTCCCAAGAACGCTAAAGAGTTTGCGTGTAGGATGGTGTACATCGCTGGAGAGAATAACATTCCAATCAGCTCGTTTCACACTCCAGGTGTTTGATTATGAAGGTTGTTTTAAACTGTTTGAGATTGAAGGCCTTTTTAAGTTAGTATCCATAGAAAAACTTGATGAAGCAGATCTGGGACATATGCAATGGATTAAAGCGTATAAAGATCATAAGGTGGACCTGGTTGGTGATCAGATTTCTGAAGGCAGAACTTGGAATATCCAGGTTATCTCTTTCTCAGTTTCTCACAAATATCCAGCAAAATGTTTAGTATATGATGAAGTAATTGAGTTTTGTGTGTAATATATATAGATGTTGTATGAATATGGTATAAGAAGCACCTATCTGCAAGGCATAAAGGATCAAAGCATGGCGACACATCAGTATACGTCCTCATCCAAGTTTTTATCCTTTCGTGTGCCTCTGCATCCAAAGAAGCATAAAATTCATGGATTAAATGTAACGGCCTTATACAGATCATCAGGTGGTGAAACTGAGCCGCCTCGTTTGTTCGCCAGAATCAGTAACCGAACCAGGGGTGTTACCTGGGTATACAGCCCTGTGGTGTATTGCAAACCCAGAGTTGATGAAGATGTTGTGTGGTTAAGTTATTGGCCAATTGGCAACTTATTAGACGCTGGTGATGATGTTTATGTGGATATCCTAACGGAGGAAGGAAGGATATCAAGAGGTGGGTATGGTGCGAGCCTTGTGTATAAGGATGGCGGTGAAGTAGAGAAAGAAGAAGAAAAGAGTGAGGAGGAAGTGATTGGAGGAGATCTGTCTCGATTCAAGGTAACCAAAGGAGGCTACTATGTTTGGAAACGATATTCATATTACTGGTAAGTTCCTAGTTGTTTGAACAATTGATTGTCAATGTTTTATACTTGATATTAATATTTGATATTAAGATACATAATGATAAGCACTTATTGTCATAGATTCACGAAGATGGAGAACATGTAGTGTGTTAAAATCTTATAATGAGGAATTCAATAATTTCCGAAACCCCAATCACCATGTATGTATACACCTTTACTTTTGTTTTTGTCGTCCCCGTAATTTGTTTGCTTTTAATGTTACATCCATTAGCAAATTCTTATTTCCGTTTCTTATCTTTTCATTTTATTTTTACTTTGTTTGACTGAGTTCTTATTATGATGGTTCTTATTGTCCTTTGTTGTTCGATCCAACTTTTTTTCCCAGAAATGCAAAGTAACGCTGGGAGTGAACTTTAACAGTGAAAGTGAAATAAATAAGATAGAGAAGGCAGTTTCTAGTGTTCCGGGTGTTGAATATGTTTCCAGCGACAAAGAAATAGGAAGATTGATTGTCGTCGGGCGTTTTGATCATCAAGCAGTTGTAACATGTGTGAGGGAATTTGAGAAGATGGTTCAGGTCCTACAAACAGACCCTCTTGAATTTTGACGAGTAAGATGATGTTGAAATTTATATTGGTGCATAAATATAATTTTATATAATAAATAGTAAAGAATATCTGTAAAAAAACTCGTGACACATATAGTCGTCAAGATTTATCTTTTAAAAATGAACTTTGATGTACTATTTACTTATTATAAAATTTTACTTTGTTTTTTTTATTTATTATTAGGTTAAAAACACATGTATTACATGGGTTGAATCCTATTTTTATGATACATTCAAATTATGATATATAATTATTTTAGTTAGTTTTATGCACGTTCATGCTTATTTGTTTATTTCATTTATAAAACACTTGTCTCAAATTTGTAGTCAATAGAATTTGTGGTACAAAAGGTGGAGATCGATTCCCACATTTTTATAGGAAAATAAGGTGAAAATGCACCAGGAAGTGAAACGTGTCTAAAAAAATATTCAGGAAATTTTTTTTATGAATTATACCGTAGAATTAATTCTATTTGAATTAAGTATAGAATTGTTATATTTAAAAATAGTGTTCTTTCTAAGACCGTGGGGTATGGTGGGGCTTGGGTTGAGGGCATGAGTTGACACGTGGAGTTCGAGCCCCCCCCCCCCCCCCCCGGCCTAGTGACGCGTCCGTGGGGTATGGCGGGGCGTGGGTGCACCACGTGGGTTGGCAGTGGACAGCGAATAGAAGGCCGCCACATCGGATCTCAAGCCCGTCCCACGCCCGGCTTCAAACCCAAGCCCCAAGTGTCACGCCCCAACCCAAGCCCCAAGGGGTGGTGGCTTGGGCGATTTCCCCCAACCCAAGCCCCATACCCTATGATAGGTTTAAACCAAATATAACAGTACGCCTAACATGACAAAGGTGAAATTAAGTTGTCTAGATTTGACATTTGAAAGAATTGTGCGATTATAACGGTGAGTCCAAACCATTATAGCGATACGTCTAAAAACACTTACAATTTGATAGAACCATATGCCCCGACATAGAATAATTATTTGATTCTAGTGAAAAAAAAAACAATAATAAAAAGATTAAGTATATATCAAACGCGAGCTTTTCATTCCTAATTTACTATAATTTGAATCACCAAACTCTAGAGTATATATATCTACTCATAATAAAAACAAACATTTATCCTTATCTAATTTTTTTAAATTATTTATAGAAAACAAATATTTGTTCTTATCTAATTTTTTGTTAAAGCAAACGTTTATCCTTATCTAATTTTTTGTCTAAAATTATCTATAGAAAAACAAATATTTATTGTTATCTAATTTTTTGTTTAAAATTATTATTATTTAATATCAGAGATAAATAGAAAAATAAGGTGAGAATGCACCAGGAAGTGAGTGTTAAGATAGACAAAACAATGAAATATACATATCCATCTACTTCATCGGCCTTGATGATCAACACAGCTACACTCGAAAAATTGGAAATTATCGGGCTGCAGTTCCTACCGAATCTGCAAGCTCTTCTAGCAACTCCCGTTGCTCCATAGAAGCACAAGACTGCATAACAAAAAGCCAAATAAATGATAAGTAATTAAGTATTAAGTAATATTCATAATAAAAATATAAAATTGGTGAAAAGAAGCTGGAATAGAACCTGAATGGCTGTCTCGATGTCACCATCAAGAAATGAAGTGAGCTCAAAGTTCATCTTTAATCTGTGATCGGTGACCCTATTGTCCTAATGAAGACATTAACATAGTAGAAACGATGTTATTTTAATAACAAGGGTATAGAGCCAATATACCAAACTTAAAGGTACTAAATGATACCTTGTAATTGTATGTACGGATCTTTTCTGAACGAGAACCACTACCAACCTGCCATTAAAGACACATCGTTAATCTCACAGTTGTGTTTAAAATTTAAATGTTTATAATGCAACTTATAGTGTAAGAGAATTAACTATCAAACCTGAGATTTTCTTTGATTTCTTTGAGACTCTTGCTGTTCCTTCAGTTTGATTTCATACAGTTTTGCTCGCAATAACTGAAGGGCATGCGTTTTATTTTTAAGTTGACTCCTTTCTTCTGTGCAAAAGATTCTGATTCCGGTTGGTTTGTGGAAAAGATCCACTGCTGTTTCCACCTTATTCACATTCTGACCTGCATATTAAAATACACACATACGTAATATATACTTAAACAAATGAAATCAATAACATAGTTTGCGTTATTACTTATAAGGCATGAGACAGAAGAAATACGTGCTAAAGAGTAATACCTCCAGCACCACCGGATCTTGCAGTAGTAAGTTCAATGTCTTTCGGATCAATTACCACATCAACTTCTTCAGCCTGAAACAAATATGTTATCCAGTGTGAAAGATTTAAAATATAAATTAGGAGTGGCTAGT
Organism: Helianthus tuberosus; assembly: GCA_030545235.1. Classification (NCBI taxonomy): domain Eukaryota; kingdom Viridiplantae; phylum Streptophyta; class Magnoliopsida; order Asterales; family Asteraceae; genus Helianthus; species Helianthus tuberosus. The sequence goes on along the minus strand of CM060352.1, from coordinate 191,772,415 downwards.
ATTTTGGATAAGGTTAGGGAGGGGAGGTTTGAGATGGTTTGGCATGTTTGGAGGAGACAAGTGACGGCTACAGTTAGATCAGTAGAAACTCTCACTGTGGAAGGGAGGTGGAGTAGAGGCAGGCCGAAAATGACTTGGGAAGAGCGAGACAGAAAGGATTTGTTAGACTTACACCTCTCTGAGGACATGGTCGAGGGAAGGGGTTCGTGGAGACGCAAGATTAAGATTAAGGACTTTTAGGAGGATGACACAGTTTTGTATTAGTTTCTCGTTTTAGGAGCTTAGCTTCTTTAGTCCATTTTGGTGGTCTAGGAATATTACAGCTGACATGTGTGTCTATTTGAAGTGTTATCTGTTCCTATTACATGTTTCCATCTTTTTTGGTAGCTTAATAAGAATATGTTTAGTACTATTTATGTAGTTATATGTATTTTCCCGTTTTTATGCCGACTCTTTTGCCTAGATAGGATTTTATGTTGTCATGTCTTTTTCTGTTTTTTATTTGACTCTTTTGCCTGGATATGATTGTGGAGTTGGGGGTCTCACTAGAAGCAGTCTCTCTATCCCCCATGATAGAGGTAAGGCTGGCCTACATCCCAACCTCCCCAGACCCTACCGATAGCTAGGCTATTAGTGAGATTATATTGGGTACGATTAATTGATTGATTGATTGTAATTGTATATGATACGCATTACTTGTAAAAAAGATTTATAACATTGGACAAAAAGTGTTTGATTTGAATATGAAAAAAAGAGTAAAATGGCGTTTCGTCCCTGAGGTTTGGCCAGTTTTGCGACTTTTGTCCAAAGTTTTATTTTTCCGCATTTGGATCCAAAAGGTTTGAAATTTTGCCACTTCATCCAGCTCGTTAACTCCATCCATTTTTCTCCTTTAGGTCAGAAGTGTTTCCGTCTTTTTTTTGTTAACTCAAAGGGCAATTCGGTCTTTTTCACTTTATGTACAAGCATTTAGCATAATGTACAAGTGTTCAAAATACCCTTACTAAACACAAAAAAATGAAAACAATTTTAATCCGGTTCGTTAGCTCCATCCATTTTTCTCCGTTAAGTCAGGGGTATTTCCGTCTTATTTGTTAACTTAAAGGGCAATTCGGTCTTTCTCACTTTATGTACAAGCATTTAGCATAATGTACAAGTATTCAAAATACCCTTACTAAACAAAAAGGAAACAGAAACAAGTAGGTAATAGCATGGTTTTAAAAAAACGGTTGAGGCATGCGCCTCGAGGCGCGCCTCAAGGCGAAACGGCCAAAAAACGATTCTGAGGCGCGCCTCAGGGGGTTTCTACTGTTTGTGCGCCTCAGAGGGGCTGAGGCGCTAAAAAGGCTGCGCCTCAGGGGTTTTAGATATTTGTTTTTGATGTTTTTGATGTTTTTGCGTTTTTGTGTCAATTTCAAGCAATTTATGTCTTTTTTATGTGTGTTTTTGATTATTTTGATGAATTTGATGATGAATTTAGTTAGTATTACTATTTTTATAAGGTATATAATATTTATATTTATTTTTTAATTTCGCCTCGGGCTTACGCCTCGGTTCGCCTCGAGGCTTACGCCTCGTGAGGCGAAGTGAAAACGCCTCGAAACTCGTTTCCGTTTTTTTAAACCTTGGGTAATAGGACAAAAATACCCCTGGCTTAACAGAGAAAAATAGATGGAGTTAACGAGCCGGATGAAAATGGCAAGATTTCAAACCTTTTGGATCCAGATGCGGAAAAACAAACCTTTGCACGAAAGCCGCAAACTGGCCAAACCACATGGACGAAAATGACATTTTACTCGAAAAATAATAATAACTGTTTTAAGTTGAAAGTTGCATAAGTGTCAAAGTAACTACCTCTGGCATGATGGCGACTGTGGCAGTTGAAGTGTGAATACGGCCTTGGGCTTCTGTTTGAGGAACACGTTGAACTCTATGGACACCCGATTCATATTTCAGTTTGCTATATACGCTAGCACCTTTAACTTCCATAACGTACGTCTTGTATCCTCCTCTTTCAGCCTTTAGAAAGAAAACGTATTAATCTTAGACATGTAAAGGCAAGAAATAAAAAACAAACGTAATATGTATACCTCGGAGCTTGAAAGTGGTGAGTATCTCAACGAGTTTCGTTCACAGTACCTCTGGTACATACGAACCTAATGTAACACAACATGCCTAAATGAATCAGTAAATCTGAAAATATCGAATTACAAACTTTTTAATAAAGTAAAAAAAAAATGTACCTACAAGGTCAGCAGCCCAAAGTCCAGCCTCTTCACCGCCTGTACCAGCCCTTACTGAAATATGACAATGAGATATATTATTGTATATTTATATATGCCAAGTAAGTTTCAATTCGATGGAAATCAATCAATGTGTCATTAGGTTGACTTAAACCAGAGCACAGCTAACATACATACACATACTACACATACATACCCTTCCTTCTCTAGCTATTCTCTTGTGGTCCAGGAACTTCCATAGCTGATCCCCTTTCAATCCCAACTCCCATCTTTTATTAATCCTTAAAAAAATACGCTACTCGGTCATGTTCACAGGTTGGTGAGTTCAACACGACATGGACTCGAAAATTTGCAACGAATCCGAGTACGTCCCAGATATTCGGGGATCCGACATAAACACAACCCATTTAACCCAACTTTTTTATACTTACAATTTTTATGTCACTCGTAATTCGAGTTCCACATGTGCCAAACATTTTCATTGTCCACTCCTACCTCTTAAAGGTTCTGTATAGAAAAACAGAATAAGATTTCCATGATGTTCTTATAGGTTGATGATTATTCAACTCGGGCCTTGGGTTGACAAACGATTCAACTCGGGCTCTTAAAGGTTCGTGGGTTGACATGTGAGGATGTCGGCAAAGATCCATGGTGGTGTGTAAACAATTGGCCCAGGCCCGAGTTCAAACCAACTGTGCGCCGGTGGCTGTGCTCTTTGTGAAGAAGCAGGAGCTTCTAGTCAAGACTCGACAGCCATTGGGAATATCTGTTTCCATCCGACCAAAGGTCGGGTGGCGTATGTGCTGACTTTAACCAGAGCAGCAACCGACACAATGACTGTTAGGCATGAACTGATAACTTGTGTTGACTTGGCTAAAATGTTCATGGCTCTTGTCCGAGATCAATCCCAACTCCCATCTTTTTACAAACATTTACTGACGGTTAAATCCGATTTTACAATGATGCTGCTGCCAGTCATATAGCCAGTCAATACTTTACCGACTGTTAGACATTGATGGCGAAGTCGAGCTTCATATTGTGCTTCACTGCTAAGCATGAACCGATACAACTCTTTCTAGTCCTCGATCAATCCCAACTCCCATTTTAAATACATTTTTTTGTTTAAGTTATTCGTATTTAGTTAACCGAATATATACAATCAAAAAACCGATTTAACTGACCAATATGGCCACAAATTCTACTGAACAACTTCACCCTTTGAAAGTGGTAACTTATATAACAGAAACTGGTTGATTATGTTTATGCGCAGCATCGCGATTACAACGGTGCTGCCAGTCATATAAACGGTGAATACTTCACCGACTTTTAAGCCGACATTGATGGCAAAGTCGAGCCTAAAGATCATGGTGGTGGTGATAGTTTTGAAGGGTTAGAAATGTTCAACCAAAGCTCATCTTTGTGATACGTCTGATAAGAGTTGTTTTGTTGATATAGTAGTTTATATGTGTTGGAATAAACTATAACTTTATCAAACAAAATTGTATTATCTCATCATTATTTTACTGTCCCACATCGTCTAGTGAATGGATATATTTTTTACATTTAAAAGCATTGGTGAAGATTTAAAATTGCTGGGCTCAGTAACTTGGGCCTGTGACCCAAGTGGGGGCATTAAAGTGGGTTGGAAGGTGTTTTTGAGAGGGGATTAGTCTGATGTTGAATTTCATACGCACCTAAGGTGTGAAATTTTGCTGGCTTTACTAGAGCAGCGTCTAAGCATGAATTTCATACTTCACTAGATAACATCGGGTGGTATGCTGTCAATCAATCCCAACCGCCATCTTTTTATTTTCAAAAACTTTTCCGACAGTTAAACCGACAACTATGTCTAACAAACTTTTCCGACAGTTAACCTGACAACTATGTCTAACAAAAAGTTCACCTGATAACTTGAGTCTGTGACCCAAGTAGGGGCATTAAAGTGGGCTTGAAGGAGCCATTGAAACGGGGATTTCCATGGACGTTCAGAACCACTTGACCCATATCAGGTGGCTAAGTGCTGGCTTAACCAAAGCAGCATGTTTTTAATGAGTATTACACATAGCTAGGGATGCTAAATGGGTCGTGTTCGTAGGTTGGTGAGTCTAAAATGACATGGACTCGAAAATTTGTCACGAACCCGAGTACGACATGAATATTTAGCGATCGACACAAACATAACTCATTTAACCCATTTTTTTAATTCCAACCCTGTTTTGATCCGTTACCAAACCCACCCATACTATTAAGCACATATTTGATAAATTACAATTATACAGGTGGGGCCATTGACGTTAACATGTTGAACTCACGGTTAGAAGTCACGAGAATCAGTTGGTGATTCAACACCAGAATTCTGCAATATCATCCTCTTCTTTGGTGTAATCGACATATTACAAGATTATGACATCATCAAAAAAAGCTTGAGCACGCCTATAAGGCATTCTAATACGACCCGACTTCCATTTTGCTCACATGCATACAAAAACTTCGTATGACAATTAACCACTCTACTACAGATGAAGAAAGCAACAAACGCCACAAAGGGAAATTGACTTGAAGGGTCAACGTAAAAGTCCTTTTGCTTCTAGGTATGTAATCTTTTGGGTCCACTTCCTAAATATGTAATATTTTGGTTCAACTGAAACATGTCGCCAAAATGTTTAATTTCTTTATCCAATTCAACACAGATTGTGTGTATGTACATTGTATAAAGTCCAATTCACACATATTAAAGAGTCGAATACATCATATATGGCAAAAAACACATTGTAAAACGCGCAACGCGCGCTGATCAATGACACTAGTTATTATTATTGTATTATATCACACTATGTTTGGTTATGTGAAAGGCAAATTCTCTTATATTAGATTATATTATAGGAAAAATTACACTTTTCGTCCTTTATGTTTGTAGCAGGTTGCAATGGATGACCTTTAACTTTAATAATTACAGTCACAGTCCTTTATTTGGAAAACCCATTACACCTTACGTCCTTTAGCACTAACCAGGTTTGTTTTTAACGTTAAATTAGATCACATGCCTTCCACATGAGGGTATTATTGTCTTTTTTTCTTATTATTTAGAAAACCTTTAAAGAAAATAATATATAATTTAAAAGCATCTATTTCTTCATCTCCATCATAACACACACAGTATTTCTCAGTTCTCCATCTCTCTTTCTCTTCTCCATTAGGCCATCCGTAGTCATAAAGCCCCTTGTGAGGCGTTATGCGACACGTGTCATGCCACGTCACACGGGGGCTTTATGGGGCGTTATATCACTAGAGCCCGTAGTCATAAAGCCCCTACCCATCATTACCTATTTAATAATTTTCAATTTTATTAATTAATATAAAAAAGATTGCTTAAATTTGATTGGTGGAAAGTTAAAAGAAAGAATGCATAGCGCCGCGAAATTTCTCGCGCCCTGACCCAATTTTTGAAACATAGCGCCCCTTGTGGCGGTGTGCCGGCGCTATACCGGCGCTATGAGGGCATACCGCCCAATTATGCCGCCCCACTACGTTCGGACTTACAACTGGGCACCCGCACCACCACATCATTTCCGGCTACCACCGCCATCAATTCCGGCCACCTGAAACCTATATAAACCCATCTCCCCGACTAAAAAAACGCACATGTAACCCAAAAAATTTAGCGATTTGCGGATAAACGGAACAACAGAGGCTGCAGATATGATTATACAAATAAATGATGTAATGTCATTTTCGTCTAACTAGAACAACATGGGCTGCAGATATGAAACGGCATGAACTGATTTGACGATTTGCGGATAAACGGAGCCCTAGATCCGTGAGAGAAACGAATTGAAATGATTTTACTCTCGTTGAAAGAGGTGGTGTGGTGCGTTGTTGCAAATCTACGATTTTGCAGATCTTCGATTGTTGCAGATCTTCGTTGTTGTAGATCTTCGTCTGACGCATCTCGTTGTGTAGGTGAGAGAGGGGGGGGGGGGGTGTGGTGCGTTGTTGTAGCCGGTTGCGATGGTGGTGGTGGTTGGCAGCAGACATGGTGGTGGTGAGAGCTAGGTTACAGAGAGTTGTAAAGAGGGAGAGAGTTCAGGGAATGCAAGTTTAGGGAGAGAGTTCATAAATATAAATAAATTTTCTAGTTTTTTTTTTTCCTTTTTTTAAATATATTTTTTTAAGTAAATAGATAAAATTACAAAACTACCCTCATGTGAATAGATTTAACTGATAATTTTAATTTGGTTAGTGCTAAAGGATGTAGGGTGTAATGAGTATTCCAAATAAAGGACTGTGACTGTAATTACTAAAGTTAAAGGTTATCCATTGTAAACCGCTATAAACATAAAGGACGAAAAGTGTAATTTACCCTATATTATATTACATTACATTACATCATATCATATTACTTTACGTTATATGAAGGTACATTACTGACATTATATTATATTACATTGCATCATATTACATTAAAGTAACATTGTAATATATTTGAGCGGTTTGGTTTCATGGTTGGTTTTTAATTTTAATTTCGGTCGGTCGATTTCAAATTTTCAAACCGTAACAAACGGTTTTGTTTACAGTTTATACAAAAAAAACCAGCTGTATAAAACCAGAGTTAATAATATATTTTATTTTTAGGATTTTTATATTATATATGTATTTAGTTATTTCTCTTTTGTATTAAGCTTAGTAAAAATAAAAATATATTAAAAGGTCTTAATAATATAACAAAAGAGAATTTCTAAGTGGATGGACAAGGGGGTACATGCACTAATCGGCGTTTGTCTCAATTGCTGAGTGTTATGTGCCTTATGTCCAAGGCTTGATGCAAAACTACAATCGAGCCGGAGGTCTCATTGGAAGCAGCTTCTCTATTCCTACGGGGTAGAGGTAAGACTCTCTACATCTCATCCTCTTCAGACCCTACCTTAGCTTTGCTATTGATAGGATATACGGGGAGTATGATGATGATGATATACTCCTCAAGTCACATGCTGCATATCCCTTTGCTATGTAGAAAAAAAAGGTTTCCTTTTGTTATGTTAAAACCTTGGAGGTTATGTTTATGTAGAAAAAAAGGTTTCTTTTTGTTATGTTTAGAGCAAGATAATATATACTTGTTTATACTAAAACTTGCAATTAACACACTTAAATAATTTTATAAAACTATTGTAAACAACTACCTAATAGCAACCAATATATATATCAAGTACGTTAATATAAGAACATGGATTATAGAGAGCAAGAGAGAATAGGGAATTCTTATTCATTGGGTGTGTCAAACTAAATACAAGAAGTCTCTATTTATAGGGCCATAACATTATTACAAACTAAAAGGTGAAATGAAGAACCAAATGAAAGTTACAATCTAGCATTGATAACCATATTTATTTTCATAACAATCCTTCTTGGCTACAAAAATCATAAGTCTAACACATTGAATAAATTTTATAAAAAAGTTTACACATCCTCGGTAAGCTAACACTGCTAGGTGATGCTAAACAGGTCACGTTTGTGGGTTGGTTAGTCTAATCCGACATGAACTCTAAAGTTTGACACGAACTTGAATATTCAGGGATTGACACAAACACAACTCATTTAACCTGATTTTTTATATTTTTTCGCACACAGTTACTTAAAAAAATTACAATTTTACAAAAAAAAATGGATTTTTTTTGTACTCTTGAGACATAATTTTAGTTTAATTAAAAACGATATCAAAAGTTTAATATAAATAGAAATTCCTTTTCTATACTTTTTCTTAATAATAAAAATATGTATATATTACATTAACGATCTTTCTTTTATAATGAAAAACCAAGAACATTACCTTCTTATGTAGCTTCTATCTATAAATCAAATTCATTAATTTCACTGTCCCACATCGCCTGGGGAAAATAGCTTATTAGTCTTTATAAGTTGCTGATCAAACCAATAAACCGCTGGGCTCATTAACGCGAGTCTGTGACCCGAGTGGGGGCATTAAAGTGGGTTCGGAAGGGGTTTTGAGAAAGAGCAAGCTATGGAAATTTTACCCGAGTGCAGTCCACATATCATGCACTGCAGGCTGGTCTTTTACTGTCGGGAGGATAACACAAAAGGTTTGGGAATTTCCGTTTACATCCGGCCTAGGTCGAGTGGCGTATGTGCTGACTTAACCAGAGCAGCAAACCGACACTAACGTTGACTACACAAGATCTGTTAAGCTCTTGTTGACTTGGCTAAAACGTCCATGGTTTGTGGCCTTGATCAAATCCCAACTCCCAACTTTTTACAAACATTTTCGGAGGCGGAAGCTAAGTTATCCTTGTGGTTTGTGTTAGTGAAAATCCGGAATTCGAACAAGACGAGGACGGTGTTGCCGAGGGAGATAACGGTTTCGGCTCATGTGTGGAACTGTAGCCAGGCCGGGGCGTTGATGGCGGGGGTGTTGCAAGGGGATTTGGCTGGGTTTGGGAAGGCGTTGTCATCAGACATAATAGTTGAGGCGAGGTGTGGGGTGTTGATACCGGGGATGGAAGGGGTTAAGAAGGCGGGGGCGGAAGTTATATAATCATTTTGCGCCTCGTCTAGGAAAAGCTCATCGCTTTTGCGCTTTGAGCCTCGGTTTTAGATCTTGTCGTCTCGGTGTGCTTCTCGCTTTCGAAAACCAAGTCCGTCAACCTGTATGACTCGTTTTGTAATGAACCTGAACACGATCTTTTATCTTTATCCGTGTCAAAGACATCAACCCTACATGTAAAACCTTATGAATATCAATTACTTCAGCCCAAGGCAGACCCTTATTCTGCTTTATATTATGTTTATTGCTTTTTAAATACGAAGTGAGCACCATCCCACATCGCCTGGGGAAAAGAGCTTATTAGTCTTTATAAACTGCCAATGAAACTTCTAAACTGCCGGATTCATTAACGCGAGTCTGTGACCCAAGTGGGGGCATTAAAGTGGGTTCGAAGGGGACTATTGATACCGGACTGGTACCGAGCCAATGGAAAATTTCAGTCAGGTAACGACGAGAGGGGTTGTCAATTCATAATTCAACTCGGGCTCTTAAAAGGTTCGTGGGTGGCGCATTATCATATAATGCGTCATTGTTCTCAGTTTGTATCTAATGGTGTCGGTAGAGGATCCACGGTGTAAATAATTTGACCCGGGCTCGAGTTCAAACTAACCGTGCGCTGGTGGCACTCTTCATAAAAAGAAAGCCATTGGAGTATACCCGTTCCATCCGACCTAGGTTGGATGGCGTATGTGCTGACTTAACCAGAGCAGCGTCCGACTACAACACCGACTATTAAAGCATGAGCCGATAACTCGAGTTGTTGTCTTGGCTAAAACGTCCATGGCTCTTGTCCGAGATCAATCCCAACTCCCATCTTTTTACAAACATTTTGGGTTTTAGTATTGGTAAACGATGCCGAAAAAATGAACCAAATTAGCTGAATTAAATGAGAAACCGATGTTCGGTTACCTTCAGTGGTTTGGTTTCAGTTACACGTATTATGTGACCAAAAAATACTGATTTAACAGAACAACAAACCAGTTTAACAAACAGAAAATGACCACAAATAAAAAAGGGTTTTTTGCATATTTCCCCTTAAAAAACTTTGAAATTGCATATATACCCAAGCCAAAAATTAACATCGGGCCTAGGTTGGCTGACTTAACCAGAGCTGCTAACCAGCACAATGTCAATGTCGACTGAACTAGGTGACACGAACTGTTGGCTTGGCTAACGCGTCTATGGTTCTTGTCCTTGATCAAAATCCCAACTCCCATTTTTTTACATACATTTTCGGTTTTATGTTGGTTGTAGGTTGATCATGTGTAGAGTTAAGTTAACTCATGACTGCTCGTAAGCTCCACCCGGGGTCAAACATATTTTTGATGTGCAACTCCCATCTTTTTGACACCATCTTGGTTCTTGATTCATGGATCAGAACCATTTTGGAGACCTAAAACAATCGAGCAATAAGGTCGTCGTTCATCCAACATACATACTAGTGTTGTCCAGCAAAGGTCATATGTATGGATGAGCATTTGGTACCGAATACGGTAACAGTACCCATGTAAATAGAAACTCCCTTTCTTTTTCTTTTTTTTTTATAAAAAAATAATGTACATATTACTTTAACAATCTTTTTAATGAAAAACTAAGAATATTACTTTTTTTAATAAAAACTTGTCTATAAATCAAATTCATTGATTTCACTATTTGATATGAGTTCACTTATTTCCTTGATAAAATAGTAGATATGAAAGAGCCAAGCCCTTGTGACATTCTACTTATTAAAAGCCTGAATCAAGCTGAGCTTAAAAAAGTTCAAACAAAGCTAGTCTTAAGCGAGTCTTAGGAGCAAGGAATAATTTAGGACAAACCTTCATCCGACACAATATATAGACTGTTATGCATGAACCGATAACTCGAGTTGTTGTCTTGGCTAAAACGTCCATGGCTCTTGTCCGAGATCAATCCCAACGCCCCAACATTTTACAAACGTTTAGCGCAACACAAATCAACCGTAGTTCAATGGCAGTGGAAAAACCTAACCAGATTAGCTGAACCAACTGAGGAACCGATGTTCGATAACCTTTCTATCAGTAGTAGTTTGGTTTCCGTTTCATGTATTTATGTGAACAAAAATACTGATTTAACGGAACAAACCAATTTAACCAAACAGAAAATGTCCACAATTTAAAAAAAAAATCTGCTAACTCACCAACCACTCTTTGAATGATAACTTATTTGACCAAAAGTTTAACAACTTAAGTGTTTGTTATGGTTTGGTTTATGATAACAAAGTCGACCCATGCTCACCTCTTGTAAAAATGAATAAACATTTTCCTGCGTGTTGGGTTTCAAATACAACATACATTAGACAATATCGCAACCAATGTTTAGCCTTTTTGTTATAATTTTGTATTAAAATATATAAAAGTATCAACATTGCATCAACTTCTAATATTACATGTGTGAAATACTGGCTGGCCCTAAGAATTCGTGTACCATGTTCGAGCTCGAAAAAATGTTCCCTTAGGCCTTAACAAAATTGGGTATTTGGCTCACTAACGGTCTAAACCTAATGCCAAAGGGGTTAATAACTAATCTAAACCATAAGAATAGTTTTGTAAGGAAGCCTATGATGTACCCGATTAAAAAAATATTTTACATATACATATCGAGTTTTCCCTCGAAATATCGGGCCCTGGCCGGTGGTCCTCCCGGCCCACCCCCAGGGCCGGCCATGAATAGAAGGCTACACCACCCCTTGTCTAATCCACCATGGTTTGTATGGATTAAACTATGGCAACGATCATCCTCCTTTCCAATTTTTCAAGAAATCCTTTCCTTTTTCTTTAGACAAAGATAAATTAAAATAAATAAGGAGATAGTGGTTTGGGTCATGACCACACCCTTAGGTTAGTGATTTTGGATGGTGGATTAGAGGTGATTATATGGCGCTGACGTGAAGGGTCATGATGGTCATGAGGATCATGACCACACCCTATAGCCGCCCAATCCTTATTACATCATTTAGAACTACTAGTAGGATGCCCGCGCGATGCGGGCAGGGTGACACTTTGCATTGCGGCATTCGTTTCTGGTAGTTTTCTTATTAGTATAATAATTATGATAACATTATTGTGGTAGATATATGTCATAAGTGTTACACATATATAAAGTTTTGTTTTTTTTAATTAATAATCAAAAGACAAAAAATATTGTTTTTTATACAAATTAATAATATAAAACAAAAAATAAAAGATAAGTTGTTATAATTGTAAAGTATTTTATTTTATTGGTTAAATTATAAAGTATAATTTTATTCTTTAAAGTTCATAACTTTTATTAAATATCCACATAATACTCATCCAATACACTTTAAGTTCAAAATTTTCGTTTTATAAAAATAACAAATAGTATTTGAATCGTAAGTACGTTTTAGAGCTTTAACTTAAATTGTTAAATTTCGGTTTTTTACAGATATAAAAAATTTAGATTTTTATAAAATTTCAAGCTGTTTTTATAAAAAATAAGATGCTAAGAGTTTATATATTTATTAACTTTATATCATACTAAGTTCAAATTTTTAGTTCCTAATTTATCTTATCTATATGAGTCTACTTTTAACTTGTAATCCCAAAAATTATGCAACACAATCTACCATGTATCTAGTCAAGTTGGTGAACAATTCTTTTGAAACTGACAAATATTATCTATAACAATATAGTTGAATTTATAATTCTAAAAAATTTGCAACACATTTTAGTATTTATCTAGTAAAGATTGTAAATTTCTGGAGTATTTTATTTATATTACTTGTTACAAAAAATGTTTATAAAAGAATTATTTTGTTATAAAAACAAAATGTTTTGTTTATAAATAAAGTAAAAAAAACTGTTTCACACATGTAAAGTTTTGTTTTTAATAAAAAATAATAATAAAATGACAAAAAATAAAAGATAAGTTGTTATAGTTCTAAAGTAACTTTATTGTGTTGGTTAAATGATAATGTTTATAATTTTATTCTTTAAAGTTCATAACTTTTTTTAAATATCCACACGATACTCATCGAATAAACTTTAAGTTTAAAATTTTTGTTTTTATAAAAATACAAAATAGTAGTTGACTCGTAAATACGTTTTACACCTTTAACTTTAATTGTTAAATTTCGTTTATATATATATATATATATATATATATATATTATATTTTATAAAATTTTAAAAACAATTTTTATAAAAAATAGGATGTTAAGATTTTATATCTTTGTTAACTTTATATTATAGTAAGTTCAGGTTTTTAGTTTAGCTTTAAAGTTTATTACTTTATTATTTTTTAATTAAGAAATAAAAATTATTAGATTAATATCCAAGAATAACTTTTTTTTTTGAAAAGTAACTTTCATTAACAAAACCAACGAAACGCCAAAACAACCTCCAAGGCGGAGACTGCAATATTTTATATCCAAGAATAACTGCAATATTTTATAATTTCAGCTTGATTATATCTAACTGCAATATATATTTATTGCAACTGTAGGATATTAACTTATATAAGTTCACTTAACTTGTAAATTTAGGATACTAACTTTATGTTGAACTTTATTAATATGGTCAATAACTGCATTATATTAACTCCAAAAATAAAGTTCAAATACAAAATAGAATTTATTCATGCGCCTAGATAAAACATAACAACTGAAAATGAAAAAAAAAATATAAAAACACTTGATATATTTCATATTAAACTGCATGAAATCTGTTATGCTTCTAAATTGACACTCGAGGTATTTTTAATCGGGTTTTCTGGTTTGTGCTTGAATCGACAGTATTTTATAATTCCTCTTCTTTGTCATTGTCATCAGAATCGTGTAAATTAATAACGTCACTCCATTTCCATTCAGAGAGTCTCTTGGATCTCTTCCTTTGAGTCTCAAACTTCCGATCCTTAAAAATGACAAAAATTGAATACAAAGGTTAAAAAGATTAAATAAACCTTAAAATTACCTCTTCACTAAATTCACGTTGAAGATTAGACTTATATGGACTAAACATTGCACCATAAGAAATAATATCAACACTTTTATCACCATCATCCTGCAATAAAACACACATATAATAACATAATGAAAATGTTAATATGAAAGATATACGCAAAAATTATACTTAAAAACCAGCAAAATCAATACATTAGAAGCTTGTTCGACAAATTGGTTGTTTATATTGGCATGTTCATCATGCAACTGAATCTGAAAGATCAAATAAGTTAACATTCACATAAAAGTAAATAAAAGAAAACAATTATTCACTGCTGCGATATAACAGAACTGACCTTAGAATTTTCAATCTCGCATGCTTGGTTTTTCTCAACACTTGAATTCAGAATTGGATATATTTTTCAACTTTGTTTAGCAATAGATATAGGGTGTCCTGCTATGTATTTATAGTAGTAACTATACAAGCATTGTTGCAAAAATCGCGACTAGTCGGCAATTAATCGGCGACTAGTCGCTAGTCGGACCTCTACTGAGTAATTTTTCACTAATCAGTGAAAAAATCGCTAGTCGGCCTAGTCGGCCCTAATCGGCCCTAGTCGGCCCTAATCGCGACTAGTCGGTCGGGAAAAATCGGAAAAAATCGGGAAAAAACAAAAAAAATCGGAAAAAATCGGAAAAAACACATATTCCGGCCAAAACCTCCCAGATTCCGGTCAAAACTTGTCCACTTAAAAAATTACGTATAAAAATATATGTATATATGTATAAAAACTTAAAATTATACATAAAAAGTCCGATCCGATTAATCCCGAGTAATCCCGAGTAGTCGCTAGTCCCTACCTCACCGACCCGCTAGCGACTAGCGAGTTCTCCAACCTTGTATACAAGTGCATTAGTCTTTAATTTTAAAATTTTCACCCCTTTATTTAGGAAGTTTGTTGTGGTTAGTTTTAAGTTTTTATAAGATATATCTAAGTATAGATATTAGGCAGTTTTAATAAAATAAAATGTGACGCCTAAAATATCTTCATTTTATGTTATGGTAATTTTAATTCTTTTTGTTTTTGTTTGCATAGATGGAGCACATCTTTATACATTAGATCACATGTATTAATTACTTGTACATTAAAGTATTATCGACTTCTACCTTTTAATCTGTGCGTCGATATTGAACAAGACAACTACCGAAACATCGACAAAAATGTGTAGATCGTCATGCTATCTTTGTATTTTTTTATAAAAAGTATAGTTTATAAGATATGTCAAGAAAACGTAAAAAAAATATAAGTTTGTTGTGGAGGGATGAATTGTAACTAATTATCTATAATTCTGTTAAAACCTTAGGGATTTAAGTGTAATAAGTTTAGAGGCTAAAAAATAAATAGTATTCAAAAGACCAAACTACCCTCATTTTAGGGGTCTTTCTATAAATAAAGAGGAGAAAAGTTCTTATTTTTTGGGTATCTTAAAATACCCCTCCCTCATGCATTATAATATAGTATCGATAAAGCATATAACATCTAAAAGACAACCCACAAACCAATCGGCCCATTTGAACACTGAGGTGAAGTCGGCCCATTTTTGGGAATTCAAAAGCTAACAGCAATTTCGACACATGGCAACGGAATTTCCACAAAATATGGAAACCTATTCAGCTTCATTAAAATGACAGGAAACCAAAATAATCCATGAAAATGAAAACTCCCTTCTGGAGAAATGTGTTTTTTATTTTACATGTCAAATCTGTGACCTTTTAGTTTTAGATTCTAACAGAATTTGATCTTTGTTTTTGAAAATTTCCATGATCTTGTATTGAATTATCAACTGTGGCGTTAAACATTAGTTGTGTAAGTACGTCACCTGAAACACGCCCCTTAGCTGGTTGATCCGATGAAGAGTGCTCCGATCTCCGATCTGCAAAACCGAACACCGTTAGGACTCGTTACAGAAATAGGGTTATTCCTGTAACCACCCTCCAGCGTGAGAATAAGAACTCGTTTGTGGGAGTAAAAGAGAATGAAATAGGAGAAAACAATGTGTCTTACCTTCATGACGACATCTCTATTTATACTTATGGGTGAACTTAGGGTTTCCCCTTAAGTCTGGAAGTCGGTTAGACGACCTCTCCTATTTTGTCGGAGACTATTTCTTACGTAGATTTGCATGGAGATCTCCTCCGTATTTATTCATTCCCATTTATTCGATGGTTAATATTTGACTCGAAATGACTAGGCCGGATCATTCCTCCACATGCCCCCCCCCAGTCCGATTCTATGGGGTTTTGCATGGGACCGGACTTAAAAAAAAGTGAAAAACGACTAAAAGTATGCCAAGTCAGAAGAAGGTTGTTTTAACAGCGGCTCCCTCTACCAGCGCCATGCCTATTACTGTGCCATCATCCTCTTTTGAATTTTCTAGTGACAAGGATGTTAGCCTTGATGAAGCAGCGGGGTCCAGTGGCGGTGTTCACAATGAAATCAATCCTATCTAAGGTTTATATTTTCCTACCATTGCCTGGGACCCGCGTATGTCTGACAGGCCCTACAAGCCACGATGGAAAACTATCGAGTCCACACGCCTTATATATCCTAATGTGGTCGGTCATTGGGTAGGTCACGCCTTCCCCCCAGTGGAAGTGTCTTATGTGGAGGGTTAGGATTGTGGCCACTTGTTGGACTTAACCTTAACAGATACCGTATCCAGGGTTAAAAGAACTGCTGAGATCAAATGCCATTGTGGTCAGGACAACCGTGAGCCTCATCAAACCCGCCAAGCTGTGTAGCAAATAATGGATGAGCTCCAGCGGCGGGATAGTTTGATAGATGTTGCCAAGGTGAGGGAGTCTCGCCTACTTGCGGAGAAACAAAAAGCTGAGGAGGATCTGAGAAGGGTAACCTCGAATCTTGCTGAAGAGCGTGTGATATGAGCCCGGGACTGTCAGGAGAAGGACAGGTTGATATCCCACGCGTTGAAGACTCAGAAGGAGTTGGAGAAGAATGTTGTGATAGAGGAGGAAAAGGTTTGTGCCCTATCCTCCCAGGTTGCAAGGTTGTGTATTGACCATGAGTTTGTATCGCAGGTGCAGGAATGCCATACTGCTTTGATGGCGGAGATGGAGGATACTCAGGCGAAGTTTGATCAGGCCACCCAAAGGTGTGATGAGTTGACTGTTCAGCGGTCTCATTTGCAGCGAGACCTGGATGCTAAAAAGTCTCGTCGCGCCGAGAGTGAAAATGTTGTGAACCAAGTGTTGGCTAAAGCGAGTGAGCTGACGGCTTAACTTGGAGTGCTGAAGGAAGAGAAGACCTGGTGTGCTTCTCATGGCGTAGCATCCTGCTTCGAGTTCCTTAGGCGGTCGCCCCACTTTAGTGTATTGATCAGGGAAATGGAGTAGCTTCCTAATTTTCCTTGTTTATTGGATGATATGGTGACCGCAGCGTATGAAACTGGGCGGCATGATGGCATGCATGCTGCGTACCTGGACTGTGATCTCCATGACTTGATAACTGAAGAATTCCGGGCTGCGACTGGCTCTGCCTCCAACCATATGGCGGAAACGTTGTCCACCGTGGCCAATGACCCTGCACCTGTCAATCTTCCTTGTCTTAACTTTATCCAATACGGATCGTATAGGCCTATACGATTCACATTGAATTGTCAAAGTGTACGGATAGAGGGGCCGGTGTGCCAATGGAATCCCCCTTATACATAAGAGGCTCCAATCCTTCATTAATTTTATGCCCCCACCTACAATACTTTTGGTATGTAAATATGAGCTTTTGCTCTTGTTACTTTCGGTGTAAAAGTATGACCTTTTGTTTTGTTAATAAACGAGTTGACACCAACCCGCACGTTGCAGCGGGATATTGATTCTGGCGAGATTGATGGTGATGATGGTACGGATTCCGACGAAGATGATACCACGGATAAAGCAAATGCCACTAATTCGTCTTCTTAATACATAATCCAGTATATACCAGCTTGGTTCGTTACGATGCTAGTATTTTTTTTTTTTTAAAGGTAGATACAAACCACATGATGATGATGATGATATATATGTATATCCAAAAGATAGGATTGAGTTATAAGGGTGGAGGGTATAGGATCGGTGACTTGAGCGGGGACTTCAAGGTCACCGATCGGTGACTATACCGGGTGAAGGAGAGTGTTCGGTGAGGAGGAGAGAGGGTGGGGAATTCGGTGAGTGTTTACCGAAAAGGAGGGAGAGAGAGTGATTGAGAAAATGGTGGGTCCCAACCCCTTTTAACCAATCACAATTTTTTTATTTTTTAACCTACTCAAACACCCTAGGGTGATTGACTATACCCCCTGATTGAGTGCAAAATGGTGAGTGGAATGGGGAGTTTACATGGCATAATACTATTGGGTAAGATTTCACTCAAACACCCTAAGGTGTTTGACTATACCATCCACCCTAATGCAAAGGATTTAAAAATAAGAAGGGTAAGAAGCCACCAGAGAGTGACAAGTGTCATATGAGTAATTAAATGGAAATGGTAATTTTGTCTACAATAGGAGAGAGAATATGCACATGCAAGTCACATGCTATCCCCCCCCCCCCCAATTTTTAAACGTCCGTAACTTTTTAATACATCATTTGTTTTTTAAAAAAAATTATACCATAAAATCGAGCGTTTTTTTATCTTTAATATGAGTACCATATTGTTATATTTTTCAAAAAAAAAAAAAAACCCAGTTACATATTACACAATGGACATGATGTAAAACACAATGTAAAGTAGATCAAAAAACACAATCAATGACAACAAATAAAGACACAATAGACAACAAACTAAAACACAATGACCATAACATATAACACAATGGCGATAACATATAACACAATAAATATCAGACTAAATAAAAACACAATTGATGACAACAGATAAAAGACACAATTAATGACAGCAGATAAAAGACACACAATGGAGAGCAGTGAAAACACAATAGAAAACAAACTAAAAACACAATACACAACAAACTAAAACACAATGAACAAGATAATAAAAAAAATTGAACAAATTATTAAAACACAATGGAAAACATATTAAACACAATGACCAGAACTAATAACACAATTTATAGAAAACCCAGATATAACACCATCTTCATTGTGTCATATATTGTGTTATAGGTTCTTATAAAAACGCAATGGATAGAACCCAAATTAACATTGTGTTATAGGTTTGATAATAACACAATGTATAGAAACTCTACTAAAACTTAATGACCAAAACCCAGTTAAAAGACACAATGAACTGAACCTTTAACATAATGCGAAAATCCCAGTAAAAATGAAATTTTTTATTTTATTTTTATATGATAATATGGTACTCATATTAAAGATAAAAAAACGCTCGTTATTATGGTGAATTTTTTTTAAAAAAATGTGATATGAAAAAGTTATGGACGTTTTAAATCGATGGGGGAATTGGCATGTGCCTTGCATATGGAGAGAGAAATCCATAAATATAGGATTCCCTTTATGCCCTTCTATTATCTTCTTTTCCCTACAACTAACCTCAACCCTCCAAATCTAAGATCAATGGACTAGAAACCTGTCAGTGCATATTTCGTACGTCTGCCACCGTGCGAATAGTTAGATAGAGCGTGTGTTGAATATTGTATAGAATAGGAGAAAATTTGGACAGGTTTTGTAAATGTCAAGGTCCATCCGGTCGGATGGCGATCCGATCGGACAGCAATCCGATCGGATGGACACATAGGTAGGAAATGTCTATAAATAGGGGTTAGGGCTCCCATTTGGACAAGCTTTTGGTTCCCAAATGTAACATGCTATCCAACTGGTCTCGCGGTGCTATAAACGTTGAATAATCAATATAGACTAGATTGAAATTGACTGCTCGGTGTCGTGTTCTGTTTCTACTCCTTTCTTAGTCGTAATAAACGCACCGAACACGAAGTTTCGGGACCGAAGCTCCGTCGAACACACCGGATCCTAGAATCAGCAGTGGTATCAGAGCTACGGTACCGATTTAATCGATTTAACAGTCGGTTAAAACACCCAAAGCTCATCAATTTTGAGTTAAACGGGAGTTTTGACGTTAAACAGAGAAAATCATCAAAATAAAGGTCAATTCATGGATGGATTTTGGAATTGAAGACATCATTCTGTTCGGAATTGACTCGCGCACAATCCTGTGAAGTTTCATCATGAAATTCACACAAATAAAGATTCTGTATCGAAAAAAACGTGATTTGGAGTGTTCTTGAGCTGTTAGAACATATCCAATCCAATGGCAATCCGATCAGATGACCATCCGATCCACATCACTATCTTTCTTGAAGGATTATTGAAGGTTTATATGCTTTCAATCGGATGGCAATCCGATCGGATGACCATCCGATCCATATCACTATGGGGTGTTTGAAAGATCAAGTTGTTTTTAATCGAGTGACAATCCGTCGGATGGCAATCCGATCGGATGACCATCCGATCCACAAACACTTGGTTGTCCATTTTTATCCTTCAATCGAATGACAATCCGATCGGATGGCAATCCGATCGGATGACCATCCGACACTTGCCATTCGACCAGATGATCAAATGCCTAAAAAAAGAAAGGCATTTTTTGATCGCAACGACGAGGAGAGTCTCTAGAAAAAATTTGGTGATTGTCAATTTTTTCGGGTTTTTAACGACCAAGCTGGGTTGTTTGGGGACACCATCGGGGGCTTCAGTAAACAGATTTGATGATGCGATCATGGATTATGGAAATTAGTGGGGTAGTCTTGATACTGGTGCAGAATGTTTATCATTCAGGGTATCTGACAATTTATGGGCCAAATTGTAAAATCCACAAAGACGAAAAACTGACAATTGTGGCGAATATTGTGATATTCTGGGTTGGTCAAGCTTTTCGGAGAAGAGAATTGAAAACTGAATTCAGTTTGAGGGGGAATTCAGTGATAGAGACGTCAGAATTTGCAAAATTGAGGGGGAATAAAAATTTCACTGTCGTATGTTGAAATTCCGGCATTTTTGAAATTCGTGACACTGCAACAGTATTCAGGTAGTTTTCGACTTCAGATTGTCAGGGGGAATGTGAATCTGATCGTGAGTGTAAGCTTCCGAGATCAAGAGGATCCGAGGTGTTGATATCTTATCGTGGTCGAAAGCATCAGAGATCTGAGAGTGATCGTGGATGATAGCTTCTGAGATCTAGATTATCCGAGGAATTGAATCTGATTGTGGACGAATGCTTCAGAGATCGGATTACATTACCAGATGATTTGTTATCCGGTAAAGATTTGCTGATTGTGGAGAATACCATTTACACGGATCTGTCATTCTTATGGTGCGTTAACGTGGATCACGGTAAACGGGATATCAGATCTTCAGGGGGAATCACGTATTTGAAGTTAACCAGTGGGGTATTTGAAGTTTCTATCAATTTCCGGTTGAGTTTTTGTACATTCTTAGATCGAGCAGGCGGAATGTGAAGATCGTGGTGCTAACTTGTGATATCAAAAACTGAGCTCGGATGCGGTTAAAGTTGAAATAGAGGATGCTGCATTGATTAGTTTCAAGTTGGTGATTGTTCCTGAAGGTTGCAGTTTAGTAAATCAGAGGAGAGCCGTAAACTGTGCAAAAGACTAGAAGATTCATTCCAGGGGGAATTTGTGCTTTACTTTGGCAAAAGCAAACCCGAATCATCAATCGAGGGGGAATTTGGATAGTCAGATTTCAAGATACCTGATTGAAGTTGCATAAAAGTTGAAGATTATAGAATATTCAAACACGGCTCAAGGTTCTCAAAGTTTTAAAGACGATTCGACAGTGACATCCAAGGGGGAATCTGTTAGTGCATATTTCGTACGTCTGCCACTGTGCGAATAGTTAGATAGAGCATGTGTTGAATATTGTATAGAATAGGAGAAAAGTTGGACAGGTTTTGTAAATGTCAAGGTCCATCCAGACGGATGACCATCCGGTCAGATGGCGATCCGATCGGATTGCGATCCAATCGGATTGCGATCCGATCGGATGGACACATAGGTAGGAAATGTCTATAAATAGGGGGTTAGGGCTCCCATTTGGACAAGCTTTTGGTTCCCAGAGGGGAAATGCTGGTCTCGTGGGGCTGTAAACGTTGAATAATCAATAGAGACCAGATTGAAATTGACTGCTCGGTGTCGTATTCTGTTTCTACTCCTTTCTTAGTCGTAATAAACGCACCGAACACGTCGTTTCGGGACCGAAGCTCTGTCAGACTCGCCGGATCCTGGTGTAAGCAAAACCTTCTTACCCTTCTTATTTATTTTATCCTTTGTATTTGATCCTAACCCCCAAGAGATAATAACGTGTAAAATTGTTTACATATAGTTAACTAACATATTAAGTTCAATATGTAAATAAAATACTAATTCAGACATCTGAAAATTATATAAATAGTTAAATAATAAAACTTAGTTAAGTATTTAGTTAACTAATAAAAGTAAAAGAAAAATACTCGGATAGTCCATGTGGTTTGCCCATTTTTCACATTTAGTCCTTAACTTTCTAAAATTACATATATAGTCCCCCAATTTTTTGAAATTCGTTCCCGGGTAGTCCCTGGCGTGGACAATGGTTAGTTTTTGCTGTTAGGTGCGTGTGAAATGACAAAAATACCCTTATTGTCAAATGAATAATTAAAAAGTTAAAAGAAATATAATTAATATTTTACAATTTATGTGGGCCCCACCCCCACCCTCACCCCACCACCACCACCACATTAATTGTCAACAGGAGATCTAACGTTGATGACTATCAACTACAGAATCAACAAAAAACAACAAATTAGTTCATTACTACACAATTACACATAAATCAGCCACAAAACTATAAAAATTAGTAAGCTTAAGATCCAATAATAACAAGTTCTATCAATTAGTGTAAAACACTAAATCATCAAACAATTAGAAAAATACATCCTACTAAGGTTTTCATGATCAAAAAATCAAATAAGATCTCTAAATAATTAATCAATTACCATATTATTAACATCCAACTCACCGTCTTCCCAACAAAGAACTAGAAGATGGCGTCCGATCTTCTTTCTTAACACAGTCACCATCTCCATCGCCATCCACGTCTCCACCGCTTTTGCCATCACCGGATACCTCAATTACGAGAGAGGTAATGCTTAACTAGATGATGGTGATGTGGCGATGGTTATGATGGTAGTGGTGATGATTGCGGCAGTGGTGAGAGGGTGGTGCTACTGTCGGAGCTACCACTGCCACTACTCTTTTTGGTACTCTCTCCGCCACTGCTACCACTTCCGGCGGTGCTACTATGGGATTCTTGTTTCACCTTAAAATACTAACGCCGCCCTCTGCAACTCCCCGTCGATGCTAGTCAGATTACCCCATTGCGATTTTGTTTTCGGTGGTATAATGGTGGTTAAAGGTGGTGGTACTTGGTCGGTTTTCCAGTGATTCATTGTTTTATATTAAGGGTAATTTAGTAATTTCACACCCACTTAACTGAGAAAACTAACCCTTATCCACGTCAGGGACTATCCAGGAACGAATTTCAAAAAAATTGGGGACTATAGGTGTAATTTTAGAAAGTTAGGGACTAGAGGTGAAAAATGGGTAAACCACAGGGACTATTCGAGCATTTTTCTCTCTAAAAGAAATTTAAAGTAAGCAAACTAAAACGGAAGTAAACCACCATTGAAAACCAAAGTGGGTTTTGCAATATATATATATATATATTTTTCTTTTTAAGTTTATTGAGATTCTTTTATGAGAATATCAGCAGTTGTTCAAAAAACTCAATTAGGTTTCTTAAGTGAAACCCACCCCCCTCCTTGTTCCTCCCTCCCTGCAGTTATAAAGAATTTAAGAGTTTCTTGAATCTGCTAACCGCCACCACCGTAACACAAACAACAAATAGCGAATTTCAAAAATAATCCTCTGATTAAGCGTTTTCATTTCCAGATTTGCAATTATTGATTTGTCTTCACTACGTTTCGTTCGTCGACTACCGCTGCTTAGGCCTTATCCTTGTCATCCATTTGTCCAACCCCTTCCGCATCCTCCACCCCGTCACACTCACGTATGTGTTGGAGATGCTCGATGGTATGTGGAACGACTTGGTGGTGGTTGGCAGCGACATCAAACGATGGTTTGGGGATTATCGGTAAGAATCCATCGTTTAACTCTGTAATTCTGTTCGGACGACTCAATTCCAAAAAGATGACTTCAGAATCCCCATACATTTAACCATCACTAGTGCTCTAACGGTGGTCACGGGTATTTAAGTTTCATCTATGGTGGGCCCGGATGAGTTTTTCCCTCCAGGTCTCAGGTTCGAGTTTGGGTGATAGGGGTTTCTCATTGAGGGGTTTAAATTGGGGATCTATTGTGCGAGGGGGCTTTCTAGCGCAGACCCGGCTAAGACAACGTTTGTTAAACCTCTCGACATTCGCGAATAATTCACACCTTTAAAAAAAATCCACATACATTTTCCATTTGGCTTGGATTTAATCATGAATCAATTAACTTCAAACCAATAAAAAAGACGCTTACGTATGGTGGTGAAATTGTGGAATGTGAATGACGGTTACAGAAGCGGGTGTAATTAAAGGGGTGCCTGCCGACATGTATGTATTCATTTTAATCGGCGCGTCAGTTGTGTGTATATATTATTTGTCGGTTTTTTTAGTTGTGAATGAAGAGTTGCTTGTTAGTTTGGATTGTGAATGAATTGGTGCCTATAATTCGTGTTCGGAAATATGACTTTTTTTTTTTAAACGTATACTTCATTAGACCGACCCAAACCCGGCCGACCCAACAACAGGCAAAGAAAACAGAAAAACTACATATTAACAAAAGAAACCCAATCCTTCCACTCTACTTCTATGTACTTAGATCTATTGGAGAACCAGAGATGACCCATCGCCTTGACTTCGCTTAAAATATTCACAATTTTTACCGGAGAGTTCGAAAATTTAAACTTGTTCCTCGCACGCCACAAACTCCAACAGACAACCAAGATTACACCTTGCACCGCCGTCTTCTTTCTGTCCGAAGCTCTTAAGTTCTCGTGAACCGACAACAAATCCTTAATCGAGAAAGCAAATATTTGCGTAATTTTGCACCACGAGCTAACCGCATTCCAAATGATCGCCGCCACCCTACAATTGATAAAAACGTGCTCCACCGATTCGTCTTCCGAGTTACATAACGGGCATGAAATATCTTCTATACCAATGTTTCTTCTCCTCAGAGCGTCACCCGTAGGGAGCTTATTCAACTCCATTCTCCATGCATGTATATTACACTTAGAAGGAACCCATCGACACCACTCCATAACGAAATCAGGGGCAGCCGGTGACTCACTAAACAAAAGACGCTTGACTGACTTAACAGAGAACAAACCATTCGAATCTGCCAACCATGACCACTTGTCCTTCTCTGCCGAAAGCTGCACATCAGCCAACAACATACACAACTGCTGAATGTTGTCCGTGAAGTCTGAAACAGCCTGTGAAGACCTCCAATCCCAGTTAAAAACCGACCCTTCTCCTTAATCTTTAATTCTATCCGCAACTTTACACTTTTTATTCGCCTCTAATGAAAAAAGCTCCAGAAATCTTGACTTAAGCGGCTCACTAATGACCCACGGATCCAACCAAAATGAAATATCTTCGCCGTTCCTAATATCTCCTTTAAGAAAATTCCTTAACGGTTGCCCTCTCGCCTTGGTGTTGATAAAAACCTTCACTATATTACTCCACGCACCACTTAAAGTTTTTTTTAAAATTAATGGATTCCCACCCCACACGACTCGAGTGAAGAGAAACAATAACCTTTTTCCAAAGATTGTTGTCTTCCGTCTTATACCGCCATCCCCGTTTTGTCAAGAGAGAAATGTTGACTTCTTTTGATTTACAAAGCCCCAGACCTCCTTCTTTTTTATGCCGAGCCACCCTGTCCCACTTACCCCAATGCATTTTTTTTCTTCCACCGAACCACCCCAAAGGAAACATTTTATCAACGATTCCAAATCCGAGATAACCTTTTTAGGAGCTTTATAGAGAGAAAAGTAATAAGTCGGCAAGCTTTCCAAAACCGACTTGATAATGACAACTCTACCTCCTATAGACAAAAGATGCGACTTCCATTTGGCAATGCGACTCTTAAAAGTCTCATAAACCGGACGCCAATTGTTAACCCGATTCATGTTGGCTCCCACCATCAAACCTAGATATTTACAGGGAAGAACATCCGAAATACATCCAAAACCATTGGCCACAGTTTCGATTTCCTCCGAGTTCACCCCAATCCCATAGAGGTTGGATTTATTAACATTAATCTTAAGCCCCGAGCAAAGCTGAAAACACCTAAGAATTCTCATAACATTTCCCATTTCTTCTCTAGACCACTCTCCCAACACAATAGCGTCATCCACATAGAGTAAATGAGACAAGACGGGTCCTTGATTAGGAGTGGGAATACCGTTAATAACTCCACCCTCCCTAGCCCGAGATATCATACGAGAAAGGCCTTCCATCACAACAAGGAAAAGGAACGGAGAAAGAGGACCGCCTTGTCTCATACCTTTTTCACATCTAAATTGGAACGTCGGTGCCGCGTTCACAAGAACGGAAGATCTAGCCGACGAGAGAATACCCAAAATCCATTTACGCCAAACACGCGGAAAACCCATGTGACGAAGAATATCAATCACGAACGTCCACCTTACGTTGTCGTACGCCTTTTCGAAATCAATATTGAAAAAGAAAGCTCTTTTTTTCGCCTTTTTGATCCACGTAATGAGCTCATTGATGATAAGAGGCCCATCAAGGATATATCTTCCCGATAAAAACGCCGATTGGGATTCGGAGATAACACCATCCAACACGTTTCTCATACGATTAGCAATAACCTTCGAAATCACTTTACTAATAATACCAACCAAATTAATAGGTCTATAATTACCAAGAGAAACCGGGTCTCTAACCTTAGGGATGAGAGCAATAAAGGAAGAACCACATCCGTTGCTAATCTCACCAGAAGCATGAAACTTGGCAAATATCCAAATAAAATCATCTTCAAATAAATCCCAGAAATGCTTGATAAACTTGAAATTCATACCGTCTGGGCCCGGGGCCCGATCATCCCCACACTGAGACACCGCCTCTTTGACTTCCGAAACCGAAAACACTTCTACCAACATATTACTATCCAGGTCCGAAATTTTATTGAAACCAATATCCAACAAATCTGGTCGGTTAGAAACTCCTCCCTTGAAACGGTCACGAAAAAAAGGAAAAAACTTCCTTCTTAATGATGGAAGGTTTAGAGCACCATTTGCTGTTAACATTAAGCCCATGGATAGTGTTCAACGCTTTCCTATTATTGACAAGAGCATGAAAAAACTTAGAGTTTTCATATCCCCCTATAGCCCACTTAACACGAGATCTTTGCCGGAGATCCACGTTTCTTCTAATCTCCGCTTCTTTAATAACCTTTTTATTTTCAACTAGCACCCATTCCTCATCTTCTGAAAGGTCTCTATTCTCTAGCTCTGATTCCAATAATTCCAACTCCGCTAGAGCCACATTTTCACTATCTCGCTCCTTAGATAAGAACTCCTCTCTCCAAAACTTTAACTGAAGATCTAATAGCGGCAAATTTCTGCATTAAACAAGAATCCGGAGGATCGAAAGGCTCGAAATCAACAAGAGGACCCCAGACCGCCTCCTCAAAACCCTCCCTACCAATCTAAGAACTAAAAATCTGAAACGGATGGGGCCCGGAATTCAAATCCACCAGCTCCAGTAAAATAGGGCAATGATCAGATTTATAACATTGAATCACTCGGACACAAGCACCTGGCCATCTATTGAAAAAGGCTGGACACACCAGGAACCTGTCTAACTTGCTAAGTTTTTTACCATTATCTCTCACACAAGTAAACCTCCTACCTTGCATCGGATATTCCAGCAACTCATTGTTGAAAATAAAATCGTTAAAGTTATTGGCACATACCAATTTAAACTTAGAATGTTTCCTTTCATCAATCGACCGCACCGCGTTGAAATCTCCCTCGAGAACCCATTCTCTAACCGTCAGGTCGATGAAACCTAAAATCTCAGCCCATAAGTTTCTTTTAGCCACAGTGCTCTTGGGGGCGTAAATGTTTACGAGATTAATGGGATTGCCGCTTC
Organism: Helianthus tuberosus; assembly: GCA_030545235.1. Lineage (NCBI taxonomy): Eukaryota > Viridiplantae > Streptophyta > Magnoliopsida > Asterales > Asteraceae > Helianthus > Helianthus tuberosus. Next base: position 191,744,467 of record CM060352.1, on the reverse strand, counting down.
CCACCACCAAACCTCTAATAATCAAAAAATGCATGTTCTTAAGCACATTATCTATCTTAACCACTTTCGGATCCCACATCCATAAAAGACCTTCCGATTGCCCAGTCGAATCAACACAGGCGAATTCGAAACTTCTATTCCCCCAAAAATTGACAAGAGCATCCATCGAAACCGAGTCAAACAGAGTTTCCTGTAAAGCTATTAAACCAATCTTGTTTTTTATCCGAATCTCCTTCACCCAGGAAGCCTTTCCTTCTCCTCTAATACCCACAAAATATTCATTGATAAACTCCCTTGTTACCTTCATTTTCGACGACCTATCTGATGAGTTCCACGTGCTCGGACAACCCAACCCCAATAACTTTCCCGACATTAATCGTGGCTTCTACCTTGTTACGCAGAACTACATCGTCCTCCTTGGAAGCACTCTTCTCATTGTCAACACAATCGGCCCCAACAACTGGGTTCACACCCCTAGGCTGACTGTTCTCCTCCCTGTCTTCCTCCTCGGCCAGATCCACCCGATTGAGCGAAACCTCAGACTGCTGGAGCACCAACTGATCATTAGCCTGAAGATTTAGGTCAAACTGGAATTCGCCCGAGTCTCTGGATCTTTTGCGAGGTCTTTCTACCGAAGATGGGCTTCGAGACTCTTTCTGTCTAATTGACCCAAGCTTGGGCCTTATTCTAACATATCTTTTATTGGGCCTATCTTTTTCTATCGAGTTAATGAAATAAATTCCTTCCTTGTTGTGAGAAACCGGCCCACTATCACAAGATGACCCCACTACTTTAGACTGCTGCTTATCACCCTGGGAAGTTGGAGAAAAATGAAAAGACATATCATTATCCCTCTGACCTCCATCTGGACCCGAGCCGACCGCACATTCCCCAATATTTTCTCTCTCTGCCATCTTTTCATGCAAACGAGGGGAACCCTGCAACTTCGAACCTTCTAACTTCCCGTCCTTAGAACTTTGGTGCATACGTCTGTCGACTTCGTCTTCGTTTGAGTCTTGTATTTAGAAATGATAGTCCAGGGCACGTTGTACGAGAAAATAGGTTTTTAGGTTGAACAGGGTATTTCGCACGAAATAGATTAGGCTATTTCATACAAAATAACAAGTGGCTATTTCGCACGAAATAGCATGTGTCTATTTCGTACGAAATCAAGTGCCTATATATACCTGTGATGTCATTTCGTTTGTAAGACTTCTGATTCCGACGCCGAAGTGTTGTCGAAGTGTCTCCAGGCTGTAAACTGTTAATAGATCAATAAACAAGACAAATTAATGATATTCTAGCGTCATACAAGCTGAACGAAGACTGAATCAATGAATTCCGCCTCTGATTATGTCTAAGAACACTTCTGAACGACTCGTTTGGGTCAGAAAACAATCCTACAAGTGGTATCAGAGCTCAGGAGGAAGAGTTCTTACCATTTAGCTTGTTTTCGCTAGAAAAATCTGATTTCTACACCTTCTTTTCAAAATTAACCTAGTTTTCACGGACAAAATGGCTTAATTTTCTCACATTATATGCGAAACTGTGTTTTAACAAAGCCTTGAAAGAATTGGATCTAAAATCGGACTAAAACCTGATCAATTTGATAAAATTCCGGCCGATATGATGACATCAACAGTATTTCGCACGAAATAAGGTTTTCATTTCGCACGAAATATCATCTTCAGGCTCATTTCGCACGAAATCAGCCCATTTCGCACCAAAGTTCATTTCGTTTGAATTGTGCTATTTTGTTTGAAAGATTAAGTTTGTAAAATTTTGATACCGAATCATGGAAGAAGAATTTTACAACGCCTTTGCTACTCCGATTACCATTGCACAGAACACAATGTTAGAAAATGAAACGGGCACCATGCAAAAACCGCCAAAGCTCATGAATATCGAGGAGTATAAAGGATGGGAGGAGCGATTCGAAAATTGGGTTCAAGCAAATTACTTGGATGCTTGGGAATATGTTGAAACAAAATATGTTAGACCGATGAATGATGATGAAGAGGTTATTGCAATTAAAGATCTAAGTGCTGAGGAGAAAAAGAAATACAAAGATGAAAAGATGATGACTAGTTTATTGCATCAAGCTGTTAAGGAAGATATCTTGGTTTTACGGCAACATAATGGAAGTGCCTTTTCAATTTGGAAAGCATTAAAATCAAAGTTTATTGGAAGTAAAGAGATTATCAAGAACAAAAAATCACTTTTGAAAAAAGAGTACGATTTATTTCGTGGTTTGAGAACTGAAAGTACTAAGCAGATCATCGAAAGATATTGCAATTTGTTAGTCAACATGAAGATGGTGAGCATCACAAAAGATAATGAAGAGTTGATTGAAAAGCTGGCTGATGCATTGCCACATGAAACTTGGGGAACGTATCTTATGATGTTGAGAAATAAGAAAGATTTTGGAAATCTAACACTGGGAAAGTTCATTGAAAAACTTGAAGCTCAAGAGATGGAACAAAGGAAGATCTCTAGAATGAAGGATTTTGATGGTGAACAAGATATTGGGCTTTATTACAAAGGAGGTATCAATGATAAGACCAATATGTCACCAAAGATTGAAACGGCATTCAATGCTAAAAATTCATCTGGAGGGTCATCTAAAGGATCAAACAACAAAATGAGTTTTTCTTCATATCCATCATTTGATTCAAATGTTTCAGCAACAAAGAGTGGTAAAGTACTTCAATGTAACATTGCTCTAAATCTTGAGAATGATCAAAACTACTCGGAAGAAGTTGCAAAAAGTCACATGTCGTTGTTGGTGACTGTGTTAGAATCATATGGGAGTTTAGTAGCAGGAAGGATCGGAAATCCAATGTTGACAAAAGAGGATTACGATTAGATTGATGCTGAAGAAATGGAATTAATGGACATAAAGTGGTGTATGGCAAGTGTGTTGAGAAGAGCTGAGAAATTTAAACAGATTACAGGAAGAGATGATTTTCATGATGCAAGTGTTTCAACTTTAGGCTTTGATAAATCTAAAGTTACTTGTTTTCGTTGCAGGGAAAAAGGACATTTCAAGAGAGAATACACTAACCGCGAAGCAAGTGGAGCTCAAAATCCGTTCAACAACAATGATTATTATCGGAAAACAATTTATCATCAAGTTGCTCAACAACCACCTCAACAACAACCACAAACTGCTTATGCTAGGAAAGAGATTGAAGAGTCAAAGAAAGCATATTTAATGAGCAAATTGATCGATCAAGATGATGAAAGATTACCAGAAGGTTTTAACTGGGACAATTACTGTCCAGATAAAGAATTCTTGGCTCAAGCATTTGTTGCTAGAGTTGCTGAAGACAGTGATAATGATAATGATTATTATGCAAACAAAATGAAAGAGCACTTAAGAATGCTAGAGGAGAGTGATAGTGATGATGGAAAAGTTCGAAAGAAAAAAGAAGAAAATTAAAAAACAAGTTAGTAGTGATGATGAAGAAGTTCCTGTGATAAAGAAAAAGGTAAAAGAAGTTCCAGTTTTCAAAGTTGAAGCAGAAGCTGATGCACGAAAGATTCCTGTTAAATGTGAAACCTGTGAGACAGTGAAGAAGCAAAACAGTACTTTGATTCGTAACATGAACAGATTGAAAGAATCCTATGGCATTCTGAAAAAAGCCATGAATCAATACAATCAGTCAAGCAGTGAACAAGCAACAACAATGAAGACACTTCAAGGAGCTTTTATGACAAAGCAGAAAATCGTCAATAATTACATTGAGAAATGTGTTGTTCTGGAACAAAAACTGGAAACTCAGAGGATTGAAATAGAAAGAGTAAATAGGTTGTTAAAAAGTTACTCATGTACTTCTTATGTTATTGACAGGATTTATCCAACCGTTGAAGGCATGAAGGCATTTGAAGAAGAAGAAACATCTGAAGAAAAGACTTCTAAAAAGAAGAAGGATACTGAAGTGAATAATTCTGGTAAGAAACAAGGTTTAGTTACAACAAGTGTCCACCCCCGCTTGAAAATGGATATTCTTCAGGAAATCCAAATTCAGAAAGAGTCGAAAAGGCAACTAACTTACAGTGGGAATCTGAGCCTTCAGATAACTTGCCAGAAAACATTGATGTTACTTTCACTTCATCTGATACTGATCATGAGTCAGAGTTAATAAAGAAAGTGGTCGATCAGGTGTTGGATAGAGATGAAACCAAAGAGTCAAAGTCGGAGTCAAATTCAGAGTCAAAGTCTGAAACGTCAAATCCAACAGTCAAAAAGGGCAAACGGGTTTACAATAAAGAATTTTTGTTATCAAAATCTAATTTGAATGATGAAAAATTCAAAGTTGCATATACTTTGAATGATTCTGACAAATTATATTCTGATGATGAATTTCCAATAAGAGGTGTTAAAACTGAAATGATCAAAAAGGTTTTCAAACTAATAGAAACTAATATTTCTGAAATAAAAGATGAAAATCTTGCTGAAAAACCAAGACTTTACACCTCAAGAGATCAACAAAGGTTAAACAAGAAAAAGGGTTACAGTTCTGGTTCAGGTTATCGAAGGAAACCAAACCATAACGGTAATTACAAAAGGAAAGGATTGGGTTTTATTCCACCGAAAAATCATAAAAATGAGAAAACTTATAAACCAAAAACTGTTTTTGTTTCAGGAACATCATAGAAGAAGAAAAAGAGCAATTGTTTAGAAAGCAGACGAACGAAGAATTCCTTGCTAAAAAGCAAGAAGAAATGAAGAAGGAAGTTACTCAGAAAAAGGAAATGAGAACCTGTTTTCAGTGCAAAACAGTTGGTCATATTCCCAGGAATTGTCCAAAAACAATCCAAACAAAACAGGGAGTTTCTCTTAAACTGAAAGAAAAGATGGTTGAAAATGAATCATCAACTAAGCCTTTTACAGTTTTCAAAAACTTGAAATTTGAGGTTGGTGAATGTTCAAAAGGTTTTTACAAAAGAAAAGCAAATCTTGGCAACCAAAAGTGGGTTGTTAAGAAATCTGATGATAGTTCTAGCAATGATTCTGATTCGTCAAAATCAGAGGAGCTATTTTCTGGCGATGAATCTGATTCCACAAAGTCAGAGGAGCCACAAGTTGAACCAAAAGTTGAAAATTCAGTACCACCAATGGATGATGCAAACTTTCCACCATTGCGGGCTGAGAATTTTAAGCAAAAAGTTGGTAAAGTTGAGATTTCAAATCAATTTTTTTTTCTGAAAAGAAAGAATTTGATGTTGAAAAAGCCTTTAACTTCAAAGTTCAACATATGTTTGGAAAAATGATTGACGGGAAGGTCAAAGGGGTAAAGGAATTTTATGAGAAGAAAATGAAAGGAAAGAAACCGAGTGTTAATAACTCGGAATCTCCGAAGGTCTGTCAGGCTTGGGAGAACCTCTTTAACTGAAAAACCTGACTTGCCGGAGCTCCCAAGTTGGTAATCGTGGATCAGGAATCGGCATCATTCTTGAAAATGTTTGTTGAGTAAACATACAAGTAGTAATTGGAAAACAAGGTGATGAATTGATCCCCTAACCTACAAGTGGTTTTATGAAATCAGCAAAACTTATTTTTCGAAAAAACCATTTGATTAAAACAAACTTAAGTGTTTTGAAATCATAATGGGAAAATAGTTTGTTGTGAGGGGGAGTTCTGATTGTTTATGCCAATTGAATGGCGATTTGAAGCAATTCACAACAGTTGTCACTTTATTTGTACAGTTTATTTTCAGATTTGGTTTTGAATTTTAGGGGGAGCAAGAAATTTAAAAATCCAAAAACATTAGAATATTCGAAAAAGTAAAAAACATGATAAAATCTAAAATGAGTTTTGTTGTGAAAAAGAGGAAATGATAGTACATCAGTAGACAATCACAGCATGCTAAAGAATTGGAAAATTAAATTGTGATAAACGGTCTCACTAACGATGTGCCAGCAGGTTTTTGCACATTTAGTAGATTGTGCCGAGATAAACCTAAATATCAAACTTACTTATTTCGTGGGGGAACATCTCTCTGATATATGGGTAACCCCCGAAATCTTGTTTGAAAGGTCCCTCTTTCTGAGATACTAGGTCTTTATGCTTAGTGATATCTGGGGTATTATCCCGGGACTTCTGATTTTGCGGAAGCAATGGCCTAGTCCCCGTATAATACTTTTCGCTTGCTTGAAAATAGCACCCCCTCAGCATAAAAATGATGAAACATTGCAAAATGCTAATCATGTGCTGTTGAAGAAAAGATTCTCTAAAGGGAACACACCTAAAGTCAAAGCCATCATCTCTCTGATTTTGCGGAAGCAATAGCCTGAGCTCTCATGGCCCTCGCATTTTAACCCTTTACAGATATCATCTAGGTATACTCACCTGTAAGACTGAATATTGGGATCTGGATACGAGAGTATATTCTGAGGTGGAACACGCGAATAAGTTTAAGTCTCTAAAACACTAAATTCGTATCTCGATACAGTTGAACATTGTGTGAAAATTTAAGAGGATCAATATACTGACAATCTAAGTAAATCGTTTAGAACTTAAAATGATTAAAAGCTTAACAGTGTTAGTGATTTGTCTCGTAAACTGATATGATTCTCTTACACAAACTCACAAAAATATTGTTTGTATATATTTCTTTACTGTTTTCTATTAAAAACAAAAATCCAAAAAGATTTTAGTGTGTTTTAGGATAAAATTTTGAAAAATACAAAAAAATTTTCGACAACTGATGTTGAAAAGCTGATTTTCAAAATTCCAAGTGCTAAACATGATGAATTTTGGATTGGGATGTTTGTTTGAAAAATTGATAATTGAGTGGTTTCTACCAGTAAGTTTTTCATATTGATTTAGGTAAAAAATTATGTTTTGAGTAGAAAATTTGTGCAGGAAATGTTCAAAGAGCTAGGTTTCAATTCCTGATGACTAAATTCCAGGTTTTCAATTCTAAGCTACAGTTAAAGAGTTCCAGACTGCGATCCCAGCTGAGTGAAAGGGGGAGTCTGAAGACAAAGAAGCCAGGTTCCTGATCCTGCTGCTACGGAAAGCCAGGAGAAGTTTCTGAAGTTGAGAAGACCGATCAAGACTGAAGAGTTGACATGCTGAAGACTGGTACTGAAGACTTCGTCAACATCCGAGGGGGAGTCTGTTGGTGCATACGTCTGTCGACTTCGTCTTCGTTTGAGTCTTGTATTTAGAAATGATAGTCCAGGGCACGTTGTACGAGAAAATAGGTTTTTAGGTTGAACAGGGTATTTCGCACGAAATAGATTAGGCTATTTCATACAAAATAACAAGTGGCTATTTCGCACGAAATAGCATGTGTCTATTTCGTATGAAATCAAGTGCCTATATATACCTGTGATGTCATTTTGTTTGTAAGACTTCTGATTCTGACGCCGAAGTGTCTCCAGGCTGTAAACTGTTAACAGATCAATAAACAAGACAAATTAATGATATTCTAGCGTCATACAAGCTGAACGAAGACTGAATCAATGAATTCCGCCTATGATTCTGTCTAAGAACTCTTCTGAACGACTCGTTTGGGTCAGAAAACGATCCTACAAGAACTTTCCTTGAACGGACTGATGCGTGTTAGGTGTATATATAGGTTTAAGTATATTTTAGGCCCTTTTTACACTTTTTTTAGCCAAGTTTTAAATTTATAAAACACGATATTTACTAACACTAAACACACATATGGGCAAGTGCACCCATCGTGAGCGTAGTATAGTGTTGGTAAGATACCGAGGTCGTCCAAGGACACAAGAGCTTTTAGTACCGATTTATCCTCAACGTCTAATCAAATCAAAAAGTTTAGAAAAATGTTTTAAACTAAGAAAAATAAAAACTAACTAAAATGCTGAAAATAAAAATAAAAATAAAAACAGATAGACAAGATGAATCACTTGGTTCCGACTCATGTATAGTGTAACCTTTGATTATTTCAGCACTTTTGCACTTATTTAAGAGATTATCTTAGTTATTGTAGTAGGCCCCTCTTTTGAAGGTGACGTTACCCTCAACCCAGTAGTTTGAGTCAGCAAGGATACAATCCTAAAGGGTCGGATTATTGAAAGATAATTAATTAAGTTATTAATGCAAATTATGCTAGGCCCCTCTTTTGAAGGTGACGTTACCCTCGGCTAAGTAGTCTGAGTCAGCAGGGATACAGTCCTAAGTAGCCGGGTTATAGTATTAATAGTAGTTTAACTTATGAGGGGATCAAAGAGTTTGGACCCCCGCCATCCAATACCGTTAAGTATTGAAGGAGGTCCTACTAAATTTGACCAAGGTCCCTTGCAGGATCTCTAAACGCTGAACAACGGCAAGACTCTTACCAAACTGTTCCCTTAACCCCCGACCAGGTAGCCAACATACCTCCATATAGACCGTGGAGATATGAATGGTGAAAATCTTTTATTTTATATAGATAGTAACATAATGCCAAGACACCACGGACAAACGATAAGGAAGAATCACCTTCAACATAAGAAACTAGTTATTAAAGTCATTAATACATAACCAATTAAAAAGTGCGAAAAGATTAAAATAAAAAGTATTACACTAGACACTTGTCTTCACCAAGTGATGTAAGAGACTTAGGCAAACATGGCCTTGATTGTCAAGAACTCTTACGATCAATCTTGGATCCCGAGACAACTCACACACTCTATGATGGACAATGGATGATGGTGGTGGATGATGGTGTTATGGTGGTGGTGGGTGGTGGGTGAAGTGTGAGAGAGGTGGTGTGCCAAGGGATGGTTTGAGCTTGAGCCAAGCACTCCTATTTATAGGCTGAACAGAAGCTCGGGCACGGCCCCGTGTCCAGTGGGCACGGCCTCGTGTCCACATCCTTCTCTTTCTTCATTTATTGCAGCTTGTCTTATTAGTTGACCACGCCCCCGTGTCCGCTGAGCACGACCCCGTGTGCAGAAGCATATCTGTACTATGAAGATTTGCCTGGATTCTGCGAATCTTATAGTTGACCACGGCCCCGTGCCCGCTGAGCACGGCCCCGTGGTGGGAAATAGAAGCTTCTACCACTTTGTCTTTTCTGCTGACACTTGGGCACGCCCCAGTGCTGGCTGAGCACGGGGCGTGTTCAGTCTTCTGTCTTCTGTCTTCTTGTTTTGCTTGGGAAGATGCTGTCGTGGGGTCGGGCATGTCACGTTTGTTCCTTTTCTTGTATTTATGTTAGATTTTGTTGTCTTTTTGCTTCTTTTGTTAATTTGAGCTCATTTAATCCTGAAAATACAAAAGGAAGACAAAAGCACATTTTTTTCAACATTAGTACTAAAAAGGGTTAGTTTTATGCCACAATTGATGTAATTTATATGTTGCATTTTGCATACATCAAATACCCCCACACTTGAATCTTTGCTTGTCCTCAAGCAAAACTCTTTATAATGTGGCTTTACACTCCCAAATGGAATGGGTAGAAGAGAAAGTTTTTTGGGCTTGTCATAGAGTGTCGGGATTTCCAAGATTCTTCATTAAGTTTTATTTTTATTTATTTACAATCCTATTCGTCATGATTTATTTAAAACTTTTCATAAGATAAATTACTTATTAGGGCATAACATGCCTCTTTAAAATTCTATTTATATACAAGTTCACATACCTCACGGGGATCACTCAACACTCGGCCGAAAATGTATTTTTGTGGATCACTCGAGAGCGGCATGGAACTTACTCCTACCATAAGCTTGCCAAGCAATCAATCCTCCTCCTTTTTAACTATATACCTTTGTAAATATCAAGAGGACTTTTTGGGTGAAGGGTTAGGCTTGGGTTAAAGGTAGGTGGTTGGGTTAGTGGTTAGTAGAAAAAGGGCGAAAAGCGTAACAAGCGTCGGTTTTCGTTATGACTTAAATTTTTTTTTTTATGAAGCTTTTGTTCAAAAAAAGTTATTTTTGATAAACTTGTTTGTTTATTTTCTTTTGCTTCATCATCAACATTTTTTTTTGAAAAGTCATACGAAAAAAAAAAACGAGCTAGTTACTAAAACAAAGGGTTAAAAATGAAAAAGGTTTTGGTGGGTAAAAGTGTGTTTGGTTTGGGTTATGAAATGAAAAGGTTTAGGCTCAAAGGGGCTAACTAGGGGGATTTTGGGTAGGTGGTAAAAAAAAAAGAAAAATAATGGTGTAGAAATAAAAAGGGTTAGTCCCAATGCCTCCATCATTTACTTACTCGGGTTTAAGTTGGTAAGGACCGGGAATGTATCGTCGTGGCAATTTCTAGAGTCGTAAGAACCAAGCGGCTATTCACACAAGAAACGAAAAATGAGTATTTAGTTTAATGATGTGTAATTGTATGCTCAATAAAGGCTCAAAACTCACTTTTGTTGGAATGGGTTTTTATGTGATCAAGTATATATAATCAAATTTTAACTAAGCTTGTCATGCCTTTTCATAATTTTCTTATGTTGGTTCTTTTTATCACGACGCTATCGGTTGTAAATTTATAAAAATATAACTTTTTTTAGAATTTGAAATTCCCAAGTTAAACCTAGACAAGTAAAAAAATTTGAAAATTTTTGAAAAAAAAAAATTTGGGGTGATTAGCGGTTCCAATAGAGTTTTGTGTAAGGCTTGTATTTAGGACTTGCAAGATTCAAGGTTTTAGCATCCCCCCCACACTTAAATTACACATTGTCCTCAATATGTCCCAAAAATAAGTTTTTAGGTTGATTGAATGTGCAAAAAGGTGTGAAAAAACAAAAATTTTGTGTTACTGGGCGCTGAACACGGCCCCGTGTTGTCCGGGCACGGCCCGTGTTCAAGTGCCAGTAACAAAATTGAATCAAGAGAAACAGAAGCCTGGACACGGGGGCGTGTTGGGTGAGCACGACCCGTGTCCAGTTTACCTGAACTGGGTATTTCTGCAGACTGTGCAGCACGGGGCCGTGTTGGGCGGACACGGCCCGTGCCGAACTTACTGTAAACGAAGAAATTTTGTCGGATGGTCCTGTTTTCCTGCATGGGGTGCTGGTTCAAGCTTCCCTTGTTTCCTTTGCTATCTCAAGTGTGTTTTATTCCTGAAAATTAAAACTAACTAGAAAACATAAAGATTAATCTAGACTAAACTAAGGATAGTTCTGCGGAATGCCTCCGTGGTGCGCCACGTTTATAAGGGTCCTTGGCTAGACCCAAAGCCTGGTCATATGTTACCCAAGTGGGATGTTTTGCATCCCATGCTACACCGTCGGAGAGCGTCATCCAAACTTGAGTCTATGACCTTCATGTAGTTGACCGGGTCTTCGTCTTCTACTCTCTTTCCATATTCAAACTTCACTTCCTTGTCCCCAAACTTCAATGTTAGTGTTCCGTCATTCATATCCACCACTGCTTGGGCGGTGGCTAGAAATGGCCTCCCGAGGATGAGAGGGACATCGGTGTCTTCCTCCATGTCTAGGATGACAAAATCGGTCGGGAAAACGAAATTGTCAACTTTGACCAATAGATTTTCAGCGACACCTTGTGGAAATTTGACGGATCTGTCGGCGAGTTGTATGCTCATCTTTGTAGGGCTCGTTGTTCCTAGGCCGATTCGTTTGAACATTGATGTGGGCATAAGGTTAATGCTAACCCCAAGATCGGCTAGTGCATTACGAATGGGGGATTCCCCAATCGAGCAAGGAATCGTGAAGCTTCCAGGGTCAATCTTCTTCTGTGGGAGTTTGTTGAGTACTAACGCGGAGCATTCCTCGCCTAAGTTAACTACTTGCAATGATTCAATTTTCCTTTTGTGAGTGAGGAAGTCCCTCATAAATTTTGAATATTTAGGCATTTGGGTTAGGACTTCTATAAAAGGAATATTAACATGCAATTGTTTTAGTAAATTTTTGAACTTTGCGAATTGCTCATCGGTCTTTTGACGAATTAACCGACCGGGGTACGGAACCGGAGGAGCCTTAGTGGGCTCTTGAGTTGGTGGAGAAGCCGTTTCTGGTTGGGGACCGGGTGGAGTCGTGGTTTGGCTGGATTGGCCCTTCTCCGCTAGAGGTAATGGAGCCTCCTCGGGACCTACGGTTCGATTTCTTAATGTGATGAGATGTACTTGGGCCTTTGGGTTGGTTTCGGTATTGCTTGGTAACGCGCCTTGTGGTCTCTCGGAGAAATTTTGAGCTACTTGATTTAATTGTTTTTCAATGTTTTGAATGCTAGCTTGTTGATTTCTAAAATTCGATTCCAATTGTTGAAATCGATCCGAGTTTTTCTTTTCGGTGTCGGAGATGAGGCAAGATACAGTATCTTCAAGCCTTTCTCTTCCACCTTGTTGTTGAGAAAAATTTTGTGGTTGTTGAAAGTTAGTTCGTTGGTTTTGTTGGTTACTACTATTGCCGGGATCTCTCCAACCAAGGTTAGGGTGGTTACGCCATCCTTGGTTGTAGGTACCCGTTGGTGGACCCGACGGCCTAGGTCTATTATCAATGTATTTTACCGTTTCCGTTTGATCATCTACTTCTTTCATACAACTCCAATTTTCATGTGGTCCGCCACACCCTTCACAAGCCATAACCGAGGCCGTTTTTGCCATTTCTAATTTTTTTATTTTTTAAGAAAGGGCCTCGATTTAGGCTTGTAGAGAAGTGCTTTCATCAACCTTATGGGCGCCCGGGGCAATAGATTTATTGCCTCGGGGAGTGTGCCACTGAATATTGGTTTGCGCAATTTCCTCAATTTGATTATATATTTCATTTGGGCGACGATTACCTAGAAGTCCCCCAGAGCTAGAATCAAGTGTTTGTCTTGTGTGTGGCAACAACCCATTGTAGAAAGTGGATACTTGTTGCCACACCGCTAGACCGTAATGAGGACACTTTCTTAGTAGCTCCTTGAACCTTTCCCAAGTTTCATATAAGGATTCCCCATCCTCTTGTGAGTATGTATTAATTTCAGTCATTAATGCAGCCGTTTTAGCAGGAGGGAAATACTTATATAGAAACTTTTGGGCTAGTTCATCCCAGGTGTTTACCGAGCCAACTGGGAGGGTGTTAAGCTGTAAGTCCCGTGAAACCGGATCTTTCAATGATATCAAACAACCAATTGATTGTGCGGAATCCAATCAATTGGTGATTCAAGAATCAAAACGAAAAACTGAAAAAACGAAGAACACGATACCGAATCACTTTCAAACTTGCACACGATTCTATTACTATCAACTAGCAAAACCGTCTGGTACAAGTTCCAACACCACCAAATCGCCTCTCTCTAACTTTCTGTAGGAAATTCTGAAACTATGAGGCTCTAAGAAGTTCAAACCTAAAAACAAGTTGAAAACTTGTTTATATACATGGACAAGCCCACTTCCCTACATGGGCTTCCCTTGGGCCTGCTTGGCCCACATGGCCTAAAGCTTGGCCCAAATGACCTATAAAGGTCCACAACCTAACATAAACTAACCCAGCACGGCCCAGTTCATAACCATAACCCGTTGTGTTAATTTGATGCGTCAGTCTCACACTTTAGGGCCTAACAATCTCCCCCTAGACTGATGCCATCAAATTGTCTTCATAGCATGAATTCAGCAACGTCTTGAACGAAGTCTATGGTTGTCTCTATGCTGCAGATGTTGTGGAAGTTCTTGACTTCTGAACTCTCAGCACCGGGTCTCTTTCTTCAGCTCTTGTGGTTAGCTTCATATCAGGATCTCGATCAGCTTTGCTTGAAATATCTTTGTCAAAAAGAATGTGAGAGGAGGATTCTCAGCAGCTCTTTTATTCTTCAGTCTTTGTCTTTCAAGCAGGTTCACGGTACTTCGTCAAATGCACTATCACTGTCAGACGGCAATTCGTATCCGATTCTTCTGACTCAGGTACATCTTGTTGTTGTGCTGCTTCAGGCTTCTTCAGCAACTAACAGCATCTCAGTCTTCATCAACCCCTGTTCTTGATTGAAATCAAGTTCTGCACATTCTGACAAACTCATAAGCAAACATTTCTTATGCAACAGGGAGAGTACCATATGAACACTAGGTACAACCAAGTACTTATACTCAGATTTTACAATTTAAATTCTTTCAACTTTTGATGATCAGTCAAATCTTCAAGAACGATTATATTTTTTATTTTTTTAAAGAAAACAAATAAACACTCTATTTTTGGATTTTTGGTTTTATAGAAAAACAAGACACTATTTTTGTATTTTTTTTTTTTTTAATTTTCAAAATTTTATTTTTAATTTAAGAACTAAAAACAAATAAAAACTCAAAATATAAACAACTACCATAACATACAATTACAATTGCAATGGGATCAAAATTCGTTCTCAGGCAGACTAAGGAACACTTTTCAGTACGAGCCTAATCAAACTGGTCTATGCGATTGCCAATATGTTTGTCCACTTAAACTTTAACGCTCAACTTTCAATTTTTTAACTTCGTGATATGCTTAAGGTAATATTATACTATTATACCCGTGTGTCCCATTCCAAGACATACCCCCGCGATCAAGGTAAGCACAACGATTCATCGTAGCAGGTGAGTATACTGATGTCATCCTTTAAGATATCCTGACTGTGTCTAGGTCTGCATATAATATGTTTTATCATGTTTTGATTTCTTAACAATGAACACCCAAACAAATACTAATCAAATCCTGGAAATATAAACAGCACACTCTATCATGCAAGTATCTTCCCTACCACATATTTCACAAGTCCAATCCAGATTTCTGAAATCTTAACTGGGAATAGGTTGAGAAGAGAACAGAATAGATCTTTTGCAGAGATGGTATAATATACAGATCAAATGAGTTTTTCTCAGTTTGATATAGGTTTCTTGGGTTTCTTTTGGGCACTTGAGGGCCTCTTTCGGGTGTATTAGATCTATAGCGCGACAACGTACAGCTAGGTCAGCATGTATCTGGATGCAGCAGAAGCTGTCGTTGCCTAGCACCTCCAGGTCAGCATATATCTGGATGCAGCAGAGGAGGTACACGAGTTTTTCAGAGAAGATTTCAGAATCAGATCAAAATTGTGTGTATCGGGACAACATACAGACATTCAAATAGAAATGAGCTAATTCCAAGTGACTTTCTTTCCTGGGGTCATGTACAATTTTAGTTCTGAACAGAAGAACAGCCAAGATATCCCCGGATGATTCAACAATATAAAGACCCAAAACCTCAGATGTTGGCTATCTATCAACGCAAGATTTAAGACCATAAAATCATACGCCGTTGGTATGTTACCCACATGGTACATAGTTCGTTATGTTTATATCACTTAGTATCTTTTATCATTTTGAGCGTCAAGCCTATCGACATATCGCAGTAGATCCTAGTCTATTCAGCTATGGCACCTTACATGTGTTAGTCAAACCCTTTAACACGAACATTTATTTCACTTCCCATATCATGCAATTTTTCTTTTTGGCTTTTTCATTTTTCAAATGTTTTTGTATTTTTCTCATTTTCTCCCCCTAAAACAATACATATTTACAGCAAACTCTTTTTGTATTTTCTGAGTTTTCTCCCCCTAAACTCTATATCGATCTATATGTTCCTCTCCCCCCCTAAATTTGTGCATAAATCTTGTATTTTTGCGCAAATTTACCATTTACTAGAGAAAGGACAATTTATATACAAAGTATAAACTAAGAAAAAGAGAGAAAAATATTTTTGCTTAACCGTTCTGTCATCAGATTGAAGACTAATCAAATTCAAATCAAAGTACTGAATTTAAACGGTACCTTTTGCTGATCATTTCTTACTTCATTTATCTCCTCCAAAGGAAACATATCATCTGTAAAAAAAAATTTGAACTTTTTGCAACAGTGAAATGTTACCCGTTTTTATCTCTGGAACAACCGCTATCAACATGCCAGAGATTGTCAACAGCTCCTCCTTAGTTGTTCCTGAAAGATAAGGAGATTAGTAAGACATGGGTACCCAGGCCATCGTGGTCCTGGGATTTCCTGAAGCATTAAAGTAAGACACTTCTTTCAAACACAAGTCCCCTTTTGACTCAAGGATTGGAGACATTGCTGCTTTGGATTTGGGTTTCCAAATCTGTTTAGGTATAGCAAACGCATTTGTTGCCTTCGGTTGAGCAACTTTACCTGTTTCAGGTTTGTTAGTTTTAGAAAAACGTTTTTGTTCCTGAGAAGCTTTGCGTTTGTTTTTGGCAGCGTTCCAATCCCCATCAGAAGGTTTAACCTTGGGATTCACATTCTTCATTGCCTTAGGTGATGATACCTTCATTGGCTTGGAATGATTGTTATCCTTTGATGTAACCCTCTGATTTTGCATATAGTAGGGTACATAGGGACGCCGTGTGCAGTTTCTAGCAATATGACCCGCATTGCCACAGTTGTAGCAAGTTTGTCTTTTCATCGGAAAGACATTTTTAGAAGCTTGATTTGCTCTAGCAGGTCCTGAAGGACAAACCGGTCCTTTTTGTGTTGGATGTGCCTGCACATTCATTTCAGACGAAGACGAATTTGTGTGCTTGTATTTGCTATTTGCAGAAGTCTTGTTACTCTGAGCACCAGTCTTCGTCTTTTCTCCCTGATTGGAGCTTTCAATCACCTTGTCAGGAGCCTTATAAGACCGTGATTGTCCTTGGTGAGCAGACTTCTTATACTCTCGACTTTGATCTGCTCGTTTTGGCTCCTTTTGTGTGTTGTGAACCGGCTCACAAACATCAGCACACAAGTGAGTGTTGGCATTTTGTTGCACTTTTGGATGATGAACACAATTTCTAGCAATGTGTCCAGGAATTCCACAGTTGAAACATGTCTGTCGTTTCAATGTATGGAGATTCTGAGATCCAGCAGCAGTAGCTAATCTGATGGGTTTAGATTGCTTTGATTGCTTTGCTTGTGTTCCATGTGCCTTTTCTGAGTTCTTCTGTACCAACGGTGTATGATTTCGCGAGCCCTCTTCATCATGTTTCTCTTCTTCTGTATCACCAGACGAAACTGGTTGTTTCGGAGTCGACACACCTGCATCAGGGGAAACACTAGACAAAATGTTAAAGGATTTGAACAAATCAGCATAATCATATAGCCAATCTGGACCAACTCTAGCATCCGTAGTATTTTCTTCGAGCCATTCAATGTTGCACGACTCAACGACTTTCTTGGTTACTTTATTGTACACTCTATAGGAGGATCCTTTAGCATATCCAATAAAGAAACATTCATCCCCTTTGACCTCAAACTTCCCATTAGTGTCCACAAGCAACAAGACACACGGACAACCAAAGTTACGGAAGTGTGAGACCGAGAGTTTACGTCCTTCCAGAATCTCGTATGGAGTTTTCATATGACGTTTGTTTACTAAAGCATGATTCTGGATGTAACAAGCCGTGCTAACTGCTTCGGCCCAGAAGAAACTAGGAAGCTTCAAGTCGGCCAGCATGGTTTGTGCCGCCTCTATAAGAGTACGATTTCGTCTCTCAGCCACTCCATTTTGTTGTGGAGTTTGTGGTGCACTGTACTGTCGTTCGATTCCCTTTTCTGCACAGAATGTATCTAAGGTGATATTCTTGAATTCTGTGCCATTATCTGATCGAATTGCTTTCACCCTTGTAGCAGCTTGATTTTCAACTAGAGTGACAAATTGTTTGATCAAACTCGCAGCCTCGTTCTTGTGACTAAGAAAGTATACCCATGTGTAACGAGAGTAGTCATCTACGATCACAAGATAATATGCCTTCTTGTCAATGCTCACCACATTTACAGGACCAAAAAGATCCATGTGTACTAATTCAAGCATGACTTTTGTCGAAGGTGTAGACTTGGACTTATGAGGCTTTCGATGAGCCTTTCCTTTTGCGCAAGCAACACACTTTTCTACTAGCATGAAGTCTTTGATTGGTAGATCACGGACCATTTGACCTTTAGAAGACGATTCAGTTTCTGCTTTAACTTCTTTTTCAGAAACATCTTCTAATGACTCTTCATTTATAGTGACCACATCTTCTTTTTCAAAATCTGGTTCAGTTTTAATTTCAGAAGATGAAGAAGATGAAGTTTCATCAACACATGTTTCGTCAACACATGTATCATGTGAATCTACTTGAGGTCTGCTTTCAGTCACGGTTTCCAATGTGGTCCCACTAGATTCAGCATTAGGGACGTCCACTGAGGCCGATTCAGAAGAAGAATCAGGACATTCTTGATTTTCTTGGGAAGAAGTTTCAGTGGTTTCACTGAATGTATCCTGAGGGACCTCACCTGTAACGCTATCATTAACTGAAGAATTAGAAACATCACAATCACAAGTATTAACTGAAAAACCATCATCACCACACTTATTGTTCAAAGATTCAACACAAACATCATCAGTTTTGCCCCAAACATCAGACTCACTTGACGAAACATAAGCAGAAAACGACGCAAACAAAGACCGACCAAAAGCAATATCAGATTCAGCTTGTTCAAAATAATTTTCAGAAATATTAGTATGAACAACTGGTTCACTCCCAAGAACATCTCCACACTTTACTTCAGATACTTTATCTGCACATGAAGACGAAGTGTTAGGATTAATTGAGCCTTTAGAAACAAAATTTATTGGAGTAGATTTATGTTTCTCAACTGGTTTGCCATTAAATGATGACTTATTGTTTTTGGGACCATAAGTCATTTTACTTTCATTCATCATCTCCTCCTCAGTCATGGGTAAATAAGTATAATTGTCATTATAGGGAGGAGGAGCCTGATTAAAACCCAAACCACGCCCTTTCTTTTCCTTGTATGCGAGCTGTTGATCACACAAGTTTTTGACTAATTTGCTGGAAGAATCAAATTTCTTAATGTTAAGTTCATTTGTTTGATATCTATCTCTGATATCTTCCAGTTCTTTAGTCAAAATGCATACTTTCTCCTGAGCTTCTAAGAAATGGGCTGTTTTTACACTTACATCATCTTTGAGTTTGATGATGTCTTTTCGCTGAGCTTCAATTTTATCTTTATAAAGCTTTTCATTCTTTGATAAAGTAAAATTTTTATTTTTTATGTCTTGATAATCTTGTATTAGCTCAGCGTTGTGTATTCTATATGCCTCAACCCTTTCTCGACACTCAGGAGTGCAAAAGACAGAAAGTATCTCTTCTTTGGTAATTTCTTGAGCCACTGGTTTGTGAAACACGAATGCCATAATTTCAGTGGGTGGTTGATAGTTTTGATCTTCTCCTCAAAACACAAACCAAACAAGAACCCGTGTGCTCGCAAACCCTTTGCACGCGAATGATCCCGCTTTCTGAACCGCACCTCAAAACCTGTCAAAACTTGTCACAGACCAAACAAACCTCCCTTTTATTTTTTATTTTTTATTTATTTATATTTTTTTTATTTTAATTAAGTTACTTTAATCAATTTAAAAAAATATAAAGGTTTATTATTATTATTAACTATTAATGATTATGTAATGATTAAGTTATGATTACGATAATTATTATTATTATAATCAATAAAAACCTTAAAAACACAACTGTCTTCTTCGTTTAACAATTACCGAACCGAAACCCTATTTTTCTGCCGCCCGATGTGATAGCAACAGATGATAAAAGGAGAATGGCTGGAGACGTAGTGCAGATCGGAGAAGAAGATCGGAGGAAGCGGTGGTCGGAGTTGGTAACCGGAGATAATGATCGTTCTTCGGTGGTGATGAAGTTATGGCGTCGGATATAGGTGATGATAGTAACGGTGCTCGTGATCGGAAGTGCAGGTTGAATGATGGTGAACGATGTGTTTATGATCGATGGAGACGACTCGAAATCAATGGTTGCGACAGAAGATGGAGTTGTATGCTCTGTTTCGAACAACGGATTGATGATCGGTGATGTACGGAGACAACAGTGAAGAAGAACGGAGATGAATGATGGGATGTGATGACTATGGTGACCGGAGAAGTTTAACTAAAGTTGCAGGTTCCGGTGATGATGGTTGTAATAGTGATGACTTGAAACCTCCTGTACTCGTGGTTGCGACTCAAGATGTGATGACTCGTGGTTGCGACTCAAGATGTGATGACTCAAGATGTGATGACTCAAGATGTGATGAGTCGAAACCGTTGTTGCGATCCGGAATCTTGGTTGCTACTCGAGACGTGAAGCCGGTTGCGACTCAAAAACATACAAGTCGAGACCTTTTGTTGCGACTCGTAACCGTGACTCGAGAATAGAACGTGATGAACCGAGATCTCTTGTTGCGACTCGTAACCGTGACTCGAGAATAGAACGTGATGAACCGAGATCTCTTGTTGCGACTCGTAACCGTTGAAGAGCTCTTTTGCACGTGATATGAATGTTGTGGATAACTCTTTTGCACGTGAAAAGCTCGAAACTGTGAACTTGTATAGATAAATTTAAAAATTTGAAAATTACAATAATTGTCTTTCAAAACACAAAGTCAAACAAAATATCCCGAGATTTTTGTCATTTCGGCAATTTTGGAAATAAAATATGTTTCAAAAAAATATCAACCATAATCTCGAAACTTTTGGGTTTTAAAATCCTTTTTCAAATTTAACAAATTATAACAACCTTTAAAAGATCAAAACCACCAAAATATGCCAACTTTCAAAAAACTTTCAATGAACACTACGAAAAACGCGAAGAACACCGAACCAAAAATAACAAAAATCTTGAATCTTTGATATCACACCGAGCCTAGAAACAGGTTCTTAAGGCTCTGATACCACTTATAAGTCCCGTGAAACCGGATCTTTCAATGATATCAAACAACCAATTGATTGTGCGGAATCCAATCAATTGGTGATTCAAGAATCAAAACGAAAAACTGAAAAAACGAAGAACACGATACCGAATCACTTTCAAACTTGCACACGATTCTATTACTATCAACTAGCAAAACCGTCTGGTACAAGTTCCAACACCACCAAATCGCCTCTCTCTAACTTTCTGTAGGAAATTCTGAAACTATGAGGCTCTAAGAAGTTCAAACCTAAAAACAAGTTGAAAACTTGTTTATATACATGGACAAGCCCACTTCCCTACATGGGCTTCCCTTGGGCCTGCTTGGCCCACATGGCCTAAAGCTTGGCCCAAATGACCTATAAAGGTCCACAACCTAACATAAACTAACCCAGCACGGCCCAGTTCATAACCATAACCCGTTGTGTTAATTTGATGCGTCAGTCTCACACTTTAGGGCCTAACATAAGCCAAGCCTTAGCTCGGTCTTTTAGCGAACATGGAAACATTCGAAGGCGGATGGCGTCATTTGATGCTCCATTGATCCGAAAGGTATCACATATTTCTAAGAAATTAGTAATATGTAGATGGGGATCCTCGTCCGCAAGCCCATGGAAGGTTGCGGAGTTTTGAGCATTTGTATCAAATGTGGTCGAAGTTCGAAGTTATTGGCTTCGACATTCGGTGCATTGATAGCGGCGCCGAGATTACCTACGGTGGGCCGTAGGTAATCCATGAGGGTACGTTGGTCCGCCATTGGAAGTGGGTCCCCCGAAACTTTCTCTTGATTTTTAGCCTTAAGTCTTTTTCTGAGAAAGCGTTCGGGTTCTTCTAGAGGTTCTTTTATGTCTCTACTAGAACTGGAGCTCATGCACTACGTAGGAAGTTCAAATGTGGCGCCTGGGTTCCAAATCCTGCAATAAAAACAGAAAAGAATGTTGGTCAGGAGGTTCACCACGGCCCCGTGCTCAGTGAACACGGCCCGTGGTCGGAGGTACATTGATTGTTTTCCGGATCCCTGTTACTGGGAGTTGGACACGGCCCCGTGTTGCACCGACACGGCCCCATGCTCAGCTCTCTGTAACTCGGAAAATAAAAACCGCCAGTGATAGTGCTGGGCACGGCGCGTGTCCGACCAGGCACGGCCCGTGCTGAGCTCTGCAGAAGCTGAAAAACTAAGAAAAATCCTAAAAAAATGAAAAATAAGAAAAAACGATTAGGCCGCTGATTCCTAACTTTCTTAAAATCCTTGTGTCCCCAGCAACGGCGCCAAAAACTTGATGCGTGTTAGGTGTATATATAGGTTTAAGTATATGTTAAGCCCTTTTTACACTTTTTTAGCCAAGTTTTAAATTTATAAAACACGATATTTACTAACACTAAACACACATATGGGCAAGTGCACCCATCGTGAGCGTAGTATAGTGTTGGTAAGATACCGAGGTCGTCCAAGGATACAAGAGCTTTTAGTACCGATTTATCCTCAACGTCTAATCAAATCAAAAAGTTTAGAAAAATGTTTTAAACTAAGAAAAATAAAAACTAACTAAAATGCTGAAAATAAAAATAAAAATAAAAACAGATAGACAAGATGAATCACTTGGTTCCGACTCATGTATAGTGTAACCTTTGATTATTTCCGCACTTTTGCACTTATTTAAGAGATTATCTTAGTTATTGTAGTAGGCCCCTCTTTTGAAGGTGACGTTACCCTCAACCCAGTAGTTTGAGTCAGCAAGGATACAATCCTAAAGGGTCGGATTATTGAAAGATAATTAATTAAGTTATTAATGCAAATTATGGTAGGCCCCTCTTTTGAAAGTGGCGTTACCCTCGGCTAAGTAGTCTGAGTCAGCAGGGATACAGTCCTAAGTAGCCGGGTTATAGTATTAATAGTAGTTTAACTTATGAGGGGATCAAAGAGTTTGGACCCCCGCCATCCAATACCGTTAAGTATTGAAGGAGGTCCTACTAAATTTGACCCAGGTCCCTTGCAGGATCTCTAAACGCTGAACAACGGCAAGACTCTTACTAAACTGTTCCCTTAACCCCCGACCAGGTAGCCAACATACCTCCATATAGACCGTGGAGATATGAATGGTGAAAATCTTTTATTTTATATGGACAGGAAAATAATGCCAAGACACCACGGACAAACGATAAGGAAGAATCACCTTCAACATAAGAAACTAGTTACTAAAGTCATAAATACATAACCAATTAAAAAGTGCGAAAAGATTAAAAATAAAAAGTATTACACTAGACACTTGTCTTCACCAAGTGATGTAAGAGACTTAGGCAAACATGGCCTTGATTGTCAAGAACTCTTACGATCAATCTTGGATCCCGAGACGACTCACACACTCTATGATGGACAATGGATGGTGGTGGTGGGTGGTGGGTGAAGTGTGAGAGAGGTGGTGTGCCAAGGGATGGTTTGAGCTTGAGCCAAGCACTCCTATTTATAGGCTGAACAGAAGCTCGGGCACAGCCCCGTGTTCACATCCTTCTCTTTCTTCATTTATTGCAGCTTGTCTTATTAGTTGACCACGCCCCCGTGTCCGCTGAGCACGACCCCGTCTGTAGAAGCATATCTGTACTATGAAGATTTAACTGGATTCTGCGAATCTTATAGTTGACCACGGCCCCGTGCCCGCTGAGCATGGCCCCGTGGTGGGCAATAGAAGCTTCTACCACTTTGTCTTTTCTGCTCACACTTGGGCACTCCCCCGTGCTGGCTGAGCACGGGGCGTGTTCAGTCGTCTGTCTTCTTGTTTTGCTTGGGAAGATGCTGTCGTGGGGTCGGGCATGTCACGTTTGTTCCTTTTCTTGTATTTATGTTAGATTTTGCTGTCTTTTTGCTTCTTTTGTTAATTTGAGCTCATTTAATCCTGAAAATACAAAAGGAAGACAAAAGCACACTTTTTCCAACATTAGTACTAAAAAAGGGTTAGTTTTATGCCACAATTGATGTAATTTATATGTTGCATTTTGCACACATCAGGACTGACCGGAGAGTCAAGATGATCATCAAACAAAAATTCTGACGACAATACTTCCTTCGACGGCGACTCATCAGAATCCAGACACTCCGGTATCCAATTCTCCAACTCTTCCTCCACCAAAACCTTAAACACTTTGTCTTTCCATTTGATAGAGATCTGCTCGTTCACCCTATTGCCTTCTCCTACCAAAACCCCGAGACAATTCACCGATAAGTCCACGTCCTCCGATGATCTTTGAGACGCGAAAATGACCTTACCATATAGATGAGCTATAGAATCAAAAACCTCATCGGTAGCCAAGTGAATCGGGACCCCAAAGATTTTAATCCACGCAATCCTCTTGAAAGGCAAAGATTGACCCATCCAAACATCCAATGAAGAAAACCAATGCTTCCACCGATCATAGGCTCCGATCAAACTGTTACACTCCTCCTCCTCAGAGAATTTAACCAGGACGTACAAACCACCCAAGTAACTTAAGCTGCTTAGGCCTTATCCCTGTCATCCAGTTGTCCAACCCCTTCCGCATCCTCCGCCCCGTCACACTCACGTATGTGTTGGAAATGCTCGATGGTATGTGGAACGACTTGGTGGTGGTTGGCAGCGGCATCAAACGATGGTTTGGGGATTATCGTAAGAATCCATCGTTTGACTCTGTAATTCTATTCGGACGACTCAATTCCAAAAAGATGACTTCAGAATCCACATACATTTAACCATCACTAGTGCTCTAATGGGGGTCACGGGTATTTAAGTTCCATCTATGGTGGGCCCGGATGAGTTTTTCCCTCCAGGTCTCAAGTTCGAGTCTGTGTGATAGGGGTTTCTCATTGAGGGGTTTAAATTGGGGATCTATTGTGCGAGGGGGCTTTCTAGCGCAGACCCGGCCAACACAACATATGTTAGACCTCCCGACATTCGCGAATAATTCACACCTTTCAAAAATAGAATCCACATACATTATCCATTTGGCTTGGATTTAATCATGAATCAATTAACTTCAAACCAATAAAAAAGACGCTTACGTATGGTGGTGAAATTGTGGAATGTGAATGAAGGTTACAGAAGCGGGTGTAATTAAAGGGGTGCCTGCCGACATGTATATATTCATTTTAATCGGCGCGTCAGTTGTGTGTATATATTATTTGTCGGTTTGTTTTAGTTGTGAAAGAAGAGGTGCCTGCTAGATTGGATTGCGCATGAATTGGTGCCTATAATTCGTGTTCGGAAATATGACTTGATAGGTGTCTTTGTATGGATTGTATGGACACGTCAATTACAAAAAATTGGTGGTGCCCCAAGTTACATTTTATATTGTTATATAATTTCCCTGAATAAAATGTAAAGCAACTACTTTAACTTTAGGGTAAATTACACTTTTCGTCCTTTATGTTTGTATCAGATTGCAATTGATGTGGGGTTAAATACACATAATTGTCCCGTGTAAAGTGTATAATTTTTGTATAGATTCTATTTATTCTTTTTAGTTTTTAGTATTATACTACATTAATTTGTGTTTTGGCAGGTCCTGGTGCAAATGGAGCGAAAATGAGTAAAAAGGAAATAACTAGCCAGTTGAGTTGAGTAGACCGCCAGAGACCGAAGTAAAATTGCCGCTATTTTCTGTGAGTGGGCCGAGATCACTATCTCTATTTTATAAGTTAGAGGGCTTCCACAGTATATATATATATATATATATATATATATATATATATATATATATATTTGGATCGAGAGGAAGAGCTTGGCCAACATCAAGATATAGTTTTATAATTTGAGTCCGTTTAATTCATTGGTGTTGGGCCGCATAAAGTTTGGGTTGCTAAGATACCCATTAAACTAAAGCTGCTACCATTGATATTATTATTATTAATGTTAGAGAAAAGTCAAAATCACATCAACTAATAGAAGTTGGACGTGGAATATGGAAGTGAAGTTTATTGTGTTTGTACTACACGTGAATTAAAGCTGAATTGCAAAAGAAAAAAGGCCGCCAAAACTACCCAGTCCAATTAATGCAGAATCGTGGTTTTGGGCTTTGTAACAATTATTTATACATTGTTTTTATAATAAGTCCGACCCGAATAATACATAGGGAAAAATAAAATCAGCTTGGCGGCTATTAAAGGCAAAAAAAATACAGCAGACGAAAAAGAATTAGAGGCGGCAATCAGAGGTGAATCGGCCGCACATCAGGGAGACGCAACATCATATATTGGGGACGAATTTAGAAGATTATTTGGAAAGAATTCAACGCTAGGAATCTTTGGAAGCGAGCGGGTTTGAAGCTTACTGGTTCTATCTTCTCAGTTTCTTTTGTTTTCTTAGTTGTTTGTTCTTTATTCAATGAACTCAGTTAAGCGACTTTGTTTATTTGTTTTTAAGACCATGATGCTCTGCTAAACTTTTAAGCCACCTAGACTTGATGAATGGATTGATAAAAGTTTTTACCATTTTCTACATGAATATTATGGATTGATTGTGTTAAGTAAAGAGTTTGTTTTATTGATTTGATGCACATGCGTACTTTAATTTGGTTTATTATTGTCATTTGCTTCGTATGATTCTCAGTGACGGTCTATATCACAACATAGAGTCATACTAGGGTTTAGGATTTTGGTGAGTGTCTATATCACGTAAGAAATCTTAACTCTTTTGGGAGAATCGATCGGTAACCCCTAGAAGTAATTGTTAGTAATTTGCTAGGTTTTAGTGTTCTGCTAGTCCTAATACCTGGAAAGTGAGGGGCTATTGATAGGTCTTACCCGACGAATTGCTTTAGACAGTCCTTGGAAAAGGTCGTGAATTGGTTTCCCCGCCGGTTTATTAGTCTATCAAGTCAAGTTTAATAACTCAAACTACCCTAGGTCTATGATTGGAAAAGAGTAGGTCAACATTAGGGTACTTACACAATAATTAGACAACTGGAAAGGCGTCTAATAACCGGTAGGATTAACAGCCTAGGTAGTTCCACGGGTTTCTCCTTGAGAAGGGTCGAGGGGCTTAGTTGGTTCTTAATAGGTTTAGTACTTTAAGATCCCGGTTCCATAATTCATGCATTTAATTTAATCGGTAATTCTTTAAAAGTAATCAAGGATTCTTGTCTAGGTGGTCTCGCTCTCCATATAAGAAAAGCCCTTAGTCTTCATTCGTATTTAGTCTAGGTTTAGTTAATATTTTAGTTTAAATAGATTTCCTAGATTTTCCGTAACCCCCCCCCCCAATCAACAGTTAGAGTCCGTGTCAGTCTAGGTCTAGATAGAGTCTAATTAGCGTAATCAGAGAGTCTCGTGGGTTCGATACTCGGACTTACTTAGGCTATACTGCATTGACCGGTACACTTGCCGGTGGTGTGGTCTAGGTTTTAGAGAGTCTGCTTTTATAAATTTAAAACTTAGAGTGTCTAATTTAGGGTTAAAATTAGTTAGTTTAATTAGACCACTTTTAGCACATCAAGTTTTTGGCGCCGTTGCCGGGGAACTCTTTGGCAATTGCGTTGATTACTTTATCTGGACTTAATTGAAATCATACGTGCTACTTGCTTTTGTATATTGAGTCGTAGGAGTCTAATTGTCCGTGTCTTTTAGTTTTGTTTTATTTTTATTTTGTTTTATTTATATTGAGTCTAGAAAATATGTGTGAAATTTGTGGAGGACCCCATTTTACAGTTAAATGCCCACAATATGAGGGGTCCTCTGCATATTATTATGCTAACCCCTATGTGCAGCCGCAGACATATTTTTCACAGGGGTATTCCTCGTATCAGTATGAGGAACCGTATCACCAGCCCCAACAGCAAAATTCTGAAGTCTATGAGCAGGACCAGCTGGATAGGATAATGGGGTTGTTAGTTCAACTGGTAGCTACGGATGAGACTACTCAGAAAATGATTCAAGAACATGAAGTCCTGTTTCAAAATCAGCAGTCTATACTCTCAGACATTCGATGTTCAGTAGAAGAAATGTCTAGGAGATTAGAAGAAGTAGAAGAAACGGAGAAGAAGGGCATTATTGATTTTGGCTGTAAAGAAGATGAGATGAAGATGCAGGTGGCTAATTGCGGGATAGTGAGAGAGAGTGATTCAGATGACGAGGAAGAACAAGAAGAGTGGCGAATCTACCAAGAATCATTAGTTAAGGAAGTAGATGTTGAAGAGGAATTAGATTTAGGAGATTCATTGGAGAGTATGTTTGATGATGAGATAAAAGTTGAGATAGAGAAAAAAGTGTTAAGTTGGGAAGATGAGTTTTTAGGGGAGTTAGAAGGTTTATCAGAATCTGAACAAGTAGGGGAATTTGATCCATTAGGTGATTTAACAAATTTAGAAGCCCTACTAGAAGGTAAACCTGAGAAAATAAGTGAACCCACACTACACGTAGAAATTAAGTGTGGGGATCTTCCCAAGGAAGTAGAGGGAATGGTGGAAGATGAAGAACATCATAGCTGGCCTGTGGTAGGGGTAACTGAAGATTCAAGGCCACAGGAGAGGGCAAGAAAGAAAGAACCTGAAAACCGGAGATGGTTCTGGGTCGGAAGATGGGCGAAACAGAAAATGGAGCAATTAAAGTACAAGCACGACCGCTCTTATCGTTACATGCCACGCATCCGCTCCATTCCAGGTAAGTTTAAATATTGGTGGTCTGACCTGTTTGAATGTTTTAAAATGTTTTTCAATTTTATAAACAGATTTACTTTGTTTTTCGATTCCACCATTAAATTTTTAAATATATATAAAGACCGGATGGAATTGAATGGGTTAGACCGGGTTCAGGTCAAAGAGAAACCTCCTGATTAAGTTCAGGTGTGGGGAGGTTTTGTAGAGTTTGTATATTGAGTCTTAGTTAGTAGTTTTTGAGTCGGTTTTTGTGTCGAGTCGGTACTGCTTTGGTTTTTGCTTGTTTTGTTTATGCAGGTTTGAATATGTACCACCCGTACTCAATCTCCATTCGGGTGATTTTGGAGCTGCTTATCAAATTTCAGGCATTTTCCAAGTGTACTAGTTAGAGTCAAAGCCGATCGCGACCGAAATGCTATACGATGGAGCTGGATTAGACGAGAGTTTTGGAGCATGCGCGTTATTTAACCAGCTAAGTCCTTTCCATTTATGCCCTTTGTTTTTATTTCTTATTTATTTTAAGTCTTTTGAGTTAGTTTCCATCCTACATTGAGGGCAATGTAGAGTTTAAGTGTGGGGGTGGGAAACTGTCGTTTAGTGTCTAGTTAGTGTGTCGTTTGAGTCAAAAATTTGAAAAATACAAAAAAATTTAAAAATTGAAAAAATCCAAAAAAAAATTGAAAAATCAGAAAATGTCTTTCGAATAAAAAAAGAAGTTTGCAAAATTAATACGGAAAATGATAGAAAAGATGGGTTTTTGTTCGGGTTCAAATAATGATAATATAAGATTATAATAAATCGAGCTTGCGTCTAGTTAGGGATATGTGGATAAGCCCGGGTTTGGTTTTAAATCCCTTTGAGTTAATATACCTTAATTGTCGGTCTGCTAGTGGGTTTTCGCCGGGGAAATATGGGAAATCAAAACTGCCAATAATAGTATAAGGGCACCGTTATAAGTTAAAACTGTTAGAGTTTGTGATCATGCAAAATAAAAAAAATAGAAAAAAAATGAGCTAGAAACTAAATGAAAGTAGTGCATTCCTATGTAGTCTGGGTTGGGGATAGTGACTTTACAACCGGATTACCTCTAGGATGTGTGAAATCGACCTTGCAAAGAAAAGTAAAAAGTACCGAAGCGTAAGTAAACCGAGTTGGGGATAGCGACTCTACAGCCGGATTGCCTCTTGGTTAGGGAAAGCAACGTCTACGCTCATTGAAAAAAAAAGATAAAAGTGAAAAAATGGAAAAAGAAAAAACGTGTGATTGTAAATTCTCTTGGTTTTGATATAAGAAGGTTGGGAATTGGTCCAGTGATCGTTCCTTTAGTTCTATAAGCTTGAGGCGGGAGTAGGTGGACCGTGGATTCTAGCGTGAGACCCTAGGTAGATTGACCGCACATAAACTAAATTCGCATGATAAGGGCTTAAGACCGGATTTGGGTTTAAAGGGACAAGCATATTTGCAATCGCGGCTAATGCAAGCTTTGATTTTAACAAGTATAAATAAGTTTTTGACCCGAGTAATTATTTGTCTCTGATTCCGTTTTGCATAATTCTTTTTCGGGGACGAAAAAAGATTAATTGTGGGGATATTTGATGTGGGGTAAAATACACATAATTGTCCCGTGTAAAGTGTATAATTTTTGTATAGATTCAATTTATTCTTTTTAGTTTTTAGTATTATACTACATTAATTTGTGTTTTGGCAGGTCCTGGTGCAAATGGAGCGAAAATGAGTAAAAAGGAAATAACTAGCCAGTTGAGTAGAGTAGACCGCCAGAGACCGAAGTAAAATTGCCGCTATTTTCTGTGAGTGGGCCGAGACCACTATCTCTATTTTATAAGTTAGATGGCTTCCACAGTATATATATATAATATATATAGTGGAGAGTTCAAATGAGAAAAAATTTTTGTAAGAATAAAAAAGAACAAATTTCAACCAATAAGAATTATTTATTTTACTTCATTTAATATAAGTATTTAATGTTACTATAAGGGTACATTGGTAAATCTATATAGGTCATTAATTTGTAGTATTCCTCTTTAATAGCTAATACATTAAATTTTTTGTAACTTATCTTCAAAGTATATACTTTTTCAAAAAAATAAATAAAATAATTTAAAGTGTAAGATAAATTTCGAGTTGTGTAGGATAAATTTCAATGTGTAGGATGAATTTCGAAATACGTAAGATAACTTTTGATGTGTGTAGGCAAAAAAAGTTAGTGTGGAGGATAATAGTCTTTATGACTAATTAATTAGTCAAAAATGATAATAAATGAGATAAGTGAAAAATCTATTTAATATTTTACAAAATTACCCTTTGTTCTTTTTCTTCTCAATTAAATTTTCTTCTCAAATGAACCTTCCTCTATATATATATATATATATATATTTGGATCGAGAGGAAGAGCTTGGCCAACCTCAAGATATAGTTTTATAATTTGAGTCCGTTTAATTCATTGGTGTTGGACCGCATGAAGTTTGGGCTGCTAAGATACCCATTAAACTAAAGCTCCTACCATTGATATTATTATTATTAATGTTAGAGAAAAGTCAAAATCACATCAACTAATAGAAGTTGGACGTGGAATATGGAAGTGAAGTTTATTGTGTTTGTACTGCACGTGAATTAAAGCTGAATTGCAAAAGAAAAAAGGCCGCCAAAACTACCCAGTCCAATTAATGCAGAATCGTGGTTTTGGGCTTTGTGACAATTATTTATACATTGTTTTTATAATAAGTCCGACCCGAATAATACATAGGGAAAAATAAAATCAGCTTGGCGGCTATTAAAGGCAAAAAAAAAATACAGCAGACGAAAAAGAATTAGAGGCGGCAATCAGAGGTGAATCGGCCGCACATCAGGGAGACGCAACATCATATATTGGGGACGAATTTAGAAGATTATTTGGCAAGAATTCAACGCTAGGAATCATTGGAAGCGAGCGGGTTTGAAGCTTACGGGTTCTATCTTCTCAGTTTCTTTTGTTTTCTTAGTTGTTTGTTCTTTATTCAATGAACTCAGTTAAGCGACTTTGTTTATTTGTTTTTAAGACCATGATGCTCGGCTAAACTTTTAAGCCACCTAGACTTGATGAATGGATTGATATAAGTTTTTACCGTTTTCTGCATGAATATTATGGATTGATTGTGTTTAGTAAAGAGTTTGTTTTATTGATTTGATGCACATCCGTACTTTAATTTGGTTTATTATTGTCATTTGCTTTGTATGATTCTTAGTGACGGTCTATATCACAACATAGAGTCATACTAGGGTTTAGGATTTTGGTGAGTGTCTATATTTTGGTTTATTATTGTCATTTGCTTTGTATGATTCTTAGTGACGGTCTATATCACAACATAGAGTCATACTAGGGTTTAGGATTTTGGTGAGTGTCTATATCACGTAAGAAATCTTAACTCTTTTGGGAGAATCGATCGGTAACCCCTAGAAGTAATTGTTAGTAATTTGCTAGGTTTTAGTGTTCTGCTAGTCCTAATACCTGGAAAGTGAGGGGCTATTGATAGGTCTTACCCGACGAATTGCTTTAGACAATCCTTGGAAAAGGTCGTGAATTGGTTTCCCCGTCGGTTTTATTAGTCTATCAAGTCAAGTTTAATAACTCAAACTACCCTAGGTCTATGATTGGAAAAGAGTAGGTCAGCATTAGGGTACTTAAACAATAATTAGACAACTGGAAAGGCGTCTAATAACCGGTAGGATTAACAGCCTAGGTAGTTCCACAGGTTTCTCCTTGAGAAGGGTCGAGGGGCTTAGTTGGTTCTTAATAGGTTTAGTACTTTAAGATCCCGGTTCCATAATTCATGCATTTAATTTAATCGGTAATTCTTTAAAAGTAATCAAGGATTCTTGTCTAGGTGGTCTCGCTCTCCATATAAGAAAAGCCCTTAGTCTTCATTCGTATTTAGTCTAGGTTTAGTTAATATTTTAGTTTAAATAGATTTCCTAGATTTTCCGTAACCCGCCCCCCCCCCCCCCAATCAACAGTTAGAGTCCGTGTCAGTCTAGGTATAGATAGAGTCTAATTAGCGTAATCAGAGAGTCTCGTGGGTTCGATACTCGGACTTACTTAGGCTATACTGCATTGACCGGTACACTTGCCGGTGGTGTGGTCTAGGTTTTAGAGAGTCTGTTTTTATAAATTTAAAACTTAGAGTGTCTAATTTAGGGTTAAAATTAGTTAGTTTAATTAGACCACTTTTAGCACATCAAGTTTTTGGCGCCGTTGCCGGGGAACTCTTTGGCAATTGCGTTGATTACTTTATCTGGACTTAATTGACATCATACGTGCTACTTGCTTTTGTATATTGAGTCGTAGGAGTCTAATTGTCCGTGTCTTTTAGTTTTGTTTTATTTTTATTTTGTTTTATTTATATTGAGTCTAGAAAATATGTGTGAAATTTGTGGAGGACCCCATTTTACAGTTAAATTCCCACAATATGAGGGGTCCTCTGCATATTATTATGCTAACCCCTATGTGCAGCCGCAGACATATTTTTCACAGGGGTATTCCTCGTATCAGTATGAGGAACCGTATCACCAGCCCCAACAGCAAAATTCTGAAGTCTATGAGCAGGACCAGCTGGATAGGATAATGGGGTTGTTAGTTCAACTGGTAGCTACGGATGAGACTACTCAGAAAATGATTCAAGAACATGAAGTCCTGTTTCAAAATCAGCAGTCTATACTCTCAGACATTCGATGTTCAGTAGAAGAAATGTCTAGGAGATTAGAAGAAGTAGAAGAAACGGAGAAGAAGGGCATTATTGATTTTGGCTGTAAAGAAGATGAGATGAAGATGCAGGTGGCTAATTGCAGGATAGTGAGAGAGAGTGATTCAGATGACGAGGAAGAACAAGAAGAGTGGGGAATCTACCAAGAATCATTAGTTAAGGAAGTAGATGTTGAAGAGGAATTAGATTTAGGAGATTTATTGGAGAGTATGTTTGATGATGAGATAAAAGTTGAGATAGAGAAAAAAGTGTTAAGTTGGGAAGATGAGTTTTTAGGGGAGTTAGAAGGTTTATTAGAATCTGAACAAGTAGGGGAATTTGATCCATTAGGTGATTTAACAAATTTAGAAGCCCTACTAGAAGGTAAACCTGACAAAATAAGTGAACCCACACTACACGTAGAAATTAAGTGTGGGGATCTTCCCAAGGAAGTAGAGGGAATGGTGGAAGATGAAGAACATCATAGCTGGCCCGTGGTAGGGGTAACTGAAGATTCAAGGCCACAGGAGAGGGCAAGAAAGAAAGAACCTGAAAACCGGAGATGGTTCTGGGTCGGAAGATGGGCGAAACAGAAAATGGAGCAATTAAAGTGCAAGCACGACCGCTCTTATCGTTACATGCCACGCATCCGCTCCATTCCAGGTAAGTTTAAATATTGGTGGTCTGACCTGTTTGAATGTTTTAAAATGTTTTTCAATTTTATAAA
The DNA here is from genome assembly GCA_030545235.1 of Helianthus tuberosus. Classification (NCBI taxonomy): domain Eukaryota; kingdom Viridiplantae; phylum Streptophyta; class Magnoliopsida; order Asterales; family Asteraceae; genus Helianthus; species Helianthus tuberosus. The sequence continues at coordinate 191,710,732 of CM060352.1, read as the reverse complement.
CAGATTTACTTTGTTTTTCGATTCCACCATTAAATTTTTAAATATATATAAAGACCGGATGGAATTGAATGGGTTAGACCGGGTTCAGATCAAAGAGAAACCTCCTGATTAAGTTCAGGTGTGGGGAGGTTTTGTAGAGTTTGTATATTGAGTCTTAGTTAGTAGTTTTTGAGTCGGTTTTTGTGTCGAGTCGGTACTGCTTTGGTTTTTGCTTGTTTTGTTTATGCAGGTTTGAATATGTACCACCCGTACTCAATCTCCATTTGGGTGATTTTGGAGCTGCTTATCAAATTTCAGGCATTTTCCAAGTGTACTAGTTAGAGTCAAAGCCGATCGCGACCGAAATGCTATACGATCGAGCTGGATTGGACGAGAGTTTTGGAGCATACGCGTTATTTAACCAGCTAAGTCCTTTCCATTTATGCCCTTTGTTTTTATTTCTTATTTATTTTTAGTGTTTTGAGTTAGTTTCCATCCTACATTGAGGGCAATGTAGAGTTTAAGTGTGGGGATGGGAAACTGTCGTTTAGTGTCTAGTTAGTGTGTCGTTTGAGTTAAAAATTTGAAAAATACAAAAAAATTGAAAAATTGAAAAAATCCAAAAAAAATTGAAAAATCAGAAAATGTCTTTCGAATAAAAAAAGATGTTTGCAGAATTAATACGGAAAATGATAGAAAAGATGGGTTTTTGTTCGGGTTCAAATAATGATAATATAAGATTATAATAAATCGAGCTTACGTCTAGTTAGGGATATGTGGATAGGCCCGGGTTTGGTTTTAAGTCCCTTTGAGTTAATATACCTTAATTGTCGGTCTGCTAGTGGGTTTTCGCCGGGGAAATATGGGAAATCAAAACTGCCAATAATAGTATAAGGGCACCGTTATAAGTTAAAACTGTTAGAGTTTGTGATCATGCAAAATAAAAAAAAAATAGAAAAAAAAATGAGCTAGAAACTAAATGAAAGTAGTGCATTCCTATGTAGTCTGGGTTGGGGATAGTGACTTTACAACCGGATTACCTCTAGGATGTGTGAAATCGACCTTGCAAAGAAAAGTAAAAAGTACCGAAGCTTAAGTAAACCGAGTTGGGGATAGCGACTCTACAGCCGGATTGCCTCTTGGTTAGGGAAAGCAACGTCTAAGCTCATTGAAAAAAAAAGATAAAAGTGAAAAAATGGAAAAAGAAAAAAAGTGTGATTGTAAATTCTCTTGGTTTTGATATAAGAAGGTTGGAAATTGGTCCAGTGATCGTTCCTTTAGTTCTATAAGCTTGAGGCGGGAGTAGGTGGACCGTGGATTCTAGCGTGAGACCCTAGGTAGATTGACCGCACATAAACTAAATTCGCATGATAAGGGCTTAAGACCGGATTTGGGTTTAAAGGGACAAGCATATTTGCAATCGCGGCTAATGCAAGCTTTGATTTTAACAAGTATAAATAAGTTTTTGACCCGAGTAATTATTTGTCTCTGATTCCGTTTTGCATAATTCTTTTTCGGGGACGAAAAAAGATTAATTGTGGGGATATTTGATGTGGGGTAAAATACACATAATTATCCCGTGTAAAGTGTATAATTTTTGTATAGATTCAATTTATTCTTTTTAGTTTTTAGTATTATACTACATTAATTTGTGTTTTGGCTGGTTCTGGTGCAAATGGAGCGAAAATGAGTAAAAAGGAAATAACTAGCCAGTTGAGTAGAGTAGACCGCCAGAGACCGAAGTAAAATTGCCGCTATTTTCTGTGAGTCGGCCGAGACCACTATCTCTATTTTATAAGTTAGAGGGCTTCCACAGTGTATATATATATATATATATATATATAATATAGTGGAGAGTTCAAATGAGAAGAAATTTTTTGTAAGAATAAAAAAGAACAAATTTCAACCAATAAGAATTATTTATTTTACTTCATTTAATATAAGTATTTAATGTTACTATAAGGGTACATTGGTAAATCTATATAGGTCATTAATTTGTAGTCTTCCTCTTTAATAGCTAATACATTAAATTTTTTGTAACTTATCTTCAAAATATATACTTTTTCAAAAAAAAAAAAAAAATAATTTAAAGTGTAGGATAAATTTCGAGTTGTGTAGGTTAAATTACGAGTTGTGTAGGATAAATTTCAATGTGTAGGATGAATTTCGAAATACGTAAGATAACTTTTGATGTGTGTAGGCAAAAAAAGTTAGTGTGGAGGATAATAGTCTTTATGACTAATTAATTAGTCAAAAATGATAATAAATGAGATAAGTGAAAAATCTATTTAATATTTTACAAAATTACCCTTTGTTCTTTTTCTTCTCAATTAAATTTTCTTCTCAAATGAACCTCCCCCTATATATATATATATATATATATATATATATAAGGGAAGGCTAGACAGAAAACCCTTAAATTTTTAGAAAACTCTGGAAACACAAATCTCCCCCCATTTTTACCCAACCTCCCGACATTTTTTTTTTGAAAAAAATAACACATGTAATATACATGTTTTAGAGTGTTTTGGGCAAAAAAAACAAAAAAGCGCCGAAGGGATTTTTAAAAAAAAAATAAACAAATTTCAGCAATGTCCGGTTGCCTAACATGTGTTAGGCACAAAAGACATAAATTGCTGAAATTTTTTTTTTTAAATTATCCCTTCGGCGCTTTTTTGATTTTTTTTGGCCCAAACCTCTTAAAAACATGTATATTACATGTGTTATTTTTTTCAAAAAAAAAATGTCGGGAGGTTGGGTTTTCTAGGGTTTTTTATATATATAGGGTTTTCTATATAGCCTTGCCCTATATATATATATATATATATATATATATATATATATATATATATATATATATATATATATATATATATTTGGATCGAGAGGAAGAGCTTGGCCAACCTCAAGATATAGTTTTATAATTTGAGTCCGTTTAATTCATTGGTGTTGGACCGCATGAAGTTTGGGCTGCTAAGATACCCATTAAACTAAAGCTGCTACCATTGATATTATTATTATTAATGTTAGAGAAAAGTCAAAATCACATCAACTAATAGAAGTTGGACGTGGAATATGGAAGTGAAGTTTATTGTGTTTGTACTGCACGTGAATTAAAGCTGAATTGCAAAAGAAAAAAGGCCGCCAAAACTACCCAGTCCAATTAATGCAGAATTGTGGTTTTGGGCTTTGTGACAATTATTTATACATTGTTTTTACAATAAGTCCGACCCGAATAATACATAGGGAAAAATAAAATCAGCTTGGCGGCTATTAAAGGCAAAAAAAATACAGCAGACGAAAAAGAATTAGAGGCGGCAATCAGAGGTGAATCGGCCGCACATCAGGGAGACGCAACATCATATATTGGGGACGAATTTAGAAGATTATTTGGCAAGAATTCAACGCTAGGAATCATTGGAAGCGAGCGGGTTTAAAGCTTACGGGTTCTATCTTCTCAATTTCTTTTGTTTTCTTAGGTGTTTGTTCTTTATTCAATGAACTCAGTTAAGCGACTTTGTTTATTTGTTTTTAAGACCATGATGCTCGACTAAACTTTTAAGCCACCTAGACTTGATGAATGGATTGATATAAGTTTTTACCGTTTTCTGCATGAATATTATGGATTGATTGTGTTTAGTAAAGAGTTTGTTTTATTGATTTGATGTACATGCGTACTTTAATTTGGTTTATTATTGTCATTTGCTTCGTATGATTCTTAGTGATGGTCTATATCACAACATAGAGTCATACTAGGGTTTAGGATTTTGGTGAGTGTCTATATCACGTAAGAAATCTTAACTCTTTTGGGAGAATCGGCCGGTAACCCCTAGAAGTAATTGTTAGTAATTTGCTAGGTTTTAGTGTTCTGCTAGTCCTAATACCTGGAAAGTGGGGGGCTATTGATAGGTCTTACCCGACGAATTGCTTTAGACAGTCCTTGGAAAAGGTCGTTGTAAGGTCCGCGTTTGCGTCTAATAAAAAGACGACTAAGGACACTAGAAACATAATTTTTTTTAAATGTCCAAACTTTTCGCAATTTAACACGATAATATCATTAACATATGTGCATCAATTTAACAAAATTTGGGCATGACCCTTCCATAAAACGAACATACCCCTATTTCAAACATAATCAAACTAAATATAATTCTACGGTTCGTTCGACAAGATACTACTAAAAACCAAGACAACAAGTTTTGAAAAGTATGACTACTAACAAGGTTATGCAAAATAAACAAGTATTGGACCAAAAAATTAGAACAAAATAGCGGAAGCGTTTAGTATGACATAACATGAACACGTGCTCGCTCCGATTCTCCAAGTCGCCTAAATTGAGGATTTACCTACATTCAACAACAAAGCTTTAAAAACTTAGTCATTATACTTGTTTGGCTTACAATACCATCATTTTAGTCCCATTCGTTTATGTACTTTCATTTCTCTTACGCATTCGATTACCCATTAAAATGGGTATGGCATATACTCTCATAATGAGATTCAAGCATACACTTACGACCCGGTAACTTCGGGTTAATTGCTTTCAACATCAATCTTTCGTTCTATCCGTATAACGGATTGAACTTCATACATTCATTATTGCATTCATGTCCACCCATTCTAAACGGATGGTACCTTATTCTTACTCGACTTGTTCAACTCGAACCGGTCAACTTGCATAGCTTATTATAACCTTCGTTAACATAACCAAATCCGCAAGGGATTTTCTATCTACTTACTAATCATCATAATCATTATAACAAGGTTTGTTTTTCATGATTATTAACAAAATTTAAGTAAGGTTTTGTATGCAACGGAACATACCTCGGTCTTGCGTGCCTTCCGTTTTCTTAGTGCTCGTACCTTCTTCCTTCACGCCTACATTACAACATTCATTCATTCATTCATTCATTCATCTACTTCATTCTACCATTTTCCATGTTACACATACATTCATCTCTTAAGCATTTCATCAAACACTTGGTAGGCATCATAATTAAGGTATAAGGTACAAGTCTTTAAAGCACACCTTTACTAGTTCATCATCACCCAACATTCACATCTATTCTAATTTGCATAATTATTTCCTCCTACATCAATTTATCTAGCATTCAAGTATTACAAACAAGATCATATATTAAGATAACATACAATCACAATCATTATGATCTTCCTAATCATAACACAATTTCACAAAGTGGGTTTTCACTACAATCTTTCATGCAACCTAAAATCAAACATGATTCTTGTTCTAGAAGGCAATTCTAACTCAGATTTCCCATATTTGATACAAGAAATCGAGATTGGGATGAACCCCTCATTCTACAAATCATGATTTCAGAAAATTAAGCTTACCACTTCAATAATCGAGTTTAGATGAGTGTAAATCGGAGTTCATGCATTGGATTACCCTTGAATTTCCACTTCAATTTGCTGAATTTGGAGAACAAGGGTTTCACCTTGTTCCCCTCCTGTTTGATCGATCCCAACCACGCACAAGAGTGTGTGTTTTTGGGTTTCTACATTATAAATCCCTAATTAATAAAACTTTACACATTACCCCCCTTCCAAGTTTGATAAGTATCTAATTCAAGCATTTTTTTTTCCAACATTTAACTTATCTCTTATCATAACCCATCAACTAAGTTAGTTTTTTTCTTTTGTTCACTTTCATTTATTTTAATATTAACCGATTTTTTTTTTGGGCGTTACAGTCGTGAATTGGTTTCCTGTCACACCCCGATTTTTCCACGTGTCACCGGTGGGCCCGGTGGGGGAGTATCGTGACGTGGTTGGCAACATAATAGTCAAACAACACAATTATATAAATGCACAGCGGAAGCAAAAGATAAATATATTACATTCCGAATATAAAGTAATATCCAGTATTACAACGGAAAGTAAAGGATCCACAGGCGGATTCAAAATAAAATGAAAACTGTTCAACAGACTTTGACATCTAGAGCTTGCGAAACTTGAGTAATGATGCCTGGAGTAGCCAGCCTATTTCGTCTAGTACCTGCACTTAGCCTTTTTGGAAAATACGTCAGTTTACACTGGTAAATACAACTCAACTGACTCATTTTGAAAAGAGTTTGAAAATTGATTTGAATGCACTTCGGCAAAATATATCTTTATAACTTGGGACAATCATTAAAATAATCATGTATACAGTTTTACTTATTTGTCGTCCATCAGGGCCGGTTAGAAGAGCCGGACAAGATTAACTGACACGCCACAGGTATAATGCCCACAAGGTTGATTCCTTAAGTGGATTACCAGTTTTTACATAATGCATCTGTCAGGTGTACGCCTACACCCCGTGCTTAGGTCGTGGCCATTTCGTAAAATGATGCCAAGGATATCCGGGACATGGTCATTTAACCCCCAAAAGCCATACACCAAATAATACATATTAAACGGGTCATGCAAATACATTAATCACAATCCGATTTAAATGACTACACATACCCGACCAAGCGGTACTTCTATAGTACCGTATCCCAAGCCCGTATAGGGAAAATAAGTTAAGAGTATTTACCTGAGCAAAGTATCAATCAAATACAGAAAATGCAAGTACTTTTACTGGGCTCCTAATCTGGAACGAAGGTTTATAATAACCTATTAGAATCCTAACGGGTCTTTAATTAAGCTTAAGCTTAGACCGGTTAGTTTCAAAGATACGGTTCGTACGCACGATTAAGTGAAGACCGGAATAGAATGTGATTTAGACCCGAAAAGTTTGAAGACTTGCGTAATATGGGTACATTATACACATTCTGGATTTTGAGATAAAACCGATAAGGTTTGACCCGTTTCGGCTAATTTATGTAAACTAGTTACATAAACCGAACCGACGCGTAATAAGCGTAACGGGTATCCGTAAGAGCCATATACAGGTTTCCTAAGTTAATATGCCTCAAATATGTTGTGACATCAGCAAGATATCATTTATTATGCCCAAAATGAATTTAAACACAAACTATGCCCCGTAGGGGTAGTTTGGTCATTTAAAAGGTTATAAAGGAGTTTAAGTATTAACCTGAGTTACAGGTCTAATATAATCAGCAAAAATACTCAATTTGATAAGTTATAACAGTAGGGTAAAGTATATATGTGAAATTTATCAATTATAACCAAACTATGCATCGTAGGGGCATTTTGGTAATTTCACATAAGTCGAAAAGCTCAAAACTGAAGTCTGAGTTAAACAAATTTTGCTTACTGTTAATATATTATAATTTATCTCAAATATCAGTAGGTATCACCCTTGTATGTTTAAAAATAGTTTTAGTACATACTATGCGTTAAAAACGCTTAATTAGGCGATTAGAAGCCGTTTCCGGGTTCTATATAGAAAGCTGATATTTATATTATTCCAGAAGGCTTAAAATAATTTATTTATCATTTAGAATCAGTAGCAAAATGTTTGGAGTCGATTAGATATGTAAAACTCATTTTATAGCCCGTTAGGGCAAAACCGACAATTACCGGATTAAGCCTACGACTATAAGTTATGCTCAGCCTAAAATTAATTAAAAATCTTTAAAATCCCAAAATAATATATTACATCAGTGGGTATAGAGTTTGATATCAAAAAGTAGGTGTAATTAGGCTATACGCTAATTACGCCGTTTAATCGCTAAAGAAGCTTCTAATTACGCGAATGAGCATAACTCTCAATCTACAGCTCAAACTGATGTCAAACTTTGGGTGCAAGTTTATATATTAGTAACTAAGGTTTCTACTCTTTTACATTTTCAAAAATCACGTTTTATGGTGAAAAGGGCATAATGGTCAATGATGTGCTAAAAGTGGTCTAATTAAACTAACTAATTCTAACCCTAAATTAGACACTCTAAGTTTTAAATTTATAGACTAGGACTCTCTAAAACCTAGACCACACCACCGACAAGTGTACCGGTCAATGCAGTATAGCTTAAGTAAGTCCGAGTATCGAACCCACGAGACTCTCTAATTACGCTAATTAGACTCTATCTAGACCTAGACTGACACAGACTCTAACTGCTTAATTGGTTTGGGGGGGGGGGGGGGGTTACGGAAAATCTAGGAAATCTATATTAAACTACTAAGTAGACTAAAGCTAGACTAAATACGAAAGAAGACGAAGACGATTCTTATATGAGAGACGAGACCACCTAAACTAGAATCCTGGATTGACTTTAAAGAATTACCGATTAAGTTAAATGCATGAATTATGGAACCGGGATCTTATAATACTAAACCTATTAAGAACCATCGAGGCCCCTCGACCCTTCTCAAGGAGAAACCTGTGGCACTACCTAGGCCGTTAATCCTACCGGTTATTAGACTTCTTCCCAGTTATCTAATTATTGTGTAAGTACCCTAATATTGACCTATTCTTTCCCAATCCTAGATCTAGGGTAGTTTAAAGTAATAAATTTGACTTGATAGACTAATAAGACCGACAGGTAAACCAAGACATAACCTTTCCCAAGGCCTATCTAAAGCAATTCGCCGGGTAAGACCTACCAATAGCCCCTCACTTCCCAGTTATTAGGACTAGTAGAACACTAAGACTTAGCAAATTATTATCAGTTACTTCTAGAGGTTACCGGCCGATTCTCCCTAAAGAGTGAAGGTTTTCTAACGTGATATAGACACTCACCGAAACCCTAAACCCTAATATGACTCTATGTTGTGATATAGACCGTCACTAAGAATCATATGAAGCAAATAATAACAATAAACCAATTCAAAGTACGCATACACATCAAACCATTAAATCAAACCTCTTACTAAACACAATCACCCATAAACACATACAATTAACTAAAAAGGTAAAAACATTAATCAATCCATTCAACTAAGTCTAGGTGGCATAAAAGTTTAGCCAAGAATCATGGTCTTAAAAATAAATAAACAAAGTTTCACACAAGAATTCATCGATGTCAAACAAGAAAAATAGATAACAAGAAAAACCAGGAAGTTAGAACCCGTTAATCCTTGATCTCTACGCTTCACTTCGATCCGATGATTCTCTAGCCGTGAACCTTGCCAAAAAGTATTCGAAATTTCGTCCCTGAATGTTTCTGCTCGTGCCTCCTGATATGCGGCTCCTTGTGCGTCAGATTTTTTATGTACCGTAGCCGTCTGTTGTTGTTTGGTATCCATTAGTGTTTTTGTAACAATTAATTTATTTTTCATATCAAAAGGCCCACTAGAAATCCTCATATTCACGTAGTAAACTGCCTGGACATTAGGGCCTCTCATGACCCATGGTAGACTAAACATACACTTTGGCGGCCCATGAACAACAATAATAATATTTCTTTTTTTTTTCCTTTTGTTTTCGTTCACTCTTGGCAGCCTCCAAAACCATTCATCTCTTTCGATATTATGGCAACCTCACATGTGAAGAGAATTCAACTTCTTTATTTATTATAATAGCCGCCTATCTCCTGCCATATGTCTTTTCTTTGTTATGAAACCCACTTCCCTTTTAATATATATAGATAAGTGGGCTCGATCCAATCACGGAAAATGGCTGCAACTTTTATTCGGTCCCTGACGGCGTACTCTACTCAACTAGCTGGTTATTTTCATATTACTCGGTTTTGCTCCATTTACACCAGGACCTGTCCCAACACAAAATAATGTAATATAATACTAATAACTAAATAAAAACAAATAAATCCTACATAATAATTATACAATTTACACGGGACAAATATGTGTATTTTACCCCACATCAAATATCCCCACACTTAATCTTTTTTCGTCCCCGAAAAAGAATTATGCAAAACAGAATCAGAGACAAATAATCACTCGGGTCAAAAAGCATAGGTATATTTTATTAAAACCAAAACTTGCGTTAGCCGCGATTGCGAATATACTTGTCCCCTTAAACCCAAGTCCAATCCTAAGCCCTTATCATGTGATTTTAATTTAAGTGCGGTCAATCCACCTAGGGCCTCACACCAGAATTTACGGTCCACCTACTCCCACCTCAAGCTTATAGGACTAAAGGAACGATCACTGGACCAATTCCCAACCGTCTTATATCAAAACCAAGAGAGTTTACAATCAACTTTTTTTTTTCTTTTCTCTATTTTTTTCTTTGCTTTTTGCTCTCTTTTTTTTTCTTTATTTCTCTCGTGAGTCTAGACGATGCTTACCCTAACCAAGAGGTATTCCGGCTGTAGAGTCGCTATCCCCAACCACAGATTACTTAGGTTTCGGTACTTTTAATCGGCAATTCGATTTCACACATCCTAGAGGCATTCCGGCTGTAGAGTCGCTATCCCCAACTCGGATTACATAGACCTGTGTTACTTTCATTTAGTTTCTAGCTCACTTTTTATTCTTTTTTTTTTTTCGCAAGATCACAAACTCTAACAGTTTTAACTTATAACGGTGCCCCTTATACTATTATTGGCAGTTTTGATTTCCCATATTTCTCAGGCGAAAACCCACTAGCAGACCGACAATTAAGGTATATTAACTCAAAGGGACTTAAAACCAAACCCGGGCCTATCCACATATCCCTAACTAGACGCAAGCTCGATTTATTTTAATCTCATATTATTATTATTTGAACCCAAGCAAAAATTAATCTTTTCTATCATTTTCCGTTTTAATTTGCAAACTTCTTTTTTATTCGAAAGACATTTTCTGATTTTTCAATTTTTTTTTGATTTTTTTAATTAATTTTTTTTTTTTTTTTGTATTTTTAATTTTTTTTATGACTCAAACTAACCTAAAAAGCAGTTACTCATCCCCACACTTAAGATTTGCATTGTCCCCAATGCAGAGACGGAAACTAAAAATAAATAAGAAAGAAATAAAATACAGAGAGAGTTGGAAAAGACTTAGCTGGTTAGGACAAAAGTCAGTGCCAACCGTACGAGTCTTGAATCCAACGAACGATCGTATAGCATTTCATTCGCGATCGTTGCCTTAGTCTGCTTGGGTTTATCAATATGGCAGCTCCGAAATCACCCGAATGGAGATTGAGTACGGGTGGTACAATCCAAACCTGCACAATCACAACAAAACAAAACAAAACCCAAAGCAGTACCGACTCTAAAAAAAACGACTCAAAAACTACTAAGACTCAATATACAAAAACTACGACTCTATACAAACTCTACAAAACCTCCCCACACTTGAATTTAATCAGGAGGCTTCTCTTTGATCTGAACCCGGTCTAACCCATTTAATTCCACTCGTTTCTCATAAACATTTAAAAATTTTGCAGTGGAATTATAAAATGATTTTACATTTTTTAACGGGTTAGAACACAAAAATTTGAACTTACCTGGCAGAAGCTGCTGAAACACGATCCCAGGTGTTCTTCTCATAGCCTTATCCCGTGGTTTTGAACTTTTACTCGCATTTACTATCAGTACCACGGGCCAGCTGTGGTGGTCTTCCTCTTCCACCACTACTTCTTCTTGTTTAATGTCCGTCATTGGGTTTCCTGCAAGTAAAGCTTCTAAGTATGCAAGGTCACCCTCCGGATCAAACGTACCTACTTCTTTATCTACAGGCAAACCCTCTAACTCATCCGCAAATTCTCTCTCCCAAAACAGCTCATCTTCACTTCCCTCATCCTCTTCATCTGACAAATCCCATATTGGTTCGGTGGGATAAGACTCAGCATCAGAAGAATCCAGGTCAATAGGATTACCTGCCATTAAGAGAGTAGAAAGAGCAGAACAAGGTAGAGAGAATAAAAGAAAACTAACTAAAAAAAATTACACAACTATACAAGTAGCACGGATTTTTCAGTTAGGTCTAATCAAAGCTAATAAACGCAATCGCCAAGAGTCCCCGGCAACGGCGCCAAAAACTTGATGTGCTAAAAGTGGTCTAATTAAACTAACTAATTCTAACCCTAAATTAGACACTCTAAGTTTTAAATTTATAGACTAGGACTCTCTAAAACCTAGACCACACCACCGACAAGTGTACCGGTCAATGCAGTATAGCTTAAGTAAGTCCGAGTATCGAACCCACGAGACTCTCTAATTACGCTAATTAGACTCTATCTAGACCTAGACTGACACAGACTCTAACTGCTTAATTGGTTTGGGGGGGGGGGGTTACGGAAAATCTAGGAAATCTATATTAAACTACTAAGTAGACTAAAGCTAGACTAAATACGAAAGAAGACGAAGACGATTCTTATATGAGAGACGAGACCACCTAAACTAGAATCCTGGATTGACTTTAAAGAATTACCGATTAAGTTAAATGCATGAATTATGGAACCGGGATCTTATAATACTAAACCTATTAAGAACCATCGAGGCCCCTCGACCCTTCTCAAGGAGAAACCTGTGGCACTACCTAGGCCGTTAATCCTACCGGTTATTAGACTTCTTCCCAGTTATCTAATTATTGTGTAAGTACCCTAATATTGACCTATTCTTTCCCAATCCTAGATCTAGGGTAGTTTAAAGTAATAAATTTGACTTGATAGACTAATAAGACCGACAGGTAAACCAAGACATAACCTTTCCCAAGGCCTATCTAAAGCAATTCGCCGGGTAAGACCTACCAATAGCCCCTCACTTCCCAGTTATTAGAACTAGTAGAACACTAAGACTTAGCAAATTATTATCAGTTACTTCTAGAGGTTACCGGCCGATTCTCCCTAAAGAGTGAAGGTTTTCTAACGTGATATAGACACTCACCGAAACCCTAAACCCTAATATGACTCTATGTTGTGATATAGACCGTCACTAAGAATCATATGAAGCAAATAATAACAATAAACCAATTCAAAGTACGCATACACATCAAACCATTAAATCAAACCTCTTACTAAACACAATCACCCATAAACACATACAATTAACTAAAAAGGTAAAAACATTAATCAATCCATTCAACTAAGTCTAGGTGGCATAAAAGTTTAGCCAAGAATCATGGTCTTAAAAATAAATAAACAAAGTTTCACACAAGAATTCATCGATGTCAAACAAGAAAAATAGATAACAAGAAAAACCAGGAAGTTAGAACCCGTTAATCCTTGATCTCTACGCTTCACTTCGATCCGATGATTCTCTAGCCGTGAACCTTGCCAAAAAGTATTCGAAATTTCGTCCCTGAATGTTTCTGCTCGTGCCTCCTATGCGGCTCCTTGTGCGTCAGATTTTTTATGTACCGTAGCCGTCTGTTGTTGTTTGGTATCCATTAGTGTTTTTGTAACAATTAATTTATTTTTCATATCAAAAGGCCCACTAGAAATCCTCATATTCACGTAGTAAACTGCCTGGACATTAGGGCCTCTCATGACCCATGGTAGACTAAACATACACTTTGGCGGCCCATGAACAACAATAATAATATTTCTTTTTTTTTTCCTTTTGTTTTCGTTCACTCTTGGCAGCCTCCAAAACCATTCATCTCTTTCGATATTATGGCAACCTCACATGTGAAGAGAATTCAACTTCTTTATTTATTATAATAGCCGCCTATCTCCTGCCATATGTCTTTTCTTTGTTATGAAACCCACTTCCCTTTTAATATATATAGATAAGTGGGCTCGATCCAATCACGGAAAATGGCTGCAACTTTTATTCGGTCCCTGACGGCGTACTCTACTCAACTAGCTGGTTATTTTCATATTACTCGGTTTTGCTCCATTTACACCAGGACCTGTCCCAACACAAAATAATGTAATATAATACTAATAACTAAATAAAAACAAATAAATCCTACATAATAATTATACAATTTACACGGGACAAATATGTGTATTTTACCCCACATCAGTCAACATATGAGCAATTAACGGAATCATGCGTATTAATCGGATAACTAATGATCCGAGGTGTATAATCACAGAGGGTTATACTAGCATGTAACCTGGTCCTATTAGAGCTTTAAGGCATTTCTAAAACATGCTTAAACGGGTCAGAACTGAAAGTCAAAGCAAAAGTCAAACTATGCGACTTTCGGTTCCGAACCGGGTCTCTACTGAAAATTGTCGGGTTGAACATGTTTAGACATGTTCTTACATTCATTACCAAGTTATATTGATGATCAAACAGGTTATATGGGTTATACATTGCTAATTATGCATAAATTGTAGATTAAGCATCCTGTTGACTTTTTAATAACAAGTTTGACCCGACATTTGACCTAGTTAGAGTGGGAATCAGGGGGGAACCCTTTTAAGGGTTTATTACCCACATAATTACCAACTTATAACTACTTTCAATTCGACTAATCACTGGACCATTAGTGATTAATCGTTAAGTCAACCGTTAATTACGACGGTTTGACTTTTAAGCTAAAACTAAGCAAAAACTTAACTAAGGAAGGTTAAGCAAACTTACTGAAGTCCTATGCTTGATTAGGAAGGTCTTGTGTCTGCTCTTAAGCTCCCAAAAGCTCCAGAATTGCACAAGAAGTGAATAATCAAATGGTTGCAACTTCATGGCCTTTTATAATGCTCAAGAACACATAGATTGTTGACAAATCATGCTACCATGGATCCCATATCATTTACAAGTGTCCCTAAGGCCTAGGAACATGTAGGGGAGGCGCATGGAAGTGAAAATATCTGATCTATGTCGGTTCCAAGGCTGAATAGCCAAGTTTCACGATTTTATGCATCTGGGCGCTGCTTACGGACCATAAGGGTGGACCTTTACGGTCCGTAAGCCATTCATCAGGGCAATTCTTTCTTTTTCAGTTTGCATCCTTGGCTCTTGGTCCTTCGAAAGGTCAATCCACCTTTATTCTTTGCATTTTGAGCCCTCCAAATTTACCTATAAGGGCTTCAAGACTTAAACCTTCTTTGTTAAGTCCTTGGCCACTTGTTATTACCCGAAAAGTCATAATTTTTTAACGTTGACGCTTTAACCCCTCGTATACGAATTTGATCATAACTTTCTCATACGATAACGAAACTTTATGAAATTTTTATCATGCATTCCTGTGAGCATAATTAATCATTACAAAGATTTGGGTTTGCTAAAAGGTCACTCAGAGGTATAACTTAAACATGTTGGCACATTTAACCCCTGTAGTTTGTAATCTCTCACTTTCTTTCACAATTAGCTTCGCATGATCCATGATTTATTCGTGTAAGGGTATGAGCATCATGTAGGGTTACTGTAAAGTATATTTATCCCTTGTTGACATTTTGGAACCCTTATATTCACATACTTTCCATGTTTGTCAACTTTAGTCCCTCTAGAGTATACTTTTACACATTCAAGCTTTATGACACGTGTCAATACATTATAGGACGTGAATTTTCAAGGTGTTACATCCTCACCCCCTTAAAATAAATCTCGACCTCGAGATTTGCTAAATTATGGAAGTACTCCTTGTCGCATAATGGACTTAACTCCTATAACATATCTGGAGTCTTTCCAAGCTCCCAAAGTGACTCCTATATTAGGTACATGTATCCTTTTTGGAGCTTCTTAACCTGTCGATCCTTAATCGATACAGGATGCTCATCACATCATAAATTTGCATATCATTATGTGATAGTGCTTCTTGACTTATTGGCGAAACACACCCTTCAGTCACTAGTGTGTAATGTATTGCGAGCTCCGCCAAGCTCCTTAAATAGGTTTTAGCTTATAAGCTACCTGATCTTGATACATTCGATTTCCTTCGAATGGTTCTATATATTCAGAGCTTAACTAGCCTGAAAATTTAACAAATTTGGCACACCCTTCCTGGGTGATATCTTTTGTTGAGCCTTATTCTTTAACAAGATCTTAGGAGGTTTGCTACTTTCATTAATTCTTGATTTTCTGCCGAATACTGGCAACTTACAGATGATTAAGGATTTGTATGAATCTTATTCGTTGTTTCCAATGCAACCTTCAGATTCTTATAAGTGGACTTCCCAAAGTCTCGTCCATCCAACGGATGTTTTGATATTTCATTTATACAAGGTCTCCAAAGGAGCCACCTTGATACTTATATAGCAACTATTATGGAAAAGCTTATCTTAAGGTGAGATGGTTATTCCAACCATTGCTCAAAACTAATCTTAAGGAGTAGCTAATCCTTACAGTTAGTCGAACAAATCGATGATCCTGGGCAAGTAATAGCGATTCTTAATTGTTGCCTAAATAGGGTTGCGGTAATCAATGCATAAGCAAAATAAACCGTCTTTCTTATTTAACAATATCAAACCCTCAGAACATTGAGTCAGGCTATATGAGTCTATATCTTAAAACTTACTTAGTCAGGGTTTCGATTATTCCATAATCAACATGGAGTTTTTCACAATGCTCCAGCCCACAGCGGGATGTTAATCTTAACTTTACTAGTCTCAGGAGGTAAACAGGGTAATGTTTGGAGAAGGTGATCAAGATACAAGGAGGCTACAGAGATTTTCCATATCTCAGGCTCCAGTTCATCCATCATTGCTTGTGTCAAATAAGTGACACATTTATGTTATAAGTCCACGAATTCCTTAATCGGGAACATTTACTTGGACAATTCCATTCTGGATATCTTCTTTGAATACTACTAGTCGACTTTAGTACAATATGACCATTGGGATATCTTAGGGGTTCCATGTATTAAACCTCCATACTGATCAGGCATGGAAGTAATCTATGGGACACACTAGGATACGCCAATCCTCATATGGCACTTTTATCAAACATAGTTTGGCATTCGCAGGCGATAGAAAAACAATGAGAAAAAAATAATTAAAATAACATATGTGGTCGTACTCTATGCGAAGAAAGAGTACTCTTAGATTTTTCGGAAGGATTCCTTGCCGATACTAGAAGAATCGGTTACTATGGTTTCCTTGGTAAGTTATACCTTGTGGATACTATAAAAGTTTGCTAAGCTTATGGTTTATGAAGATTTATTATTTCCTGTATTAAATCAGGATACTTAGCAGAAATTATCATTGGTAAATGATAAGGAATGTACTTGATGACAACGTGAACTGCCTCTTGGCATTCATCAGGTGAGTTCAGGCATTTCTTCCTTTAGCCTTTCCAGGCTTAGCTGCACCTTCTTTGGCAGCTTTATGGAATCTAGTTCTGATGCGGCCTTACTCACCACAGCTGTGATAGACTGCATTCTATATGTCCCTACATTCCTGGGAAATGATGACCTGTTCCTTAGCAGATGTCACACTGCTTTGGTCCTGGTTCTATTCGACACTGTCCCTAGTGTCTTTTATAGCAATTCTTACATACAGGCTTCTTACTGAACTTTCGTTGCTTTTTATTAAGCATGTACTTGCTCTCTTTCTTAGATTTTTGGGAGTTATCCTCCTCCTTTGATTCATCCTTCATATTCGAAGTGTGAACAAAGCTCTTCTCATGAGCAATTGAACGTGGTTTTGAATGAAATTTAGAGCGAGAAGCATTCGGCTCTTTGGATTGTTTCATGACCTTTTCCCATGGCCTTTCAAATTGCTGCGTTAACCACCGCTTGGAGATTAACTCCATTAATATTGAGGTTTACGTTTGAGACATTATTTGCTTTTGTCGCATTAATAGCATCGCGACTATTGCCTATCTCATCCGAGTTTTCCATACTCAAAACTTGGTACTAATTACCAAATTAAACCATTATTAGTCATCATCCTGATGACCTGACATAGATTAGCCACGGCATCCACGAACCGTATAGGCCATTATGTTCCGAACATTCTTAATGAATGCTATTTGAATGTATATCTATTACATTTAGCTTAGGTCACAAAAGGACTATCAATGGCATTCAAGGTTTGGAGCGAGTCCAATACCTGCTTAACAGGGGACCGTAATGTCACAACTGTCTTTGTCACAAGGACGATTATAAATAGCTCAAAGGCTAGCCTTACATGACTTTGGTTATATATATATATATATATACATATATGGCATAGAAGCCTGTCGCGAGGGACATAGAAAGATATGGCATAAAGCCCAGTCATGAAGGACATAAGTAATCATATGGCGCGAAGGCCTTGTCGTAATGACATTTAGATACGGCACAAATGGCCTTGTCTCTAGGACGTTATAGGATATGGCACTAAGGCCTGTCACCAGGGATGTTAACATTTAGTATGTTAACTTGTCACGAACGACGAATTATAGCACGGAGGCTTGTTATGGGTGACTTGAAATATAACTTGTGGATTTGTCACAAGGACATCAATTCATAGGCTGCAATCTTATTAGATCAGGAGTTTTAAGGCTTGAACATAGTTCTTCACCTTTGGACAGGGAGTCATAGACTACAACTGTCATCGTCTTGAAAGGTGATTCTCTTGACAGGAAGGTAAACCAATTAACATCACTAATGGATGTCTATATATAATTATCGTATCTAATGATATTAGTAATGATCACATCGACATATTGACTATTAGGTTTGGGTATAACCCCATTATTTTGGATAGGGGATCATAAAGATCACCACTATTTTGTCTTGTCGACAATAGAGTAAAGTATAGCCCGTAGGCAATTCATCACTAGGGATGTCAATATTATGAATTTATGATCATCATACTGATGATACTAGTCAGGATCGCAATGATCATATAGACTATTAGGCTTGAGCGCAGCTCACTACCTTAGACAAGGAATCATAAAGATCATAATGTCAATGTCTCAGATGGACAATTTATTATAGCCCGTAGGCAAGACATCTTTTCTTGACAGGGAGTTGTAGGCTACCACTGTCTTTAGTCTCGGAGGACGTTAATTATAGCCCGTAGGCATTTCCCTCCTAAGGGATATTTATGGTATGATCATCTTTTCAGATGATATTAGTCGAGATCGTATGGACCCTACCGACTATTATGCTTGGACGTATTCCAACATCTTTAGACAGGGTCAAAGACCACCACTGTCGTTGTCTTATCGGACAACAAATTTAGCCCGTAGGCACTTCATCACTCACGGATGTTTATAATATGATCATCTTATAAGATGATATAATCCATGATTTCTAGATCATAAGGCAAATTAGGAATTTAAAAAAATTTCCAATATAGGGATGACTGTTGTGATTTTATCGAATCACATTTGTCAGGAGTGTTAACATGTTCTTAGGTGTTAACAAGGATCTGAATCCCTTGAGTAGGTTTCACCATCTTGGCCGCGTAGGCTAGGTTTCACCTTTAAGATTCTTTTTAAAATGCTTACTGGCAGGGAAGGAAGGATATTTATTTTATTCAGGATTTTTATCATAAATCCTAATTTATAAGTTAATAATAGCACAAATGGCCTAGTCGCGTAGACAAGTTTAATTTATAAGCCATGATTTCAGAGAATCGAGGTATTAAGGTTTTAATAATAGCACAAATGGCCTAGTCGCGTAGACAAGTTTAATTTATAAGCCATGATTTCAGAGAATCGAGGCATTAAGGTGTGAATCAAAGTTCATTACCTTTTCTTGACAGGGAGTTGTAGGCTACCACTGTCTTTAGTCTCAGAGGACATTAACTATAGCCCGTAGGCACTTCCCTTCTAAGGGATGATTATTTTAATAAGGAAAAGTGGGGTAATCCAATTTAAAGATGACTCATGCGGTTTTATCGAACCACGTCTGCCAGGAATGTTAACATGTTACAGGTGTTAACAAGGATTTGAATCTCTTGAATAGGTTCTACCATCTTGGCCTTGTAATATGGGCTAGGTTACCTTTAAGATTCTTTTTAATAATTAACGTAGAATAATTTTAAATTGAGATGTTAATAAGGATCTGAATCTAACTAAGGTACTACCATCTTGGTCCTGTCTCAAAATGACACGTGGCTAGGTCTTGTCCTTTTTAGATTTTGCCATTTTATTATAATGGTAGATCTTGTAAAAGTAATGTTATTTTTCATTTATTTCATATTTCATGTTTAGAATGAAAACTTAAATTTAATCAATCCACAATATGAAAATAAAAGTACAGAGTTGCCCTAAGCGGGACTTGAAAGGAATAATGTTGTCCTTGCAGGGACTGAAAAAACAAATATGTCCTTAGAAGGACTATTAGGGAAACGATCTTCAGCAAAAAGGAGTTTCTTCTTCATTTTATTTCTGAATGCTTTCTCCTTAGATGCTCGTTTCATTCTAGCCGCGGTACGAAGCTCAGCATTTCAAGGCTCCGGGTGTGGAGAACTCCTATTACGGCTTCTTCGTTTGTTGACGTATCCAATAAAAATATTGGAAGCAAAAATTTCCAGATTAGGATTGAGAATATTCCTATGTTTAGTCTAGACTCAGAAGGTCAAGGAATGTGCTACTGTGTCATTGAGATTAAACACAAAAGGATAGTGTTTAATTCACTCAATGTTGGCTCTGATACCAACCTGTCACACCCCGATTTTTCCACGTGTCACCGGTGGGCCCGGTGGGGGAGTATCGTGACGTGGTTGGCAACATAATAGTTAAACAACACAATTATATAAATGCACAGCGGAAGCAAAAGATAAATATATTACATTCCGAATATAAAGTAATATCCAGTATTACAACGGAAAGTAAAGGATCCACAGGCGGATTCAAAATAAAATGAAAATTGTTCAAAGATACGGTTCGTACGCACGATTAAGCGAAGACCGGAATAGAATGTGATTTAGACCCGAAAAGTTTGAAGACTTGTGTAATATGGGTACATTATACACATTCTGGATTTTGAGATAAAACCGATAAGGTTTGACCCGTTTCGGCTAATTTATGTAAACTAGTTACATAAACCGAACCGAACGCGTAATAAGCGTAATGGGTATCCGTAAGAGCCATATACAGGTTTCCTAAGTTAATATGCCTCAAATATGTCGTGACATCAGCAAGATATCATTTATTATGCCCAAAATGAATTTAAACACAAACTATGCCCCGTAGGGGTAGTTTGGTCATTTAAAAGGTTATAAAGGAGTTTAAGTATTAACCTGAGTTACAGGTCTAATATAATCAGCAAAAATACTCAATTTGATAAGTTATAACAGTAGGGTAAAGTATATATGTGAAATTTATCAATTATAACCAAACTATGCACCGTAGGGGCATTTTGGTAATTTCACATAAGTCGAAAAGCTCAAAACTGAAGTCTGAGTTAAACAACTTTTGCTTACTGTTAATATATTATAATTTATCTCAAATATCAGTAGGTATCACCCTTGTATGTTTAAAAATAGTTTTAGTACATATTATGCGTTAAAAACGCTTAATTAGGCGATTAGAAGCCGTTTCCGGGTTCTATATAGAAAGCTGATATTTTTATTATTCTAGAAGGCTTAAAATAATTTATTTATCATTTAGAATCAGTAGCAAAATGTTTGGAGTCGATTAGATATGTAAAACTCATTTTATAGCCCGTTAGGGCAAAACCGACAATTACCGGATTAAGCCTACGACTATAAGTTATGCTCAGCCTAAAATTAATTAAAAATCTTTAAAATCCCAAAATAATATATTACATCAGTGGGTAAAGAGTTTGATATCAAAAAGTAGGTGTAATTAGGCTATACGCTAATTACGCCGTTTAATCGCTAAAGAAGCTTCTAATTACGCGAATGAGCATAACTCTCAATCTACACCTCAAACTGATGTCAAACTTTGGGTGCAAGTTTATATATTAGTAACTAAGGTTTCTACTCTTTTACATTTTGAAAAATCACGTTTTATGGTGAAAAGGGCATAATGGTCAACATATGAGCAATTAACGGAATCATGCGTATTAATCGGATAACTAATGATCCGAGGTGTATAATCACAGAGGGTTATACTAGCATGTAACCTGGTCCTATTAGAGCTTTAAGGCATTTCTAAAACATGCTTAAACAGGTCAGAACCGAAAGTCAAAGCAAAAGTCAAACTCTGCGACTTTCGGTTCCGAACCGGGTCTCTACTGAAAATTGTCGGGTTGAACATGTTTAGACATGTTCTTACATTCATTACCAAGTTATATTGATGATTAAACAGGTTATATGGGTTCTACATTGCTAATTATGCATAAATTGTAGATTAAGCATCCTGTTGACTTTTTAATAACAAGTTTGACCCGACATTTGTCCTAGTTAGAGTGGGAATCAGGGGGAACCCTTTTAAGGGTTTATTACCCACATAATTACCAACTTATAACTACTTTCAATTCGACTAATCACTGGACCATTAATGATTAATCGTTAAGTCAACCGTTAATTACGACGGTTTGACTTTTAAGCTAAAACTAAGCAAAAACTTAACTAAGGAAGGTTAGGCAAACTTACTGAAGTCCTATGCTTGATTAGGAAGGTCTTGTGTCTGCTCTTAAGCTCCCAAAAGCTCCAGAATTGCACAAGAAGTGAATGATCAAATGGTTGCAACTTCATGGCCTTTTATAGTGCTCAAGAACACATAGATTGTTGACAAATCATGCTACCATGGATCCCAGATCATTTACAAGTGTCCCTAAGGCCTAGGAACATGTAGGGGAGGCGCATGGAAGTGAAAATATCTGATCTATGTCGGTTCCAAGGCTGAACAACCAAGTTTCATGATTTTCTGCATCCGGGCGCTGCTTACGGACCGTAAGGGTGTACCTTTACGGTCCGTAAGCCATTCATCAGGGCAATTCTTTCTTTTTCAGTTTGCATCATTGGCTCTTGGTCCTTCGAAAGGTCCATCCACCTTTATTCTTTGCATTTTGAGCCCTCCAAATTTACCTATAAGGGCTTCATCCGACTTAAACCTTCTTTGTTAAGTCCTTGGCCACTTGTTATTACCCGAAAAGTCATAATTTTTTAACGTTGACGCTTTAACCCCTCGTATACGAATTTGATCATAACTTTCTTATACGATAACGAAACTTTATTAAATTTTTATCATGCATTCCAGTGAGCATAATTAATCGTTACAAAGATTTGGGTTTGCTAAAAGGTCACTCAGAGGTATAATTTAAACATGTTGACACATTTAACCCCTGTAGTTTGTAATCTCTCACTTTCTTTCACAATTAGCTTCGCATGATCCATGATTTATTCGTGTAAGGGTATGAGCATCATGTAGGGTTACTGTAAAGTATATTTATCCCTTGTTGACATTTTGGAACCCTTATATTCACATACTTTCCATGTTTGTCAACTTTAGTCCCTCTAGAGTATACTTTTACACGTTCAAGCTTTATGACACGTGTCAATACATTATAGGATGTGAATTTTCGAGGTGTTACATTTCCCCGTCGGTTTATTAGTCTATCAAGTCAAGTTTAATAACTCAAACTACCCTAGGTCTATGATTGGAAAAGAGTAGGTCAACATTAGGGTACTTACACAATAATTAGACAACTGGAAAGGCGTCTAATAACCGGTAGGATTAACAGCCTAGGTAGTTCCACGGGTTTCTCCTTGAGAAGGGTCGAGGGGCTTAGTTGGTTCTTAATAGGTTTAGTACTTTAAGATCCCGGTTCCATAATTCATGCATTTAATTTAATCGGTAATTCTTTAAAAGTAATCAAGGATTCTTGTCTAGGTGGTCTCGCTCTCCATATAAGAAAAGCCCTTAGTCTTCATTCGTATTTAGTCTAGGTTTAGTTAATATTTTAGTTTAAATAGATTTCCTAGATTTTTCGTAACCCCCCCCCCCCAATCAACAGTTAGAGTCCGTGTCAGTCTAGGTCTAGATAGAGTCTAATTAGCGTAATCAGAGAGTCTCGTGGGTTCGATACTCGAACTTACTTAGGCTATACTGCATTGACCGGTACACTTGCCGGTGGTGTGGTCTAGGTTTTAGAGAGTCTGTTTTAATAAATTTAAAACTTAGAGTGTCTAATTTAGGGTTAAAATTAGTTAGTTTAAGTAGACCACTTTTAGCACATCAGCAATGGATAGCCTTTAACTTCAATAATTACAGTCACAATCCTTTATTTGGAAAACTCATTACATCTTTCGTCCTTTAGCACTAACCAGGTTAAAATTTTCAACTAACTATGACATATGCCTTGCACATGAGGGTATATTAGTCATTTGGCCATTTTATTTAAAATATCTTTATAATAAAACTTAAATTAAAAATCTTATCCACAACTCTTCCTCTCTCTTTGTAACTTTTACCAAACAAAGTCACCACCACCACCTGTGGTTGTCAACGCCGACCAATAGTTCAATTCTTTAGCACATAATATTTCACCGTAAATCATACTATCACAACAGTTTTCCGATAAATCTCGTCAATTAAACCCTAGTGTAGGATCGTTCTGTGACCCAAACGAGTCTATCAGAAGAATTCTCAATCTAACCAGAGGCGGAATTCATTGATTAGACTTTGTAAACAGCTTGAAATACTTCTAATTGTCTTGTATTATTGATTTAACACAATTACAGATCAGTAGACACGTCGGCAGCACTTCGGTACCGGAAACATGAACATTACAAATGAACTAGCAACAAGCCTATATATATAGAGGTTGTAATTTCTCACGGAATTACACTTGCTATTTCGTGCGAAATAGCAGGTTGCTATTTCGTGCGAAATAGCTCATGCGAAATTAACCAAACACACTCAAAACCTATTTTCTCGTACAACGTGCCCTGATCTAACAATTCTAATATAAGACTCGATACAAGACGAAGTCGACAGACGTAATGCACCAATAGACTCCCCCTCGGATGTTGACGAGTCTTCAGTGTCGAGTCTTCACAGTCTTCAGTCTTTATCAGTCTTTGGGCTATTCTCAAAGTAACTGACAGTGTAAGCATCCTCAATCTTTTCATCTCCAGAATCTCCATCTGGCTCTTTCCTTACTCTAATTCTCTTGATCAGAGCTCTTGATTCCTTAAGTTCATCAGTATCAGCAACTAGCGTGAACCTCGGGAATTGAATCTGACTCTAGCATCTTCAGACTCCCCCTTAAACAATGCTTGGGATCGTAGTCTGGCTTTCACAAGTTCTAGAATCGCAATCTGGCTCTCTCATAGCCATAACCTGCACATTCTCTACCTCAAAGTAAATTTCACAAATTTAAAATTTGACAAATTTAAACTTTCTGCTTAACACTTGAAGAATTAAATTCAAAACATCAAATAATGATATAACAATTTAATTTCTGATAACCACTTGTATATAAAAACATTTTTCTCACAACACTCTCCCAAACCAGTTCATCATGATTAGCGCTCGGGATTTTGAAAATCAACTCTTCAACATCAGTTGTCTAAAATCTTTTTGATTTTTCAAAATTTATGCTAAAACGCTCTGAAAATCTTTTTGGATTTTAGATTTTAAAGAAATACAGTAAAGAAATATTTACACATAATATTTTTGTGAGTTTGTGTAAGAGGATCATATCAGTTTTTGAGACAAATCTCCAACACCGTTAAGCTTTAAACATTTTAAGTTCTAAACAATTCACTTAGATTGTTAGTATACTGATCCACTTAAATTTTCACACAAAGTTCAACTGTTTCGAGATACGAGATTAATGTTTTAGACACTTAAACTTATTCGCGTGTCCCACCTCAGAATATACTCCCGTATCCAGATCCCAATATTCAGTCTTACAGGTGAGTATACCTAGATGATATCTGTAAAGGGTTAAATGCGAGGGCCGTGAGAGCTCAGGCTATTGCTTTCGCAAAATCAGAGAGATGACGGCTTCGACTTTTGGTGTGTTCCCTTTAGAGAATCTTTTCTTCAACAGCACATGATTAGCATTTTGCAATGTTTCATCATTTTTATGCTGAGGGTGGTGCTATATTTCAAGCAAGCGTAAAGTATTCTCCGGGGACTAGGCCATTGCTTCCACAAAATCAGAAGTCTCGGGATAATACCCCAGATATCACTGAGTATAAAGACCTAGTATCTCAGAAAGAGGGATCTTTCAAACGAAATTTCAGGGGTTACCTATATATCCAAGAGATGTTCCCCACGAGATAAGCAAGTTTGAAATTTAGGTTTATATCTCGAACACAATCTATTAAATGTGTAAAAACCTACTGGCACATCATCAGTGAGACCGTTTATCACTATTTAACTTTCCAATTCTTTAGCGTGCTGTGATAGTCCACTGGTGTACTATCATTTCCTTTTTTTTCACAACAAAACTCGTTTTTTGCTTTTATAATGTTTTTGCCTTTTTCAAATTTTCAAATGTTTTGGGATTTTCTGAAATTTCTTACTCCCCCTAAAATTCAAAATCATTTAAAATTTGAAAACAAACTATACAAGTAAAGTGACAACTGATTTTCAAGCTTCAATTCGCCATCCACTTAGCATAAACAATCAGAACTCCCCCTTACAACAAACTAATTTCCCATTATGATTTCAAAACACTTAAGATTGTTTTAATCAAAAATGGTTTTTCCGGAAAATAAGTTTTGCTGATTTTATAAAACCACTTGTAGGTTAGGGGATCAATTCATCACCTTGTTCTTTCATCTTCAACCTTTAGAAAAATATAACATTTTTAAATCCAATCAACAAATACTACTTGTAGAAAATCAAGTACAACTTAATGTCCCTGATTTACCACTTGTAAGACGAAATATCACAATCGTGAATTTCTCAAGAATGATGCCGATACCTGCTCCACACTTACCAACCTGGGAGCTCCGGCAAGTCAGAATTTCAGTTTGAAAATGCTGTCACCCAAGCCTGACCAGCCTTGGGTGATTTTGGTACACATCTATCCCACCAACATTTTGATTTATAAAATTCTTTTGCACTTTTCACTTTCCCATCTACCATCTCCCCAAATATATGTTTGACTTTCCAATTGAAAGCCTTTTCAGCATCAAATTCTCCTTTACCGGAGAAGAATTGATCTGAAATTTCAACTTTACCAACTTTCAATTTTAAGTTTTCTTTTGACAATGGTGGAAAGTTTTCATCGTTCAACTCTGGAACGAAATTCTCATTCCTTTTCTCAACAAATGATTCCTCTGATTTTATGGAATCAGATTCATTATCAGAACTTGAATCAGATTTTACAACCCATCTTTGTTTGTTTTCATTAACTTTTCTTTTGTAAAAATGTTTTGAAGTTTCACCAACTTCAAAAGTCGAATTTTCAAACCCTTTAGATTTCTCAATTGATTGTTTCTTTTCACCAATATGTATTTCTTCTAACCTTGGGATAAAAGAAACTCCCTGTTTTGTGTTGTTGGACTGTTGGCAATTCCAAGCAATGTTTCCAATCTTGTGACATTTGAAACACGTTCTTCGTTCAACCCTTTTCTCAGATTCGTTCATTATTTTCTTCTTTCTTTCAGCAAGAAACTCTCGGTTTGACTGTTTCCAGAATGGTTTCTTCTGCTCTTCTTCAGAACTTCCTCCTGCAACAAATTTTGTTTTTGATTTATAATTTTTCTCATTTTTATAATTTCCTGGGGGAATGAAGCCTAAACCCTGCTTTTTGAAATTACCGTTATGGTTTGGTTTCTTTCGATAACCTAAACCAGAACCGTAACCTTTTTTCTTGTTCAATCTCTGTTGAACTCTTGAAGTGTACTTTTTAGGTTTTTCATGAAGATTTAAATCTTTTATTTCAGAAATATTAATTTTTGTTAATTTGAAAACCTATTTGATCTGTTCAGTTTTGACACTTCTTATTGGAAATTCTTCATCAGAATATAATTTGTCTGAATCATTCAAAGTATATGCCACTTTGATTGGTTCGTCATTCAAATTAGATTTTGATAACAAGAATTCTTTATTGTAAACCCGTTTGACCGGTGAACTCGGACTCTTTTCTGATGAACCCGAACTTTCAGATTTAGACTCCGACTTTGACTCTTCATCCATATCCAACACTTGATCGACCACTTTCTTTAACAACTCAGACTCATGATCAGTGTCAGACACTGTGAATGTGATATCAATATTATCTGGTAACTCATCAATTGTTTCAGACTTTAACTTGATGTTGAGAGCCTTATTTAAACGTTCCTCATTTGGCTTTCTAGGAGAATAACTATTCCAAATCGGGGGCGGACACTTGTTATACTTGACACTTTGTTTCTAACCAGTATCCGTTTCCTTCTCTTTGTCTTGAAAAGCTTCAAGACCTGCAACAGTAGGATAGACTCTGTCAATCAAATAATCACATGTTGTATAACTCAACAACAATCGTTTGATTCTTTCACTTTCAATCTTTTCAAGTTCCAAATCCTACTTTAGCTTTGCACAGTCTTCAATATATTCATTGATGACTTTCTACTTTGTCATTAAAGTGGAACTCATCATTGTCATAGCAGCATCAACTTCTAAATTTGTCTTTTTCAGACCATCAACTGTTCTATTCAGCACATCGTATGACTCTTTCACATACTTCACATCAGACAACAAATTCTCTTTCATCTCTTCCAGTTCACTAATCTTCTTGTCTTTCTTCTCACAATCTTTGCAAAACTCCAAACATTTTTTACAAGGTTTAATGACTTCAACTAATTTTTCAACTTCGACAACTTTCTCAACTTCGACGATTTTCTCAACTTCGACTATTTTTTCGATTTCAACAATTTTCTCTACCACTTTCCCCACTTCAACGATTTTTTCTATCACCTTTTCAATTACTGATTCAACATTTGCTTCTTCAGCTTCCATTTTAGCCTTTTCATCAGCTTTTCTTCTTACTTCCAGTTCTTTTTTCAATCTGGCAATCTTCTTCTCATTCAGCATCTCGACTTTATCTGCAAAAAACAAATTAAAACTGTCAGGATCTATACCTTTTCTAGCTTTATTAAGATATTCTTCTTCTTCATCAGTATCAGTATCACTTCCTAGATCTGGAAAAATTGGTATTCTTTTCCGACTAGATTTGACATCTTCTTCTTCTTCCAGAATTCTAGCAACAAGACCTGAACCAGGTGGAATGTATTTATCCCAGCTAAAACCCGCTGCAACCTTTTCATCATCTTGGTCAATTATACCATAACAAGCTCTTTTCTCTTTTTCTTCAATGACACGTGCATGTGCAGTTTGTGGTTGTTGAGCAATCTGATGGAAAATTGATTTTTGATAATAATTGTTCTTTCCAGACTGATCTTGTCTTCCATCTGCTTCTTTGTTTTTGCATTCACGCTTAAAATGCCCTTTTTCTCGACACCTGAAACATGTAACCTTTGATTTGTCAAAACCTATCGGAGATTTAGCCAATTCATTAAAGTCATCTCTTCCGGTGATTTGTTGAAATTTTTCTGCCCTTTGAACAGCACTGGCTAAACACCACTTGACGTCCATCAACTCAAGTTCTTCAGCATCTATCTGGTCATAATCTTCTTTGGTAAGCATCGGATTTCCAATTTTGCCAGCAATCAAACTTTCATATGATTCCAATATATCAACAAGTGATGCCATGTGTTGTTTAGCTATTTCTGGAGACAGATTTTGACCATTTTGAATGTAACACCTCGGAAATTCACGTCCTATAATAGGTTGACACGTGTCATAAAGTTTAAACGTGTGAAAGAAATATTATGGAAAGACTAAATTTGACAAACGTGGAAAGTATGTAAATATACGTATTCTAAGTGTCAACTGTGAATAATTATATGGTATATTAACCCTACAAGATGCTCATACCTTCAAACGAATAAATCATGGATCATACGAAGCGAAAAGTGAGTAATTACAAACTACAGGGGTTAAATATGTCAACATGTTTAAAGATATACCTCTGAGTGACCTTTTGACAAACCCGAAGCTTTGTAAATGCTAATTATGCTCACTAGGATGTACGATTAAAATTTCATAACGTTTCGTTATCGTATGAGAAAGTTATGACCAAATTCGTGTGCGATGGGTTAAAGTATTAACGTTGAAAGTTAAGGCTTTTCGGGTTAACCGGGAGTGTTCAGGGACTTGGCAAAGAGGGTATAAGTCCTAAAGTCCTTGTGGGTATATTACAAGGGGTCAAATTGCAAGTTAAAACCTAATTACCCCTTCAAAATTACCAAAGGTCAAGTTGGAAAAACAAGAAAATCAAAATTCTGATTAAGCCGGCCCAGGCGGCCCGCTTTGGCTTTGGTTAACTCGGACGCGGGCCGCGTCCTAGCCCCAGATACAGAAAACGGGGACAGACCCCTGTATTCGCGGAAACTCGACTTTTAAACGCATTTCTCACATGGTGGGCGACCCCTAACTGTGCTAAAACACTAGGGACATGTGTTGGATGGTTGTGGTTGATCCTAGAGTTAGTTGTCACTTAGTTGTGGTGGATCCAAGTGCTATATAAAGCCACATTGTGCAACCATCATTCTTCACACTTGCATTTGATCTTTGGAGCATCCTGGAGCATAGGAACTCTCCCTTCTGATCATAAGTCGTGCATTGGACTATTGTAAGTCTTCTAGTTCTTCTTTGTTTGTGTTTAGCTTAGTTAATTAGCTAAAAGTCAAACCGTCGTAATTACGGTTTGACTTCGAGATTAGTCACTAATGACTCAGTCTTATCTCGAATTAAAAATAGTTTTAGAATGGTATTTATGTGGGTAATGAAACCCCAAAAGAGTTTCCCCTGATCACCATCCTAAGCAGGGCAAATGTCGGGTCAAACCTTTACTTAAAAAGTCAACATAATGCTTAAAATGTCGTTTATGCATAATTAGCTATCTAGGACATATATAACCTGTTTGATTATTGTTATAACTTAATAATAAGTGTAAGAACATGTCCAAACATGTTCAACCCGACTATTTCCTGTTTGGACCCGGTTCGGAACCGAAAGTCACATAGTTTGACTTTCCCGTTGACTTTCAGTTCTGACCCGTTTGGGCATATTTTAGAAATGCCTCAGAGCTTTAATTGGATTAGGATACATGTTAGAACAACCCTCTGTGATCATACACCTGGGTTCACTAGTTATCCAATTAATATGCATATTTCCGTTAATTGCTCATACGTTGACCGTTATGCCCTTATTACCTTAAATCATGATTTATGAAAATGTAAAAGTGTAGAAACCTTAGTTACTGATATATAAACTTGTGTGCAAAGTTTGACATCAGTTTGACTTGTAGATTAAGAGTTATGCTCATTGTCGCTAAATTAAAGCTTTATGTTAATAAAATGGTGTAATTAGCGTATAGCCTAGTTAAACATACTTTTTGGTATCAAACGAATTACCCACTGTTATAAAATATTATTTTAAGATTTTTAAAGATTTTTAATTAATTTTAGGTCGAGCATAACTAGTGGTCGTAGGCTTAATCCGGTAATTGTCGGTTTTGCCCTTACGGGCCATAAAATGAGTTTTACACATCTAAACGATTCCAAACCTTTTGCTACTGATTAGTTATGATAAATAAATTATACTAAGCCTTCTGGAAATATAAAACTATCAGATTTAGGTATAGAACCCGGAAATGGCCTTTAATCGCCATAATTAGCGTTTTTAGCGCATAGTATGTCTTAGAATCATATTGGACATACCCGGGTCGATACCTACTGATATATTAGGAAAATTATGATAATTTAACAGTAAGCAAAGGTTGACAAACTCAGACTTCGTTTTTGAGCTTTTCGGCTTATGTGAAATTACCAAAATACCCCTACGGGGCATAGTTTGGTTAAATATGATAAATTTCACATATATGCCTTAGCCTACTGTTATAACACATCAAAATGAATATGTTTGCTGTTTACCTCAGACCTGTAACTCAGCGGAACATACAAACGCTTTTACAAACTTTAAAATGACCAAACTACCCCTACGGGGCATAGTTTGTGTTTAAATTAGTTCGGGGCATAACGAAAGACATCCTACTGATGTTACAACATATTTGAAGCATATTAACTTAGGAAACCTGTATATGGCTCTTACGGATACCCGTTACGCATCTTACGCGTTCGACGCGGTTTATGTAACAAGTTTACATAAATTAGCCGAGACGGGTCAAACCTTATCGGTTTAATCTCAAAATCCAGAATGTGAATAATGAACCCATATTAAACAAGTCTTCAAACTTTTCGGGTCTGAATCACATTCTATCCGGTCTTCGCTTAATCGTGCGTACGAACCGTATCTTCGAAACTAGCCGGTCTAAGCTTAAGCATAATTAAAGACCCGCTAGGATTCTAATAGGTTATATTTAACCTTCGTTCCAGATTAGGAGAAACAGTAAAAGCTACCTGCTATTTGATTATTGTGACTATACTTTGCATCAAGGTAAATACTTTTAACTTATTTTCCCTATACGGGCTTGGGTTACGGTACATAGCGTACCGCTTGATCGAGCATCAAATCTTCCACGCTTAGTGGTTAATTGAATAATTTGATCGGCTCGTTTTAAACAGATGTGTTTACTTTACAGCCTTTGGGGGGTTAATGACCATGTCCCGGATATCCTCGGCATTATCTTACGAGATAGCCACGACCTGAGCACGGGGTGTAGGCGTACTCCCGTGTATAACTCACATAAGTGGTGTGTCTATTGATCTTTAACCCGGAATACGTTCCGGGCTACTGAACGCATAAGTAACATGTAAATCGTTCACAAGATTATAATATTAAATAATTCTCCCAAGTTAATAAAAATATTTATGCCATGTGCATCCAAACCAATTTTCAATCATTTTATAAAATGAGTCAGTTGAATGTATTTACCAGTGTAAACTGACGTATTTTCCCAAAAAGATTAAATGCAGGTACTAGGCGAAATAGGCTGGGATTCTCCTAAGCATCATTAGAAGTCTCGCAAACTTAGAGATGCCGAAGTCTGTTGAACCATAAACAATGTTTTTAATTCGATCCTACTGTGGATAAACACCGGATAACTGTGACCTTGTTTACAATAAATAAATTCGGTTGTATCTTATTTTAAATTTGCTTCCGCTGTGCATTATTATAATGTGTTGTTTGACTATTAAGTTGCCAACCACGTCACGATACTCCCCCACCGGGCCCACCGGTGACACGTGGAAATCGGGGTGTGACAGGTTGGTATCAGAGCCAACACTGAGTGAATTAAACACTAGCCTTTTGTGTTTAATCTCAGTTACACAATTGCACATATCTAAACTTTTGAGTCTAGACTTATAACATAGGACAAATTCCACTATTGATTGTGTTGTCCTTTATTTAAATTTTGCATATATCTTTGTGTTATTATCTCATGCTTTATCGACAGGAATATCGAAAATGCCGCCAAGATTCTTCCGGACACGGGGACGCGGTAAGGGGCCGACAGCCG
The DNA here is from genome assembly GCA_030545235.1 of Helianthus tuberosus. NCBI lineage: Eukaryota > Viridiplantae > Streptophyta > Magnoliopsida > Asterales > Asteraceae > Helianthus > Helianthus tuberosus. The sequence goes on along the minus strand of CM060352.1, from coordinate 191,677,672 downwards.
CCCCCAATGATCACGAGGCAGGACCATCAAATACACGGGCTCCGGCTACTACGGAGAGCGAAGACCCTCGCCGAAACCGGCGAAACCAGGTTGAACCGGCCAGACGGTCGGTTTCGCATAGCTCGACACCGCCCGCACTTAACCCATATGAACCTCACAACACACAACCTTCATATGTACCACTACAAAGGTCTCTGTCCCATCATTCTTATGGGGACCCCACACCTATCTTCAGAGGCCAGTTTAACCCGGCAGATTACTTGCAAGAACCCGTGGGTTTCAACCCACTTGGGCCTGACGATCACTTCTCCGGTGATCAAGCTGATGACATGGACGAGGATACTGACCCCATCATGCCGGCAAGTGGAACACCGAACCATCCGATCGAAATATCCGACGGGTCGTCATTTCACGGATCACCCTACGGTGGTCCGGACAGTTTTCAAGCTTTGTTTGAATCACACCAGTGGTATTATACACCCTCACATCACTCGTCGTCACATGGGCAGCACCAGCAGCAGCCGTATCATCAGCAACAGGAACCACAACCACAGCCGCATCATCAAGATTCTTCAGAGGATCATCGCTTTGTGGCAGTTACGCCACCACCTCCACCGCCACCAGTTCAGCCAGCACCTCCTCAACCGCCAAGGCGTAGGAGAACCGGTGCTCGCATATCTGTGCGACCGGGGGGCTTCACTTTCGATTCCCCGCGATAGTCTAGTGCTAGTCACTACCCACCGCACTATGAGGACCCACAAATGGGTGGGCCTTCGCAGCCAGCTTTTCAGCAGCCGCCTCCAATGGGTTTTGAAAACCCGATACCAGCATACCCGGGTGGTATGGGCTACAACCCGTTGGAGCCACCAACACATCATAACTACGGTTATGGAGAGGCTGATCCATACTCGGTAGCAGCGAACTATGGCACGCAAGGACCTTATGGGGATCCTTGGGGGGTGAGTTACCCAACACAGGGATACTCGATACCACCTAGGCCCATCATAAGGACGCAGTCGCAACCACCACGATTTTCTCCAAATAGGGAGGAAATTTTGCATAGGTTGGAGCAGGTGGAACGGGAAGCACATGAAGAACGAAGGGAAAGGCAAACATTCCTCCAAGGACTGATGGGTCTGATCAAGGGGAAGAACAAGAAGAATCGTTAAATTCTTCCATCGCTGATGTATAAGCCCCTGCATGGGTGTAGTTGGTTGCTAAGCCCCTGCGTGGGCATGCTTATTTGTTTTAAACCCCTAAGTGGGTGTGTGTGGTTTGAATAAGTAGTCCCTGCGTGGACATGTATTGTATTTAGCCCCTTCGTGGGCATGTGTGTTATTTAACCCCTGCGAGGGTAAGTATCTGTTTAACCCCTATGAGGGTAAGTTTGAAATTGGAAGACCCATTTAGGGCAAATGTGTAATATTCTAAATGAATTAATGGAATGGTTATTTTATAAATTTCATGTTGCCATTATGTGCATATATAAATTATAAATGAAATAAATAAATTAAAAATCATTTCCTTTTTAAAATAATCTGCCTATGTAATTAAAAATTTAGAATCTTAAAAGGTAAAACCTAGCTTAGTGTCAAATATAAGACCGAGCCAAGGTGGTAAAACCTGTTTAAAAGATTCAAATCCCTGTTAACATCTTAAAACATGTTAACACTCCTGGCAGAAGTGATTCGTTAAAAATCACATGTCATTCCTAAATGAATAAGGATTCTTTAGAAGATTCCTAATCCAGTTTAATGATCTCTGAATCCTGGATTTACATCATCAATTAAGATGATCATATTTAACCATACGTGGTAATATAGTGCCTACGGGCCTTGCTTATTTCTATATGAGCCAAAAGACAGCGGTAACATTGACTCCCTGTCAAATAAAGGTAACGAACTAGGTTCGAACCTTAACAGCCTTGATTCTCTGAAATCATAGCTTATAATTTACATTGTCCATATGACTAGGCCTATTGTGCCAATATACTGTAATGTTTGATTCTCTGAAATCATAGATTTAATTAGGAATGTCCACGTGACTAGGCTTTTTGTGCCACAATAAAACTATTAATGTTTTATAATTAGGATAAATTTCAATAGAAATCCTAAATAAAAATGAATTAATAAGTTAACCTGATATGGTCTCTGTTCACCATGGTTAACGAGTTACCCTAAGGGGTAATTCTATAATAAACTCCATAGTAAAATATTGTTCTTGTTTTCTGTAACAGTTCAATTAAATGGCTGACTCAAATGAAGTTAATAGCCCTCCCGTGGAGCCGAATGTGAATGCCCAGATTACATTAACGGGCGCTGAATTGAAAGCATTAATAGATGGTGCTATCACAGAGGCTTTGGATAGGCAGTATGAGGAGTACAGTGGTACTCGAAGCAGGACCCACTCTGCATCACGTTCGAAGCCCAGGACCCATTCTGAGGCTCATAACAAGCCTCCTCCTAAAAAGGATGGACCAAAGAAAAACGGTGATGATCGCCAGTCCACCAACCGCCAAAGTGATCCATCTCAGCATTTGGTACTGCATCAAGGACACCGTAACAAGGGTTGCACATATAAGTACTTTGTGTCTTGTAAACCCAGGGATTTTACGGGTGAGAAAGGAGCCGTCGACTGTATGACGTGGCTCGATGAGATGGACACTGTCGTGGACATCAGCGGATGTGCTGAAGGTGATGTGGTTAAATTTGTCTCACAGTCCTTCAAAGGTCAGGCATTAGCTTGGTGGAGAGCTCTGATGGAGGCTTCCGGAAAGATCCCGTTGTATAGCATGACGTGGGATCAATTCGTTGCCCTGATCAAAGAAAATTTCTGCCCTCAACATGAGGTGGAAAAGATAGAATATGACTTCCTATCACTGGTTATGAAGAACCTCGATTGTCAAGCTTATCTGACAAGCTTCAATACACTATACCGGTTGGTACCTTATCTGGTAACCCCGGAGCCTAAAAGGATCGCTCGTTTTATTGGTGGATTAGAGCCCGAGATCAAGGCCAGTGTAAAAGCTTCTCGGCCAGTTACCTTCAGGTCTGTAACTGACCTTTCCTTATCCCTCACACTGGATGCGGTCCGGCAGAGATCGCAGAGGAATAAGGCGGCCGAGAAGAGGAAGCATGATGATGACGGTTCGCGTAGGTCGAACAAGAAGCACCGTGGGAGCGGTGATCACAAGAAGGGATCGGATTCGAAGAAGGATGGGCATCGTTCTGGGGAAAAGCCCACATGCAAAACTTGCAAGAAACAGCACTTTGGAAAGTGCAGACTCGAATCAAACTCGAATAACGAGTCAAGGTCTTTTGCTTGTGGTTTGTGCAAGTCCAAGGAACACAAAACCTTGGATTGCAAGAAGATGAAAGATGCAACGTGCTACCGTTGCAATGAGAAGGGCCATATAAAGACTAACTGTCCCAAGAACAACAAGAAGCCTGAAGAGGCTAAGAAGACCAATGCCAGAGTCTTCAGGATGGATGCGAAGGAGGCTGTGCAGGATGATAACGTCATAACAGGTACCTTCCTTGTAAACGATGTTTTTGCAAGAGTACTTTTTGATTCAGGCGCAGATAAGTCCTTCGTAGATCATAAATTTTGTAAATTGTTGAATTTACCTGTCAAAACCCTAAAAGTGAACTATGAGGTAGAGTTAGCAGATGGTACCATAGAAACCGTCTCTACTGTGTTAGATGGATGTGTTATATCCATTAAGAACCATTCTTTTCCTCTGTCTCTACTTCCGTTTAAATTAGCCGGTTTTGACATAGTTCTGGGTATGGACTGGTTATCTCATAACCAGGCCCAAATCGTCTGTAACCAGAAGCAAGTAGTAATAAAGACTCCGTCTGGTGAATCACTTACCATTCGGGGAGATACCCAGTACGGACTGCCTGAGCACGTGACTATGCTCAAGGCTTCAAAGTGTTTGAAGAAGGGGTGTGTCATCTACATGGCACAGGTGATTATTGATGAGCCTAAACCGAAGTTAGAAGACATCCCGGTCATCTCAGAATACCCAGAAGTATTTCCTGAAGATCTACCTGGCCTACCACCAGATAGACAAGTCGAATTCAGGATCGATATCATTCCCGGAGCTGCACCAGTTGCTAGAGCACCATACAGATTGGCACCCACCGAAATGAAGGAGTTGCGGACGCAGCTAGATGAATTGCTGGCTAAGGGTTTCATTCGACCCAGTTCATCTCCTTGGGGAGCGCCAATCCTGTTTGTCAAGAAGAAGGATGGGTCGATGCGTCTGTGCATCGACTATCGCGAACTTAATAAAGTCACGATCAAGAACAGATATCCATTGCCCAGGATCGACGATTTGTTCGATCAGCTCCAAGGGGCAAGTTACTTCTCAAAGATTGATCTGAGGTCGGGATACCATCAGTTGAAGGTTAAAGATGAAGACGTTCACAAGACTGCATTTAGGACTCGATACGGTCACTATGAGTTCCTAGTGATGCCTTTTGGGCTCACTAATGCACCAGCCGCGTTCATGGATCTCATGAATCGCGTCTGCAAACCTTACTTAGATAAATTTGTTATCGTCTTCATCGATGACATCCTTATTTATTCTAAGAATCAAGCTGACCACGAGAAGCACCTTCGATGTATTCTCAAACTTCTACGTCAGGAGAAGCTCTACGCCAAATTCTCTAAGTGTGAATTTTGGCTACGAGAAGTCCAATTTCTTGGACACGTGGTCAGTGAGCGCGGTATCCAAGTGGATCCCGCTAAAGTTGAAGCTGTTATGAATTGGCAGGAGCCAAAGACGCCTACGGAGATTCGTAGCTTCCTGGGGTTGGCAGGATATTACAGGCGTTTTATTGAGAATTTTTCAAGGATTGCTGCACCCCTAACCTCCTTAACTAAGAAAAAGGTTAAGTTTATTTGGGGCCCTAAGCAGCAAGAATCCTTTGATATCTTGAGACAAAAGTTGAGCAACGCTCCTGTGCTTACCTTACCTGAAGGCGCTGAAGAATTTGTAGTTTATTGTGATGCATCACACACTGGCATGGGGTGTGTGCTTATGCAGAAAGGCAAGGTGATTGCCTATGCATCACGACAGTTAAAGGTGCACGAAAAGAATTACACCACCCATGACTTGGAATTGGGTGCCGTTGTGTTCGCACTAAAACTGTGGAGGCATTATCTTTATGGAATCAAGTTTGTGATCTTTTCTGATCACAAGAGCCTCCAGCATCTGTTTAACCAGAAAGAATTAAACATGAGGCAACGCCGTTGGATGGAAACTTTGAATGATTATGATTGTGAAATCAAATACCATCCCGGCAAAGCGAATGTAGTCGCTGATGCCTTGAGCAGAAAGGAAAGGGTTAAACCCATTCGCATTAACGCCAAGCGTATGGAGATAAAGAACAGTTTGATAGAAAGGGTGTTAGCTGCACAGAAGGAAGCTGTGTTGGAAGCTAACTATCCTAATGAAAAGTTAGGAGTGACTGAGGAGCAGTTAACTCTTAGCAAGGACGGAATTTTAAGGTTAAACGGACGAATATGGGTTCCAATTTTTGGAGGACTTCGTGATGTCATCCTCCAAGAAGCCCATAGTTCCAAATACTCCGTTCATCCTGGAGCTGATAAGATGTACCAGGATTTAAAGGCAAATTATTGGTGGATAGGCTTGAAAAAGTCTGTGGCCGCCCATGTAGCAAAATGCTTGACATGTGCGCAAGTCAAGGCCGAGCATCAGAAACCGTCAGGTTTGCTACAACAGCCTGAACTTCCTACGTGGAAGTGGGAAATGGTAACTATGGACTTTATTACCAAGTTACCCAAGACAAGGAAAGGCAATGATACAATATGGGTTATAGTTGACAGACTGACTAAGTCAGCTCATTTCTTACCCATCAAGGAGACGTATAGCTCCGACATGTTAGCCCAGTTATACGTTGATAAGATTGTAGCCCTACATGGCATACCTGTAGCTATTATCTCTGACCGGGATACTAGGTACACGTCACACTTTTGGAAGAGTTTCCAACAATCTTTGGGCACACGTTTGAACTTCAGTACGGCTTACCATCCTCAGACTGACGGTCAGAGTGAGCGTACAATTCAAACGTTAGAAGACATGCTACGTGCATGTGCGATCGAATTGGAAGGTAGCTGGGATAAGAACCTACCATTGATCGAATTCTCCTACAACAATAGCTACCATACCAGCATAAAGGCTGCGCCTTTCGAGGCATTATACGGTAGAAAGTGTAGATCGCCAGTTTGTTGGGCGGAAGTTGGAGAAGTCCAGTTATCAGGACCAGAGATCGTATTCGAAACGACGGACAAGATTGTCCAGATTCGTAAAAATCTCCAAGCTGCCAGGGATAGGCAGAAGAGTTACGCGGATCCAAGTCGTAAGGATTTTCACTTCGAAGTGGGTGAAAAAGTCCTACTTAAAGTGTCACCCTGGAAAGGAGTGATGCGGTTTGGTAAGAAAGGCAAACTAAGCCCGAGATACATAGGACCTTTCGAGGTTATCGAACGTGTCGGGTCAGTTGCCTATAAGTTGAACTTACCAGAAGAGCTCAGTGGAATTCACAACGTGTTCCACATCTGCAATCTAAAGAAGTGTTCCGCTGACGAAACACATGTCATGCCGCATGCAGATGTGCATATTGACGAGAGCTTGAAATTCGTGGAAAAACCCGTGTCGATTGAAGATCGACAGGTAAGAAAGCTTCGGAGAAAGCATATACCTTTTGTTAAGGTCAAACGGGATGCCCGTAGAGGTCCCGATTTCACGTGGGAGGTTGAATCCACGATGAAAGAAAAGTACCCTTACTTATTTCAGTAAATCTCGGGTCGAGATTTATTTTAAGGGGGTGAGGATGTAACACCTCGGAAATTCACGTCCTATAATAGGTTGACACGTGTCATAAAGTTTAAACGTGTGAAAGAAATATTATGGAAAGACTAAATTTGACAAACGTGGAAAGTATGTAAATATACGTATTCTAAGTGTCAACTGTGAATAATTATATGGTATATTAACCCTACAAGATGCTCATACCTTCAAACGAATAAATCATGGATCATACGAAGCGAAAAGTGAGTAATTACAAACTACAGGGGTTAAATATGTCAACATGTTTAAAGATATACCTCTGAGTGACCTTTTGACAAACCCGAAGCTTTGTAAATGCTAATTATGCTCACTAGGATGTACGATTAAAATTTCATAACGTTTCGTTATCGTATGAGAAAGTTATGACCAAATTCGTGTGCGATGGGTTAAAGTATTAACGTTGAAAGTTAAGGCTTTTCGGGTTAACCGGGAGTGTTCAGGGACTTGGCAAAGAGGGTATAAGTCCTAAAGTCCTTGTGGGTATATTACAAGGGGTCAAATTGCAAGTTAAAACCTAATTACCCCTTCAAAATTACCAAAGGTCAAGTTGGAAAAACAAGAAAATCAAAATTCTGATTAAGCCGGCCCAGGCGGCCCGCTTTGGCTTTGGTTAACTCGGACGCGGGCCGCGTCCTAGCCCCAGATACAGAAAACAGGGACAGACCCCTGTATTCGCGGAAACTCGACTTTTAAACGCATTTCTCACATGGTGGGCGACCCCTAACTGTGCTAAAACACTAGGGACATGTGTTGGATGGTTGTGGTTGATCCTAGAGTTAGTTGTCACTTAGTTGTGGTGGATCCAAGTGCTATATAAAGCCACATTGTGCAACCATCATTCTTCACACTTGCATTTGATCTTTGGAGCATCCTGGAGCATAGGAACTCTCCCTTCTGATCATAAGTCGTGCATTGGACTATTGTAAGTCTTCTAGTTCTTCTTTGTTTGTGTTTAGCTTAGTTAATTAGCTAAAAGTCAAACCGTCGTAATTACGGTTTGACTTCGAGATTAGTCACTAATGACTCAGTCTTATCTCGAATTAAAAATAGTTTTAGAATGGTATTTATGTGGGTAATGAAACCCCAAAAGAGTTTCCCCTGATCACCATCCTAAGCAGGGCAAATGTCGGGTCAAACCTTTACTTAAAAAGTCAACATAATGCTTAAAATGTCGTTTATGCATAATTAGCTATCTAGGACATATATAACCTGTTTGATTATTGTTATAACTTAATAATAAGTGTAAGAACATGTCCAAACATGTTCAACCCGACTATTTCCTGTTTGGACCCGGTTCGGAACCGAAAGTCACATAGTTTGACTTTCCCGTTGACTTTCAGTTCTGACCCGTTTGGGCATATTTTAGAAATGCCTCAGAGCTTTAATTGGATTAGGATACATGTTAGAACAACCCTCTGTGATCATACACCTGGGTTCACTAGTTATCCAATTAATATGCATATTTCCGTTAATTGCTCATACGTTGACCGTTATGCCCTTATTACCTTAAATCATGATTTATGAAAATGTAAAAGTGTAGAAACCTTAGTTACTGATATATAAACTTGTGTGCAAAGTTTGACATCAGTTTGACTTGTAGATTAAGAGTTATGCTCATTGTCGCTAAATTAAAGCTTTATGTTAATAAAATGGTGTAATTAGCGTATAGCCTAGTTAAACATACTTTTTGGTATCAAACGAATTACCCACTGTTATAAAATATTATTTTAAGATTTTTAAAGATTTTTAATTAATTTTAGGTCGAGCATAACTAGTGGTCGTAGGCTTAATCCGGTAATTGTCGGTTTTGCCCTTACGGGCCATAAAATGAGTTTTACACATCTAAACGATTCCAAACCTTTTGCTACTGATTAGTTATGATAAATAAATTATACTAAGCCTTCTGGAAATATAAAACTATCAGATTTAGGTATAGAACCCGGAAATGGCCTTTAATCGCCATAATTAGCGTTTTTAGCGCATAGTATGTCTTAGAATCATATTGGACATACCCGGGTCGATACCTACTGATATATTAGGAAAATTATGATAATTTAACAGTAAGCAAAGGTTGACAAACTCAGACTTCGTTTTTGAGCTTTTCGGCTTATGTGAAATTACCAAAATACCCCTACGGGGCATAGTTTGGTTAAATATGATAAATTTCACATATATGCCTTAGCCTACTGTTATAACACATCAAAATGAATATGTTTGCTGTTTACCTCAGACCTGTAACTCAGCGGAACATACAAACGCTTTTACAAACTTTAAAATGACCAAACTACCCCTACGGGGCATAGTTTGTGTTTAAATTAGTTCGGGGCATAACGAAAGACATCCTACTGATGTTACAACATATTTGAAGCATATTAACTTAGGAAACCTGTATATGGCTCTTACGGATACCCGTTACGCATCTTACGCGTTCGACGCGGTTTATGTAACAAGTTTACATAAATTAGCCGAGACGGGTCAAACCTTATCGGTTTAATCTCAAAATCCAGAATGTGAATAATGAACCCATATTAAACAATTCTTCAAACTTTTCGGGTCTGAATCACATTCTATCCGGTCTTCGCTTAATCGTGCGTACGAACCGTATCTTCGAAACTAGCCGGTCTAAGCTTAAGCATAATTAAAGACCCGCTAGGATTCTAATAGGTTATATTTAACCTTCGTTCCAGATTAGGAGAAACAGTAAAAGCTACCTGCTATTTGATTATTGTGACTATACTTTGCATCAAGGTAAATACTTTTAACTTATTTTCCCTATACGGGCTTGGGTTACGGTACATAGCGTACCGCTTGATCGAGCATCAAATCTTCCACGCTTAGTGGTTAATTGAATAATTTGATCGGCTCGTTTTAAACAGATGTGTTTACTTTACAGCCTTTGGGGGGTTAATGACCATGTCCCGGATATCCTCGGCATTATCTTACGAGATAGCCACGACCTGAGCACGGGGTGTAGGCGTACTCCCGTGTATAACTCACATAAGTGGTGTGTCTATTGATCTTTAACCCGGAATACGTTCCGGGCTACTGAACGCATAAGTAACATGTAAATCGTTCACAAGATTATAATATTAAATAATTCTCCCAAGTTAATAAAAATATTTATGCCATGTGCATCCAAACCAATTTTCAATCATTTTATAAAATGAGTCAGTTGAATGTATTTACCAGTGTAAACTGACGTATTTTCTCAAAAAGATTAAATGCAGGTACTAGGCGAAATAGGCTGGGATTCTCCTAAGCATCATTAGAAGTCTCGCAAACTTAGAGATGCCGAAGTCTGTTGAACCATAAACAATGTTTTTAATTCGATCCTACTGTGGATAAACACCGGATAATTGTGACCTTGTTTACAATAAATAAATTCGGTTGTATCTTATTTTAAATTTGCTTCCGCTGTGCATTATTATAATGTGTTGTTTGACTATTAAGTTGCCAACCACGTCACGATACTCCCCCAACGGGCCCACCGGTGACACGTGGAAATCGGGGTGTGACATTGAATGTTCAAAGTGACATTGCACTGCAGATTTGTAGAATTCTGTCGTTGAGAACTTGATGTTGTATGATTTGGATCAAAGCTTGAATATGAAGACGAAGATCCACCACTCTGTGTCACAGTACTACCCTTTGTTCCAGATGAACTATTAGCACTGAAACCAGTTTGAATCTTTGGGCTGGGAGTAACTTCAAATTTGTTTCCTCTGTAGTATAAACTGACATCTTGTTGAGCATTTGGATTCTTCATGATTGCCGTTTTCTGGATATCCAACTCGTGCTCTTCAATTTTCTGAATAAACTGTGCCAAATTCATATTTTCAGATTTTCTCATGTGTTTTAGAATCAACAAATAAGTTCCCCATTTCTGTTGTGGTAATGCATCAGATAGTTTATCAACCCATTCATCATCGTCTTTCTTTATGTCCAATCTTCCCATTTCCAAAACCAGATGACAATATCTATCAATGGTCATTTTTGTTGTTTCATGATCAAAAGCTACAAACATGTCAAATGATTTTTTCAATAACGTCTTTTTGTATTTTGATCATATCTGCGCTTCCTTTGAACTTTTGAATCAATGATGTCCAAATTGACCTAGCAGTACCCTCATGTCGGAGCAAAACAAAGATATCTTCTTTAATCGCTTGTTGAAGAATACTGATCATCATTTTTTCACTTGTATATTTCAATTTATCATTCTCTGAAAAGACACAAAAAGCCTTTTCAAGCCCACGCTCATTTTTCGGTTTCTCGTAATCTTTCTCTAATGAACACCATGCGTCAAACTTATAAGCTTGCACCCAATTTTCAAACCGATTCTGCCATCCTTTAAAATCTTCAATGTACATGAGCTTTGGCGGTTTCTAGTAAGTTCCTGTCTCATTCTCATTGTACAATGTTTCGGCAGCTGTAACTGGTGCAACTGGTGTAGCAAACGCATTGAAGAATTCCTCTTCCATGATTCAGTAATCTGTATCACAAAGTCAACACGGTTCAAAGTCAACAAGGTTCACACGAAATTATCAATCTCAAGCGAAATTAGAATTGGTGCGAAATAGCCTCTTTCAAACGAAATTAATTTTCACACGAAATATAGTTTGGTGCGAAATAAGGTAATTTCAAACGAAATCACACTTTGAAGCGAAATTAGGGCTAATTTCGTGCGAAATTATGTAATTTCGTGTGGAACTCTCAAACAAAATTACACTTTAATGCGAAATTATCTTTTTCGAGCGAAATTAGGTAATTTCGTGTGAAATCAAGCTGGTAATTTCGTACGAAATAGTGCTGGCGTCATCATATTCGATCTGATTTTCAAACGAAATTACCAATTTTATCAAATTTACTCGAATTTAGGCTCAATTCTTTCAAGGATTCGTTAAAACACTGTTTCGCATGACATGTTTGAAATTCAATCCATTTTAACCATGAAATCTTGTGAATTTTGTAAAAGAAGGTGTAGAAGTCAGATTTTAAAGCTGAAATGGTAAGAACTCTTCCTCCTGAGCTCTGATACCACTTGTAGGATCGTTCTGTGACCCAAACGAGTCTATCAGAAGAGTTCTCAATCTAATCAGAGGCGGAATTCATTGATTAGACTTTGTATATAGCTTGAAATACTTCTAATTGTCTTGTATTATTGATTTAACACAATTACAGATCAGTAGACACGTCGGCAGCACTTCGGTACCGGAAACATGAACATTACAAATGAACTAGCAACAAGCCTATATATAGAGGTTGTAATTTCACACGGAATTACACTTACTATTTCGTGCGAAATAGCTCATGCGAAATTAACCAAACACACTCAAAACCTATTTTCTCGTACTACGTGCCCTGATCTAACAATTCTAATATAAGACTCGATACAAGACGAAGTCGACAGACGTAATGCACCAACACCTAGGTATAACGAAACTACAAGTATATTCCGTAATCTAAGTTCTCTAACCTAAAATTCACGTTAGAAACTTTCTACCAACACGGAATCGATCTGAAGTAACCGCAATTCACGCTAGAAACTTTCTACGAACACGAAATCGAGTAGCCGACACTGTCGATTGCACAATAAAATCAGTTAATAACTGCTGAAAACAGATCGAAGTGTACGACCATAAGTGGGGAGGTTTTAGAAAAAAACAGTTGATAAATATAGAAATCAACAGGAAAAGGTAGAGATGAGAAGTGTGATGAGAGAGAGTAGAGAGAGAAGAGTGGCCATGGCAGATACCTCCATAACCAGAGCTGCAGCATTCTCTTTCTAAAACAGACAGTCTGTCTCGATTTCAAATCTCGGAGATTGTGGCCGGATTGGTGGTCGGTGAGACGGGGTTTCTTTGGTGGTCGGTGGGTTTTTTTGGTGGCCGACGGCGTTGACAGCCATAGATGGTGGTGCTTGTGTTTGGTTTAAGTTGCTGAGAGTGTTTGGTTTAAGTTGCAGAGAGTGTTTGATTTAAGTTACAGAGAGAAGGGGAGGGGTGTGGAAAAGGGTTTTTAATTTAAGCTTTATTATAAATATATTTTAAATAAAAATGCCAAATGACTAACCTACCCTCATGTGCAAAGCACATGTCATATTTAACTGAAATTTTTAACCTGGTTAGTGCTAAAGGACGTAAGGTGTAATGAGTTTTCCAAATAAAGGATTGTGACTGTAATTATTGAAGTTAAAGGCTATCCATTGCAATCAGATACAAACATAAAGGACGAAAAGTGTAATTTACCCCTAACTTTATCTCGTTGCGGAGTAATTTCCCTTAGATATTTTAGGGTAAATTACACTTTTTGTCCTTTATGTTTGTATCATATTGCAATGGATAGCCTTTAAGTTAAATAATTACAATCACAATCCTTTATTCGGAAAACTCATTACATCTTTCGTCTTTTAGCATTAACCAAGTTAAAAATTTTAGTTAAATCTAATCAATTAAGGGTAGTTTTGTAATTTTACCATGTTTCTTCCTCCCTCCTCATCAGTGTTCTTCTTTAGCCCCACACACATAGGAACATCAAGAACAATATCTGTAACATTTGCACTCTTTAAAAATCCAACACACACATGAAGAACCAGAACAAAATAAAAAATCACTTCCTCCTATTCTCCATAACAACCAGACCCTACCATCACAACTTGTGACCGCTACTGGCCACCAAACCCAATCATCACAACCGTTGGAAGATGATCGTCCCCCTCTCTTCACATTCGTGTACTGTTTTAATAAAAATGCTATTAATGGCACCAACAACAATGTCCCTTGAGGGAGGTGCAACCATGATGTAACATGCCTACCATGTCGGAAACACATATTTTAATCCTATGAAGGTAATTTAACATCACAGGTACAATCTGATGTCTCAAATGTGCAATTAATTCGCATAACAACACCCTAAAAGCAATCGTCCGGCCAAATACGATTGTCGGTCCGATTAAAAACCGATTAACCGCTTCACTAGTTATATCCACTTCTACAGTTCATATTTCAACTTTCTAATCAAAACCCTAATTCACAACATTTTCCCCCAATTTTAAAATCAAACCATAATTCACAAAATTTGTTGAATTCTACAAAATTAAATGAAAACTCATGAGTATCTTGAACAACTGACCATAATTAAAGTGAAATCAACCGCAAAGAACGACGAAAAGTGCGAAATTGGGGAAGAACAACCCCTAATTGCAACTGGAAATTCAAAATGGTGTTAAAGGGTGTGAAAGAATTGATTGATTGTATCGAAAGATGGGTGCTTTAAAAATTGAATTGATAACAAAGGTATGAGATGTGAAAGTAGATTAGAAGTCAAGTTGATAAAATGATCAAGATAACATCAACATGTATCTTCATTTCTAGATGATGAAGATGATGTCTGGAAATGGTGATGGTTTTTAGGTGCGTTTTCAGTGGGGTTGTGGGTTTAGGTGTTTCAGGTGGCCGGAAGTGATGGACGGTAGTTATGGAGAAGAGAAAGAGAGAGTCATGGAGAAGAGGAGGTGGTGGCTGGTTGTTATGGAGAATAAGAGGAAGTATGATGTCTGGAAATGGTGATGGTTTTTAGGTGCGTTTTCAGTGGGGTTGTGGGTTTAGGTGTTTCAGGTGGCCGGAAGTGATGGACGGTAGTTATGGAGAAGAGAAAGAGAGAGTCATGGAGAAGAGGAGGTGGTGGCTGGTTGTTATGGAGAATAAGAGGAAGTGATTTTTTATTTTGTGCTTGTTCTTCAGTGCAAATGATAAAGAAGAACACTAATGAGGGAGGGAGAAAGAAACATGGTAAAATTACAAAACTACCCTTAATTGATTAGATTTAACTGAAAAACTTGATTAGTGCTAAAGGACGAAAGATGTAATAAGTTTTCCAAATAAAAGATTGTGGCTGTAATTATTAAACTTAAAGGCTATCCATTATTAGAACATAAAGGACTAAAATTGTAGAGTAAACTGTCATTTTGGTCCCTGTGGTTTGGGCACTTTTGTCATTTTAGTCCAAATCTCAAACTTTTTACATCTGGGTCCCTGAGGTTTGCATTTTGTTGCCATTTTGGTCCAAATTTCAAATTTGACCAGATTTCCCATTAATGACCTGCTATTTTGTCTTTACCCTCAGGGGCATTTTGGTCATTAAAGATTTATTATCTTTTTATTATAACTCAATTATAATAAATCTCTCTCTCTCTCAACATACAGACATCTCTCTCTCTCTCTCAACATACAACTCTACTCTCTCTCTCTAAAATTATATAGAACCTGCATCCCCTCTCTCTACCCCACTCTCTACATTTTTCCACCACCACCAACTGCCATCCACCACCACCACCACTCTCAATACCATCATTGTTCTCCACCGCCCTATTTGCCATTGCACCACCCGCCGCATCACTCCCAACCACCACACACAACACCACCTGCGACGGCACCACTCCCAACCACACCTACCGCATCACCTGCCACCGCCCCAGATCTGATGAAGAGAAGGAGGGGGGCGGCCACCACGGCCGATGACCACCAAACCAACAACCACCATCAAACCTACACCGCCACCACCCTCAACTCTCTCTCTAAAGCCTGCACACACACACTCTCTCTCTTTCTCTCTCCAAACACCCATCTCTCTCTTCTCTCTCTCTCCTCTCTGTCGAACACCAACAACCACCATCGTTTACATCCCTAAATTGACTTGTATACACTGAATTCAACAAGTATGGAGTCTAATTCCTATTTTATCCAACAAAAATTCAATAAAAACACATCATATTAACCACAAACATACCGGAACAACCGGAAGAGCAGAATCAGTCGCCTGAGTTTCTTTCTAGTTATGGTTTTATTTGGGGATGATGATGATTTATTTGGGGAAACTTCGAACCTCCTTCATCAGCTGCCGTTTTCCGATGTCGGTTCTCATCGGTGTCGTTTTCCGATGTCGGTTCTCATCACGGTCGTGGTGGTGTTCGATAGAGAGGAGAGAGATAGAAGATAGAGATGGGTGTTTGGAGAGAGAAAGAGAGAGTGTGTGTGTGTGTGCAGGTTTTAGAGAGAGAGTTCACGGGGATGGTGGTGTTGGCGGCAGTGGGGTGGTGGTGGTGGGGATGATGCGGTGGTGGTGTGGTGGTAATTCAGAGAAGAGAGAGAGAGCTGAAGTCGATGATGAAGATGAACTGCAGATTGTATATGTATGTGTGTATATTAATATATATATATATATATATATATATATAGGGAGGAGCTCATGCGAGAACCACCTTTATTGTGAGAACCGCGAGAACCAATGTGAACACAACCTAAAATAGCTAAAAAACCCTAAAAAAAACCTAACCCCCACCCCCCCCCCCCCCCCCAAAAAAAATAAAACCTAAACCCCCCCCCCCAAGCTAAAATGCTAAAAACTAAACCCCAAAAAACCTAAAAAAAATCTAAAAAAATCAAAAAAAAATCTAAAATTTTTTTTTTGAATTTTTTATGTTAAAATCGCTACTTTTAGAAGCCAAAAAAAAAAATTTTTTTTTTTTTGCTTCGAAAAGTAGCGATTTTTTTATAAAAAATATTGAAAAATTCAAAATTTTTTTTTTTGTGATTTTTAGCTATTTTTAGGCATTTTTTGTTGTGTTCACATTGGTTCTCGCGGTTCTCGCAATAAGAGGTGGTTCTCGCATGATCTTCTCCCTATATATATATATTAATTTTTGAATTAAGAAAATGTTAAATGAAAAGCAAAATGACCAAAATACCCATGAATTAAAAGACAAAATAGGAGGTTGCAACAGTAAAAAAATAGGGTTTTTAAATTTGGACTAAAATGGCAACAAAATGCAAACCACAGGGACCCAGATGTAAAAAGTTTGAGATTTGGACTAAAATGGCAAAAGTGCCCAAACTATAGGGACCAAAATGGCAGTTTACTCAAAATTGTAATTTCCCTATATTTTAAGAAGACTTTTGACTTTTTCTTCTTTCCCCTCAACTTCGTTTAGATATTTTAAGAAGACTTTTGACTTTTTATTGGCTTTATAATCTTCTTTCCCCTCAACTTCGTTTCAGAACCTCTTTCAGATCCTATCTCTCTCCTGATTTCACAACCTCTTTCAGATCCAATCGAAACCATTCCCCAAATCTTCAAAGGAGGCCGCTTGCAGCTGTTTTTTTCCACTGCATACCGAAAATGCCCCTGAGGAATCTAGCGACCATGCCCAGCTGTCTTGACCTGATAGACCACTTATCCCTGCAATTATCCCATAGAGAGCAGCCAATTCATTCGTTTCCGTAGCCGATGTTGGTTGACACTTCCAATCGAACGATGTACAAAATACACCACTCGACACCCCATACCTTTCAGCAACCGTCACATGTTTCTTCTTCTCTAAACCGAATAACGATGGGAATTTTCTGCATAATGGCTCATCCAAGGTCCACCAGTCATTTTCATTCAACTAAGGAACTTAAATACAAAATATGGAAACATAAAACATGGGAAAATGGGATAATGCAAACTGGAAAAGTGTAGAACGTGGGAACATGCAAACTTGAAATAAATAACGGAATTAAAATGTAAACGTGCGGCAGAGCTGGCAGGAAGTAATCGTGGGTTTTCCTGGTCAATTCGGGTAGACCGTATCACGTCTACTAACTTGAGTAGGCACAAATTAACCAATTGACTAGTTTAAGGTGATCGAAATGAACCCTATTGATTTTTTATACCCAAACCTATCCATTCTTTAAATAATGGGTCGAGATTGTCACATTTGGTATTTGCGGCTGATGGGGGTGGTGGCAAGGATAGTGGTGGAAGTACAGGCGGTGACTTGTGATGGTGGTGGCAAGGACGGCGGTGGAAGTAGAGGGGATGACGGTGGTAACAAAGGAGACAACAGTGGGATGTGGCGGCTGTCATTGGTAATGGTTTGCTGACCTCGCTATAACTATAAGTTATAAAGTTTTTAAGAGCACCCAGTTTGCTAAAAGCTATGTTACTTTGCACAATTTGATGGCTCTTTTCATAGTAGAGTTTTGAAAACTTTTTTATTTAAATAGTAAACAATACAATTTTAATGTAAACAAATGTAATGAATTAAGCAACCACATTGACGCCAGTAGGGTGAACATTGTTCAGTTTTTCATATTAGATTACGGCTTTTGTCAGAATGAATGTACATTTTATATGTACACTTTGGTTGATCATTTCTGGTGGTTTTAATCAAATTTCATGTATTATATTAGTTTTGGATGTCTTGCTCTAAATGTGATCCTTTTCCTTTCCAGGTCTGAAACGGCCTTCATTGCTGATATTGTTCAAAAAGTTTACTGTGAACTAGATTTGAAACTCCTTAGCACTCCAACGGGTTTAACTGGTATAGAAACTCGAGCTGAAGGTATTAATTCATGGTTGAGATCTGTACAGCCTGATCATTCTGTTCTAGCAATTTGCGGCATGGGAGGAAGTGGCAAAACAACACTTGCCAAATACATTTATAACTTAAACAAGCAAAACTTTGAATGCAGCAGTTTTCTTGAAGGGATTGAGAATCAACCTGGTGTATTGCTTGGTTTACAGAAACAACTTCTCAGAGATGTTTCAGGAATTAACATAATGATATCTAACCTTTCTGAAGGAGCATTTCAGATCGAAAAGGTTATAGAAAAAAAAAGGGTGCTTATTGTTATTGATGACATCGATGACAAAGATACACTAAACACTTTAGTTGGAACAAAGGTTTTTCATACACAAAGCAAAATTATTATAACAACAAGGGATCTAAGCATACATACATGGTTTGGGTCTATATCTTCTGGGTGCCATGTCCACAAAATCGAATTATTAAATGTTCATGAATCATTGGAACTTTTAAGTTATCATGCCTTTGGATCTAAAGTTCCTATGGAAGGTTTTGAGGAGCTTGCAATACAGTTATCACAATATTGTGAAGGGAATCCGCTAGCTCTTAAGGTATTGGGTTCTTCTCTATCTGAAGGTCAGGGGATAAGAATTGAAACATGGAGAAGTACATTGAATTCATTGAATTCTTTGAAAGGAGATATTAATAATAAAATCCAAGGTGTACTACAAAAGAGTTTTGATACCTTGCCATGTGAGAGTCACCGAGAGTTGTTTCTCCATATTGCTTGTTTGTTTCTTGGTGAGGACGCATTTCATGTGCAAAGCATATTGGAGGATGACTATCATGCAGAATCTGGGATTGTGACCCTCATTAACAGATGCCTTGTTACTGATCCAAGAGTTACTGGGAACATGTTGGCAATGCATAAACTCCTACAAGATATGGCAAGAAATATAGTTCGAAAGGATTCCAAAGATCCTGCAGAACATAGTAGAGTTTGGCGTGATGATGAATGTAAAACTTTGTTGAGGAACGGAGATGTAAGATGCTTCTTCTTGCGTTTATCATTATGCTCATTGTACATTTCACAACCTTTCATTTCAAGTAAGCATTCTCTAATTTCATGTCTTTCTCCATTAGGGTTCCAAGAAAATTGAAGGCCTGGTGTTGAAGATGCGAGACGATACGCAAGGGATGGGATCAAAGGTAAGTCTAATAAGTAAATTAGTGTTTGATACTTGGCAAGAATTACAAGAATTTCTCAATACCATAACTGTCACACATCAACATAGTTGTCTTCTTGACCAAATTTGAGCAGTTATTTTAATGAAATTAATTAAAAAGTAAATTTATGTTCTTCCCCGGTCTTTTAACGAAATTGGCCATACAGCTCGAGAATCACTAAAATAAGCAATTAAGGCTATAGGGTGTCATGACCATCATGACCCTCCACATAGGCGTCATGTCATCCACCTCTAATTCACCATCCAAAACACTACCCTTGTGGTCATGACCCAAACCACTATCCCCTTTATTTTTTTAATTTATTTTTGTCTTAAAATCATCAAATGGGAGGGCCTTGGTTGCCGTGGTTTAATCCACGCAAACCACCTTGATTTAAAGAGGGGGATGGTGTAGCGCATGAATAATGGTCCTATGTGGCAAATCATGATCCAACCATGACCCCTATACCCCTTAGCCTAATTATAAGAATTTCTCCACCATTGTGTAGACTTGACCACCATAATGGTTGATTGGCTAATTGCAACGCAAATTGACATCTGATTGAGCTAGAATGACACAAAACTGTATGAATCTGATTTTGTTCACTCTTTCCTGTTCATAAAAACATGATTCATTCTAAACCCATTAAATTGAAAAAAGAAACAGTTTTGAGATTTCCTCGCCTGTTTGTCTTTGAAAGAAAATTGTTATTTTATTTGTTTTGTGGTTAACGATCAATTATTACGTTTTGCCCTCAAATTGTTCATACATATTACCAGGACTAAAGAATATATTATTTACCTAGTGATCATTATAAGGCATACTGAATTTGCAGGCATTTAAGACAAGTTCCCTTATAAAGATGAAGAACTTAAAATTTCTCCATCTAGATAATGTGGAACTCACCGGGACCTACGAGAATTTTCCAGATCTAAGATGGTTGAAGTGGGATAAATGTTATCTAAAAACAATACCCGCAGGCCTATTAACAAACTGCTTGGTGGCATTAGATATGAGTTTTGGAGATTTGGAAGAGTTCAACCCACCCATGGTACAAGGAATTCAGTCTTCTGTTTATCACTTTACCTTTTAGCTTCTCAGTGTTAGATAATCTTCATTTGAATGTACAATGATATATTCAACTTGTTATTCGTGGAACAGGTTCTTAATTCGCTCAAGGTTCTAGATCTCTCTCGGTCTAACAAACTTGTCAGCATCTGCAATTTCGACCGACTCCCTAAACTTGTGTTTTTGAACCTCCATGGCTGTATCAGTTTGAGTCATGTTTGTGAAACCATAGGATACCTTAAGAATCTTTCCTTCTTGAGCTTGGTAGGGTGCACTAGGCTGTGGAAGGCTTCATCGAATCAGCCTTTGTTTGCCTTACCCCAATCATTATCTATTTTGCGTTTAAGATACCTTGAGAATCTTGAGATCCTGCCCAGTTACATTGACCATAAAATGCTTCTTGCCCTTGACTTGACTTCTTGTCCAAACATCAAGTCTCTCCCATGTCTCCCAAGAACGCTAAAGAGTTTGGTTGTAGGATGGTGTACATCGCTGGAGAGAATAACATTCCAATCAGCTCGTTTCATGCTGCAGGAGTTTTTTTATGTAGGTTGTTTCAAACTGTTTGAGATTGAAGGCCTTTTTAAGTTAGTATCCATAGAAAAACTTGATGAAGCAGATCTGGGACATATGCAATGGATTAAAGCGTATAAAGATCATAAGGTGGACCTGGTTGGTGATCAGATTTCTGAAGGCAGAACTTGGAATATCCAGGTTATCTCTTTCTCAGTTTCTCACAAATATCCAGCAAAATGTTTAGTATATGATGAAGTAATTGAGTTTTGTGTGTAATATATATAGATGTTGTATGAATTTGGTATAAGAAGCACCTATCTGCAAGGCATAAAGGATCAAAGCATGGCGACACATCAGTATACGTCCTCATCCAAGTTTTTATCCTTTCGTGTGCCTCTGCATCCAAAGAAGCATAAAATTCATGGATTAAATGTAACGGCCTTATACAGATCATCAGGTGGTGAAACTGAGCCGCCTCCTTTGTTCGCCAGAATCAGTAACCGAACCAGGGGTGTTACCTGGGTATACAGCCCTGTGGTGTATTGCAAACCCAGAGTTGATGAATATGTTGTGTGGTTAAGTTATTGGCCAATTGGCAACTTATTAGACGCTGGTGATGAAGTTCATGTGCATATCCTAGTGAAGAAAGGAACAATAAGAAGTGGTGGATATGGTGCGAGCCTTGTGTATAAGGATGGCGGTGAAGTAGAGAAAGAAGAAGAAAAGAGTGAGGAGGAAGTGATTGGAGGAGATCTGTCTCGATTCAAGGTAACCAAAGGAGGCTACTATCTTTGCCGTAGTAATTTCTTCAACTCAATCATCCCTGCTACTTTCTTTGGAGACAATATTCATATTACTGGTAAGTTCCTAGTTGTTTGAACAATTGATTGTCGATGTTTTATACTTGATATTAATATTTGATATTAAGATGCATAATGATAAGCACTTATTGTCATAGATTCACGAAGATGGAGAACATGTAGTGTGTTCAAATCTGACTATGAGGAATTCAATAATTTCCGAAACCCCAATCACCATGTATGTATACACCTTTACTTTTGTTTTTGTCGTCCCCGTAATTTGTTTGCTTTTAATGTTACATCCATTAGCAAATTCTTATTTCCGTTTCTTTTCTTTTCATTTTATTTTTACTTTGTTTGACTTCTTTGCTTTTTATTTTATTTTTACTTTGTTTGACTGAGTTCTTATTATGATGGTTCTTATTGTCCTTTGTTGTTCGATCCAACTTTTTTTCCCAGAAATGGAAAGTAACGCTGGCAGTGAACTTTAACAGTGAAAGTGAAATAAATAAGATAGAGAAGGCAGTTTCTAGTGTTCCGGGTGTTGAATCTGTTTCCAGCGACAAAGAAATAGGAAGATTGATTGTCGTCGGCCGTTTTGATCATCAAGCAGTTGTAACATGTGTGAGGGAATTTGAGAAGATTGTTCAGGTCCTACAAAGAGACCTTCTTTAATTTTGACGAGTAAGATGATGTTGAAATTTATACTGGTGCATAAATATAATTTTTTATAATAAATAGTAAAGAATATCTGTAAAAAAACTCGTGACACATATAGTTGTCAAGATTTATCTTTTAAAAATGAGCTTTGATGTACTATTTACTTATTATAAAATTTTACTTTGTTTTTTTATTTATTATTAGGTTAAAAACACATGTATTACATGGGTTGAATCCTATTTTTATGATACATTCAAATTATGATATATAATTATTTTAGTTAGTTTTATGCACGTTCATGCTTATTTGTTTATTTCATTTATAAAACACTTGTCTCAAATTTGTAGTCAATAGAATTTGTGGTACAAAAGGTGGAGATCGATCCCCACATTTTTTATAGGAAAATAAGGTGAAAATGCACCAGGAAGTGAAACGTGTCTAAAAAAATATTCAGGAAATTTTTTTATGAATTATACCGTAGAATTAATTCTATTTGAATTAAGTATAGAATTGTTATATTTAAAAATAGTGTTCTTTCCAAGACCGTGGGGTATGGTGGGGCTTGGGTTGAGGGCATGAGTTGACACGTGGAGTTCGAGCCCCCCCCCCCCCCCGGCCTAGTGACGTGTCCGTGGGGTATGGCGGGGCATGGGTGCACCACGTGGGTTGGCGGTGGACAGCGAATAGGAGGCCGCCACATCGGATCTCAAGCCCGCCCCACGCCCGGCTTCAAACCCAAGCCCCAAGGGCCACGCCCCAACCCAAGCCCCAAGGGGTGGTGGCTTGGGCGTTTTCCCCCAACCCAAGCCCCATACCCTATGATAGGTTTAAACCAAATATAACAGTACGCCTAACATGACAAAGGTGAAATTAAGTTGTCTAGATTTGACATTTGAAAGAATTGTGCGATTATAACGGTGAGTCCAAACCATTATAGCGATACGTCTAAAAACACTTACAATTTGATAGAACCATATGCCCCAACCTAGAATAATTATTTGATTCTAGTGTAAAAAAAAACAATAATAAAAAGATTAAGTATATATCAAACGCGAGCTTTTCATTCCTAATTTACTATAATTTGAATCACCAAACTCTAGAGTATATATATCTACTCATAATAAAAACAGACATTTATCCTTATCTAATTTTTTAAAATTA
Organism: Helianthus tuberosus; assembly: GCA_030545235.1. NCBI lineage: Eukaryota > Viridiplantae > Streptophyta > Magnoliopsida > Asterales > Asteraceae > Helianthus > Helianthus tuberosus. Next base: position 191,654,016 of record CM060352.1, on the reverse strand, counting down.
TTTATAGAAAACAAATATTTGTTCTTATCTAATTTTTTGTTTAAAATTATCTATAGAAAAACAAATATTTATTGTTATCTAATTTTTTGTTTAAAATTATTATTATTTAATATCAGAGATAAATAGGAAAATAAGGTGAGAATGCACCAGGAAGTGAGTGTTAAGATAGACAAAACAATGAAATATACATATCCATCTACTTCATCGGCCTTGATTATCAACACAACTACACTCGAAAAATTGAAAATTATCAGGCTGGAGTTCCTACCGAATCTGCAAGCTCTTCTAGTAACTCCCGTTGCTCCATAGAAGCACAAGACTGCATAACAAAAAGCCAAATAAATGATAAGTAATTAAGTATAAGTAATATTCATAATAAAAATATAAAATTGGTGAAAAGAAGCTGGAATAGAACCTGAATGGCTGTCTCGATGTCACCATCAAGAAATGAAGTGAGCTCAAAGTTCATCTTTAATCTGTGATCGGTGACCCTATTGCCCTAATGAAGACATTAACATAGTAGAAACAACGTTATTTTAATAACAAGGGTATAGAGCCAATATACCAAACTTATAGGTACTAATAAATGATACCTTGTAATTGTATGTACGGATCTTTTCTGAGCGAGAACCACTACCAACCTGCCATTAAAGACACATCGTTAATCTCACAGTTGTGTTTAAAATTTAAATGTTTATAATGCAACTTATTGTGTAAGAAAATTAACTTTCAAACCTGAGATTTTCTTTGATTTCTTTGAGACTCTTGTTGTTCCTTCAGTTTGATTTCATACAGTTTTGCTCGCAATAACTGAAGATTCTGATTCCAGTTGGTTTGTGGAAAAGATCCACTGCTGTTTCCACCTTATTCACATTCTGACCTGCATATTAAAATACACACATACTTAATATATACTTAAACAAATGAAATCAATAACATAGTTTGCGTTATTACTTATAAGGCATGAGACAGAAGAAATACGTGCTAAAGAGTAATACCTCCAGCACCACCGGATCTTGCAGTAGTAAGTTCAATGTCTTTCGGATCAATTACCACATCAACCTCTTCAGCCTGAAACAAATATGTTATCAAGTGTGAAAATGTAAATTATAAAAGATTTAAATATTAATTAGGAGTGGCTAGTATTTTAGATAAGGTTAGGGAGGGGAGGTTTGAGACGGTTTGGGCATGTTCGGAGGAGACAAGTGACGGCTACAGTTAGATCAGTAGAAACTCTCACTGTGGAGGGGAGGAGTAGAGGCAGGCCGAAAATGACTTGGGAAGAGCGAGATAGAAAGGATTTGTTAGACGCAAGATTAAGGTTAAGGACTTTTAGGAGGATGACACAGTTTTGTATTAGTTTCTCGTTTTAGGAGCTTAGCTTCTTTAGTCCATTTTGGTGGCCTAGGAATATTACAGCCGACATGTGTGTCTATTTGAAGTGTTATCTGTTCCTATTACATGTTTCCATCTTTTTTTGGTAGCTTAATAAGAATATGTTTAGTACTACTTACGTAGTTATATGTATTTTCCCGTTTTTATGCCGACTCTTTTGCCTAGATAGGATTTTATGTGGTCATATGCATAGTTGTCAATAGCGGCTATAGCGACCGCTATAACGCGCTATGTAGCGAAGCGACCAAGTGTCGCTATTTGGGTCATAGCGACCAATAGCATGAATAGCGACAGTTAGTTTTTTTTTTTTTTTTTTTGATGTAAATAGCAATTAGATATAGCTATAAAATAGCTGGATTTATAGGTTTTGTTAAATATACATGTAAAATAGCATATATACCAAGGTATTTTGAGTTTTTGATATAATATACATATAAAAATTTTCAAAATTCTTTTTCTAGTGTATTGGTATATATAAAATAGCGGTCGCTATTCGCCATATAGCATATAGGTCCCCTGTCGCTATTCGCTATTAACAACTATTGTCATATGTCTTTTTCTGTTTTTTATTTGACTCTTTTGCCTGGATATGATTGTGGAGTTGGGGGTCTCATTGGAAGTAGTCTCTCTATCCCCATGATAGAGGTAAGGCTGGCCTACATCCCAACCTCCCCAGACCCTACCGATAGCTAGGCTATGAGTGGGATTATACTGGGTACGATTGATTGATTGTAATTGTATATGATACAGCATTATTTGTAAAAAGATTTATAACATTGGACAAAAAGTGTTTGATTTGAATATGAAAAAAAAGAGTAAAATGGCGTTTCGTCCCAGAGGTTTGGCCAGTTTTGCGACTTTTGTCCAAAGTTTTATTTTTCCGCATTTGGATCCAAAAGGTTTGAAATTTTTCCATTTCATCCAGCTCGTTATCTCCATCCATTTTTCTCCGTTAAGTCAGGAGTATTTCCGTCTTTTTTGTTAACTCAAAGGGCAATTCAGTCTTTTTCACTTTATGTACAAGCATTTAGCATAATGTACAAGTGTTCAAAATACCCTTACTAAACACAAAAAACGAAAACAATTTTCATCCGGTTCGTTAACTCCATCCATTTTTCTCCATTAAGTCATAGGTATTTCCATCTTATTTGTTAACTTAAAGGGCAATTCGGTCTTTCTCACTTTATGAACAAGCATTTAGCATAATGTACAAGTATTCAAAATACCCTTACTAAACAAAAAGGAAACAGAAACAAGTAGGTAAAAGGACAAAAATACCCCTGGCTTAACAGAGAAAAATGGATGGAGTTAACGAGCCGGATGAAAATGGCAAGATTTCAAACCTTTTGGATCCAGATGCGGAAAAACAAACCTTTTCACGAAAGTCGCAAACCTGGCCAAACCTCAGGGACGAAAATGACATTTTACTCGAAAATTAATAATAATTGTTTTAAGTTAAAAGTTGCATAAGTGTCAAAGTAACTACCTCTGGCATGATGGCGACTGTGGCAGTTGAAGTGTGAATACGGCCTTGGGCTTCTGTTTGAGGAACACGTTGAACTCTATGGACACCCGATTCATATTTCAGCTTGCTATATACTCTAGCACCTTTAACTTCCATAACGTACGTCTTGTATCCTCCTCTTTCAGCCTTTAGAAAGAAAACGTATTAAACTTAGACATGTAAAAGCAAGAAATAAAAAACAAACGTAATATGTATACCTCGGAGCTTGAAAGTGGTGAGTATCTCAACGAGTTTCGTTCACAGTACCTCTGGTACATACGAACCTAATGTAACACAACATGCCTAAATGAATCAGTAAATCTGAAAATATCGGATTACAAACTTTTTAATAAAAATAAAAAATAAAAAAATGTACCTACAAGGTCAGCAGCCCAAAGTCCAGCCTCTTCACCGCCTGTACCAGCCCTTACTGAAATATGACAATTAGATATATTATTGTATATGCTAAGTAAGTTTCGAGTCGATGGAAATCAATCGATGTGTCATTAGATTTCTAGCGGACCTTCAAGCAAGATGTTTCTAGAATCCAAAGGATCACTCGGAATCAGCAACATCTATTAATAGAGACAAGGTATCAATATTAAAAGTTGATGATGAAGATTAATCTATATTTCAGAAAACTAAACCTTAAGCTTTTCTTCAAATACTAAAAGTTGGTCAGATAAAGATTCAATTTCGGAAGCTATCATCTCAGCCATTTCTTCATCGACGTCAGGATCTTTTGACAAAACTGAAACACAAACACAAGATATTATCATATTAGATAATCATACAGCAAAAGAATTAAGATAGTGATTAGTGAACAAAACCTTTGGACTCTTCAAGTTGTTTCTCGCAATCCTTGAATCCTCTGTACGTTGCTACAACCTAGTAGTTCACGACATTGCAAATTTGATCATTTATATGTTAGTTACTGAAACGCAAGCTACCTACGTCGTATGTATGATGTTCTTCACACGAAAGTATAGAAGATCAGAGGAAATGACGTTACCTCATCAAGTTCAGACATAGATTGTGCCAGCTTTTGGTACTCACTAGGATTTGAAACTACATCCGGATCAGCTAACTTAACCTATGTCAAGATGATCAAGCAACATTCATATTATAACTTGTAGCAAATAGGACACTGGTCACACTGCACCTACACTTATGTCTTTACTCTTTACTGAACTATTGCCTAACTAAAACTATTCATACCACATAATATTATCAAATAACTACGGATTATTCTGTAGGACATCTTTTGTATTGCAAACAAAACCAATTACCACAATGCTACCATAGTTGTCAAGAGCGACAAGCTACCTATACGCTACATAGCAATAGCAATGAAATAGCAACAAATGAAAAACATATGAAAAAAATAAGTATGTCGCTACTCATCGCTATACACTATATAGCGACATATGACCTATACGTTATGTAGCGCGCTACAGCCGCTATTGACAACTATGAATGCTACACAGATATTTGAAAGCATTATCGGTGTATATTAACCTGAGGTATCCTCTATTCTTAACTACTATATACCAATTACCAACTGCCCGTTCCAATAAGAACAAACTTATTAGAGATAAAACAACCATTAATAACATAAAACTTTTTCAGAAATTCCAAAAAGGCAACACTTTGAAATTCATTCAATTCAACACTATCATGAATACACCAATTCAATACTTTTGGTAAAACTTAGCCCTAATTTTACTACTTTTTCCACTACACACATTCTGTTACTCAAATTTCAAACAATATTTTGCTATCATACAATAAATAAAATAAATAAATAAATAAAATATTTATAAAATCGAACAAACAACACAAACACAATTACCGATAACTCCTTCCAGGTTTTCTCAGCGGATTCAAGCTTCTTCAACAGATACGGCTCCTAATTCACAACAAAAACATCAAAATTAACATCACAAACAACAACAGAAAGTCAGAAACCCTAGCTTCTGCTATTGGAAGAGTTAAGGAATAATAATTCGAACTTACCGCCATGCAAACGATTCGAGTATGAGGTTTTTGATTCCGTAAAGGGCGGACGAACAGGCATCGTTTCGGCAGGTTGAATCGAGGTGAAAATTGTGATGAGATTGAAGAAATGGTTTGTCTTGTGAGCTAGCTATCAAACGAGTCTGAATGGATAATAGTCAGATTGTGGTCGGATCCGGGTCGGGTTAAACTTGGATTCGAACCCGGACTTGATAATGGATTAATGGGCTTCTACATGTTTTGCACTTTTACTTTTGAGTAAAATGCAATTTGCGTCCCTGTAGTATGTCCCAAACATCAACTTGAGCCCCTAAAAACATTTTTTTGCATTTTGAGCCCCTGTGGTATTCATTTCATAACAGTATGAGTCCCTGTCGTCAGTCTTCCGTCAGTTTGACCGTTTGCCAGTTGTGAAAAGTCCATAATACCCCCCACCATTTAATATCTACACTTAAAGCAGACCAGTTTCATTATCATCATCAACAGTCGCTCCCAACTCCCAATATCATCATCATCATCATCAACAGCTCTCCTCTCCCAACTCCCAAGATCATCATCATCATCTTCATCGAAGAGATCAACAGATCATCTTCATCATCTTCATCGAACATCGAACAGATCATCTTCATCTTCATCGAACAGATCAGGTTCATCTTCATCCTCATATTGGTCATTCGATGTGTTTATGTGTTTATATTGTGAAAAAACAGAGCGATGATTCTGGGTTTGATTTTGGGTTCCATTCGATGATTTTGGGTTGATTTTGGGTTACATTCGATGATTTGGGTTGATTTTGAAAAAACAGAGGGTTGATTTCATTCGATGTGTTTATGTGTTTATATTGTGAAAAAACAGAGCGTTGATTTTGGGTTTGATTTTGGGTTCCATTCGATGTTTTTGGGTTTGATTTTGGGTTTCATTCGATGATTTTGGGTTGATTTTGAAAAACAGAGGGTTGATTTTGGGTTCTTCATTTTGAATGTGTTATTTGGGTAACAGTTATTGATTCGATGTGTTCCTCATTTTGATTTAATGTGTTCCTCATTTTGATTCGATGATAACAGTTATTTGGGTATTTTGGATTTGATTTGATGATTTGAATGTGTTATTTGGGGTTAGGGTTTAGGGTTGAATGGATTTTTGGTTTGATTCTTGTGGGTTTAGGGTTGAATGGATTTTTTGGTTTGATTCTTGTTCAAAATGCATCAAAACAGAGTGTTGGTTTGAATGGATTAGGGTTTAGGGTAGCAATGTGTTTTGGTTTGAATGTGTTTTGTTTTGTTGTACAGAATGTGTTTTGGTTTGAATGTGTTTAGGGTTTAGGGTATCAACTGAGTATTAAGAACTGATCGGATGTACAGAATGTGTTTTGGTTTAAATGTGTTTAGGGTTTAGGGTATCAACAGAATGTGTTTTGGTTTGGTTTGTACAAATTCTTATGGGTTTAGGGTTGAATGGATTTTTAGTTTGATTTTTGTTGTACAGAATGTGTTTTGGTTTGAATGTGTTTTGTTGTACAGAATGGTTGCGGATGTAAAGATACGCAAAACACCAACTACGAAGGCGAGAACACTTGACAACCTCCTAGAAGATGTGGTGCACGTAAGGAAGTGATTGATATGAATGAATATAACCCTAGTGGAGCTCTTCGATTTTCCTTGAAATTCCAAAGCTCGCTAATTACATATCTACCACTGGGGTTATATTCATTCATATGAATGAATATAACCCAAGTGGCAGATATGTAATTAGATACACTGGTGTTATATTCATTCATATCTGGATCAGTTTCCCGAAGTGCACCCGTCAGTAAAAATCCACAATTGCTTGTGGTCGTATGACGTTTTGTCTCTGTATTGTATGTTACAGTCTTTTGTTATCGAGTCTGTCAGTTCCGTCAACTCTACGAAATTGGTATGACGTTTTGTCTCTGTATTGTATGTATAAAAAGTTTACATTTAATATACAATTTAGGCTTTAATAATTTGTTATATATAGTATAAATTTAATTAATTATTAGATTTCTTAACAAAAAACCAAGAAAAGAATTTAGGGGCTCAGGTTGATATTTCACTCATACCATAGGGACGCAAAGTGTTATTAATATATGCAAAAAGACGGTCTTACCCCTGCCTCTAACAGTCAACCTGACGGCTGGGACTCAAAGTGTTATGAAATGAATACCACAGGGGCTCAGAATGCAAAAAATTGTTTTTAGGGGCTCAAGTTGATGTTTGGGACATACCACAGGGACGCAAATTGCATTTTACTCTTTACTTTTTTTTTAAGTAAACTGCCAAAATGGTCCCTGAGGTTTGTTCACTTTTAACACTTTAGTCCAAAACTTAAACCTTTTGAATCTGAGTCTCTGTGGTTTTAATTTTGTTGCCATTTTCATACAAAAGCAAAATCTTGTCAGCTTTTCAGTTAATATCCAGTTTTTTTTTTTTTTTTTTTTGTCTTTTTCCTTACTTTTAATGAATGGGCAAAATGGTCAGATTTTTTTAATTGGTTATAAAAAATTCTTAAAAGACCATTTTGCCCTTTATTAAAAGGGAGGAAAAAAATAGAAAAGCTGGATGTTAACTGAAAAATCTGACCATATTTTGATTTTAGATGAAAATGGCAACAAAATTGAAACCACAGGGACCCAAATTCAAAAGGTTTGAGTTTTGGACTAATGTGGCAAAGTGACCAAACCTCAGGGATCATTTTGACACTTTACTATTTTATTTTATAACTTCCAGCAAAACACGATCACACGGGTACACATCTTGACAAAAGGTCACTTGTGGCTGCGATCGTAAACAACGTTGATAACTCGATCTGTCACGAATTCTAAAGGAAACTCATCACTAAAATGTTCATTGTAGTAACAATCTTTGATTGAGTCATGTGATAGTTATTGTAGATATTGTAGATAGATGTCATTGCAAAATGTTAGTATATATAACTTATTAATAAAAGGGTAAAATATATAATAAATGATTTTATTGAACAACCATACAATATACAATTTTCCATTGACAATTTAAAATCAATTAATAATCAAATTAAAATAATTTAATAAAAGCTGCAATTTCCACTAGCTAATAAAAACCCCTCTTTACTTCCATCATAAAACCCCCCTCTTTATTCCACAATCAACTTGCAAATCCTAGTATTCCAACAATGGCACCAATTGATCCACACTCATCTAAACAATAACACACATCTTCAAACAGTACAATTTTCACACTTTCTTCGGCGAGTGGAAACCATGGAACAAGTGTGTTTTAGCTACCCGCAAGGGTGGCGGCAGTGTAGCCACGTGGATAGAGATACCCGAACTCAAACAGTACAATTTTCACACTTTCTTCGGCGAGTGGAAACCATGGAACAAGTGTGTTTTAGCTACCCGCAAGGGTGGCGGCAGTGTAGCCACGTGGATAGAGATACCCGAACAGGGGTTGATGTATGTAAAATGCAACATATAAATTACATCAAATGAGGCATAAAACTAACCCTTTTTAAGTACTAATATTGGAAAAAGAGTGTTTTTGTCTTCCTTTTGTATTTTCAGGATTAAATGAGCTCAAAAACGCAAAAGAAGCAAAAAGACAACTAAATTCAACATAAATACAAGAAAAGGAATATTAGTGGACTGCCCGACCCCTCAACGGCACCTTCCAAAGCAAAGTAGAGAAATCAGAAGACTGAACACGCACTACTAGAAAAAACATCTTTTTTGACGCGCATTGTGCGTCATGAAAGGGCGTTTATGACACGCAAATGCGTGTCGTTGATTGAGAAGTCATAAAATTAACATGACTTGCATTTGTGCGTCATGTTTTCATGACACATTTATGACACACTTTAATGACACCCATTTATGACACGCACTTTATGACACTATTTAACGACACACTTTTATGACATGCATTTATGACACATATTTATGACATTCATTTATGCGCGTCATGCTTTTAATTGTTTTAAAAAATATTTTTTATAGAATTACTAATTTACCCTAGATACATATATAATAACAAAAACAATAAATCTAATTCAAAAAACAAATACACATATATATACCAAAACAACTCATTACATAATTAGTTGTCAAGTATACTATAAATATTTTAACATTAGCAAAAAAAAAAATTGTTTGCCAATACATTCGTTGACCAATCTTTACATCTTCACGAATTCCATCCATATCCGCAACCATTTTAACATTAGCAAAAAAAAAATTGTTTGCCAATACATTCGTTGACCAATCTTTACATCTTCACGAATGCCATCCATATCCGCAACCAAGTATTCCTTTACTCCTTCCTCAACCTGAGGCAACAATTAAATAAAATAAATCTTAAAACCAGAATTTAAATCTTAATCTAGAATTTAAGCATTTGTTTGGACGTATAACTACATATTTCTCTAATATGCATGTAGATCACCCCACCAAAACCCAGCAGGAAATATTGATTAAATGACACAACACATCTACAATGAACCAACTGCAAAAATTATAACGACACAAAACCAATATATTTATTGTAAATACTTTTATGCATGATACATCATTAAGTATGTGTTCTCATAATTGTACTCACCTTTCCACAAGATTCAATCTCTCCAGCTATCATTGTCTGATTGAAATGTTTCGCAGAACCTTCCACCCTCATATACATAACTAATAAAATAAAAATACATACTTAGTAAAACAAACCTCTGGTAAATCGACATAAACAATATAGACAAAATAGATGCACCAAATCATCAAATGAGCATATAGACAAACAATATAAACTTGTTGTCAATTCCTCCTTGTACAACAATAAAATATGCTCAAGGCCACTTATAAGTAAAGCATATCCATCAACCCGCGCTACAGAAAACCAAGTTCTCTTTTAGAGAGAACGAGCGAATGCTGAATGCATTTACCACAAGCAGTGAAAGATGATATATCAAATAGCATCCCTTCATCAACTACCTAGGAATACTCGGACACCCAACAATACAAGTTCCCCTAGTAGCCTTTAACAAGTAGAAAGGAATTCACATCCAGTTGGAGAAACAGACAATGAAGCATATAAACAAATTGATTAATCATATATTCAGTTTGAGAAACAGAAAATGAAGCATGTTAACAATTTGATTAATCATATAACTAAGCCAATATGTAAAAGTGTAATTTGCAAAAGTGTGTCATGAGCATAGTTTTATCTCCAAGAAGAGTTGACAAGTGGAGTTAGAAGAGCTCAAACAAGTTGCACTGAATGAATGAAAAAGGGTCTTACACACTAGCATCTAGGGGTGCTAAACGGGTCGTGTTCACGGGTTGGCGGGTTCAACCCGACCCAAACCCGAAAATTTTAGACAAACCCGAACCCGAAAATCATGCCTTGCATATGAACCCGAACCCGACCCGTTCAACCCGAATTTTTTATTATATTTTTTATTTTTTCAGCAAATTAATATATTAAAATTAACACTACTACAAAAAAAAAACACAAATTTATATAATAAAATTACATTAAATCATAAAAATTTATGTCAACTTCCATTTTTAAGTTTTATTTATAGCATAAAATACACACCCAATTTAATTTATGACATAAAACATATTTTTAAAAAATATAATATAATAGAAATGGGTTAAACGTGTCAACCCGCCAACCCGACTGAGTTGACCCGAGCCTGACCCGTTTAGCTAAACGGGTTCGTGGGTTCAACCTGAAACTGACCTGAACCCGTTTAGACCAAACCCAAACCCACGAATTTCGTGTTAGGTTTGTTTCGGGTCGTGTCAGAAATTCACACCCTTACTATTAGCATCTTCCCTATAGAGAAGTTTACCCGGGGTTCCAGATCAAGGAAACATGAGATGAGAAGCAGAGGGCTCAACAATCCTACTCAGCCACCACGACCCATTCCGCCTCGAGCCCTAACGTTGCTCCCAACCTCTGCATCACAACTGCCCATATCTAAACAAACAACCTAATTCTTCATTTCTAGGGTTAGGGCTTCCCATCTTTCTTATTAACTCACCTAAAAATTGACTCACCAGTTTCAACAACGGCGGACTACTCTCTTCCAACAAACTAGCAATCTTCATATCACTTGAACATATCCCGTTAACTAAACTCACATCAATTAAATGGGCTGGAGTACTAATAAGTTTCAAATCTAGTTCATAGTGAACTGTATCAACAATCTTTGAAATAAATACCTGTTTAGACCTGAAGCAAAAGAAAAAGATTGAACATTCAGAGCAAGAAATTTGATTTTCTTACGAATTTAACTACTTCAAAATTCTATGTGACCATTAGTCATCCTAGGTTCTCTATGATAATGCATTCATGCCAAGCAATATGAGCTCTCAGAAACTGTATTGGCTTAACTTTTATTGAGACTATAGCTTATTTGATCCTCTTCCAAGCACCAACTTCTAATCCTTATGAAAAATTCAACAATACCAATCATAACCTGGACAAATCAAAGTTAAAAATATATGATTAGCCTGGACAAATCATAACCTGAAAAACAGATTTCTAAAGCTTAAATTAAAGGGAGGAATGAGGCGTTGTTCGACATACCCTGAAAAAACAGATTGCCGAACGAGGATCAAATGGCCTTCACAATAGGAAGAAGTGCAGTGGTCAGCCGTTCACGACAATGTAGTGGTCTCTGGGAACCAATCGAGATTGGTAGAGAGGATGTGAGCAAGCCGATTAGATTTGGGGGTTAGGGTTGTGGTTAGGGATATGGGAAGTCTAAAATTTTGAATATGTTCTGGAGGGAAACCTAAAACATTTTGGGGAACTTTGAGGAGGGAAACCAAAACATAAAAAACAATGTAAATAAATTGTAAAAAACTGTATAAAATAAAAAGATATATAAAGAGATTTATCTATTATCAAGTCTTAATTTTAATAGCTTTAATCATAAATATAAAGGCACTAAAATCTTTTATTTATCTAATTAATGATATTATTTTTGTTATCTATATTGAAAATATTGTTTTTAATTTTATCATACAATTCGATGGCATACCTCGGGGAAAATCCACTAAAAAGTGGGATTTTCTTAAGTAACCTAAGAAGTATTAGATCACCCGTAGTGGGCGTGGTTTTTTTCAAAATCTTCCACCAAACACGCCCAATCTTGCCCGATTCCCACCCCCCTCGGCGTTATATGGCGTTTTTTTCGAAAAAAATTGGTGCAGCGTGGTTTAAATCACGCCAAATGGGTGAAGAATTGACCAATCACATTTGAGCTTCCATTTGGTGGCCAATAAGACTTTTAAATGTTTTTTTATTTTATTTTATTACAAAACATAATGCCCCTATTGCTGACTGGGCTGTCACATGGCACAAAACGCCAAGGGTGGATCATGCCCACTACACATGGTCTAATAGTGATTACATGTGACACTACTTATAAGTATGATGAAGGGTATTTTGGTCTGGAAGAGGTATGGTTCCAAATCTCGCACCAGGCTTGGGCACGAGTGACTATCACCCGGCTCATTGCCCCTATCAACAGGATTCACCTCTATTAGTGTGGGCACGCGCGAACCCGGTTTGCTTTCCCTCTCGGGGAAAGATGAGAAAACTCACCTTGTATATGAAAATGGTTGTTTTCGTCAACATACAACGGACGCGGTAATTACTACCAAGAGTGATAATAGCTTACTACATTCACTTTCTGTCAAACACATTTCCAGGTTGCGGTCCTGCGCGGGCGCGCGCAGAGCGGCAATGGAAATGTTGGTTTGTGCTCAGTTTACCGCACATAGCGATGCGGTGCAAAACCGCATCCTATTGTTATACAAGTGGACCTGTCACTTTGACTTCCGTGACTAACCAGCAAGTGGTATGCCCGGGCACTGACAGCAGTGGTCAGCTGACTGCCCAATGCGCAACTGCCCAGCCCACATGCATAAAGCTGGTGAACAAACTGACAACCCCAGCAGACCACGTGGCGGGTGTTCCTTCGTGCAACTGATACAACAGGACACATGGCAACACCTTCGCGTGCGCCCAAGACTCTCGTGACCCGTGCAGCTGCCACGTCTACGAAAGCTGCAAGTTGTCAGTCGGACTCACAATTACTGCTTAAATACTTATCTTGCTCCCAAGCAAATACTTATTCTCACGCTGAAGAGTGGTAACATGGAGCAACCCCACCTCATTCTCCTTGTTGCGAGTCACGATGTATTTTAATTGTGTAGGAGACGGATTAGAGGACGACCTAGCCATCGATTGAGAAAAGGAGGGATTAACCCTACTTGACGAGACTCGACCCATGGACTAACTTCTTGGTTAACCACAGTTTCATCAGGTCCTAACTTTTTCGTGCTATATTTTTTTGTACTAGATTTTTTTTGCTATATTTTTTGTACTACATTTTTTTTGCTATATTTTTTTGTATTGGATTTTTTGTGCTAGATTTTTTGTACTGGATTTTTTGTTGTATTTTTTAGAAATAAAAGGGGGGTGCCACATGTCATTTTCACACTCCTATTTATAAGGACCAAAATGCCCTTCCTTCCTACTTATATGGAGTGGCACATGGCATCATCACAATCCTTTTTAGGCTACTTAGGCAAAATCTATTTTTAGTGGATCCTTCCCCTCATATAGGATCTTTATAATGAGTTATACCGAGTCATACAAGATCGTAACAAGTAGGGCTGGCATAACGTGTCGGTACCGGTACCGAAAATCAAAGAAAATAGGAACCGTTACAGGTACCGAATATACCCGGTATGGTTCGGTACCTGGACGGTTCGGTACCGATACGGTACGGTACCGGTTCAATACTGGTACCCGGTATCAAATGCTCATCCCTATTTTCACCCACTCTCCACCAAAAGATTAAAATCTTAAATATCCATATTTTCAATCCACTCCCCACCAAAAATTAAAATTTCATCACCACCATGAATTTTGGTACAGTTTATCAAGTGAGAAAAGTAATTAATCGATAGTGAAAGTAGTAAAAAAATTATATGAAGAAATTAACTAAAATAAAATCAAAATATTATTTAAATATCAAATATAAATATACTAATTTACGAACAAAACTTTTCTATACTTTTTTTTCGTTTTTATTTAAATTCTCAACCTAAAACCTTTTAATTGTGAAAGTTTGTTCGCAAATGGATAATAATGACATGACTAAGGGGCTGTTTGACAACTTCTGAATGATTAAGTGTTGAATCAATAAGACGACTGAACCATTAAGTGTTGAACCAGTAAGATGTCTGAACCATTAAGAGTCAGTATAATGTTTAACCGTTCAGAGGCAAATGTCTGACCAATTCAGATTAGAAGTCTTAACCATTCAGACTCAGTATAATGTTTAACCATTCAGAGGCAAATGTCTGAACCATTCAGACATCAGCTTGCGAAACAAACAGTTTGAACCATTAAGTGCTAAACCAGTAAGATGTCTAAACCATTAAGAGTTAAACAAAGAGGCCCTGAGCACCGCGTACATTTGGATTCAATCTTTTGAAAATAAGTGTTTTCTTTTTAAAGTTCACAATACAAGCTATCTAAGAATAGTTTCATATTTCAATAAAATTTGCATCCCTTAAAAAAGGTAGCCATTTTTTTAAATAAAAGGTTGCAAATTCAATATAACTTCATAATTTTTTATATGAAAAAGATTGCATAGATCTTCGAATACAACCTTTATATACAACGAAATTGTGTTAAAGGCAAATGCAACTCATTTAAAATAGATTGTTTCTAAAAAGTTGTGTTAGTCATACTTTTCTAGTAGTGCTAAAAAGATGGCACACAAAAAAGTGTATGTGTCATAAATTTGTTTAATTTGTAAACCATGACATTTTTTTCTTGACACATGGTCTCGAATGTCATAAAATGGTCTTGTTTTTTTATGACGCTAAAAGATGACACATAAAAAAGAGTGTTATAACTTTGATGAATGTTATAAACCATGACATTTTATTCTTGACACACGTTTTCGAATGTTATAAAATGCTCTTGTTTTATTTTTATGACACTAAAAAGATGACATGCAAAAAAGAGTGTCATAAATTTATTGAATTTTGTAAACAATGACATTTTTTTCTTGACATGCGTTTTTAAATGTCATGAATGAGCGTATGTCATTGTTCGCGTGTCAAGACAGATGTATTTTCTAGTAGTGACGCCCCGTGCTCAGCCAGCACGGGGCCGTGCCCAAGAAGCAGCAGAAAAGACAAATCTATAGAAGCTTCTATTGCCCATCACGGGGCCGTGCCCAGCGGACACGGGGGCGTGTCGAAAGTACAGCAGGCGCATTTATTGTAATTGCGAATTACAATTAATGAGGAGAGAGATTGTCAGACGGACACGGGGCCGTGCCCAGCGGACACGGGGCCGTGCCTAGCTCTCTGTTCAGCCTATAAATAGGAGTGCTTGGATTCATTTCATCTCATCCCTTGGCACACCACCTCTCTCACACTTCATCCACCACCCACCACCATCACAACACCATCATCCATTGTCCATCGTAGAGTGTGTGAGTCGTCTCGGGATCCAAGATTGATCGTAAGAGTTCTTGACAATCAAGGCCATGTTTGCCTAAGTCTCTTACATCACTTGGTGAAGACAAAGTGTCTAGTATAATACTTTTTATTTCTAATCTTTTGCACTTTTTATTTGGTTTTGTATTAATGACTTTAATAACTAGTTACTTATGTTGAAGGTGATCTTTCCTTATCGTTTGTCCATGGTGTCTTGGCATTATTTTACTGTCTATATAAAATAAAGGATTTTCACCATTCATATCTCCACGGTCTATATGGAGATATGCTGGCTACCTGGTCGGGGGTTAAGGGAACGGTTTGGTAAAGGTCTTGCCATTGTTCAGCGTTTAGAGGTCCTGCAATGGACCTGGGTCAAATTTAGTAGGACCTCCTTCAATACTTCACGGTATTGGATGGCGGGGGTCCAAACTCTTTGATCCCCTCATAAGTTAACTACTATTAATACTATAACCCGGCTATTTAGGACTGTATCCCTGCTGACTCAGACTACTTAGCCGAGGGTAACGTCACCGCCAAAAGCGGGGCCTACCACAATACTGCATTAATAACTTAATTCATTATCTTCCAATAATCCACCCTTTTAGGATTGTATCCCTGCTGACTCAAACTACTGGGGTGAGGGTAACGTCACCTTCAAAAGAGGGGCCTACTACAATAACTAAGATAATCTCTTAATTATGTGCAAAAGTGCGGAAATAATCAAAGGTTATACTAGATACGAGTCGGAAACAAGTGATTCATCTTGTCTATCTGTTTTTCTTTTATTTTTATTTTCAGCATTTTAGTTAGTTTTTAATTTTCTTAGTTTAAAACATTTTTCTAAACTTTTATTTTGATTAGACGTTGAGGATAAGCCGGTACTAAAAGCTCTTGTGTCCTTGGACGACCTCGGTATCTTACCAACGCTATACTACACTCAACGATGGGTGCACTTGCCCATATGTGTGTTTAGTGTTAGTGAAATATCGTGTTTTATAAATTTAAAACTTGGCTAAAATAAGTGTTAAAAAGGGCTTAAAATATACACCTAATATATATAACACTTCACACGCATCAAGTTTTTGGCGCCGTTGCCGGGGACACAAGGATTTTAAGAAAGCTTAAAATCGACGGCCTAATCAGTTTTTCAAAACCTTTTTAAAACGCGCGCACATTTTTTTGCGTTTTAGTTTAGTTTGCATTTACAGTAGCCTGAACACGGGGCCGTGCTCACTGAACACGCCCCCGTGCTGCATATTTTTAGTTAGATACCCAGATACAGAGTCTGAACACGGGGCCGTGCTCACTGAACACGCCCCTGTGCTCAACGTGACCAGTAACTTTAATTAAAACGCCCAGATGCAGATCCTGTACACGGGGCCGTGTTCACCAGACACGGGGCCGTGTCCAGCCTTCTGTTTCAGTCTTTGTTTTCATTTTCTGGTCCCGAGACTCAGTTGTGGTCTGCTGAGTGATTCTTATGGATCAAGACTCAGGAGGTTACAACTACACCTATGATGAGGATGATTATAGGGGTAATTATTGCACTAATTGTCGTAATACACGTTCAATTCAAAATAATCACTCGTATCAACCATCCAATTCATACGCTTACTATGAGGAGCCCAGGTACGAGCCATCAACTTCATACACATCCTATGAAGACCAAAGGTATGAACCTCCTCCCTCATACTCATATTTTGATGAACCAAGGTATGAGCCTTCTTACTCATACTTTGAGGAACCAAGATATGAGCCACCACCTTCATATGCTTATTATGAGGAACCTTGGCGTGAACAACCCACCTCATATGAGTATTATGAAGAACAAAATTACGAACCTTATCCATCATATGCTTACAAAGAAGGACAATGGTGTGAACCATCAACTTCATATGGGTATTATGGGGAACAAAGGGTCGAACAACCGGATTCAAGCTTAGAAAATAATGATTCTTTTTCTATAACCGAAGTGACCGATAGGATATTAGAACACATTAGAGTTATCGATCGATGTATAAAAGAAGCTCGCGCAAGGGAAGAGGAGTCCCGCGCAAGAGAAGAATTAAAAAAGGAAGAGATAACTAAAAATGAAAAAATGGAAGAACAAATAAGTGAAAAACCGACACATGAGTTAAACAACGAAAAAGGTGAGTCCAACAACGTTAAAATCCAAGAAGAGTCTAATTTTGAAGAAATTAATCTCTTGACACCTTCTTTCGAAAATCATTGTTTAGTACCCACTCATGCTAAGTTTTTAAAAGAGTTAAACACTAACACTAAAATTGACGAAACGGTAAGTGTTAAGTTAACTAATGATCAAACTTCGCTAATAAAAGAAGACCCATTTGAAATTAACATCACACCGGTTCCATGTTTCTTTCAAAATTCGTTTATTAGTAATGTCACAATCGATAAAGATCTTTGTGTTAACATAATGCCTAACTACATTTTCGAAAAATTAAGTATTAGTGATTTTTCTCCACTTCAAATACCCATTTTTCTATCCAATCGGAAAGTAATAAAATCAATCGGTATAGTTGAAGATGTCTTGGTTCAAACAAATCAAATGGTAATCCCAACCGACTTTGTCATCCTCGATGACGCTCCTCTAGTGTTGGGACGACCATTTGTAAAAACTCACGAAGCTTTGAAAAACCGGAAGTTCAATAATCTACCTCTTCAATTAGGGGCATTTAAAAGAAGTGTCGATCTCGAACGATCAATGAAATATCCATTCGGCAATAATGACCCCCTAATTGAAGATGAAGATGTACCACCCGATACAAGTGAAGAGATTGACCACTTTGTTGAAGAAGAGGTCGCCATAGAACAAACTTTTAAAGTTCTTGATCGAAACGAGCAACCAAATAAGGAGTCTCCTAAAGACCCACCACTTGAGCTCAAAGAACTTCCAAAAGGTTTGGAATATGCTTTTCTAGAAAAAGATGGTAAGTTACATGTAATTATTTCGTCTAAATTAGATAACTTAGAAAAAGAAAAACTAATTAATCTTTTGAAAAAACACAAAAATGCAATAGCTTGGAAACTTGTTGACATAAAAGGAATTAGTCCTTCTATGTGCACACACAAAATTTTGATGAATGATGACTACAAATCGGTCATACAACCACAACGTCGAGTAAATCCAAATGTTCAAGAAGTGGTTAAAAACGAAGTCATCAAATTACTTGACGCCGGACTTATCTATCCTATTTCCGATAGTCCTTGGGTAAGTCCCGTCCAAGTAGTTCCAAAGAAAGGAGGTATGACGGTAATTACTAACGAAAAGAATGAATTAATACCAACGAGAACCGTCACAGGATGGAGAGTATGTATAGATTATAGACGATTAAATGAAGCAACAAGAAAGGATCATTTTCCTTTACCCTTCATTGATCAAATGTTAGAAAGATTATCCGGTCATAAATTTTACTGTTTCTTGGATGGTTTTTCAGGTTACTTTCAAATCCCGATAGCACCCGAAGACCAAGAAAAGACAACTTTCACATGTCCCTATGGAACTTTTGCTTATCGACGCATGCCGTTTGGTCTATGTAATGCCCCCGCAACATTCCAACGTTGCATGGTAGCCATTTTCCATGACATGATAGAAAAGACAATGGAAGTCTTCATGGACGACTTTTCTATCTTTGGGGATTCATACGACCAATGCCTCGATAACCTTGAACGAATGCTATCCCGTTGTGAGGAAACTAACCTCACCCTTAATTGGGAAAAATGCCATTTCATGGTAACGGAGGGAATAGTACTCGGTCACAAAATCTCAAGCGAAGGAATGGAGGTGGATCGAGCCAAAATAGATACCATTTCTAGATTACCACCTCCATCCTCCGTAAGAGCTATTAGAAGTTTCCTAGGGCATGCCGGATTTTATAGGCGGTTTATCAAAGACTTTTCAAAGATCTCAAGGCCTCTAACAAAATTACTTGAAAAAGATGCTCCTTTCATCTTTGACAAGGATTGCAATCAAGCATTTCTAACCCTAAAGGAAATGCTAGTCAATGCACCTATCATGATAGCACCTGATTGGAAATTTCCTTTCGAAATCATGTGTGATGCTAGTGACTTTGCAGTTGGAGCTATCTTGGGACAGAGAAAAGAAAAGCATTTCCACCCAATATATTATGCTAGTAAAACACTTAACGATGCACAAGAAAATTACACAACAACTGAAAAAGAGTTACTAGCTGTGGTATTTGCTTTTGATAAATTTCGTTCTTATCTTGTTCTTTCTAAAACTATAGTCTATACAGACCATGCAGCCATTCGATATCTCTTTAAGAAACAAGACGCAAAACCACGTTTGATTAGGTGGATTCTACTCCTCCAAGAATTTGACATTGAAATCAAGGACAAAAGAGGAGCAGAAAATACCGCAGCAGATCATCTTTCACTCTTAGAAGACCCAGCTTTGGAGGTAACCAGGGACGAGCAAATCAACGAAAAACTCCCAACTGAGTCCCTGGAAATGGTGGAATATAAGGAAGAACCATGGTACGCCGACTTTGCTAACTACCTAGCTAGCGGTATAGTCGCAAAAGGATGGCCACATCATCAAAGAAAAAAATTCTTTGCCAATGTGAAACACTACTTTTGGGAAGATCCATATCTTTTCAAAATGTGTGCCGACCAACTCGTCAGACGATGCGTACATGGTAGTGAAGCACGAAGAATTCTCCGCCATTGTCATGAAGGTCCATACGGAGGACATCATGGTGCTGCCAGTACCGCACGAAAGGTATTCGATTCAGGATTTTATTGGCCAACCATTTACAAAGATGCTCAAAATCTTGTAAAGACATGTGATGCTTGCCAAAGAACAGGTAATATTTCTTCCAAAAACGAAATGGCACAAAATGGCATTCTTGTTTGTGAAATTTTTTATGTATGGGGACTCGACTTTATGGGACCTTTCCCACCATCGAAAGGAAACAAATACATACTTGTGGTAGTAGATTACTTGTCTAAATGGGCCGAGGCCGAGGCACTTCCAACAAATAATGGAAGAGTAGTGGTAAGATTTCTGAAAAAATTATTCTCTCGTTTTGGCACACTTAAAGCTTTAATAAGTGATAGAGGTACCCATTTTTGCAACCATCAACTTGAATTTTTTTTAACAAGATATGGGGTCTATCCCCGGGTTTCGACAGCATATCACCCTCAAACAAACGGACAAGCCGAAGTGACTAATAGAGGGTTAAAACGAATACTCGAAAAAACCGTAGGGTTAAATAGAAAGGAATGGGCTGATAAATTAGATGATGCTTTATGGGCTTTTCGAACTGCTTATAAAACAACGATAGGTACAACCCCATATAAGCTAGTCTATGGAAAAAGTTGTCATTTGCCAGTAGAAATTGCACACAAAGCCTACTGGGCAATCAAAAATGTAAACTTAGATCTAGAATTTGCTGGTAAAAATCGATTTTGTCAAATAAATGAATTAGACGAGCTTAGGAATTATGCATACTCAAACTCCGAGATTTATAAGGAAAGAATGAAAAATTTGCATGACAAACATATTAAACCTAATGAATTTCGGGTAGGAGATTTAGTTCTTTTGTTTAATTCACGACTTCGATTGTTTCCTGGTAAATTAAAGTCTAGGTGGTCAGGACCTTTTTCCGTCACCCATATTTTTCCACACGGTGCAGTAGAAGTTAAACCTCGAAATGGGCCACCATTTAAAGTCAATGGCCAACGGCTGAAACTCTATCAAGGATTTATTGAGGATGAGGAAGAAGAGATCTCGCTTCAAACCGTGGAAGAATAAAAACATCATGTCTGGTAAGTTACGAACGATTGAGACGACAAAATAAAGCGGTAAGTTTTCTAAACCATAGCTTATGGGAAAAAGGGGGCACTCACACGCGCACATCAAAAAAAAAAAAAAAAAAACTGCTCGGCACGAGGCCGTGTCCGCTGGACACGGGGCCGTGTTCGCGCTGCAGACGGGATAAAACCCCTTTTTCAAAACAGTTTCTTCATTCCACACGCCCCGTTTCCCCACAAAAGCTCTGGTTCCAGGCAATTTTTCGCGAAATTTCAACGTCTCTTACCGATCTAACAACGTCAAGGTATGATTCTATCACTCTTAGTAGTTAGATTAGTTACTTGCATGTAGTTAAAACACCACAAATTTGGGGAAAAATCTAGGGTTCTTGATGTTCATCCGGATCGAACCTAAAATTTTTGCCTAAATCTGTTTGCATTTAGTTAGATTAGTGTTAAGGGAAGTAAATACACTTAGATTGTTCATAGATTCACCCGATTTCTTACAAAAAACCCAAAACCCTTGTTCTTGAACCGAAAAAGATAAAATTGATAAGGTAAACGGGATATTTTGGGAAAAACGGTGTTTAGGGTTTCATTTTCGGGGGAAACTGCACCTACTGGACCAAAAATTTTCAAGTTTTCGAAACCGGGTCGAAAAATGAAGTTTTTGAGTAACAGACCTCTGGACACGGGGCCGTGTCCGCTGGACACGGGGTCGTGTCCAGCCCGCTGTTTGCAGTTTTGTCCAAAAACATTTCTGTTTCGTGCTAATTTTTGGTGTATTCTTTCAGATGGCAAAGTTCACAAGGTTCAATGCAAGTGAGCTTGATGCAAGGGCAAGGTATGAGGTTCTTCAAACAAGACCCGAAGAGTACCCCAGGAGAGCTTGCACGGATCTGTTAACCTTGGTAAACCAGCTGAACCGATTCAACAACATCGTTACGGGACCACTAGCTGTTGCATTAAACACTAGGCTTCGGTCGGTGCATCAATGCACCATGGAGTTCTATAGTACCTTCAACTTCAATTCAAGGTGTGACCCATTCGACAATGAAGGGGTTGTATTTCGGTGTGGAGGAACAATGTACTCGATCTCCATGGCACAGTTTGGATCCATAATAGGTCTATACCAAGAAGAGGAATCGGGAAACGAAGAAAATACCGGGGGATTACGAGACTTGGAGGGAAATGAAAGACAAGCCGCATGGGCTCAAATCGGTGAAGGAATCTACGACCCTCGTAGCACCAAGAGTACGAAGCTAAGGGATCCGCTCTATCGCTACATTCACAGGATCCTCACCTACTCTCTAAACCAACGTCACGACAGTAGCGGTGTTGTAGGGTTGAAAGATTTGGTTGTCCTCCACTGTATCCACAACCAAAAGCCTCTCGATGTTCCGTATCTCCTGTTAAGAAACATG
Source organism: Helianthus tuberosus (assembly GCA_030545235.1). Taxonomy (NCBI): domain Eukaryota; kingdom Viridiplantae; phylum Streptophyta; class Magnoliopsida; order Asterales; family Asteraceae; genus Helianthus; species Helianthus tuberosus. Next base: position 191,631,353 of record CM060352.1, on the reverse strand, counting down.
CATCTCAACCGCCTTGCTCGAGCTCCAACGCCTATCTTCTTCGGAGGGTGGGTGTACCGTCTTTTTAAGCATTACACGCAAATTCCAAGAGCCTTTTAAAGAAGCCCATGGTCGGGACAAGTTGACTACCACATTTGCCGAGCCATGAACTTACTCTATGAGGCGGAAGACGGAACAGTGAGTTTCCAAAGAACACAAGGCTATGCATGGAACCCACAGGAGGCCCTAGTTCTTCACGCACCACCTCCCCACCACCAGTATCCACCCCATGGTGATCCGGGTCAATCCTCCTCACAAGGAGGCGGTTTTCCTAATTTTCAAAGCTTACATGATCTTATGCAGGAAAACCTCATGTGTACCAGGAACGCCTACAACCTCGCCAACAACACATACCACCGGGTCGGAGCTATTGAACGCAACATCAACGATATACAAGACGATATCGGCAGCATCCGGGAGTACATGGCGGGGCATGGGGATGGAGGTGATGAGAGCGATGAAGATATGGAGTAGAGGGTTTGGAGGAGCAGGAGCGGGTTGATGGCGAGCCAACAGGTTTAAGTCCCTTTATCTATCGAACGATTAGTGGCCTGCGTGCCAGAAGTTGAACAATTTACTTTCCTTAAACACTTTTATTTTACGTTTTATTTTTCTTTTACTTTATGTTTGGAACAATTAACTGTGGTAATGTAGGATGTTTGTGTTGCTTGGTGTGGTATTAAGTGATGAAACAGGTACAAACCAAGGCTTGGGGTGCTAAGCCTCAGCACTTATAGGGCCAGGATGGAAAAACCGGAGGAAGAAACCTGTTTTTCAGGCTTTCAGACTGTCCACACGGGGACGTGTCCAGCCAACACGCCCCCGTGCTCACCTCCCCGACCTGCTGTTTGGCTTCTGTTCTGCAGAATTTTGTCAGACACGTGGCCGTGTCCAGTGGACACGGGGCCGTGTCCACCTTCTGTAAGTTCTTGTTACTGGCACCTAAACACGGGGTCGTGCCCACTCAACACGGGGCCGTGTTCAGTGCCCAGTAACACCAATTTTTGCTTTTTAAACACTATTTTACACATCTAATCAACCTAAAAATTTATTTTTGGGACACATTGAGGACAATGTGTAATTTAAGTGTGGGGGGGATGCTAAAACCTTGAATTTTGCAAGTCCTAAATACAAGCCTTACACAAAACTCTATTGGAACCGCTAATCACCCCAAATTTAAAAAAAAAAAATTTTTTTTTACTTGTCTAGGTTTAACTCGGGAAATTCAAGTTCTCAAAAAGGTTATATTTTTACAAATTTACAACCGATAGCGTAGTGATAAAAAGAACCAACATAAGAAAATTATGAAAAGGCATAGCAAACTTATTTAAAATTTGATTATATATACTTGATCACATAAAAACCCATTCCCACAAAAGTGAGTTTTGAGCCTTTATTGAGCACACAATTACATATCATTTGACTAAATGCTCATTTTTCGTTTCTTGTGTGAATAGCCGCTTGGCTCTTACGACTCTAGAACTTGCCATGACAATACATTCCCGGTCCTTATCAACTTAAACCCGAGTAAGTAAATGATGGAGGCATTAGGACTAACCCTTTTTATTTCTACACCATTATTTTTCTTTTTCTTTTACCACCTACCCAAAAATCCCCCTAGTTAGCCCCTTTGAGCCTAAACCTTTTTCGTTTCATCACCCAAACAAAAACCCTTTTACCCACCAAAACATTTTTCATTTTTAACCCTTTATTTTAGTAACAAGTTCGGTTCTTCGTAAAAAAAAAAAAAAAGTGATAATGATGAAGCAAAAAGAAAATAAACAAACAAATTAATCAAAAATAACTTAGTTTAAATAAAAGCTTCATCAAAATAAAAGTTGCAAAAATACGAAAACCGACACTTGTTACGCTTTTAGCCCTTTTTCTACTAACCACTAACCCAACCACCTACCTTTAACCCTAGCCTAACCCTTAACCCACAAAGTCCTCTTGATATCTACAAAGGTATAAAAGTTAAAAAGGAGGAGGATTGATTTCTTGGCAAGCCTATGGTAGGAATAAGTTCCATGCCGCTCTCGAGTGATTCACTAAAAATTCACCTTCGGCCGAGTGTGAGTGATTTCCCCGTGAGGTATGTGAACTTGTATATAAGTAGAATTTTAAAAAGCATGTTATGCCCAAATAAGTAATTTCTTTTATGAAAAGTTCTAAATAAATCATTACGAATAGGAGTGTAAATAAATAAAAATAAAACCCAAAAAGATCTTGGAAATCCCGACACTCTACGACAAGCCCAAAACCTTCTCTTCTACCTATTCTATTTGGGAGTGTAAGCCACATATTAAAGAGTTTTGCTTGAGGACAAGCAAAAGTTCAAGTGTGGGGGTATTTGATGTATGTAAAATGCAACATATAAATTACATCAAATGAGGCATAAAACTAACCCTTTTTAAGTACTAATATTGGAAAAAAGAGTGTTTTTGTCTTCCTTTTGTATTTTCAGGATTAAATGAGCTCAAAAACGCAAAAGAAGCAAAAAGACAGCTAAATCCAACATAAATACAAGAAAAGGAATATTAGTGGACTGCCCGACCCCTCAACGGCACCTTCCAAAGCAAAGTAGAGAAATCAGAAGACTGAACACGCCCCGTGCTCAGCCAGCACGGGGCCGTGCCCAAGAAGCAACAGAAAAGACAAATCTATAGAAGCTTCTATTGCCCATCACGGGGCCGTGCCCAGCGGACACGGGGGCGTGTCGAAAGTACAGCAGGCGCATTTATTGTAATTGCGAATTACAATTAATGAGGAGAGAGATTGTCAGACGGACACGGGGCCGTGCCCAGCGGACACGGGGCCGTGCCCAGCTCTCTGTTCAGCCTATAAATAGGAGTGCTTGGATTCATTTCATCTCATCCCTTGGCACACCACCTCTCTCACACTTCATCCACCACCCACCACCATCACAACACCATCATCCACCACCATCATCCATTGTCCATCGTAGAGTGTGTGAGTCGTCTCGGGATCCAAGATTGATCGTAAGAGTTCTTGACAATCAAGGCCATGTTTGCCTAAGTCTCTTACATCACTTGGTGAAGACAAAGTGTCTAGTATAATACTTTTTATTTCTAATCTTTTGCACTTTTTATTTGGTTTTGTATTAATGACTTTAATAACTAGTTACTTATGTTGAAGGTGATCTTTCCTTATCGTTTGTCCGTGGTGTCTTGGCATTATTTTACTGTCTATATAAAATAAAGGATTTTCACCATTCATATCTCCACGGTCTATATGGAGATATGCTGGCTACCTGGTCGGGGGTTAAGGGAACGGTTTGGTAAAGGTCTTGCCATTGTTCAGCGTTTAGAGGTCCTGCAATGGACCTGGGTCAAATTTAGTAGGACCTCCTTCAATACTTCACGGTATTGGATGGCGGGGGTCCAAACTCTTTGATCCCCTCATAAGTTAACTACTATTAATACTATAACCCGGCTATTTAGGACTGTATCCCTGCTGACTCAGACTACTTAGCCGAGGGTAACGTCACCGCCAAAAGCGGGGCCTACCACAATACTGCATTAATAACTTAATTCATTATCTTCCAATAATCCACCCTTTTAGGATTGTATCCCTGCTGACTCAAACTACTGGGGTGAGGGTAACGTCACCTTCAAAAGAGGGGCCTACTACAATAACTAAGATAATCTCTTAATTATGTGCAAAAGTGCGGAAATAATCAAAGGTTATACTAGATACGAGTCGGAACCAAGTGATTCATCTTGTCTATCTGTTTTTCTTTTATTTTTATTTTCAGCATTTTAGTTAGTTTTTAATTTTCTTAGTTTAAAACATTTTTCTAAACTTTTATTTTGATTAGACGTTGAGGATAAGCCGGTACTAAAAGCTCTTGTGTCCTTGGACGACCTCGGTATCTTACCAACGCTATACTACACTCAACGATGGGTGCACTTGCCCATATGTGTGTTTAGTGTTAGTGAAATATCGTGTTTTATAAATTTAAAACTTGGCTAAAATAAGTGTTAAAAAGGGCTTAAAATATACACCTAATATATATAACACTTCACACGCATCAGGGGTACCCGAGAGTGCCTCGTCCACCGTAACTTATTTTTTTAAATATTTTGATATAAACACCATAAATTTTGAAGCATCTGGAAAATCATTGATTTGAGCTTCACACGTTTTGAGTATGTTAGATAAACAAGAAGTGTACAATCATAAGTGGGGAGGTTTTAGAAAAAAACAGTTGATAAATATAGAAATCAACAGGAAAAGGTAGAGATGAGAAGTGTGATGAGAGAGAGTAGAGAGATAAGAGTGGCCATGGCAGATACCTCCATAACCAGAGCTGCAGCATTCTCTTTCTAAAACAGACAGTCTGTCTCGATTTCAAATCTCGGAGATTGTGGCCGGATTGGTGGTCGGTGAGACGGGGTTTCTTTGGTGGCCGGTGGGTTTTTTTGGTGGCCGGCGGCGTTGACAGCCATAGATGGTGGTGCTTGTGTTTGGTTTAAGTTGCAGAGAGTGTTTGGTTTAAGTTGCAGAGAGTGTTTGATTTAAGTTACAGAGAGAGGGGGATGGGTGTGGAAAAGGGTTTTTAATTTAAGCTTTATTATAAATATATTTTAAATAAAAATGCCAAATGACTAACCTACCCTCATGTGCAAAGCACATGTCATATTTAACTGAAATTTTTAACCTGGTTAGTGCTAAAGGACGTAAGGTGTAATGAGTTTTCCAAATAAAGGATTGTGACTGTAATTATTGAAGTTAAAGGCTATCCATTGCAATCAGATACAAACATAAAGGATGAAAAGTGTAATTTACCCTTAACTTTATCTCGTTGCGGAGTAATTTCTGTAGGATCGTGAAACGACCTAACGAGTCGATCAGAAGAGTGCTCAGAACGAATCAGAGGCGGAATTCATTGATTCGGTCTTCGTTTAGCTTGGATTCACTATTAAATGTCTCGTTTATTAATCTCTGAACGTTTACAAGACTGGAGACACCTCGACGGCACTTCGGCGTCGGAAACTAGAACCTTACAAATGAACTCGTTTGAAGGCTATTTATAGGAAGGACCCTTCCGTTTGAAAATGGCATAACCATTTCAAACGGAACCCTTCAAACGGACATGATTCTCAAACATATTCAAACGGTCAACTAACTCAAACGTTCATAACATTTTGTTTTGACTTTTAGTGTATATCATGTGATGATGCATATGATGATGTCATCTATATGATGTCATCATCATATATAATGACATCACTCTTGTTCAGCAGTGCAACGAACCCGAGACTCGACATAAGACGAAGACGACAGATGAATGCACCAACAGACTCCCCCTCAGATGTTGACGAGTCTTAAGTGTCGAGTCTTCGCATCTTCAGTCTTTATCAGTCTATTTGTTTTCTTAGCATATACCAGGATCTTCTCTTTGGCTCTAACCTCGTCAGACTCCCCCTCTCATCATGATGGGATTGCTGTCTGGAATTAGCTATCACCTTGAGATCAATCCCTGACTTTATCTCTGTTTCAGCTCATTTCCTGCACACATTTTCTCACAAACACATAAGTTTTTACTTAAATCAATAAGAAAAACTTACTGGAAATAGTTACATCAAGTTCAAATTAATGACCCTGATTAACTAATCAACCTTTTCTTTTCACAAAACAAATTTCTTCTTTTAAACTCACACTCCCAAACCAGTTCATCATGTTCAGCACTTGAAATTTTGAAAATCAGCTCTTCAACATCAGTTGTCGAAAATCTTTTTGTATTTTTCAAAATTTATGCTAAAATACACTAAAATCTTTTTGTATTTTTGAAATAGAATGAAATACAGTAAAGAAATATTTACAGACAATATTTTTGTGAGTTTGTGTAAGAGGATCATATCAGTTTTTGTGACCAATCACTAGCACCGTTAAGCTTTAAACATTTTCAGTTCTAAACGATTCACATAGATTGACGATATATTTGTCCACTTAAACTCAATCTAAAAACTTTCAATCTGCTTACCGATACGTTAAGGTATATTAAGATAGCACTAAATTCTTATGGACCCCACGATCTCAGCATATCCCCTCATCATGCAATACACTAACTCAAATAATGCCTTTAAACTTTTATCAACTGTGATTTGTGCAAAAACAAAGCAGAATGTTTAAACATTAACAATCAGGTCGATACTTCCGTATACGCAGAGAAAGTCCAATGTTTAAACAAAATAAGAAAAATAAAACAAGTTGAAGTTGTTTAGGCTTTAACCACCAGGTCGATACTCCCGTATACGCAGAGGTGATCCAAAGCTTAAACGAAACACCAAAGAAAATAAAGCAGAACGTTTAGGCAACAACATCCAGGTCGATACTCACGTATACGCAGAGGATGTCCGATGCTTAAACAAAATAAAGAAATAAAACAAGTTTAAATCTTTGCAAAATAAAATGTACAATCACAGCGACTTTTCAGCAAAGTTGTGAAAGTTCACAAACTTAACCAGTTTTATGTCTTTCGACAATCAGCGATTACTGAGTAGGCACACAATCAAGAAGGACAAAACTAAGTACTATGCTTTTGACCATATTTCCCACTAGAACTAGGCTTTATCATTTAAGTTTGTATCGTTATCGCAAATCTACTAGTCTAGCTGAGCCTATCGTCACATCTTTAGTGAGATCGCTTATCACATTTTATCTCTCCATTTCTTTAGCATGCTGTGACAGTCCAACTTATCTACTATCATTTCCTCTTTTTTCAGCAAAACTCATTTTTAAATTTTTCAATGTTTTTGACATTTTTCAAATTTTCTAATTTTTTAAAATTTTTTACTCCCCCTAAAATCAAAATATGTCTCAATTTTGATTTTCTGGGAAAATTTGAAAACAAGCTATACATGAAATATGACAACATGATGAGAATCACTTCAATTCTCCATTCACTTGACATGAACAATCAGAACTCCCCCTGACAACAAACTATTTTCCCATAGTGATTTCAAAACACTTAAGTTTGTTTTAATCAAAATGGTTTTTCCGGAAAATAAGTTTTGTATGTCTTTTCACAAATTCGGGGTTTCATCCATCACCTTGTTCTTCTTCAATCACTTGTAAAAATTAACATTTTTAAGATCAATTCTCAAACATCACTTGTAGAAAATCAAGTACAACTTAATGTCCCTGATTTACCACTTGTAAGTCGAAATATCACTTTCGTGAATTTCTCAAGAAATATGCTGATTCATGTTCCACACTTACCAACCTGGGAACTCCGGCAAGTCAGGTTTTTCATTTAAACAGATTCACCCAAGCCTGACGGTCCTTGGATGATTTTGAATTCTTGTTCAACAATGGTGGAAAATTTTCATCATCCATTGTTAGACCAGAATTCTCAACTTTTACCTCAACTACCGGCTCTTCTGGCTTTACCGTACCAGAATCATTGCCTGAATGTGGCTTGTCTGACTTTGATGAGCCAGATTCATCGCCGACAACTTTCTTCTTCTTCTTTCTCTCTTCTGTCCTCAGATTTGTATCTGATGAACTCGTCTTGTTTGACTTTGCAGTTGAGGAAAACGGTTCATCAGAACTCTTATTTTTACCAACGGATGAACCCGAGGACAAGATCTTCTCGAGATACTCACTCGCCTTCTTTCTCTTCTTCCTCAGTCTGTCTTTTTGCCCCTGAGAAAGCTTCACTTTGTTTTCTTGAACTTTAGGTTCTTGAACCTTCTGTTCTTTGGGCTTGACATTGACTGGTTTCTTCACCTGCTTCTGAGATTCAGCCCTCGATCTTCTCATTGATCTCATTGAGCAATCTCTAGCAATATGGCCAATGATGTTGCAGTTAAAGCATCTCCTTGACTCAAATCTCCAACTCTGGCAGTTAACAGCAATGTGTCCTTGATAGCCGCATCTGTAACACACTCTGTTATCGTACCAATCACCATTCTCAGTCCAAACATTCAAATCATAGCACTGTTTGGCTTGGTGATATCCATCTCTCCTCTTGTAAGCTGGATTTGACTTTGAAGCACTGTGGTCAAACCTGCACCACTTATTACCAACTATTTTTGAGTTTTCATTTTTCGATTTTTGTAATTTTTCATTGCGATTGGATGATTGATCTGATGAACTTTTATTTTCTTTTTGAACATTTTTCAAAATTTTCTCTTTTTGTTTTTGTTCCTGTTCCGCTTTCTTCTTCAAAGGTTTTTGCTTAGAGCATCCTCCCTTTTCAGTTGATTGCAGAACAGTATTTTGAAATTTTTCTTTTAATTTCAAAAACAATTTTTGTTTTTCAAAATTTTCATTTTCATCATCGGATTTTTCATCGCAATCTTCAACTTTGACATTGTCAAAGTTTGTGACATTGTCACTTATTGGAACTGAATTAACAGATTTTGGGCAAGGAATAGTTGAAGTATTCACAAACACCTTCAACTTTTCTTCCCAATCATTGATTTTCTTTTGAGCACACTCAGCTTCCTTTTCAAGTCGAATAATCTTTTCAAGATGAGAATTGATTGCAATTTGTTTTTCAAGATTGTTTTTACCAAACAAATCTCTCTCATCTTTTAAAATTTTTATTTGACTTTGAAAATCTTTCTCAATTATTACTTTTTCATTTTCCAAATGTTGTATTTGATTTTTCAAAACATTTTCTGATTTTTTAAGATTTTTGTTTTCTAATGACAAACTTTCAACATCCTTCAAGAGTTTGTCATTTACAAATTTCAACATCTCACAATTTTTCAGCAAAACAAGAATATGTTTATCATCAACTTTTGTCTCAACCTTTAAAGATGAGATATTTTCAACCTGTTCATTTTCCTCATGAACAAGTTCATCCTTACTCTCTTCTTCTGGTGAATGATCAAAGATAGGTGCGTCTTCTGCAATCTCTTTCTTTGACTCTGATTCAGGATTCACAGATACAGGTTTTTCAGATTCTTCTTTCTCAATCTTGACCGCTGGAATTTGTTCAACCTGTTTTTTCTCACTAGGTTTGATTTGTTCTTCAGCTGTTGTTGTTTTTACATCTTTCTCAGATTTGATCTCATCAGTCTCTTTCAGTTGACCTGCAAAACACCCATTATTCTTATCAGATGAAATTTTCTTTTGAAAATCTTCAAGCTTTTGTATTCCCTCTTCATCATTGTCACTCTCTTCATCAGACGAGTGATAAAAAATAGGCGCTTTTTCTGCATCCTTTTGAAAAATTTCTGTTTCAGTTTCAATACCGGCGGTTTCGGCAACAATAACAGGAGCAACTTGTCCATTAATAAAGACACTGAAATCAATACCAAAAAGTCTGTAAAACTCTTTATCCATGTTTCGGTGTCAAATGTTCACAAAATTGATTTTTCAAATGAACTGAAATCACTGTTAAACGAGCTGATGCAAATTGAATTTGATGATAATTTGTCCAAACCTTGGGTCGAAGATATATGGTGGGCTGATAACAACAATAACTCACACAAAGTTTAATTCATTGGGCCTCCAACACTTTATGAATCTTGGGCCTTTGAATTACTTGGGCTAACAACACACTTAATGATTTCACCAATCTTTGACTTTAGTGGGCTAAATGATGGGCTGACAACAAAATTACCATATAAGCGACAAAACAAATATCAAACCCAATCTTACAATCACTACTCGATAACAATCACATAAACCTAATTAAATCTTGCTGACACAAACTTACATGCATAACTTTAATGAACCGACTTTGTATCACATGCACCCGACATTATGTCTGACATCTTTGAACCAACAAGTCACTTAAAAAAATCACATGGGTCGAATTTTTAATGCACAAAAATGAAATCAGAGTTCATGTGATTCATAATTTCGAGACAACCACTTTACTTAGTCAATTCTCATTGGACCTTTTTCTTTAGTGAACATGCAAAATGATTTCTCTTTTTGAACTTGACCCTATAATCACATGTATTACTAAATGGTGGCCGACAATTGTTAATAAAGATCACATGTAACTCTTGAACAAAATCAACTGACACACTTCCACACTTTTTACATGCAAACTGACAATATCACACAAAACTAAAACTAAACTAACACATGTAACAAGTATTGCTTAGTTCCACTTAACCGACAATTTGTGAAAGAGCTACAACAGTTTACGATAACCACAAGCAAACTGACACTAACATGATTTCTATTCCCAACCAACTGATCACTTTGATTAAAGTATCACACAATCGATGCACTTTTAATCGGTTCACACTTATCAAAGTACTTTTGATAATATCACATGAACTGACACTCTCGTAAACTGTTATACACAATTCGATGAACACAACTTTCAAACGGTGATCATGTTTCAAACTGTCATGTTGTCAATTTTCAAACGGTGATCATGTTTCAAACGGTAAAGTCACGTTTCAAACTGTCAGGTCAGTTTCAAACAGTAGGGTGCATTTTCAAACTGTAAGGTGACATTTTCAAACAGGAAGGTCAATTTTCAAACTGCCAGTCCAGTTTCAAACGGTAGGGTCAGATTCAAACAACCTATGACATCAGCAATTTATCCAACACTTTCAAACGGTCAGGCAGTTTTCTATCACTTTTAGATCGAATTTCAGTCTGAAACTTTTAAGGCTTTGTTAATTGTCAAATCCGAACACAGTGTGAAAATTATAGCCGATTTTAACCGTGAAAACTATCAATTTTGTGAAAGAAGGTGTAGAAAATCAGAATTTTTCAGCGAAAACGAGCTAAACGGTAAGAACTCTTCCTCCTGAGCTCTGATACCACTTGTAGGATCGTGAAACGACCTAACGAGTCGATCAGAAGAGTGCTCAGACCGAATCAGAGGCGGAATTCATTGATTCGGTCTTCGTTTAGCTTGGATTCACTATTAAATGTCTCGTTTATTAATCTCTGAACGTTTACAAGACTGGAGACACCTCGACGACACTTCGGCGTCGGAAACTAGAACCTTACAAATGAACTCGTTTGAAGGCTATTTATAGGAAGGACCCTTCCATTTGAAAATGGCATAACCATTTCAAACGGAACCCTTCAAACGGACATGATTCTCAAACATATTCAAACGGTCAACTAACTCAAACGTTCATAACATTTTGTTTTGACTTTTAGTGTATATCATGTGATGATGCATATGATGATGTCATCTATATGATGTCATCATCATATATAATGACATCACTCTTGTTCAGCAGTGCAACGAACCCGAGACTCGACATAAGACGAAGACGACAGATGAATGCACCAACAATTTCCGTTAGATATTTTAGGGTAAATTACACCTTTTGTCCTTTATGTTTGTATCATATTGCAATGGATAGCCTTTAAGTTAAATAATTACAATCACAATCCTTTATTCGGAAAACTCGTTACATCTTTCGTCTTTTAGCATTAACCAAGTTAAAATTTTTAGTTAAATCTATTCAATTAAGGGTAGTTTTGTAATTTTACCATGTTTCTTCCTCCCTCCTCATCAGTGTTCTTCTTTAGCCCCACACACATAGGAACATCAAGAACAATATCTGTAACATTTGCACTCTTTAAAAATCCAACACACACATGAAGAACCAGCACAAAATAAAAAATCACTTCCTCCTATTCTCCATAACAACCAGACCCTACCATCACAACTTGTGACCACTACTGGCCACCAAACCCAATCATCACAACCGTTGGAAGATGATCGTCCCCCTCTCTTCACATTCGTGTACTGTTTTAATAAAAATGCTATTAATGGCACCAACAACAATATCCCTTGAGGGAGGTGCAACCATGATGTAACATGCCTACCATGTCGGAAACACATATTTTAATCCTAGGAAGGTAATTTAACATCACAGGTACAATCTGATGTCTCAAATGTGCAATTAATTCGCATAACAACACCCTGAAAGCAATCGTCCGGCCAAATACGATTGTCGATCCGATTAAAAACCAATTAACCGCTTCACTAGTTATATCCACTTCTACAGTTCATATTTCAACTTTCTAATCAAAACCCTAATTCACAACATTTTCCCCCAATTTTAAAATAAAACCATAATTCACAAAATTTGTTGAATTCTACAAAATTAAATGAAAACTCATGAGTATCTTGAACAACTGACCGTAATCAAAGTGAAATCAACCGCAAAGAACGACGAAAAGTGCGAAATTGGGGAAGAATAACCCCTAATTGCAACTGGAAATTCAAAATGGTGTTAAAGGGTGTGAAAGAATTGATTGATTGTATCGAAAGATGGGTGCTTTAAAAATTGAATTGATAACAAAGGTATGAGATGTGAAAGTAGATTAGAAGTCAAGTTGATAAAATGATCAGGATAACATCAACATGTATCTTCATTTCTAGATGATGAAGATGATGTCTGGAAATGGTGATGGTTTTTAGGTGCGTTTTCAGTGGGGTTGTGGGTTTAGGTGTTTCAGGTGGCCGGAAGTGATGGACGGTAGTTATGGAGAAGAGGAGGTGGTGGCTGGTTGTTATGGAGAATAAGAGGAAGTGATTTTTTATTTTGTGCTTGTTCTTCAGTGCAAATGATAAAGAAGAACACTAATGAGGGAGGGAGAAATAAACATGGTAAAATTACAAAACTACCCTTAATTGATTAGATTTAACTGAAAAACTTGATTAGTGCTAAAGGACGAAAGATGTAATAAGTTTTCCGAATAAAAGATTGTGACTGTAATTATTAAACTTAAAGGCTATCCATTATTAGAACATAAAGGACTAAAATTGTAGAGTAAACTGCCATTTTGGTCCCTGTGGTTTGGGCACTTTTGCCATTTTAGTCCAAATCTCAAACTTTTTACATCTGGGTCCCTGAGGTTTGCATTTTGTTGCCATTTTGGTCCAAATTTCAAATTTGACCAGATTTCCCATTAATGACCTGCTATTTTGTCTTTACCCCCAGGGGAATTTTGGTCATTAAAGATTTATTATCTTTTTATTATAACTCAATTATAATAAATCTCTCTCTCTCTCAACATACAGACATCTCTCTCTCTCTCAACATACAACTCTGCTCTCTCTCTCTCTCTAAAATTATATAGAACCTGCATCCCCTCTCTCTACCTCACTCTCTACAATTTTCCACCACCAACAACTGCCATCCACCACCACCACCACCACCACTCTCAATACCATCATTGTTCTGCACCGCCCCATTTGCCATTGCACCACCTGTCGCATCACTCCCAACCACCACACACAACACCACCTGCGACGGCACCACTCCCAACCACACCTACCGCATCACCTGCCACCGCCCCAGATCTGATGAAGAGAAGGAGGGGGGGCGGCCACCACGGCCGATGACCACCAAACCAACAACCACCATCAAACCTACACCGCCACCACCCTCAACTCTCTCTCTAAAACCTGCACACACACACACACACTCTCTCTCTCTTTCTCTCTCCAAACACCCATCTCTCTCTTCTCTCTCTCTCCTCTCTGTCGAACACCAACAACCACCATCGTTTACATCCCTAAATTGACTTGTATACACCGAATTCAACAAGTATGGAGTCTAATTCATATTTTATCCAACAAAAATTCAATCAAAACACATCATATTAACCACAAACATACCGGAACAACCGGAAGAGAAGAATCAGTCGCCTGAGTTTCTTTCTAGTTAGGGTTTTATTTGGGGATGATGATGATTTATTTGGGGAAACTTCGAACCTCCTTCATCAGCTGCCGTTTTCCGATGTCGGTTCTCATCGGTGTCGTTTTCCGATGTCGGTTCTCATCACGGTGGTGGTGGTGGTGTTCGATAGAGAGGAGAGAGATAGAAGAGAGAGATGGGTGTTTGGAGAGAGAAAGAGAGAGAGAGTGTGTGTGTGCAGGTTTTAGAGAGAGAGTTCACGGGGATGGTGGTGTTGGCGGCAGTGGGATGGTGGTGGTGGGGATGATGCGGTGGTGGGGGTGGGGGTTACTTTTTAACATATAAATTCAATGTTTAAAATAATGTTGTTACTTTTTAACATATAAATTCAATGTTTGAAACTTTAAAATGCAATAATGCTTTTTCTTATTGTTGCAATCTAAATAAGGTCAAACATCTTTATTTTCACACACATGATCCCGACATCCCTTCTTTTCCTAGAACACCAATAAATCATAAAAGGACTACTATCATAAAATTCAACCTACTCTATTCCCATTGGATGCTTCTCTTCTCTTCTCTTTTTTTAGGATACCAGGGAACAATTCAAAGCGGACGATTACAAGAGAATCGAACGTAAACTAATCAAAGGTTAAACGAACATTGATTGCCACTAAGGTTATAGCCTAGTGGTTAAGAGGTTTATCTCTTGTTGGGATAACAAGGTTCAATCATTGGAAATTGTAAGTATTTATAGGGAAAAAAATTAGCCGTTCAAAAAAAAAAAAAAAAAAAAAAACAACATTGATTGTCGAGTAACTTGGTACTTATTAAAGCATGCTCTAGTGATATAAATACAAATATGTTGACAGCTAAGAACAACCATTAAGTGGTTGTTAGATAAGATCCTAATTACATGCCAACTACATCAATAATAATAATAATAATAATAATAATAATAATAATAAAGTTAAGTTTTTTTTATTTAGAGCGAAGTGTTAAAATGGTCACTGAGTTTAGGTTATTTTTGTCATTTCAGTGAAAAAATGAAACTGTTTGTATCTAGGTCCAGGACGTTTCACTTTAATTGTCATTTCAATCCAATTGGCAAACTAGGTTAGAAATTTTCGCCCTTTTTGTCGTTTTCTTCATTTAAATGATGGAGTTCCCGATAGAGCTCAGGCATAAAATGACGATTATACACTCCATTTAAATGAGAAAAAACGACAAAAAAACTCTAACCCAGTTTATCAATTGAATGAAAATAACAACAAAAATGAAACCTAAAGGACCTAGACATAAAAAGTTTATTTTTAAACTAAAGTGGTAAAAGTAATCTAAACTCAGGATCATTTTGACATTTTATGTTATATTTAACCTTCTTGTTTTCCTTGGCAAAATAAAACCATATCATAAATTCAATAAGTCTATGGAGCTAATCAAAGCAACCTAAAGTAGAGGGGGATAAAGTGTAACAAACCGATAGATGAATAAACTCACCAACCACCTCCACCACCAGCAGGTCAAAATTGACTCACCTGGAAGCCGCCTACTTCCCCCTCTTTATATAATATATTCTCCCACTTTCCCTAATTCATAACGTCTTCATTTCAATCTGTTTTGCCAATCGGAATTTTCCAGATCTTTTCATCTTCATTGTTTCTCATAAGGTATATTACTTTCTCTTTTACCTTTTTTTTTCTCAATTTTATTCATCAAAAGTTGTTCCATCAGTTCCTTTTTCTTCGATCTCCACATGCATCGATCTGTATCGATAATTTAATCCTCAAAACCTACATACGTTTGACTTGATTCATTACGGTTAATTTTGTGTTGTTATGAAATGTGCAGTTAAAATGACAAAAGTGCATAAACCAGGGACCAAAATGTCAGTTTACTCAAAATTGTAATTTCCCTGACATATTTTAAGAAGACTTTTGACTTTTTAATGGCTTTATAATCTTCTTTCCCCTCAACTTCGTTTCAGAACCTCTTTCAGATCCTATCTCTCTCCTGATTTCACAACCTCTTCTTCTTAAATGGCTTCTACTTCATCTGCCCCAACAACCCATTACGAGTATGACGTCTTCCTAAGTTTCAGAGGGGAAGACACTCGTCATTCTTTTACCGATCATCTTTATAAGGCCTTACATCAAGCGGGGATCAGGACTTTCAGGGACGATGATGAAATCCGTGAAGGTCAACAACTGAAGCCAGAAATCGAGAGATCAATAACAACTTCTCGAGCTTCAATAATTGTAATTTCAAGCAACTTTGCAAACTCAAGATGGTGCCTTGATGAGCTTTCGTTGATCCTCCAGCAAAAGAGGAATGCCGGTCATTTGGTTTTCCCTGTGTTTTACGGCGTCGATCCTTCGGATGTCAGGAACCAGCGAGGAAGCTTCGCGATTGAAGCGAAAGAAGGTTCAAAATGGACGGAGGATAATGTGATTCGGTGGAAGGAAGCCCTAACAGAGGTGGCTGGCTTAAAGGGGACGTCTCCTTCAGGGTATGCTTCAATATCTCTCCCATTAGAATACTTTCTTTTTAGTTATTGTTGCTTTAGTTTTGACTTGCCAATTTAGGATTTTATTGGCCAACAAATTCAATTTTATTCAAATTAGCCGCCGGATTAACATTGTGTTAAACCGAACGACATGCACCGATTACATCATACACCCATACATATCAAATCAAAATTACACCATTTCTCCCACGTTAAACTAAACGTTTTTGACCGGTTTTGATACGCTCCAGATTGGGCTGGGAGCCTCTGAAGATGGCCTCATTTCTACTCTTCCATATACACCAGATGGCGGTTTGGACTACCAAGTAAACTATCTTCCTCCATTTATCCGAACCTCTCGCTTTCTTGTGGTAACTGATCAAATCCGCCACCCCGAACATGAAGAAGCCATGGAGTCTGCACCAGCTAGCAACAAAGTCCCACACTGCTTGGGACATTCCTCATGAGACAAAAAGGTGTTCAGCCGTCTCCCGCTGAAACCCGCATAAGCTGCACAAACTCGATCTGACTTGCACCCCTCTTTTCTCCAGATTATCCACTGTTGGCAGCCTATTTAAGCTTAGCCTCCACACAATGAAATTCACTTTTACAGGCAACAATTTATTCCAATCGAAACCATTCCCCAAATCTTCAAAGGAGGCTGCTTGCAGCTGTTTTTTTACACTGCATACCGAAAATGCCCCTGAGGAATCTAGCGACCATGCCCAGCTGTCTTGACCTGATAGACCACTTATCCCTGCAATTATCCCATAGAGAGCAGCCAATTCATTCGTTTCCGTAGCCGATGTTGGTTGACACGTCCAATCGAACGATGTACAAAATACACCACTCGACACCCCATACCTTTCAGCAACCGTCACATGTTTCTTCTTCTCTAAACCGAATAACGATGGGAATTTTCTGCATAATGGCTCATCCAAGGTCCACCAGTCATTTTCATTCAACTAAGGAACTTAAATACAAAATATGGAAACATAAAACATGGGAAAATGGGATAATGCAAACTGGAAAAGTGTAGAACGTGGGAACATGCAAACTTGAAATAAATAACGGAATTAAAATGTAAACGTGCGGCAGAGCTGGCAGGAAGTAATCGTGGGTTTTCCTGGTCAATTCGGGTAGACCGTATCACGTCTACTAACTTGAGTAGGCACAAATTAACCAATTGACTAGTTTAAGGTGATCGAAATGAACCCTATTGATTTTTTATACCCAAACCTATCCATTCTTTAAATAATGGGTCGAGATTGTCACATTTGGTATTTGCGGCTGATGGGGGTGGTGGCAAGGACAGTGGTGGAAGTACAGGCGGTGACTTGTGATGGTGGTGGCAAGGACGGCGGTGGAAGTAGAGGGGACGACGGTGGTAACAAAGGAGACAACAGTGGGATGTGGCGGCTGTCATTGGTAATGGTTTGCTGACCTCGCTATAACTATAAGTTATAAAGTTTTTTAAGAGCACCCAGTTTGCTAAAAGCTATGTTACTTTGCACAATTTGATGGCTCTTTTCATAGTAGAGTTTTGAAAACTTTTTTATTTAAATAGTAAACAATACAATTTTAATGTAAACAAATGTAATGAATTAAGCAACCACATTGACGCCAGTAGGGTGAACATTGTTCAGTTTTTCATATTAGATTACGGCTTTTGTCAGAATGAATGTACATTTTTTATGTCTTGCTCTAAATGTGATCCTTTTCCTTTCCAGGTCTGAAACGGCCTTCACTGCTGATATTGTTCAAAAAGTTTACTGTGAACTAGATTTGAAACTCCTTAGCACTCCGACGGGTTTAACTGGTATAGACACTCGAGCTGAAGGTATTAATTCATGGTTGAGATCTGTACAGCCTGATCATTCTGTTCTAGCAATTTGCGGCATGGGAGGAAGTGGCAAAACAACACTTGCCAAATACATTTATAACTTAAACAAGCAAAACTTTGAATGCAGCAGTTTTCTTGAAGGGATTGAGAATCAACCTGGTGTATTGCTTGGTTTACAGAAACAACTTCTCAGAGATGTTTCAGGAATTAACATAATGATATCTAACCTTTCTGAAGGAGCATTTCAGATCGAAAAGGTTATAGAAAAAAAAAGGGTGCTTATTGTTATTGATGACATCGATGACAAAGATACACTAAACACTTTAGTTGGAACAAAGGTTTTTCATACACAAAGCAAAATTATTATAACAACAAGGGATCTAAGCATACATACATGGTTTGGGTCCATATCTTCTGGGTGCCATGTCCACAAAATCGAATTATTAAATGTTCATGAATCATTGTAACTTTTAAGTTATCATGCCTTTGGATCTAAAGTTCCTATGGAAGGTTTTGAGGAGCTTGCGATACAGTTATCACAATATTGTGAAGGGAATCCGCTAGCTCTTAAGGTATTGGGTTCTTCTCTATCTGAAGGTCAGGGGATAAGAATTGAAACATGGAGAAGTACAATGAATTCATTGAATTCTTTGAAAGGAGATATTAATAATAAAATCCAAGGTGTACTACAAAAGAGTTTTGATACCTTGCCATGTGAGAGTCACCGAGAGTTGTTTCTCCATATTGCTTGTTTGTTTCTTGGTGAGTACGCATCTCGTGTGAAAAGGATATTGGAGGATGACTATCATGCAGAATCTGGGATTGTGACCCTCATTAACAGATGCCTTGTTACTGATCCAAGAGTTAGTGGGAAGAAACTGGCAATGCATAAACTCCTACAAGATATGGCAAGAAATATAGTTCGAAAGGATTCCAAAGATCCTGCAGAACATAGTAGAGTTTGGCGTGATGATGAATGTGAAAAATTGTTGAGGAACGGAGATGTAAGATGCTTCTTGCGTTTATCGTTATGCTCATTGTACATTTCACAACCTTTCATTTCAAGTAAGCATTCTCTAATTTCATGTCTTTCTCCGTTAGGGTTCCAAGAAAATTGAAGGCCTGGTGTTGAAGATGCAAGACGATACGCAAGGGATGGGATCAAAGGTAAGTCTAATAAGTAAATTAGTGTTTGATACTTGGCAAGAATTACAAGAATTTCCCAATACCATAACTGTCACACATCAACATAGTTGTCTTCTTGACCAAATTTGAGCAGTTATTTTAATGAAATTAATTAAAAAGTAAATTTATGTTCTTCCCCGGTCTTTTAACGAAATTGGCCATACAGCTCGAGAATCACTAAAATAAGCAATTAAGGCTATAGGGTGTCATGACCATCATGACCCTCCACATAGGCGTCATGTCATTCACCTCTAATTCACCATCCAAAACACTACCCTTGTGGTCATGACCCAAACCACTATCCCCTTTATTTTTTTATTTATTTTTGTCTTAAAATCATCAAATGGGAGGGCCGTGGTTGCCGTGGTTTAATCCACGCAAACCACCTTGATTTAAAGAGGGGGATGGTATAGCGCATGAATAATGGTCCTATGTGGCAAATCATGATCCAACCATGACCCCCATACCCCTTAGCCTAATTATAAGAATTTCTCCACCATTGTGTAGACTTGACCACCATAATGGTTGATTGGCTAATTGCAACGCAAATTGACATCTAATTGAGCTAGAATGACACAAAACGGTATGAATCTGATTTTGTTCACTCTTTCCTGTTCATAAAAACATGATTCATTCTAAACCCATTAAATTGAAAAAAGAAACAGTTTTGAGATTTCCTCACCTGTTTGTCTTTGAAAGAAAATTGTTATTTTATTTGTTTCGTGGTTAACGATCAATTATTATGTTTTGCCCTCAAATTGTTCATACATATTACGACCAGGACTAAAGAATATATTGCTACTGCAGTTTTTTAAGTACATTATTGCTAAGTGGTTAAGAATAAACGACTTTCAGGGAGGTGAATCGCTGTTTTTTTATATACCTTTTCTTCATCCTCCAATGGTAGCGAAATATTATTTACCTAGTGATCATTATAAGGCATACTGAATTTGCAGGCATTTAAGACAAGTTCCCTTATAAAGATGAAGAACTTAAAATTTCTCCGTCTAAATAATGTGAAACTCACCGGGACCTACAAGAATTTTCCAGA
Source organism: Helianthus tuberosus (assembly GCA_030545235.1). Classification (NCBI taxonomy): domain Eukaryota; kingdom Viridiplantae; phylum Streptophyta; class Magnoliopsida; order Asterales; family Asteraceae; genus Helianthus; species Helianthus tuberosus. The sequence goes on along the minus strand of CM060352.1, from coordinate 191,611,116 downwards.
TCTAAGATGGTTGAAGTGGGATAAATGTTATCTAAAAACAATACCCGCAGGCCTATTAACAAACTGCTTGGTGGGATTAGATATGAGTTTTGGAGATTTGGAAGAGTTCAACCCACCCATGGTACAAGGAATTCAGTCTTCTGTTTATCACTTTACCTTTTAGCTTCTCAGTGTTAGATAATCTTCATTTGAATGTACAATGATATATTCAACTTGTTATTCGTGGAACAGGTTCTTAATTCGCTCAAGGTTCTAGATCTCTCTTGGTCTTACAAACTTGTCAGCATCTGCAATTTCCACCGACTCCCTAAACTTGTGTATTTGAAACTCCATGGATGTATCAGTTTGAGTCATGTTTGTGAAACCATAGGATACCTTAAGAATCTTTTGTTCTTGAGCTTGGGAGAGTGCACTAGGATGTGGAAGGCTTCATCGAATCAGCCTTTGTTTGCCTTACCCCAATCATTATCTATGTTGACTTTAAGATACATTGAGAATCTTGAGATCCTGCCCAGTTACATTGACCTTAAAATGCTTCATACCCTTGACTTGAATTCTTGTCCAAACATCAAGTCTCTCCCATGTCTCCCAAGATCGCTAAAGAGGTTGTTTGTAGGATGGTGTACATCGCTGGAGAGAATAACATTCCAATCAGCTCGTTTCACGCTGCAGGAGTTTTTTTATGTAGGTTGTTTCAAACTGTTTGAGATTGAAGGCCTTTTTAAGTTAGTATCCATAGAAAAACTTGATGAAGCAGATCTGGGACATATGCAATGGATTAAAGCGTATAAAGATCATAAGGTGGACCTGGTTGGTGATCAGATTTCTGAAGGCAGAACTTGGAATATCCAGGTTATCTCTTTCTCAGTTTCTCACAAATATCCAGCAAAATGTTTAGTATATGATGAAGTAATTGAGTTTTGTGTGTAATATATATAGATGTTGTATGAATTTGGTATAAGAAGCACCTATTTGCAAGGCATAAAGGATCAAAGCATAGCGACACATCAGTATACGTCCTCATCCAAGTTTTTATCCTTTCGTGTGCCTCTGCATCCAAAGAAGCATAAAATTCATGGATTAAATGTAACGGCCTTATACAGATCATCAGGTGGTGAAACTGAGCCGCCTCCTTTGTTCGCCAGAATCAATAACCGAACCAGGGGTGTTACCTGGGTATACAGCCCTGTGGTGTATTGCAAACCCAGAGTTGATGAAGATGTTGTGTGGTTAAGTTATTGGCCAATTGGCAACTTATTAGACGCTGGTGATGATGTTTATGTGGATATCCTAACGGAGGAAGGAAGGATATCAAGAGGTGGGTATGGTGCGAGCCTTGTGTATAAGGATGGCGGTGAAGTAGAGAAAGAAGAAGAAAAGAGTGAGGAGGAAGTGATTGGAGGAGATCTGTCTCGATTCAAGGTAACCAAAGGAGGCTACTATCTTTGTCGTCGTAATTTCTTCAACTCAATCATCCCTGCTACTTTGTTTGGAGACAATATTCATATTACTGGTAAGTTCCTAGTTGTTTGAACAATTGATTGTCAATGTTTTATACTTGATATTAATATTTGATATTAAGATACATAATGATAAGCCCTTATTGTCATAGATTCACGAAGATGGAGAACGGGTAGTGAGTTAAAATCTGACTATTATGAGGAATTCAATAATTTCCGAAACCCCAAACGACGTGTATGTATACACCTTTACTTTTGTTTTTGTCGTCCCCGTAATTTGTTTGCTTTTAATGTTACATCCATTAGCAAATTCTTATTTCCGTTTCTTTTCTTTTCTTTTCATTTTATTTTTACTTTGTTTGACTGAGTTCTTATTATGATGGTTCTTATTGTCCTTTGTTGTTCAATCCAACTTTTTTTCCCAGAAATGCGAAGTAATGCTGGGAGTGAACTTTAACAGTGAAAGTGAAATAAATAAAATAGAGAAGGCAGTTTCTAGTGTTCCGGGTGTTGAATCTGTTTCCAGCGACAAAGAAATAGGAAGATTGATTGTCGTCGGCCGTTTTGATCAGCAAGCAGTTGTAACATGTGTGAGGGAATTTGAGAAGATTGTTCAGGTCCTACAAAGAGACCTTTAATTTTGACGAGTAAGATGATGTTGAAATTTATACTGGTGCATAAATATAATTTTATATAATAAATAGTAAAGAATATTTGTAAAAAAACTCGGGACACATATAGTCGTCAAGATTTATCTTTTAAAAATGAACTTTGATGTACTATTTACTTATTATAAAATTTTACTTTGTTTTTTTTTATTTATTATTAGGTTAAAAACACATGTATTACATGGGTTGAATCCTATTTTTATGATACATTCAAATTATGATATATAATTATTTTAGTTAGTTTTATGCACGTTCGTGCTTATTTGTTTATTTCATTTATAAAACACTTGTCTCAAATTTGTAGTCAATAGAATTTGTGGTACAAAAGGTGGAGATCGATCCCCACATTTTTATAGGAAAATAAGGTGAAAATGCACCAGGAAGTGAAACGTGTCTAAAAAAATATTCAGGAAATTTTTTTATGAATTATACCGTAGAAATAATTCTATTTGAATTAAGTATAGAATTGTTATATTTAAAAATAGTGTTCTTTCTAAGACCGTGGGGTATGGTGGGGCTTGGGTTGAGGGCATGAGTTGACATGTGGAGTTCGAGCCCCCCCCCCCCCCCACCGCCTAGTGACGTGTCTGTGGGGTATGGCGGGGCGTGGGTGCACCACGTGGGTTGGCGGTGGACAGCGAATAGAAGGCCGCCACATCAGATCTTAAGCCCGCCCCACGCCCAGCTTCAAACCCAAGCCCCAAGGGCCACGCCCCAACCCAAGCCCCAAGGGGTGGTGGCTTGGGCGTTTTCCCCCAACCCAAGCCCCATACCCTATAATAGGTTTAAACCAAATATAACAGTACGCCTAACATGACAAAGGTGAAATTAAGTTGTCTAGATTTGACATTTGAAAGAATTGTGCGATTATAACGGTGAGTCCAAATCATTATAGCGATACGTCTAAAAACACTTACAATTTGATAGAACCATATGCCCCGACCTAGAATAATTATTTGATTCTAGTGAAAAAAAAAACAATAATAAAAAGATTAAGTATATATCAAACGCGAGCTTTTCATTCCTAATTTACTATAATTTGAATCACCAAACTCTAGAGTATATATATCTACTCATAATAAAAACAAACATTTATCCTTATCTAATTTTTTAAAATTATTTATAGAAAACAAATATTTGTTCTTATCTAATTTTTTGTTAAAGCAAACGTTTATCCTTATCTAATTTTTTGTTTAAAATGCTAATAAACTGCAATATCATTCCACACGAAAAGGGCAATTACAAAGCAATGGCAGGTAGTCGGGCAACAAGTTGCGCCGCCACCCCCTTTTGAATAGAAAACCCAATTCTACTAAATACATAGTCTGAAACCTTTAGCGACGAAGAATTACTATTAACGACTTTTTGAACCCGATTCAAAAGTCGCACAGCGTCAGGAGCGAGACCACCAAATGTATCAAACGCAAACGGGACAAACACATGTTGATTCTCTAGGCAGGCTTTCTCATGTTTTGCCACTTTGCTCGCCTCTGCCTTGAGCCCGACAAGGGGGGAGACTCCAGTTAGATCTACACAAGCGTGTTTCCCCCCTTCCTATCCAAACACAAGGATGTCCGTCGGACGTAAAGTGGACCTCCCCTCTAAGGGGTCAGTCAGGAAATTTACTGGAGCCTCCTTTTTGGCAGAGATCCCGGCCCGCTTAAGAACATCACATAACACATCTCTCACCCAATCATGCCGATATTTAAACCCTGGTAGCTCTTTACAGTGGATCGCGTGCTCGCCGAAAGAATCCAAACACGCTTTGCGGCATACCGGACATGGCTCGTCAACTGGGAACAAAGGAATCATCAGTCGGTATCTAAGGATAGCACGGTATTCCACAGCCGACATGTGTTGCCCCAAGCCTTCAATAGGTGCGACAGACAGAAAATCCTGAGCATGTGGGGCACGTAGACATTCAAACACAGCTCTTTGTCGAGGGGATAAAACAAACTTCTCTTCAAACCTCTTGACAATTCCGTCATATAAGGCATTCGCCAGAATTTTCTGGGATTTAGGAGGGGCGGTGTCTTTAATGTAGAAACCGCCAATATCAAGGTCGGGAAGAGAACTATGCAAACGGTCCAACGCACTCCTGTAATCGGAGTCTAAAACATCCCCACCACATTCTCGGAGTATGCGGTCTTGTAAACCCCAAGATTGGGCCCTTGAAGCCACGAAAGCATATGAAGAGGCATCCTCGGCCGTACAAATCCCTAAGCCTCCGAACCGGGTCGGGAGAGAAGCCAACCTCCACTGGAGATCTCCAAAAAAGGCACCCCCACAAACAACAATATCCTCTAATGCTCCCCGGAGGCCTTCATCAAAAACAGAGACAGCTCTCCCGACCAAAGAAGGTTGACACGTTCGAAGACCAAACAGTAATTTAGCAACACCCATACAAGAACGAAGTAAGAGGAGCTCGCTCTGAGGGTCTCGTAGGCGTTTAAGGCACCTCATCAGCTCGACTGCACAGTTCGCTCTTTTAAGAGCCATACTACTAATAAACTCTACATCACGACTAACGGCACCCCCAAGGAGTTTCACACCCAGCACCGGTCTCCCAATCCCACGAGGGAATAAGCCTTTCTGAACCTTTACACCATTGCAAGTTGACCAGAAAACTTCATTCTTCTTTATATTAAGTTGAAGCCCTAAGGAAGGACCCTCCGCTCTGATGATGTCTAAAGCATTAGCCACTTGGGTGGCATCTCCAATAAGTGTTCCGTCATCTAGGTACCAGGCGTGAAATAAAAGTTTGCAGTGATCCCTTATTCGGTGAACAAGGGGGTGGAGAACAAGGGCAAAAAGGAGGGGCCCCAAGGGGTCCCCCTGCTGAACGCCAGTAGTAGACCAAATATACTCATCCCCCACATATAATCTAGCTGGTTGACCATATAAAAAATCTACCCACGTAGAAATAGGACACCTTTTCCTTACCTCGTACAGTAGGGCTGTCCTATCAACCAAATTAAAAGCGTTCAAAAATCAACAGTAAGCATAGCAAGAGACCCATCTTGGTGGTACTCATTAAGGAACCTGTTCGCACTATGAAGAACGGCCTCTGCCCCACACGGAATCCCTACCCCAAACTGGAAATCGCCAAGGTATTTGGCCATCTCCTTCCCAACACCTTTCATGGCCACCTTGGAGATCACCCTCCTCCAAATCGACCCAACAGCGATAGGCCTAATCCCATTATCCGGTTTGAGAAGAGGTGTAAGAGGAGCAGAAGCAACAAACTCCGCCAGACTCCTCGGGCACCTCCCCCCCCCCCTAAGCACAAATTAACCATAGCTGAAGTAGCCCTAAGCAGACTATCAGCAATCACAGACCCCTCCCCACAAAAAGCATCTAAAAGATGTTGGGCCCTTAAGCCGTCTCTCCCGCACGACGTACCTTTGGGGAAAGATTTAATACACCCGAGCACGCAATCGGACTCCACCACAAGAGGAGACTCAGAAGGCAAGGAGGCAGGCATGGAAGGAGGGGGCATACATGGGTGCTTAGCCACTAAAGCCTCTAGAGTATTCTTATTGAGAGGGATTTTTTATACAGTTTAAAATTATCTATAGAAAAACAAATATTTATTGTTATCTAATTTTTTGTTTAAAATTATTATTATTTAATATCATAGATAAATAGGAAAATAAGGTGAGAATGCAAGGAAGTGAGTGTTAAGATAGACAAAACAATGAAATATACATATCCATCTACTTCATCGGCCTTGATTATCAACACAGCTACACTCGAAAAATTGGCAATTATCGGGCTGCAGTTCCTACCGAATCTGCAAGCTCTTCTAGTAACTCCCGTTGCTCCATAGAAGCACAAGACTGCATAACAAAAAGCCAAATAAATGATAAGTAACTAAGTATAAGTAATATTCATAATAAAAATATAAAATTGGTGAAAAGAAACTGGAATAGAACCTGAATGGCTGTCTCGATGTCACCATCAAGAAATGAAGTGAGCTCAAAGTTCATCTTTAATCTGTGATCGGTGACCCTATTGTCCTAATGAAGACATTAACATAGTAGAAACGATGTTATTTTAATAACAAGGGTATAGAGCCAATATACCAAACTTAAAGGTACTAAATACTAATAAATGATACCTTGTAATTGTATGTACGGATCTTTTCTGAACGAGAACCACTACCAACCTGCCATTAAAGACACATCGTTAATCTCACAGTGGTGTTTAAAATTTAAATGTTTATAATGCAACTTATGGTTTAAGAGAATTAACTTTCAAACCTGAGATTTTCTTTGATTTCTTTGAGACTCTTGTTGTTCCTTCAGTTTGATTTCATACAGTTTTGCTCGCAATAACTGAAGGGCACGCGTTTTATTTTTAAGTTGACTCCTTTCTTCTGTGCAAAAGATTCTGATTCCGGTTGGTTTGTGGAAAAGATCCACTGCTGTTTCCACCTTATTCACATTCTGACCTGCATATTAAAATACACACATACTTAATATATACTTAAACAAACGAAATCAATAACATAGTTTGCGTTATTACTTATAAGGCATGAGACAGAAGAAATACGTGCAAAAGAGTAATACCTCCAGCACCACCGGATCTTGCAGTAGTAAGTTCAATGTCTTTCGGATCAATTACCACATCAACCTCTTCAGCCTGAAACAAATATGTTATCAAGTGTGAAAATGTAAATTATAAAAGATTTAAAATATTAATTAGGAGTGGCTAGTATTTTAGATAAGGTTAGGGAGGGGAGGTTTGAGATGGTTTGGCATGTTTGGAGGAGACAAGTGACGTCTACAGTTAGATCAGTAGAAACTCTCACTGTGGAGGGGAGTGGGAAGAGTGAGACAGAAAGGATTTGTTAGACTTACACCTCTCTGAGGACATGGTCGAGGGAAGGGGTTCGTGGAGACGCAAGATTAAGATTAAGGACTTTTAGGAGGATGACACAGTTTTGTATTAGTTTCTCGTTTTAGGAGCTTAGCTTCTTTAGTCCATTTTGGTGGCCTAGGAATATTACAGCTGACATGTGTGTCTATTTGAAGTGTTATCTGTTCCTATTACATGTTTCCATCTTTTTTGGTAGCTTAATAAGAATATGTTTAGTACTATTTATGTAGTTATATGTAATTTCCCGTTTTTATGCTGACTCTTTTGCCTAGATAGGATTTTATGTTGTCATGTCTTTTTCTGTTTTTTATTTGACTCTTTTGCCTGGATATGATTGTGGAGTTGGGGGGTCTCACTAGAAGTAGTCTCTCTATCCCCCATGATAGAGGTAAGGCTGGCCTACATCCCAACCTCCCCAGACCCTACCGATAGCTAGGCTATGAGTGAGATTATACTGGGTACGATTAATTGATTGATTGATTGATTGTAATTGTATATGATACACATTATTTGTAAAAAAGATTTATAACATTGGACAAAAAGTGTTTGATTTGAATATGAAAAAAAGAGTAAAATGGCGTTTCGTCCCTGAGGTTTGGCCAGTTTTGCGACTTCTGTCCAAAGTTTTATTTTTCCGCATTTGGATCCAAAAGGTTTGAAATTTTGCCATTTCATCCAGCTCGTTAACTCCATCCATTTTTCTCCTTTAGGTCAGAAGTATTTCCGTCTTTTTTTTTTTGGTTAACTCAAAGGGCAATTCGGTCTTTTTCACTTTATGTACAAGCATTTAGCATAATGTACAAGTGTTCAAATACCCTTACTAAACACAAAAAAAATGAAAACAATTTTCATCCGGTTCGTTAACTCCATCCATTTTTCTCCGTTAAGTCAGCGGTATTTCCGTCTTATTTGTTAACTTAAAGGGCAATTCGGTCTTTCTCACTTTATGTACAAGCATTTAGCATAATGTACAAGTATTCAAAATACCCTTACTAAACAAAAAGGAAACAGAAACAAGTAGGTAATAGGACAAAAATACCCCTGGCTTAACAGAGAAAAATAGATGGAGTTAACGAGCCGGATGAAAATGGCAAGATTTCAAACCTTTTAGATCCAGATGCGGAAAAACAAACCTTTGCACGAAAGTCGCAAACTGGACAAACCTCATGGACGAAAATGACATTTTACTCGAAAAATAATAATAACTATTTTAAGTTGAAAGTTGCATAAGGGTCAAAGTAACTACCTCTGGCATGATGGCGACTGTGGCAGTTGAAGTGTGAATACGGCCTTGGGCTTCTGTTTGAGGAACACGTTGAACTCTATGGACACCCGATTCATATTTCAGTTTGCTATATACGCTAGCACCTTTAACTTCCATAACGTACGTCTTGTATCCTCCTCTTTCAGCCTTTAGAAAGAAAACGTATTAAACTTAGATATGTAAAGGCAAGAAATAAAAAACAAACGTAATATGTATACCTCGGAGCTTGAAAGTGGTGAGTATCTCAACGAATTTCGTTCACAGTACCTCTGGTACATACGAACCTAATGTAACACAACATGCCTAAATGAATCAGTAAATCTGAAAATATCGAATTACAAACTTTTTAATAAAGTAAAAAAAAATGTACCTACAAGGTCAGCAGCCCAAAGTCCAGCCTCTTCACCACCTGTACCAGCCCTTACTGAAATATGACAATGAGATATATTATTGTATATTTGTATATGCCAAGTAAGTTTCAATTCGATGGAAATCAATCGATGTGTCATTAGGTTTCTAGCGACTAGCGGAGAACATACCTTCAAGCAAGATGTTTCTAGAATCCAAAGGATCACTCGGGATCAGCAACATCTATTAATAGAGACAAGGTATCAATATTAAAAGTTGACGATGAAGATTAATCTATATTTCAGAAAACTAAACCTTAAGCTTTTCTTCAAATACTAAAAGTTGGTCAGATAAAGATTCAATTTCGGAAGCTATCATCTCAGCCATTTCTTCATCGACGTCAGGATCTTTTGACAAAACTGAAACACAAACACAAGATATTATCATATTAGATAATCATACAGCAAAAGAATTAAGATAGCGGTTAGTGAACAAAACCTTTGGACTCTTCAAGTTGTTTCTCGCAATCCTTGAATCCTCTGTACGTTGCTACAACCTAGTAGTTCACGACATTGCAAATTTGATCATTTAAATATTAGTTACTGAAACGTGAGCTACCTACATCGTATGTATGATGTTCTTCACACGAAAGTATAGAAGATCAGAGGAAATGAGGTTACCTCATCAAGTTCAGACATAGATTGTGCCAGCTTTTGGTACTCACTAGGATTTGAAACTACATCCGGATCAGCTAACTTAACCTATGTCAAGATGATCAAGCAACATTCATATTATAACAACTTGTAGCAAATAGGACACTGGTCACACTGCACCTACACTTATGTCTTTACTCTTTACTGAACTATTGCCTAACTAAAACTATTCATACCACATAATGTTATCAAATAACTACGGATTATTATGTAGGACATCATTTGTATTGCAAACAAAAGCAATTATCACAATGCTACCTAGGGGTGTGAATTTCTGGCACGACTCGAAAACACGACACGAACCTAACACGAAATTCGTGGGTTTAGGTTTAGTCTAAACGGGTTCGAGTCAGTTTCAGGTTGAACCCGCGAACCCGTTTAGCTAAACAGGTCAGGTTCGGGTCAATTGGTCGGGTTCATTGGTATGACACAATTTTCGGGTTCGGGTCGGGTTCGTATAAAATTTTCGGGTTTGGGTCGGGTTGAACCTGCCAACCCGCGAACACGACCCGTTAGCACCCCTAATGCTACCATAGTTGTCAATAGCGACCAGCTACCTATACGCTACATAGCAATAGCAATGAAATAGCGCCCGCTATTTCATGCTTAGCGATAAAGTAGAGAAACAGAAAATTACATGTAGCAACAAATGAAAAACATATGAAAAAAATAAGTATGTTACTACTTATCGTTATATACTATATACGTTATGTAGCGCGTTATAGCCGCTATTGAAAACTATGAATGCTACACAGATATTTGAAAGCATTATCGGTGTATACTAACCTGAGGCATCCTCTATTCTTAACTACTATATACCAATTACCAACTGCCCGTTCCAATAAGAACAAACTTATTAGAGATAAAACAACAAACATTAATAACATAAAACCTTTTCAGAAATTCCAAAAAGCAACACTTTGAAATTCATTCAATTCAACACTATCATGGATACACCAATTCAATACTTTTGGTAAAACTTAGCCCTAATTTTACTACTTTTTCCACTACACACATTCTGTTACTCAAATTCAAACAATATTTTGCTATCATACAATAAATAAAACATTGAGAAAATCAGAAACCCTAATCAAACAAACAACACAAACACAATTACCGATAACTCCTTCCAGGTTTTCTCAGCGGATTCAAGCTTCTTCAACAGATACGGCTCCTAATTCACAACAAAAACATCAAAATTAACATCAAAAACAACAACAGAAAGTCAGAAACCCTAGCGAACAGTTAACGAATAATAATTCGAACTTACCGCCATGCAAACGATTCGAGGATGAGGTTTTTGATTTCGTAAAGGGCGGACGAACAGGCATCGTTTCGGTAGGTTGAATCGAGGTGAAAATTGAGATGAGATTGAAGAAATGGTTTGTGTCAGTGTCATTTGAATGTTCATGGCTGATATGAACACCATTAGTGTGCAGAGTTATCTTGTGAGCTAGTCTGAATGGATAATAGTCAAATTGTGGTCGGATCCGGGTCGGGTTAAACTTGGATTCGAACTCGGACTTGATAATGGATTAATGGGCTTCTACATGTTTTGCACTTGGGTTGTTGGATTTTAATAATCTTAAATTTCACCTGTTAGCCGATAATAATCTCAACTTTAAAAATTCTCTTCAATAATCCCAAACTTATAAAAGTTTGGCCGTCATTGATTCTTTTCTAACATAGGTGCACTTAAACCAATTAAGGAGTCTCTAGGTGTAATTGAATCTATTGAGGATACCAAATTCTTATATGTTTGAAAATGATCAATGGCGGCCAAACTTTTACAAGTTTGGATTATTGGAGGGAATTTTTAAACTTGAGATTATTATCGGCCAACAGGTGAAATTTAAGACTATTAAAATCCAATAACCCTTTTACTTTTGAGTTAACTTTCATTTTAGTTGTTGTGGTTTGGGTCATTTTGACATTTTAGTTCAAAGGTTTATTTTTCACCTGTGGGTTTAAAAAGGTTCACCGTTGCCAAATTAGTCCATTGAGTTAACTTCATCCTTTTTTTTGTTAACGAGAAGGGTAATTCGATCATTTTATATGGCCGAATTGCCCTTCTAGTTAACAGAATTACATATAAATGACTGAATTGCCCTTCTCCTTAACAGAAAAATTAATGAAGTTAAACCAATGGACTAAAATGGCAACAGTGAAACCTTTTTGGACCCACAGGCGAAAAATGAAACATTTGGACTAAACTGACAAAATTGACCAAACCACTTGGACTAAAATGGCATTTATTTTTATTTTTTTAACTTCCAGCAAAACACTATCAAACGGGTACACATATTGGCAAATGGCCACTTGTGGCTGCGATTGTAAACAGCGCTGAAGATTCGGTCTGTCACGAATTTTAAAAGAAACTCATCGCTCGAATGTTTATTGTAGTAACAATCTTTGATTGAGTCATGTGATAGCTATTGTAGATATTGTAGATAGATGTCATTGCAAAATGTTAGTATCTATAACTTATCAATAAAAGAGAAAAAATATAATAATAAATGATTTTATTGAATAACCAATCAACCATACAATATACAATTTTCCATTGACAATTTAAAATCAATTAATAATCAAATTAAAATAATTTAATAAAAGCTGCAATTTCCACTAGCTAATAAAAACCCCTCTTTACTTCCATCATAAAAAACCCCTCTTTATTCCATCATCAACTTGCAAATCCTAGAATTCCAACAATGGCACCAATTGATCCACACTCATCTAAACAATAAGTCAATAAGACACATCTTCAAACAGTACAATTTTCACACTTTCTTCGACGAGTGGAAACCATGGAACAAGCGCGTTTTAGCTACCTGCAAGGGTGTCGCCAGTGTAGCCACGTGGATAGAGATACCCGAAGAGGGGTACCCGAGAGTGCCTCGTCCACCGTAACTTATTTTTTTAAATATTTTGATATAAACACCATAAATTTTGAAGCATCTGGAAATCATTGATTTGAGCTTCACACGTTTTGAGTATGTTAGATAAACAAGAAGTTGTGTCATTGTCCAAGAATGGTTTTATACACATGTTTGTGGTGTACGCATCCAAGTCAATTACACATGTGTAACTACTTTTCTACGAATGAGGTAGTGGTGGAGTGTTGAAGAAAGACTTGGTGTTCTTTGTGACAAAGGTTCGACTCTCACTCTTCCCATTATTTTCTGCGCCATCAAGGTGAAGGACGAATACGGGTGGCGCCGGTTTGTCTTGGATGGGAGACGAGGTTTTACCGATTATTCCACTGTCATGCCTTTAAGCGGGTGAAGGTCGGGTTTCCGCGCATCTGGGAGAGCCAGGCGGCGGTCGAGTGGTCGACCTTGGCCACAACACCCAGTGTCACAGTGGTTGGCACGTCGTTCCTTGCCGTTTAAAAAAAAAAAGACTCTCTCTTTGAAAAGTTTCTTTCAAAAACTTAAATTTACCTGGAGGATTTTAGAACACTTATAACAAATTATATAAAAAAAATTGAAAATTGTTTTACTTTATAAATATGTACACGGTCTAAAACTTGAGTAGTTTAATGAAAATGTTCATGTCTTAGATTTATTTCGTGAGAAATTTTGTTTACAAAATTTCATTTAAGTTTATAAGCTTGTTTAATAAATATTTGTCAAAGTAATATCTATAAGTTTAATTAAACTGGAATGTTCAACATATCAACCACCAAAACAAACACTTTATTATTTTTTATTTTTTTTTGCTATTCACCGCATATATATCTCAACAAACAAACACACATATATATATATGTTTTTTTTTAAATCGGGCTCTTAATTCTTATACATTTTTGGCCCTAAGCCGGCGCGGCGGCGCCCACCCAGCCCATGCTCTGGGCCGGCCCTGCATAACTGATTTTCCGTATTAGGTGAATTGTTTTATATGTATATGTTGATCATTTGTGATTAGCCTTTCCATCAAGGTACTTATTATTACCATTATCAGAAGAGATGTTAACTAACAATATTAATTAGGTTTCCTCAATGTCTGAGATACTTGGGATCTCAATATGAGAAACACCAATTTTTGGCAAAGTAAAACTTTACTTCATGAGTATAAAGGTGAGAATCATGTAGTGAGATCTAAGGATTTGATGGGACCTTTATCAATTTAATAAGATAGAATCGAAGAAAGTTGATAAGCATGCTAAATTAAACTTATGCAGAGAACCAACATGTTTTAGTTTTTTTTGTCTTTGACACATTTGGCTCCCTAACGCCACTATCCAATTCCTGACCAGGATCCAACGGGTCATCCACAACAATTGTTCAGCCTCAGGGCAGGGTTTTGTCTTTGGTAGATTAGGGTTTGCAATTCAGAAAAGGGGTGGCGGCACAACTTGTTATCCATCTATCTTCTGTTTTGATATAACTTGACAAGTATTTAATAGTGAAATGAAGACAATGCCATGAAAGCTTAAATTAAAATAATAATAATAATAATAATAATAATAATAATAAAAATAAGATAGATATTTTTGGAAACGCTTAAGAAATGCATGGGCATGCGGTGGATTGATTTATTTGATTGAATTTTATAATCTAACGGAGAATATACTTTAGGGAACATAAATTTGAGCATTAAAAAAGTTGACTTGGTCCATGAATTTTATTCTTATTAAATATATTTTTTAGTTTCAAAACATCCGTTAACTCACTCAGGGCGCCTCGAGTTTAAATCCTTTCTGGTACACTTAGTAGTGATCGAACCAGGGACATCCCCAGGTTGAAAGTTATCAAAGCTGTTACTTTTGCCAAACCACAGCTATGCAGTTAATGCGGCAAAATATCGGATATTGGTCAAGTACCGGTATTTGAGATATAGGTTATCTCGATGAGATATCGGTGTGATATACTGATATCGATAATTTTAATATAATGCATAATTTATATACATAACAATTTAACACTATTAAAATTCAGTGCTATATCAGCTATATTGGTCAAATATCGGTCAATATCGTCGTTAGTATCGGTACCGATATTTGACACCGATATTTTACTAAAGGACCGATATAACCGATATTAACTGCATATTACCAGAACCACAATGAGCATTTATTTAGTTAACTCTAAATAATATAATTGATGTTAAAAACCTTTAGACATTTTTAAAGTGGTAATCTAGTAAGAATTACACATACATGTAGGTGAAACTGGTCTTAGGGTGAAGGGAGTGGTTACCTATTTGGAATAGGTAAATTACTCATTCAACCAATCAAACAGTGCCACGTTAATTCACCTATTTTGTTTACCTAATGCTCAAAAACGTTGGTGGTGGTTTACCTAATATGGTTTAGGTAAACTATTTAAAAAAAAGGAAAATGTGTGATTGGTTGAGAAGGCATGGACCCCACCACACACCCATCTCTCTCTCCCCTTCCCTCCTTCTCCCCGACTCGGTGAACCTTCACCGATTTTGGCCACCAATTCGGTAACTGTAACACCCCAAAAATGGGTTTGGTAATTTAAACCCGGTTAATGTAAAGGAACGGGTAAAATACCGTTAGGGGATAAAAGTGAACCCGTAAATGAACATTAACTAGGAATAATTAACCTAGTTGATTGTTAATATCGTTGGTATTAAACGAAGGGTTGTAGCCTTATTTAATTAAAACGAAACATGAGGGACCAAAGTGAACAACTTGAAAGTTGTGGTATTAAAAGAAAACACACACACACTTGTGTGTGTTCTGGATCGATGTCCAGGAGAAAGAACCAAGGGTTCAAACCCTAGTTCTTGAAGAATCTTCAAATTAAAGGGCCAAACGAAGTCTAAATTCAAGAAGGAACATGAATTAACGATCACCCAAGCTAGGGGATCATAAGGTATGTTGAATTTTGATGTTTAATGAAGTTGAGAAAACTTGATGAACATCACAAGTAGTGATTTATGTATGAATCGTAGAGGTTATGGCCAAATTAACGATGTATGCTTGTTTAGGAACTAATCCTATGTGAAAACTCTTAGTGAATTGCTATAATTTAGGTGTTAGGATGAATTACCACCTTTAGCTAAGTGGGTTTATGTTTAATCCATGAAATGGTATGAATTTGATCATGAATATGTGTAGTATGTGATGTGTGCTTGTATATGGATGAAGTATGGTATAGAATTTGAATGATGTTTACTTGGGTTGATGAATGAAAGGGATAATTAGGAAGAAAGGCATGAAACACGTGTACATTATGCTTAGAAAGTAGTACGCACACCAAGTGTTTGATGAAATGTCTAAATGGCCATAATATGTGAGGGTTATGTTATGATGATGTTGAGTATGCTATATGCTTGTTTGAATTGGCTAATGAAAGGCATATGTGAGATATGAACTTGATATGATCGTACATATGTATAATCATGTATGCTAATAAGGATGTAAACGTAATGACATGAAAGTATAGGAATCATGTCAAGAGGGATGGGAGCGTGGAAGGCTAATGGGCCAAGAAGACTCAAGTAAGCGGATGCAAATACGGGCGCATAAGGTAAGTGAATCCCGAACTTACACTTTAGATGTAAAATGTATTGTAGTATGATGGTTATTGTGAATTTTGTGGGAAAGTATGAATCAATGGAGGTAATAAGGTAAGTTTACGGAAAGTGAGTCGAAAGCTGGAAGAAAGTAATTTCTATTAAGTATGGGTAAGGTAGGGAACTTACATGTTAGTATTATGCACAAAGATAAAGTAAATAATTATACTTGTGGGTAAGATGTAAGTTGTAAATGAAGTGGGTATGTATAGTAAGGTATTATGCATGAAAAGGTAATTTAGTTAAATACACAAATAAATGAGATTTGGTTATGTGTACTCGTGAGATTACACCTATGAGATAAGTTTAATGATGCTAACTGTTTTCTGTTGAGTATGAAATGGAAGTGCAGGTATATTAAGAATGAAGAATGAGGGTTAAGTATGGAGAGTCGGACTAGAGAGTTCGACTGGATGGATTAATGGATTCACATAAGCGAGGATAGGAAATATTGATGCTTGATGATGCATGTTTTAAAGTATATGTATTACGTCACCGGTTGCTAATGAAGTAATTGTATGTGGTGACTGCAGGTTATACGAGGTTACGAGATTCTCAACATGAAGAGTAAGCGGTTGATGATCGAGTTAAGACATGGATTGTACGTGGGTGTGTATGTGGTCATTTAATTTGATTTAAGTATGTTAGTTTTTAATGTATTTAAGTGAAAGAAAGAATAACTAATAAAGAAATTTTTAGTATGTATTTTCCGCTGCGAATCTTAGACTAAAACGGATTAGGGTCTTACAGTAACAGGAATGCGGTGAAAAGGTTGGCGGTGGCGGTAAACATCGGTAAACCCATTTACCGAACACCACACCGTTCACCCTTAGGCCATCCGTAGTCATAAAGCCCCTTTGTGGGCGTTATGCGACACGTGTCGTGACACGTCACACTTGGGCTTTATGAGGCGTTATGTCACTTGAGCCCGTAATCATAAAGTCCCTACCTCATCATTACTCAATTAATTAATTTTCATTTTTTTAATTAATTTCTAACTTTTTTAAATTAAAAACCATTACATTAAATAAAAAACATTAAGTTTTTTAAAGTTATTTTATAAGTACTAAAACTGCCATATTTTTAAACTTATAAATAAGAGAAAAACAAGTTTTAAAAACCAATTTCAGATATTTGAGAAAATGCAGGGACCAAATGTTATAAAGCAAAAACTTTTAAAATCAAATACCTTCACGCCTCCTGTCTTCTTCACCAATTTTCCGGCGAGTTTGCGGCCGATTTTCCGGCAAAAAACAAACCAATACCGCCTCCTATGTCTTCTTCTCCGATTTGCAGGGACCAAATGTGTATAAAACCAAAAACATTCAAGAACCATCACGCCACGGAGAACATGACGCCACAACCCATTTTGACCCCTATAGCGCCGCTCGTCGTGGTGTGCGGGGGGCTATGGGGCGTGATCCTTGAAAAAATGTCATACATGGCACCCCACTAAGGGGGTCTTAGACAACACAAAAACAGACTTTTTAGGAAATGATGTTAAATGCACCGGATCATGGCCTTTATGGGTTAGAATTGCTTAACACTAATGAAAATATTTAGAAGATTAATTCAAGTGTTGTTAATGGAAATTAGTTATTAACGAAATTATGCATTTTACAATTTGATGAGTCTACTTGGTTGATATTTATTTTTATATTTGCCCAAAATACATCTTAAAGTGTTTTTAAATCATGTTAAAATACTCAAGTTGTCCGTTTAAAGGAAACAAGCCAAGCCAATGGCTCAGTTGGTGGATTCAGGATCATATTCTATTGGGTTCGTTTTGGTACATTCTCTTTAATTTTTATTAATTTTTTCTAAATTCTATAAGATCCTCACTAGTTTTTTTTTTTCAAATACACTGAGTTTCTGAGAACCCACAAATATGAGCTAGATCCGCATCTAGAGAGTGAATCCTTTTGAAGATGGTCTTAAGTAGGGGTGTCAATCGTGTCGGGTTGTCAGGTTGGCGGGTTGATGAGTTACGGGTTGGCGGGTTGGCAGGTTGAATCATCGAACCCGAACCTGACCCGTATTATTATTCGTGTCAGAATTATCAACCCTAACCCGGACACGTATAAAATTGAATAACCCGAACACGACCCGTTTAACCCGTATTTTAAACAGGTTGGCGGGTTATGGACGGGTTGACGGGTTAAAAAATAAATAGTTTATAAAATCAACAATATTGCTAAAAAATCAAAGTCATAACGTTCAAAACTTCAAACGAAATTCAATAACCAAATTCAAGTCAATGTTCCCAAAACCATAATAAAAAGTTACAGATTACTAATCAAAAGCGTGAATGCTAAATCAATGAAAAAGTAACTAAAGTCTTCGTTTCTTCTTTCTTCACCATGCATTCATTTCTTCCACAAGCTAAAGTTGATTCAAATTGTCATCCTCAATACCATCTTCATCAATGTTCATTGCCATAATGTTTGGAGTTACTTCGGAATCATCATGTGAAGTTACTTCGGAATCATAATGTTTGGAGTTACTTCGGAATCATCAACTGTTCTAGTAATTTCAACAATAAAATGGTGTTTACAGTCAGGTTTTGACAGTTTTAAGGTCGAACCGTGAGCCAAACCATTAGAATTGAAAACCGAACCATCACTAACGGTTTAAAAAAATAAACACAGTGTGTTAATAAACTAGTTTTATTTTGACTAAACATACTGTGAAATTAAAAAAAAAAACAGCAAACAACATCTAACGACACGCCATATATGAACAATATATGCTCTTTAAAAACCAGCAAGCAACATCCAAACTTTAAAAGGGGGCAGACCCCAAAACAAAAAAAATATAGCTTACAAGACATCATGTTGTACAGTTGCAGTAATTTCAGAAACAAAATCACAAATAATCAATATTCATATAGCTTAAAAGACATTATGCTGTTCTACTAATTTCAGAAACAAAATCGTAGCAACGGAAATGAATAAGAAGATAAACTTACCAGCAAAGAAAATGATAATACTTTGAGAGGACCCGGTAAAAGAATTGATTTATTTGAGAGACTAAGAATCACAATACATGGTGGGGGATTCATAATTAAGGCTTTAGAATTTATAAGTTAATTTTGGTGGCTGGGGAAGATTAACGTTTTGAATTATGGTGGAATTTTAAGGGGTTTCGGGTCGTGTCAGGAATTGCCGCCCCTAGTCTTAAGCATGTAACATAAAAATAGGGTGATGGTATCTACACATCCCCTAAAATTTTTGTACATCCCTCAATAGAAACCATATAGGCCAATACGCTTCCCATAGGGTTTGAAGCATTAAATGCGACACCAATAGGAAGCGTATTGGGCAATACGGTTCCTATTGGTACAATATTCTCTGACACACACGCAGTTCAAAACTATAAAGGTCTGAAAGTGACCCAATAGGAAGCGTATTGCCCAATACGATTCCCATAAGTTTAATATGAAGCGTATAGGGCAATACACTTCATATTAGTTTTACTTAAAAATTATAAGTTGCATCAAATTTTTAACTTATTATTGTTATCTTATAATGTTTTTATAAAAAAAAACACTTATTAAACAAAACAATATATCAGAGAGGGTGGTGTGGATGATGCTGAAAAAATAAAAAAGAAAGCTAAAACTTACTTTGATGGAGGTAAGCACAGCGGATGATGGTGGATGAGAGTATGCACAGCAGAGTAGAAGGTTGCAGAAGAAGGTTTTTTTTTTTTTATGTGTGTGTGTTGGAATATGATATGAAGAACTGGAGAAAACTTGGAATGATAAGGAAGTAAAGCAAAATAGATGTGGAGAGAGGTTTAGTGTGCCATAAAGGTGGTAATATTATTACTCATAAGATTTCTTCGTATCGAAATTAGATTACAAATGCCATATATATAGGCAAAGAAAAGCAAAGAAAATATTAAAAAATTACATTAAAGTCTAAGCCTAGTCTCTAGTCTAAAAAGAAAAAGAAGTCTAGAAAGAAAAAGACAATAAAACCAAAAACAGTGTATGTAGAATAATTGAGCCATAAAACGTCATGGCTTTCGTCATCATTTTTTGTCTTTTTTCTTCTATCGTCATTTCTTACATCATTTTTTTCTAGAAGTCTCTGTGTGTGCTGTCTATTGACTGTGGGCTTGAACACTCTTCTTGTTCATCATCTTCATCTTCTAAGTTTATGATATGTTGTAGCTGTAGAGTGTCTCCTTTCCCTGCAAAAGGTAGAAGCATACTCCAATTTGTTTTTGCATAGACTTGTATGTAGTGTCCTTCGCCTATTAGTTTATAGTTTCTCCATGGAAAATAGTCAGGAATTTCTGGAGTTTCTTGATGCTTTTTAATAAACTGTGTGAAACTATCTGGACTTTTTTTTCAGTTGTTTGATCTATGTGATTTAACCAAGGTAAGGATGCAAACTCTATGTTGGTTTTTGTCATCACTGTTTGTAGGTAATTACTTGTATTTTTGTGTTTATTGTGCTCGATGAAAATTCTCTTTCTAGCTGGTCTGTATGCATATGAATCTGTAAAGGGAAATGAGGAAATTATTTTGCAACCAATAATCGATGTTATCGATCTTGTTGCAATTTTTCTTGCCGCTATAATAATTTTTTCTCCAAGCTGGTTGAGGAGATCTTCTGTTCTTCTGTTTAGCTTAATGTCTAAGTAGTCAATCATACCATGATGGTAGAATTGAATTAATTGTTCATCTGTCAATTTTGTAGGGTGATGTACTTGGAGTAACAGAAGACCAATTCCATCTCCTGTTTCATCTGTTCTTTCCACCACTGTGAATCCTTGTGCTTCGCTGTCAGTCCTAAATGCCATGTCTAAAAGCTGTTGCTGCAGGTTGTATAGAATTAGAGGAAATTCTGCACAAACCTTTTATGAAACAAGATTCTCAAATTCTGGGAATCTTTCTGTAACTGGTTTTAAACACTGCCACCAGTGTGTGTCTAAAATCCTTGTCCTAAATGATTCAAAAGTTCTGTATATAACTGTTTTGTCTTCATTTTTCTCGAGCCTTTGTAATAACTGTGTATTTTTTGCTTCGAGCATCGATATTTTTTGTTTTAGCATATTATTCTCAATTTTTATCTGTATACCCAGTGTATCTCTCGCCTTGTCCTCAAGCTGCGTTTTTAATGTTAAAATAAGTTCTTGCTGAGCCTTGATATACTGTTCAGGATCTGTTTTGGCTATATCAGAAAAACTTTTAACATTTCAGGTTCTATGTAAAAATTTTGTATACAAAAACTATCTCTTGCTACTTGAAGAGCTTCAGCAAAACTTGTATAACCTTTCCAAAATGATCCTCCTTGACAATTTATGTATTTTACCACTGTTTCCCATTTATTAAAAATATCAATTTTTGTACCTCTGAATATAACATAATGAGTGTAATTTGGTTTTGTTTTAAACTGTCTTTCAGGTGTTTTTAAACTTTGTTCCTGAAAGTAAATGCTTAAAGCATTTAAAACCTGTACTTTAAATGTTGAAGCTTGTGGCATGGTTTGGATATGCCATAAGTTATCTAGTAAACAATGTTGTTTATCTGTAAGCTTCATTCCCATAATAGGACGAAACTTTTTATCAGCTTCATTGCATATCTGTAAGGCATATGTTCCAAATTCAATCACTGGCTTGGGTGAAAAATTGGTGTGCAGAGGTCGTTTGCCAGCTGCCTTGGGTTGTTGTTGTTTGTAAAACTGTCACATCATTATTTGTGGTAATGAGGTGTGAGAGGAACTGTGTATTTTTTCTGCTGAATGTAGATATGACTTTTGAATTCTTTCTTCATCTGGAGAAGAATTCCCTTGCTTTGGATGTATAAGCTTTACTTTTTCTTTATCTTGTTTCCTGTCCATCTGAAACAAACCATTTGTTTATATTTCGAGATAACATATCAGCTATCCCATTATTTTTCCTTTGATGTGTTCAAAGTTTATAAAATACCCATTTCCTTGTATAACGTTTTGTAAATTAACCCATCTGGTTCTATTTACTTTTTTACTTTGGTCATTTTTCACAAATTTAACTATTGCTTCACAATTAGTTCTTACTGTAAATTCTTTATTAAGAAAAATTTTAAAATTTTCTAATGCATATATTAGTGCATGTATCTCAAAATCAATTGTAGTCCAATTTGTTTTATTTTGAAAATTACCACTTGCATAACCGCAAATTTTCTCTTCTTCCTTGAGACTGTATTTGTTTGGTTTACATAGAAGGACTGCTCCCCATCCTTCTTTGCGTCCATCTGTTTCAATAATTATATAATCTGTAACTAATGGCAACTCTACTGGTTTAATCTTTTTGACTGCTTTTTTAATTTCTTTAACTAGTTTAATATCTTGTTGATTAAAATACCTTTGACCATTTTTAGTGGTTTTACCATATAAAGGTCCAACTAGTCTTGACAAGTTTGGAATAAATTTTCTAGCATAGTTTACCAGACCCAAAAAGGCTTGTATCTGTTTTAGGTTTTCAAGTTTTTTCTGAAAAATTTGGAATTTTTGTAGAAATATGTAGTTGCAATTCTATTTTTCCATTTCCAATTTCTAATCCTAAAAAAGAAAATTTTCTTTTAAAAAGTTCCATTTTTCTTTTTGAAACAACTATACCTTTTTTCTTTATTTCTCCAAAGACCTGTTGTAGGTGTTTCTCATGTTCCTGAACTATATTGCTTGCAACTAAAATGTCATCAATACTAAGCAAAAATCAAATTTTAAAAATATACTGTCCATAAATCTTTGAAAAATTGAAGGTGCATTTTTTAGTCCAAAACTAAGGACATTCCATTCATATTGCCCTTTAGAGCATGTAAAAGTTGTCCATGGTTTAAAGTTTTCTTCTAATTTTAACTGGTTATATCCTGATTTTAAATCAAATTTTGAAAATACTTTTTTTATTTTGTATAAGATTTAGCAAACTTTCTTTATTAGGATTATTATACCTATCATCTATTGTATTATCATTTAATCTTTTATAGTTATAGACTATCATAGTTTTTCCTCTTTTTATCTCACTATGATTCCTTACTAAAAAAGCTGTAGATCTATGAGTACTTTCTGATTTTCTAATTAATCCTTGATTTACCATTTCACGGATTTGTTTTTTGAATTCTTCTTTATCTAATGGGTTGTATTCTATATTAGCTGTTCAGATTATTATATCATGATTTTTTAATTTGAATTTACAAATATAACTTACATTTGATTTTGTTATATCTTCTCCAATATATCCTATTTTTTCTAAATGTAATATCATAGGATGATTTACACTTTTTGTAATATCTTGCCCTTTTTCTATTTCATGGCTTAAAAAATCTGGTAAAAGTTTTAATGACTCATTTTCTATAAACCTTTTCCTGTTCTGTGTTTTTAAGAAATCTAAGTTCCCTTTATCCCCTCTTTTTTGAACAATTTCTGTTGTATTTATATATCTAAGAGTTGGTATTGTATATAATTGTTTACTTAGTGTTATGAAATTTCTTGTGATTGTTACTGCACCATTTAATCCTAATATAAAATTTAATCCTATTACAAAATCTTTTGATTTTATGTTTGGTGGATTAATATTTATTTGTGGCATATCATATTTTATACTATAATTGTTTGCAAAATCTAAAAATTATATTCCTATTGGTTCTAAGCAATGTGTAATATTTATTAATCTATCTTCTACTGTTCTTGTACTTACTTCATACGATAATTTTTTATGATATTCTATAGGTGCCAAACTGTATGAGATTAAACTTTTTGTAGCTCCTGTATCGACTAATGCTGTTAAATCTAAATATTTATTATTATCTAACCATAAACGACATTGTATATTTATCATATTTGTTGATCCTTGTGTTTGTATGTAAGTTTGATCTTCTGGTTTTTGTATAGCCATTTTACTTATTTCTTCTGTTTTAATTAACCTCTCAAGTTCTTCTACTTTATTTTCCAAGTTTTTTATTTTTAAATTATGTAACTCTATTGTCAATTCTAATTTGTCTAGTCTTTCATTTTTATTATTTTTGAAAATTGTCTCGACTTTAAATGTTGTAGCTATGTCTTTATCATAAATTTCTTTAAGACATTTAAAACAAATTTCTTTAAAACATTTATTGCATTGTGACCTTTTTCTATACTCGGGTAATATCCACAATTATAGCATCTTATGTGATTATTTTCTTTATTTTGTCTCCAATCATGTTCACAATTTTCTTCTGCATTCATATATGTATATGTTACTTTTGCTGTTGGATTATCTTCTTCACTGTAAATACTATATACAGATTCATTATCAGACTCATCATCTGTTTTTAAAGCTTCCATTTCATAGTCTTGTAATTGTTCTATTAGATTAGCTCTTTCTATATTTTTTCTTTTATTTGGACATTTATTAGCTAAGTGTGTTGTTTCTCCACAAGTATAGCATCTACATTTTCTTGTTTGAGGTTTTTTAACATATTTATTTGTATTATAATTTTTTCTATAATTTCTATTATATGTTGTGCTTTTCCGTATCTTTTTCTTTTTATCATAAACCCCATATGCTTGTCGTGTATAAATTGTTGTTTTACAGAATGCATAAGCATTTCTTTTTAATTGTTCTTGTAATGCTACTTCTTTGCATTTTTCTTCTAGTATACCAAATGTATAGGTTATTCTTGGTCCTATTCCTAGATTCTGTTGTGTACCATAATTTGTTTGTCATGCTTCATGTATAGATTTTCCTAAGTCACCTGGTAGTTTTATAAAGTATTTATCACATAGATTATCATCCATAGTTTTTCCTGTTTGTGATAATAATCTTGTAAAATCTAATGTGAATTCATTTATGTATTTCATATCTGCTATACTTAATTGTTCTAGATTTCTGATAGTTGTATCCTGTATTAGAGATTTATTTTTTGCTGGATCAACTCCTAATATAAGTGTTCTAATTTGTGATGTAAAATTATAAGGATTATCCCCTAATGTCTTAAGATTATTTATTTCTTCTGGATTTTGTGTTTTCTTACTTTGCCATATTCCTAATGCTATTGGTCCTAATGTAGTTTCTAAATATGAAAACATATCTATGCTGTCTTTTTTATTTGTTTCCCATAATCTTACTACATTTTGTTCCCATGTTAGAACTTCATCTATCCATAACTGTGGTTTTTGTTGTTATAATAATAACATATTTCCACTGTATATTTGTCCTATAGGCAATCTTCTTCCTTTTCCTATAGAATTAGACTCTTGTTGATAATTAATTGTTGGTTGTGTCCATGGTTCTCTGCCATGACTTTCTTGTGTGCCACTATATTCTCCTCCACATTCTATTTTTGGTCTTTTTAAGGGATCAGTCATTTGTGTATCCATAAAATTTTGTTCTTGTTTGTAAAAATCTGATATCATTACTTTTTCACTAATAATATCCTCTACTAATGGTAAATTATAATATTCTTGTAATCTTTTATAACTTTCTTCATAAGTCATTCCTAAGTCTATCATACATTCTATAATCATGTCATCTACTTCTTCTTGTATGTTTATTTCTGTAAATTTTCGGTTTATAATTTGTTCTATTGTTTTATTTGTTTCCTCTACTTTAAAACAATCTATTGATTCTTCTTCATAATCTAATAGTGTATAATCCATTTTTCTTCTTGTTCAAATTTTAAGAAATTTACATATATTTCATCTTCGTCATTGTCTGTATCATATATAGGAAGTGTTTCTTCTTCTTCTTCTTCTTCCTCTATATTCATAAAATGATATTCTTCATTATCATTTTTCTCTGTTTGTTTTTCCTTAAAATCAGTATACCTTAACTTTTGTTTTCCATCAATTTCTTCATATATATAACTTTTCTTAGGTACCAAAACTGTATGTTCTTCTTTTTCTTGCAAATCTTCTAAATCCCATTATAATCCTGTTAATTGTTCTGGATCTATTTTTATTGGTTCTATCATTTGTATAGATTTTGATGCAATTGTTTTTACTATCCCTTCTATGTTTACTTTGTATTTCATTCCTGAGCTATTACTAGCTTTTCCTAGTACTCTTATACTTACTACTAGGTTATTTCCTTCATATTCTTCGTATCCTTTTGTTTGTAGGGCTATTTTAATATTTTGTAAATCTTTAACATCTTTTAAAATATCTGGTGTACAATAAAATATTGCTATGTTTTGACTTAAATCTACCTCCATACCTGAAATTCTAGCTTTTTTCATATCTAATTTCCAACTTTTATCAAATATTCACTACAAAAAAAAAAAGCCATCTAGTGGCACACATTTTTAATGGCATTTAGGTTTTGTGCCACTAATTTTTGTTTTTAATGGCACTTTAGGTATTTAACACATACATTTAGTGGCATTTAACTTTTATGTCTTTAATCAAGGCTTTTAGTGGCATTTTGCATATGCCACCAAAATTTTCTATATGTTTTAGTGGCACTTTACCTTTGCCTGTGCCACAAAAAAGTTTAAACAACTCATTTAAAATTTTCACTTTTTCCCTATTTGAAACCTAAAAATTTCCATGAAATTTCTTCAACTCTTTCACCAAAAAAATCAATCCCCCCCCCCCCCCCAATTCATTTCATATTCCCGCTCATTCCCCTAACCCCTCATCTATTTTCCTCTCATTCTCACCAAAAAAAAAAACCCACAGATTTGCAGATCAAAACCCACACACACATCTTCTTAAATTCTCTCAATCGATCCGAAGATTTACAGATCATATCTTTGCACCATACAATGGTAATCGTCTCCCTCATACTTCTCACAGTATTTTATCTTTTAATCCTCTCATTTGTTCATATTTAATCTCTTTTAGCCGTTAAATTTGTACTCAATAACTGCTGTTTTTATATGGAATTAGAGCTTCCGATTTGTGAATATAACGGATCTAGTTTGAAATTTGAGCAGATCTGGTTAAAATGGTCCCATCTGATTGGAAATTTTGATCGATTTTACAGTCTATTTTAGGGTTTCACCTTTTTAGGTCAAATATTGACTTTTTATTTTATGATTCGATGTTGGTTCTTGTTTTGGTACTTGATATACTGATAATAGCTTGTTTTTTTCTTTTTCTTTTGTTTTTTGTAAGAATTTAGTGATGGGATCTATTATGATAAGTATGAAATGAGGTGCATAATCGATGATTCAGATTTAAAATCCATTTCGTTCCAGAATCCAGATCAATCACAGTTCAATTTCATTCCATAATCCAGTTATGGCTATCTTCTTCTATATTTCAAGGTATGTGAAACTTGCAACTTTAGTATGCTATTGATGATTCATGATTTCTTGAACCTGAATTCACCATGGTATGTCGGAATTGAATTGGACTGAAATCATATTCTTCGTTTTGCTGTTGTTATTTATTGAAATTGAATTGAAGCGAAATAATGTTATTCCTTTCTTACATTGTTGTTACCTGATGAATGAAGGATCCCTCTTGTGGTTAGATACATGAAATACGTCATGTACTCCAGCTAACTCCTCTGGTAGTTGTAAGCGATAAGCGACTGGTCCTATACGTTGGATTACTAGGAATGGTCCTACGTACCTTGGATTTAGCTTTCCTTTCTAACCAAAATGTGTCAAAAAAACGTTTATACATTATTGTAATACCCAAAACATATTTATGATAACCATGTGGGGTGGCGGACACTGTTCGACAGGTTATCGGGCAGGATAGCCCATGGGATCGTTTATTTTGAATAGGAGTCGCACCATCTTATCGGCCGTTGATAGTGGAGTTTCTCTCCACATTCCGCTATAGACCTCAACCGGATGACCGGCCGATCTCGGATTTTGATGATCCGAACTTGCCGGCCCCATCACCCGAGATCACATTTCGTCTGTTCGGCGAGGTATTTGAGATGTCGCTTCATCAATTTGCCGTCGCCACCGGTTTTTACACAGACGAGGAGTTGGTTCAGGACGTGTATACCACGGCTATTGATCGTATGCCCGAGGATGAGTTGATTGCCTGGTGGCCCACCATCGGTGAAGGTCCATACACCAAGGCGGAGGAGGTCCGATCCTCGGAGATTCGCGACCCGTTAGTTCGTTACTTACACCGTTGCTTTAGCACGGGCATCGCGGCCCGTGGAAAGAGTTGCGAGCACGTAACGAAGGCCAATCTTTTCTATCTCTATTGTTTATTTACTGGTCGTCCGTGCGCCCTCCATCTCTGCCTGGTGGATTATTTTGTCACACAGTGGAAAAAGCAGCGTCGTGGTAGTATATATGGAGGATCGTTTATCGGCCGGATAGCCCAGAGTGTTAGTCGGTACTTTGGTTGGGTCGGGTTAGGTATCCACCGCCGGCTCCCTGCAAATATTTGGACATGAGGTCGATGACAGGGATGAAAGTGGCGGCAAACATTCCTAATGTTGGTTATAGGTTTGTCGGGACGAACCGTCAGGTTTGGGCATGGCAGCCGTTGGTACATCATCCGCGTTTGGAGGCCGAGGAGGTTCAGATGCCTTAGATGGCTTAGCAGGATGGCTGGCATGATGATGTTGAGGTCCCGCCTCAGCATGAACAGAGGGATCATCAGCATCCACAGAGAGCTTATCGCGCGGTTAGGTTGCCTCGGTCAACCAACCGTCTTCTCGATAGGATTTTGCGTAACCAAGATGAGCAAATGCGACTTCTAACACTGCATGGTCAGGAGATAACATCCCACGATCGCCAGATGGATCAGATCCATGCCATCCTTTACCCAACCCCTCCCGTCCATGCAGGTATATTATCTTATTTTTATTTCATTTATCTACGAGTATTTTGTTTGAATTTTTTATAGGCTCCAGGCACGTCCTATACACGGCACAGCCCGTCACCCTCTACTAGGCGTGGCCCGAACTTTACAGAGGAGGAGTTCGCTGAGTCTGACGAGTATTGATGATGATAGTGGTTTTTATTATCATATTATGTAGTATTGTACGAACAATTGAATTTAATTTTAAGTATTTGTAATATTTGTTTAATTTGGATATGTTTAATTTGTTTGGATTGCTTAATTTCACTACGTCTTTTATAAAATTTATAACAAAAAAACTAACATAATTTTATAACAAAAAAACAACTTAATTAATGTTTAAAAAAATAAAGTTAAAAAAGATACTAATAACAATATGTTGTTCTTGCAAAAAAAAAAAAATTCCTCTAGGGAACGTATGGCCCTATATGATTCCTCTTGTCTTTTGAAAAAAAAAATCATTAAGGGAGCGTATGGCCCTATACACTTCCTTTTAGCTGACCATCTTTTGAAAAGTTTGGTACACATATAGGAAGTGTATTGCTTAATATGCTTGGACCCAGAGGAACCGTATTGCCCTATACGCTTCCTCTGGTCCCCTAATCATTAGCTGACCATCTTCTGAAAAGTTTGTACTTCAAGTACACATATAGGAAGTGTATTGCTCAATACGCTTGGACCCAGAGGAACCGTATTGCCCTATACGCTTTCTATAGGGTTCAAGGGATGTACAAATAACTAAAGGGATGTGTGAATTACCAAGCCCTAAAAATATGGAGAATGTTTTTCAGAATAAACCCTATTATATATACGCTTCAAATATTAAGTTACCATATTTTGGAAGAAAATATATAAAAAGGACATAAAACGACATAGCAAAAGACAAAACACAAGATACAATTTAAATTCAAGATGCTCACTAGGGCGTAAAAGGACCATCCTTTTCATTTCCCCGATTTTAGGGAAACAATAATACACAATATTTCTATTTTCAGTTTTTTCACAAGTATTTTACTCTTATGTACTGTTTTTACCATATGAAAATATGTGCAAATTTATATTATGCAAATTAACAATTAAGTATCTATACTAATGAGACCGATTCATAAACGTGTAGCTTGAGCTGAGCTTAGAAAACTTGGAACCGGATTATAATCTAAATTAAAACTCGAGCTGAGATTCAGACTTTAATCTGAAGTATGTCCTGTTATGCCAGCGATTTGGTAGGGACCACTAATGTCAGTATGAATGAGTTCTAATAAATTAGAGCTCCTAGTGGCACATTTCTTATTCGCTAATGTCATTTTACCTTTAAGACATTTGACACATGTTCCAAAATCAGAGAAATCGAGAGGAGGTAAGACTTCATCCTTTACAAGACGATTTAATCGTTCTTTTGAAATGTGGCCTAAACGCTGATGCCACAACATGGATGAAGTCTCTAAGTCTCGTTTCTCTTTCATCTTTGTGATTGATTCATTAATGTTATGTGACAACAAAGATTTGGAAAAATTATCATCCAGTTCTAATCTATAGAGACCACCATCCAGAATACCAGTACCATAAAGAACAGAATCATAGAGGATAGAGAGTTTGCGATGACCATGGGAAACAATAAAACCGTCCATGTCTAACTTTGGTCCTGATACAAGGTTCCGAGTTACCTCAGGAACATATAAGGTATCATAAATTTTAATACATAAACCAGTTTTCATAAATAATTGTAATGTTCCAATGGCTTTCACTTCTAATTCTCGATCATCCCCAACCTTAAGCGTTCTTTGGTTTCTTTCCAGCTTCCGGATTGTAAGGAATCCCTGAGTTGAATTGGTAACATGAACCATAGAACCAGAATCAAACCACCAAGAATTAGCAGGAACACTTAAATTATAGGACTCAAGTATCATAAAATAATCGTTACCTTTCTTAGCCAGCCACTCCTTAAAGTCAGGGCATTCCTTCTGCATGTGTCCTGTCTTTTTACAGAACTTGCAGTGGATTCTGCCTAAGGAGTTCTTAGAACTGGAAGGTGCACTTGCATTAGGATTAGGCTTTTGGACTTTTGAAGCATCTTTCCTCTGATGATTGTTCTTCCTTTTCTTAGAGTTGGAGGTGGTGAAGTTAGCAACATCAGTAGTGCGATCCATCTTCATACGCTCTTCCTCATGTACGCACATAGCGACCAGCTCACTCATCGTCCATTTGTCCTTCTGAGTGTTGTAATTGATCTTGAATGCTTCAAAAGACGAAGGAAGCGAAGTAATGATGAAATGAACAAGGAAACCATCACTGATTTCCATTTCCAGCCCCTTCAGCTTATTGGCCATGTCATTCATCATCATGATGTGCTCGCGAATGCCGCTCCTCCCATCATACTTAGTTGTCACCAGCTTGAGAATAAGGGTACTAGCGTGTGCTTTAGACGTTCCCTTGAACTGCGCCTCCACAGAAGCCAAGTAGGTTTTAGCATCTTCAGAATCAGGAATAGCTCCTCTGATTGCATTGCTTATGGACTGCTTCATGAACATGAGAGACATGCGATTACACCTAATCCATTTTTCATGAGTTAACTGCTGAGCAGCAGTACTTTGTGGTGTAAGGTCCGCTGGCTTATCCTCTCTTAGAGCATAGTCGAAATCCAGCAGCCTAAGAGTAAGCATGAGAGCATCCTTCCATGCAGCACAGTTATCACCAGTCAAAGGTGGAATACCGCAATTTGGTGCTGATAGTGGAAATAAGATGAGCAAGTTATGATACTAAGGAAGAAGTTCTAATGTGATCTAAGGGCACGTAATACTAAGGCAGACATAAATAATGACCGTTTTAATTATGAAGCTGTGATATTGTCTATTACTAACATCAAAATAATAGACTTAGTTAAAATTCTACTTAAACGAAGACAAATCAGCTTTGGCCAGAAGTGTAATCATTTAAGTATGTGTGCAAAATGATTGTAACAAATCAGCTTTGGCCAGATATTGAGACAATCACTTTAGTTATGCACTTGTTAAGTATGCCATCTATGAAGTAATTAAATCAGCTTTGGCCAGATATTAAGACATTCATGTTTATGATGCACACTTAACATAGCTTTCGTAATACTTGAACGATAAGTAGATGTATCAAGTCAACTTTGGCCAGAAATGATACATCAAAAACCTCATTCAAGTTAAGCCATTTTGGTTTTGTAAAACATTATCTGATTCTGATTAATTAACTAAGTAATTACAAAACCATTTATTTAATAGCAAACCACCTGTTAGAGCGGTGAGTTCGCTGGGGGGTGCAGGGGGACAGCGTGCCCCCGCACGGGATTCGGAGCAGAGCCCCGAGCCAAAATTTACTTCATATTAACTGCTTAATAAGGTAATAGGATTTCGAATAGTTCTTGATTATGAACACTCATGATTTCGGATGAATCATGTCTTGGATTCATCCGAGATGAATGATTTCGAATCATTTCGGACTATCCGAAATGGATGATTTCGGATGTGTCCAAGACGCGTAAGACGAGTCATTTCGGATGATTTCGGATACATTTCAGATGATTTCGGATGGTGATGCTTAGTCCGAGATTGATCCGAAATGGTGATGCTTAGTCCGAAATAATCCGCAATCCTTAGTTCGAAATGATCCGTAATGATCAAACAGATGTTGATCCGTGATGGACGCTTAGTCCGAAACGATCTGTAATGATCCGGAATGATCATCCGAAATGATCATCCGAAATGCCTATCCGTAATGTGTTCCACAAGCTACAAAAACCCTAATCTTGGTAGTTAATAGCTGATAAGATTTAAATCCGAAATCTTAGGGATTATGGGATTAAGTTTCCTGTTCAAATATTAATTATATTTATCTGTTTATTTCAAAATCATATCCATTAATAGAAAAATCAGATTTTTTTTCAAAATTTAAGTGGATAAAAATGGATTAAACAGAAACAAAGCACCCAATAATCCGAATTCATTCCAAAACTAAAGGAATTTTTCGAATTTAATCAAGAACTTATGATGAACCCTAAATCAGAAAATTCAAACATTCATCCGAAATCAGATCTGTTGATTTCGGAACAGTTATAATGGATGGATATCTGATCCATAATGGATCCGAGATGGTCCGGAATCACATCAATGTCATCCGGAATGGCATCTCGGATGCAGTTATATGAAAAACCTCATCCGTGATGCATCCGGAATGATATTTCGGATGACAGAAAGCGGATTCTGTTATGGTTTTTCAATTCTGTTTTCCAGATTTTCGGATACAAAACAGAACCGACTAATCAACATATGCTCTGATACCACATGTTGGTTCGGTTCTGTTCAAA
Source organism: Helianthus tuberosus (assembly GCA_030545235.1). Classification (NCBI taxonomy): domain Eukaryota; kingdom Viridiplantae; phylum Streptophyta; class Magnoliopsida; order Asterales; family Asteraceae; genus Helianthus; species Helianthus tuberosus. The sequence continues at coordinate 191,578,157 of CM060352.1, read as the reverse complement.
ATAAAGGAAAACATGAAAACATACCTGTCACCGCAGACAGTGCAGTGGAGAATCCAGTGATGGAAGACGACATGGAGTTCGACATCTTAGTCAAGGTGATCTGGTTCCTACTTAGGGTGCTGACTGATGATGGTGATGATTAAACCGAATAGGGGATTCGGTTAGGAGAGGAGGTCGATGATGATGATATGATTAGGTTATCTGATTAAGTGTGTTTAACCTTTTGACCTCTACATAATTCTCCTTATATAAGCACTCAGGAGGAAACCTAATTAGTTAATAAGGGTAATATGGTCCATCAACAATTACCAACTAATTATTTAATAGGTTGTTATATATTTTGATCTATATTATGTACATGATTATAATGACTACTAGATTAAATATTAAATCATAATATATTTAATCTTACATATATTCCTTCTGAAAAATTATTTATGCTGACACAAAACTTAATAAAAATATTAACTACTTAAGCTGACACAAAACTTAATAAAAATATTTACAAATGATTGGATACATAATATATAATTTAGTTCCAAAAAGTTAAATAAACCTTTAAAAAAGTATTCGTTTTTTAGTGAAACAAAAATATGTTATGTATTTAAATAATCTTCAGGAATCGAGGAAGTAAAACATAGAGTGAATTCACCGACAAATTTTAGGGTCCACTATCAATTATTTATGTATAAGAATATGATGAAAATATGTATTTTAAATTATTATATTCATCTAGAAATACAATATCGATATACTATAGGTACATTTCAAACCTATATGATTTTAAGAATCGTAAAAACTAGTAAGAACCGCAAATACACATTACCATATATACAAAAGTACATAACACTTTCATGCAGTTCCAAAAAATATAAAAACCTTTTATGATAATGGAAAGAGTAAATTACGACTTTGGCTTATGTGGTTATATCACTTTTACCTTATTAGTTCAAAAAGGAATCTTATGTCATCTTGGCTTATGTGGTTATATCACTTTTACCTTATTAGTTCAAAAAGGAATCTTATGTCATCTGTACCCTCAACGTCTTTTTATCTAACTATTTTGATCCCTACAACTAACACTATCCATAACCCAGATTAGAAAAAGGTCATGTGCCTCTCACATGAGGGGCAATTAAGTCATTTTACCTACTCACCTTAAATCCTTTTAAAAAAAACCCTGGTTGTCTGCATTAACCTACACAAGCGTCAAGTCAATCATACATTCGAGTGAATATAAATTAACATAATCATTTTCCAAATTTAAAGCAACAAAAATACCCAAGACCAATCTCGTTATTCATATGAATGCCAATTGATCCATATGACATTCTTTTCAGCAAACCCAAGATTGAAAAAAATTGGGGGAAACTAGTTCTTGTAACGAGCGACCTCGCCGTTGTTGGGGAAGAAGCCCATCAAGCGTCCAACATAGTTCAGATAGGCATACATAAACCCACCCATAACTCCGATCAACCCTCCAGTTACCATCGACAGGCCTCTGATACCCGCCTTAATTCCTGCAAAAAGATCTTGGGTTTGTCAAAAGATATTGTGGAGAAAAAAGAGTTCGTTAGGGTTTGGGGCAGGAGAAGTAGCCGACGAAGACGGAGATGCCGGTGAACCAAAGGTAGTCCAGAGTGTTGAAGTTGCCCACGGTTTTTGTGAAGGGTGGGTTGTGATTGATCACTGGTATTCGGGTTTCGCTGATGCGGTGCCATGAGGGGCACATGACCTTTTTCTAACATGGGTTATGGATGGTGTTAGTCGCAAGAGCCAAAATAGTTAGATAAAAAGCCGATGAGGGTAGAGATGACAAAAAATTCCTTTTTGACTAATATGGTAAAAGTGATATATAACCATAGGGGTCAAAAACGTAATTTACTCTAATGGAAAATAAAAAAAAAGTTTTTTTCTCTTCATCCACTCTTTGTTTGGTTTTTTATATTTTTTCACTATTCTCATCTTTGTCTCTCAAATATTTTCTCATCTTTGAACCAAATAAAAATACACATGAGATTGTTAAAATAACTAAAAAAATTAAAAAACCCTAAAACATTAAAAAAATATCATTAATTATTTAAATATTAACTAACATTTAAATACAAACAAAACATAAAATCTACCATCTACTTCATTAACTAAATTTCCAAATTGTTTTGTACAACACATTTACTCCTTTATTAACATTTAAATCCACAATTTAATCATATATTTATTCCGGGACAAATAAAAATTCACACACCCAATAATTAAAACTCCACAAAATCCACCAAAAGACAAAACCACCCTTCAAACCCTCGCATTATTACTAGTTTATAACTCTCAAAAGACAAGGAAATAATAAAAGTAATACAAAGGACAAAAGAGTAATTTCACAACCAGCAGTGTCGGTTACTCATCTCGTTTTTCTTTTTCCACCAAACAAAATCAAACAAATAAAGTTACACTCGCAATTGCACAGAATCAAACCCCTTCAAACACACACACACAATAAAGTTGATGCAGTGAGAGTACACACACACAAACACACACATATTCACACACACACACGTATTCATCGTTCGATCGAGCCCTAATTCTCTCGATCGTTCCACAAATCACCGTGCATTAACCTCTCCACGTGTTCTTTCATTCGATTTCCTCTTGAATTCGTTGAATTCGCTTCGTAATTTTGTAAATAGGAGGTTCAAAAACCTAATTCATGGAGATGTACGGACGTAGCACGGGTCGGGTCGGGTCGCAGGGTCCGGAGCATGTCCAGCAACCGGAGTGGATTCAACCGGGTCAAGATACCGGGCTTGAAGGTAGTTGTTTACTAGTTTATATATTATTATTTATTATTTACATTGTTGAATGTTTTTTTTAGGGTTTTGAACAATGTATGAATGTTAGTGTTGATATGTTGTGTGTTTGGTTGATTGATTGAGTTAGTGTGATTGTGTGTGTAGAATCGATGAGGCGGTTGGGGCTGTGGGGAGTGAGAGGTGGAGAGTTTTATCCCGAGCGACCGGGAATGGCGGATTGTGCGTATTATATGAGAACTGGGACTTGTGGATATGGTAGCAAGTGCAGATATAATCACCCTCCGGATCGTAGTAGCTCGGTAACGCCTTTGATCCTTTGTTTGTTTGTTAATGTTGTTTGGAATTTTGTTATGAATGATTGTTTTGGCATGAATTAGTTAGGACTATTGGTAAATGGTAATAGAATAAATATATTGTAGTTAGTGATATAATGATATAGGTATGATTAGAGCGCGTATAAATTGTTGTTACTAATAATTTACATTATGGTGTTAACTGTTAACCCTCCACAAATGCGGCGCGCAAGGTTATGTGGCATTTAGGTGTGAAAAAATGTTGAAAACGAAAATTAGACTCCTGCTTGAAATGAAACAGAGCGTGCATAAGCTGTTTTTACTGATAAGTTATGGTACGGTTAAATTGATATTTTGAAGTTTTGTAAGTGATAATAATAATGTTTGTTAGGCTGGAGGGGCTGCAAGAAACGCAGGAGTGGGAGCTTACCCAGAGCGACCGGGAGAACCTCCTTGCCAGGTGCTCTTTTTTTATTATTATTCAACTTCTGCATGGAATCTGTTTGTTTGTCTGAGTTTTCTGAATGTTGCAGTGCTCTATTTGTTTGTTTATTTATTTATTTATTTATTTGTTCATGTGTAGTATTATTTAAGAACAGGCACATGTAAGTTTGGTGCATCTTGTAAGTTTCACCATCCTAGACACGCGGGTGGATCTTTGAGTAACGTGCCGCTAAATATTTACGGATATCCATTACGACCGGTAACTCTTATAGTTTCTATCCCGTCTTTTTACACTTGCTAATTGTTAAAGCTGCAAACTTTTGTGTGTTAAAACAGGAAGAGAAAGAATGCTCCTACTATTTGAAAACGGGGCAGTGCAAATTTGGTATAGCTTGTAAATTCCACCATCCTCAACCGACTGGCGAATCAATGCCGCCAGCAGCATCTGCACGTCCATTTTATTCAACAGTGCAGTCTCCGTCACCTGAACAATACGCCGCCGGTCCATCAGCCGCTGGCTATAGGGTTGCGAGGCCACCATTAGTACCCGGTTCATACCCGCCCGGCGCTTATGGTCCTATATTACTTTCACCCGGCATGGTTCCGTTACCGAATTGGAGTCCTTACTCGGTAAGAAAGAATACAATTATTTAATAAATTGTTATTTTACACTCATGTATATATATATAGTGGAAGGATCAAATACAGATGGGCCTTAACATACAAAAAAAATTCGTGATTTTACACTAGTAGAGTAATTATGTAATTTTTGTAGAGATTATAATTACTACAGTAATTACACAGTTACTCTACTCTACTACAGTAATTACATAATTACTCTACTAGTGTAAAATCATGATAGTTTATTTTTTTAGATTCTGGGACTAAAATACGTACTTAATGTGCTTAATAAGATGAGAAAAAAATTAAAAAAAATCCCTCCTTCACTTCTTACGTTAAGCCAATTTGTATAAGACCCATATGTACCGGAACCTCTCTCTCTCTCTCTCTATATATATATATATATATAGAGGCTGGTTAACGTACAATGTTTCTTATCGTGCGGTGCGTACGCGACTATCACAGCCGCACATAAGTTCCGAATTACTTGAGTTCCGAATTACCCAAAGTCCCGGAGTATTCAAGTATTCCGGATTTCACCATATAGTTACGAATTCCGCACGTTATATACATAATCACGCATGTTATTGCATAATTTCACATAAGTTCCGAATTACTTGAGTTCCGAAATACCCAAGTTCCGGATATTCAAGTATTCCGGATTTCGCCATATAGTTCCGAAATCCGCAAGCTATATACATAATCACGCACGTTATTTGCATAATTACGCACGTTACAATACATAATCACGCACGTTATTGCATAATTTCACATAAGTTCCGATTTACTTGAGTTCCGACTTACTCAAGTTCCGGAGTATTCAAGTGTTTTGGATTTACGCACCTTATATACACATAATCACGCACGTTATGAGAGTGACACGCGGCGCAATCTCCTGTTCGCGTACGCATCGCACGATAAGCTCTATTGTATTTTACACTTTCTCTCTCTCTCTCTCTCTCTCTCTCTGTATATATATATATATATATATAGTTAGTTAGTTAGTGTGGTAATAGTTTATGAGATGCAGGGACGTGTGAGCCCGGTTCTGTCTCCAGGTGCTCAAACATCTGTATATGGAGTGAATACGTCGGGCCCGCCTTTTGCAGCACAATATCGGCCGTTGACACCGTCTCCTGGCCCGATAAGCAGTGGTCAAACTGAAAAAGTATTTCCGGAAAGACCCGGTCAACCTGAATGTCAATACTACATGAAAACCGGTGATTGTAAGTTTGGGGCCTCGTGTAAGTTTCATCATCCGCCAGATTGGGCTATATCAAAGGATAATTGTGTGCTCAGCCCCCTTGGTTTTCCTCTGCGTCCGGTAAGCCCGTTAGAATCTTATTAATTAGAAGATAATACACTTGATGGGCCATGATGTCTGATTATTATCTTCATGTCAGTGAGCTGAGTCTAGGACATAGTTGTTAATAGTGAATAGCGACAACGGACCTATATGCTACATAGCGAATAGCGACAAATAGCGACCGCTATTTTATAAATAGCGATACACTAGAAAAAGAATTTTGAAAATTTTTATATGTATATTATATCAAAATACCATGGTATATATGCTATTTTACATGTATATTTAACAGAAACCTATAAATCCAGCTATTTTATAGCTATATCTAACTGCTATTTACATCAAAAAAAAAAAAAAAAAACTAACTGTCGCTATCCACGCTGTTGATCGCTATGACCCAAATAGCGACACTTGGTCACTCGTTACATAGCGGTCGCTATAGCCGCTATTGACAACTATGGTCTAGGAGATTAATTAGGCTTAATAAGTTTATTAAAGATGATAACTTTCTTTTAGTTGGTCAAATTTATTGGGAATTAACGAGTAAAAGGCCATTTTCGTCCCTGAGGTTTGGTCAGTTTTGCGACTTTCGTCCAAAGGTTTGTTTTTCCGCATCTGGATCTAAAAGGTTTGAAATCTTGCCATTTTCATTCGGTCTTTTTCAGGGGTATTTGGTCTTTTTACATAAAGTGAAAAAGACTGAATTGCCCTTTAAGTTAGCAAAAAAAGATTGAAAGACCTCTGACTTAACGGAGAAAAATGGATGGAGTTAACGAGGTGGATAATAGTGACAAGATTTCAAACCCTTTTGAATCCAAATGCGAAAAAACAAACCTTTGGACAAAAGTCACAAAACTGGCCAAACCTTAGGGACGAAAATGGCATTTTACTCGGAGTTAATAGTTGAAACATGTGTTTTATGTGTGTCTGTGTAATACCAACCACTTCAAAAACCCATAAAAGTTGCATAAAATATGTGTGTGTGTGTGTGTATATAGAGAGAGGGGGCCGGAGGTGTTTGTTTTAGAACCAACAATATGTTGAGAACTGTGAGAAACGAATAATGCATTTGTACCAATTGTTACGTATGTGATACAGAAAATGTTCATTTAACCAGAGATATGATTTCCTTTAAACTGAAATAAACTTTTGTGAACGAACATGAACAGGGGGTGGAGCCGTGTAGTTTCTACATGCAAAACGGACATTGCAAGTTCGGGCGCACATGCAAGTTTGACCATCCGCTTCCAGGTCCGGTCAGCTACGGACCATCCGACATACCAATCGCACCATATATGACCATGGCTTCTTCGACTTCATTCTCCGAAAGGTCCCAAATGGATCCTCATTCAAGTAGTTCAGTTGGTTTGATGTTTCCTCAGGGTCAAACGAGTTCCTCAGGGGAAGTGCAGCTGTCGGGTCAAAGTCAAAGCTCACCACAAACAAGGTAGTTGAAGATGTCGATTTAGATTCTAAATCTGACCCGGGGTTCCACGTGCGGCTGCATTTTTCAGGTGTTATATAGTAAGATAAATATATATATTTATATATGAAGTGTGTTGTATGAAGTATCGTGTCACGTTTGAAAAGCGTTATTTATATTTAATATTTATATTTATGTATAGCAAATATTTATGCTACTACTGAGGCTGTGTAACTTGAAATTTATGACACTGTTGCTTGCATTCTGTCTGATCCGGGAATAAAAGGATGAGCCACAAGGCTTTTTTTGGGTTGAAGACCTCTGTGAACCAGCTTTTTTTGTTATTTGAAGATAACTTCAAGTTAGGACCCAGCTTTTTGGGTTGGAAATTATGCTTCAACTAGTAAGAATACCCGCTCTACGAGGCGGGGTTTCGGTCGATATGTATTTTGGTTTAGTATAGCAACCGAAAGAAATATGCTCAAAATGTAAATCAGCTTAAATTTGTAACGAATCGTACATAAATATAAACACGTAAATCTCAATTACAAAGTCTTTTGAAGGTTAAAGGATTGTGAGTGTAAATAGAAGAATAAAAGTATAAAAAACAAAAAGCACAAAAGACAAAAAAAATCAAATAAAAAAATGAAAACGTTATTCACAATTTTCCTAACTGTGTTATAGTTGATTAATATGGTTGTAACTTGTGCAATACTTGTAATTACCATGATTTCTTAGCTTGCCTTGAGAGCATTTCCCTTGTGCGTGGTTCCAACTTTCAAAGACTCATTTTCTCTCCAATGTTACATCGACCCTCAAACAGTTTTTATTAAAAACGTTAGCAGCCAGGTTATAGACCCGTGTATTACACATGTATACCCTAATAAAAAGCAAGTGATATAATCAAAACACGTATGTATTCTTTTTATAACTGAAGTTACAAATTACATTACATATGCAATATAAACAAATTAAAATTACAATGCTTGAACCTCGATGAACAGCTCACAACCACCACCTCATACTGGCACCACGATGCTTGAACCTTGAAGTAGAATACTCGAACCTTGAAGTAGAGCACTCTACAGATGATATCCTTCGATCCTTCACAATAATCGGCGTTAAAAACCTCACCGATTTCACTCTCTTTTTCTCTCTCTAAGCAAGGTGGTGTGAGAATGAGAATGGAAAGGAGACTACCATGCTCCTTTCTAATTTAGGGTTTTAGGTGGTGCATTTACCATCATACCCTTGGTGGGCTTGTCACAATGGGCTTTTCAATAGTCATCCCTTTTTATTCCATAACTTTGGCTTTCATTCCATACTTATCTTTGAAGACCGCGTCGCCAGGGTGATAATGTTGGATTAAATTTCGTGACTTATCTAATAACCTATCTGATTAAAAAAGCATACGAGGATAGTGGTTTGGATCATAACCACACCCTTAGGGTAGTGGTTTTTAGTAGTGGATTAAAGATGGATGACGACACCTTATAGCCTAATCAGTAGTAAAACCATAAATTTGGTAACAACCTGTCTCCAACATTAACAATTTAAGTTTTATAACATCAACTTCGACGGTCTTAAACCTATCAAGAATCTTATATAAACCAACAAGAATACGAATATCGATATACCCGAAAAGTCGAACATTTTCAAGCAATTGAGGATGATTAGTAACCTTATGAAGACAATGTTTTTTGCAAATATCAATTAAAGACAAATTTTTTTTTTTTGGCAAATATCAATTCTTAATAATATAATATATATTAACAAAAAAATATAGTAATACAAACCTTCTGCAAACACTTGTAATATTGTATCTATATAAAAGTAAAGAAATCACATCAGAACATTATGTTTGAAAGGAGCTAAAAGTTTGAAAGAAGTACGAGTCACATGAAAAAAAGAGGAAAGTGTCAAAACTCAAAAGAAGAACCCAAATGAAAACTCACCAACTATATATAGTTCTCAAGTGTTTGAACTTCAATAGATGGAAATCAATCGTTATGTATTCACGATAAATTAAGAGCACGGCCAATAAGGTGTTTTTAGTAACCAGTTTTTCTTGTTTTTCCACCTCAATTCTTTTCACCGTTATGGAGCTCGTTTTTAGCACCCGTTTGGGAGTTTAATTCTTGGTTAAGAACTAGAAAAAACAGATTGGGATTTTGGGCCCATAGTACTTTTTGGTTATAAAATATAAAGTGAGATGAGTGGTTAAAAAATAAAAGGGTGGTGATGATGTGTCAATGTTTTTGGCTTGGGGCAACAGATGTCGGCTGTGGAATACCGTGCTATCCTTAGATACCGACTGATGATTCCTTTGTTCCCAGTGGACGAGCCATGTCCGGTATGCCGCAAAGCGTGTTTGGATTCTTTCGGCGAGCACGCGATCCACTGTAAAGAGCTACCGGGGTTTAAATATCGGCATGATTGGGTGAGAGATGTGCTATGTGATGTTCTTAAGCGGGTCGGGATCTCTGCCAAAAAGAAGGCTCCGGTAAATTTCCTGACTGACCCCTTAGAGGGGAGGTCCACTTTACGCCCGGCGGACATCCTTGTGTTTGGATGGGAAGGGGGGAAACACGCTTGTGTAGATCTAACTGGAGTCTCCCCCCTTGTCGGGCTCAAGGACAAGGGCTTTGTCGTAGGGCAAGCGGTGCTCAAGGCAGAGGCAAGCAAAGTGACAAAACATGAGAAAGCCTGTCTGGAGAATCAACATGTGTTTGTCCCGTTTGCGTTTGATACCTTTGGTGGTCTCGCTCCTGACGCTGTGCGACTTTTGAATCGGGTTCAAAAAGTCGTTAATAGTAATTCTTCGTCGCTAAAGGTTTCAAACTTTGTATTTAGTTGAATTGGTTTTTCTATTCAAAAGGGGGTGGCGGCGCAACTTGTTGCCCGACTACCTGCCATTGCTTTGTAATTGTCATTTTTCGTGTGGAATGATATTTCTACGTTAAGACTAAAAAAAATGTAGTTAAAATTTGCCGTTTATTGGTGATCTCCATTGAATCATTTGCCATTCATCATTGATCCATTAATGATATCAACATGATGTGAGTTCTTAGACCACCCGTAGTGGGGCGTGGTTTTTAAAAATAATTGCAAAAAAACGCCCGGAAACGCCCACACTCCCATTACATAGGGCGTTATTTTTAAAATTTTTTGAAAAAAATTGTTCCCGGCGTTTTAATAAAAACGCTCAACATATAAATTGGATGAGTATGAAAAGGTTGACTGGCCAATAGGGGCATTCCAAGTTTGACTGACCCACCAATCACTTTTTGAGTTCTCTGACAACTTGGATGACTGTTTTTTTTTTTTTTTATTAAAAATAATATGGGCGTTATTGGAATAATGCCCCACTACGCCACTTTTGCAATAACGCCCCATGCTGACTGGGATGACACGCGTCGGATAATGCCACATGGTGGGGGCATTATTTTTCTTAACCACTACGGGTGGTCTTAGCACATCCCTTCGGTAGTTTGTTAGTGATCCCTATGTGAATTTCATCGGAAGCTCATCGGCATATTTTTTATCCATGCCATGTTTACCACTAGTATCGATTCCATCTTTCAATAAGGGAATTTAGATGGTTGTTTCGTAGATAAACACCCTCTATTTTGTAGCGGTATTTGTGTAATGGAAACTCATTAGCATAGACTCGTGGGTGTCCGTGTGATACAGTGGGGAACATATACATTGGTAATCACATAACTTTTTAATTTTTTAAATAAAAAAAAACTATAACAATATCATATTCAAACTAAAGAGAATAAAATATTCGTTTTTTGTACAGTTATTTTAAAAGATATACACGTTTGAAAAAGTTATGGGAGGCTAAATATCATGAGGGTACTTGGTTAAAAAGTCAAATGTATCATATGCTTTAAAACTTATATTCTACTATAACTTAAAAGGCTATGTCGGTGGGGGTGACCCACTGGCATTCCCTAAACTTTTTCCATTTTGCGTTTCAAGCCCCTCAGGTTTGCTACTCCCCTAAACTTTTTCAATATTTAATTTCAAGCCCCTCATCTTTACTATGACCCCTCCACTTTTAGAGTAATCAATTTTAGTCTCTTATCTAACTTTACTATTTTTCTACTTTAACAATTGGCATTTTTAGCCCTTAACTTTTGACTAATTTCAATATTACTTAAAGTACAAAGTCGGTGAAACCACCTCTCTTTGACTTCCAAAATTTCCACTTTTAGCTTATAGTTTTGTTATTCATATTTTTTGCATATAAAATTTTCCTTTTATTTACTCTCTACTTTTGTAACTTGCATTTTTTACCTATACTTTGGTAATTTACGTTTTTTTTTTCACATATGCTTTATACCGATCCCTCAACTTTTAAACTTTTCTTTTTACATTTTGACGTAAATTTTGTATACGCTTTTGGCCTTTATTTTGTATGTTTCCTACATATAAATCGGGTCACATATAATACGTTTTGACTTGACGGTATAAATTGGAGTTAGTCGAGTCGCATATAATACGTTATGAATGTACACTATAAACTCGATTTGCTTTACATTTTAATCCAATTACAACACATCTATATGTTACATTGAGTTCAGTCGGATACTTCAAAACACACATTATTATATGATTAACACATCACATAACGCTTGGACTAATCCGTTCGAAGTTTGTGATGTACCCGCGCCGCAACGCGCGCGGGTCTTATTACTAGTTACTTAAAAGTATAAAAGTTATGACCATTTATATACTATATTATATAGGGGGTCAAGTTATTCTACAAATGCTTTTATTGTAAGAATTGTAAGAAGGATTTATAGAGTGACAAGTGTCTAATAACCTAAAACTAAACCCACTACATAACCACCAAAAACCTAAACACCCACCCACCCCCACCCCACCACCACCCAAAAACCTAAACCCCCCCCCCCCACCCCCCACCCCCCAAAAACCTAAACCCAACCCCCCCACCCCCGGGCAAAAAAAAAAAAAAAAAAAAAAAAAAAAAAACTATACCTCACCAAAAAAAACCCCAAAAAACCTAACCCCCCACCCCGGGCAATAAAAAAAAAAAAAACCCATACCTTACCAAAAAACCCCCCAAAAAACCTAACCCCCACCCCCAAAAACCTAAAAAAAAAATCTAAAAAAACTAAACCCCCACTCCCCACCCCTCGGCAAAAAAAAATGTGTGTGGGGGGGGGGGGGTTTAGGTTTTTGGTGGTGATGGATGTTTAAGGTTTTTTTTTTTTTTTTTTTTTTTTTTTTTGTAGTGGGTTTTTTTGTGTAGTGGGTTTTTTTAGGTTATTGGACACATGTCACTCTATAAATCCTTCTTACACTTCTTACAATTAGGATCCTTTGTATTTGATCCTAATCCATTATATAGTATATAGAGAATCGGAAAGTTAGATGCACAGTTTGTAGTTAACTATACATTAAAATATCTTATAATAATCAGAAATGAAAAGCCATATTGTACATTACGCTCGTACGATAAGCCATATTGTACATTACACTTTCACTATATATATATATATATATATATATAGAGAGAGAGAGAGAGAGAGAGAGAGAGAGAAAGGTTAACATACTTCACGGCTTATCATACTTCACGTAGGAGACAATGGTAACCGTTGGATCAGGGGTATAATCACGCATGGGACCACATAATCACGCATGGGACCACATAATCACGCATGAGATCCAAAATCACGCACGTTATTTTGGTCAAAAAAATAATTACGCATGTTATATATTTCGTGAAGTACGTTAATGTACGTTAAGGCGTGAAGTACATTATACTTTCTCTCTCTCTCTCTCTCTATATATATATATATATGTATTTTTCTTAACGTGCAATGCATATGACATTAAATCACACATGTACAAAATCAGAAATCACGCATGGGTAAAACCCTAATTATGCATGTTATAAAAAATTATGCACGTTATAATTTCCTATCGTACACATCACACGTTAAGTAATATTGTATTTTACACTTTCACTATATATACACCAAAAAATAAAATATGGGGTTCTTATTGATATAGGTTGTAAAAGTCCCGCCTAGCCTCCGAGTACTCCCCGAGTACTCGCTACAAGGTAGGCTGCCGAGGCACGAGTACTGGTCTCCCAGGCCAATTACTCCCCGAGTAATCTCCGCCTAAGCCGAGTACTTCCCGAGTACTCCCGAATCCGACTAGGGAGCGCCTAGCGACTTTTGCAACCATATATAGCATCTAATAGCTTTAATCTCAAAATTGCATTGCCTGATTCCAAGACAATCTTATGGTTATTTCTCTTATGTTTTTTTTGAAAGGCTGAATTTCATTAGAACGGACCTACTAGCAAGACGCTAGAGGAACAACACACAAAACAAAAAACAAAAACCAAACGAGACAATGAAAGACATTACCAGAAATCAAAACAGCCTCAAGACTCCTCATTCAATCCAACCACATTCACCCGGTTTTTAAGCCAAAGAAACCCCAACGCTTTAATTTCCTCTCTTCTATTTATGAAAATACGGGGAAAAGTGATTTTTTTGTTTTTTTGTATAAAAAGTATAAAGAATTGTTAAAATATACCAATTTCAACTTTGAAAATTTCTCAGAGTTTGATCACGGGCTGCAAAACTGAAGTGGGCTGGAAAACTCAAATGGGCTTGGGTTATAAAAAGGAAGAGTCATGGTTAAGCCTTCAAGGGCAGAATGGACCACTAATTTATATGTTGAGAATCTATTGATTTCTCATATCACAAAACAAACCGTTGACGACGATCTCCTATAATCTTGTTTTCTTACTTGCTCGCGTGCATGACACGGATTGAATGGAGACGCAATCAGAATGAGGAATCGGGCCATCGGAGTGAGAATGGGGCAGATTAATCAAACGACTGTTTCTTTGAAGCAAATTGGTTCACCGAGTTTGTAACCAAAGCAAACGATTCATTCAAGTGATTACTCAACTTTTATCTTGCTTATATACATGGTTGTCCTTGAGAATTCGTGGACCAGCGTGAGAAGAAAAAAATAGGCACTTAAGATACAAACTTATATAAAAAAAAATCAATAACATGATGATAATTGTGACACCAATAAACAAAACAAAACTATTGTAGCAAAATGATATGTTTAAAATAATTAAACGAAATTGTTGATAAGTGATAACTCTTATAATATTGGTAAACTAACATTATATAATCAAGAAATATTCAATTGGACAAACCAAGACTTGATTAGTTGAATGATCGAAACCCTTCAACCGTTGATCGAATGGCTGAATACACACGTTTATAAAAAGTGAATACCTGATTGAGTAATTAACTTATAATGACATTTAATGGATGACGATTGAACATTTCGTTTAAGTCATTTAGAATAGATCGTTATAATCGATGTCTCGTCATCTTGATCGATCAAGTTATTGAAATTCATAAAAAGAAGTTCAATCATTGCCCTAGAGGATTCAATGATTCATCAATCATTGGGTAATTTGGTAAATTACAAATTGACCTAATTGTTTAAATAGGCCTAAACTAGATAGGAAAATTAATGGGCTTTAAAAAAACATATTGGATTTTTAATTAAATTATGGGCGTTTTTGTTAAAAAAATATATAGTTTTTTAAATAAAAATTATGGGCTTCCGGAAAAGTGGGTCATTGACGGTCGTCCTTCCCACCCTTGGTTAGGGCCAGCCATTATCAAGGGGTTGTTTGTTTACCTTTTAATGAGACTTTTAATGGTTCAGACCTTTTACTGGTTTAACACTTAATGGTTTAGAATGTTTGTTTCACAAGCAGACGTCTGAATGGTTCAGACATTTGCCTCTGAATGGTTAAACATTATACTAAGTTTGAATGATTAAGACCTTTAATCTGAATTGGTCAGACATTTGTCTCTGAATGGTTAAGCATTTTATTGGCTCTTAATGGTTCAGATCTCTTACTGATTCAACATTTAACCATTCAGAAGTTGCCAACCAACCCCCAAGTTTTTTCGTTTATATTAGGAGTAATGGTTTGTTCACAATATTTATCTTCTGTTTTGAGTATATTCATAAGAATGCATCATTTAATAAATTTCCTGAATAAATTTAATACACTAATGCAACACTTTTATAACATTGATTGATTTGCCATTTTAATTGACAAGAATGCATCATTTTATAAATTTCCTGAATAAATTTAATACACTAATGCAACACTTTTATAACATTGATTAATATGCCATTGTAAGAAGCTTGTACACTAATACAACATTTTTGGGCGAGTGTCTTGTGATAGCAAATTGTTAAAAAAATGTAAATCGTCCACAAAGTATGTGAATATATAAAAATATGATGTATATAGCCTATACGTATCATATATGTTTGTATGTGGCGTATAGGTCTCTATAAAACATCTGAATCTCACTAAGTTTAAGAAAAACCTCATACGTTACGTATATACCTATATGCCATGTATAACTGTCACTAGACAATATGACATAGAACATTGCGATGTCACTTTTACGCCTTATACGCCACCCCGTATAAAGTATATAGGGTGTCAAAATTTGGCAAAGGAGTGTTTATGTAGTAAGACCATTATTTTATTACACTATTACACTCTCAAAGTCAATTTTTGTTAAGGGTGAAGGGAGTGATTAAACAGGTGAAAGTGGTAAACTTCAAAATCAACAAATGAGAGGGTGCCATGTCAACACGTCTAAAGAGTTTAAACTTTGGTGAAAAGTGTTGGCATGGGTTAAACACTTGAAAGTGGTAAACTTTTTTTTTTAATTTAAAAAAAATATAAATTAAAACATACACACACACACATCACTGCAAATGTCTTGTCCCCTCCCTCTTTTGTCGATCGGTGACATGAAGCCGAATGCACCACTTTGCCGCGCGGGAAAAATGGATGGCGGCGGTGTTGCCGCTCGGCAAACCGGTTTGCCGAAGACTTCACCGCACCACTCCCTTCACCCTAAACTAAACTAAATGAATTGCTTAGAATATTAAAATTAGTCAAATCAAGCTATTCATGAGCAATGCATGGGGTCTTTATTCTGTGGGGCTATTATTAGAACTTAAAAAACAATAAAGTGGCCTACGTGTTTTATGTACAACATCATTGTGGCCACAAATTCTAATCCTCCCAAATATGCCTCTCAATCTTTCCAATCAATCCTCCTTAATCCCGTATTATCATCATCAACAATTTTATATTACAAAACATTAAGTTACCAAAACAAAACATACCCACTAATCAGTTGCTGATATTGGATTCGCGTCAAGCGGTAACGTTTTATAAATAAGCGGTAACGAAATAGAAAAAACATCAAATTTTTCCAAAATTTACACTAATTTTACACTACCGTCGGAGCGCCAAGGGGTAGCGGGCATTACCCCTTGTTATACACTAGATCCGCCCCTGCCACTAATCTCTCTCTCGTATGAGTCTGAGCAGTGGCTAAGCTTGAGATTTTCGACAGAGGGGGGTCGAAAACGTATATACCAAAAAATTTTATAAAACCGGGGGGTCAAAAACGTATATACCCAAAAATTTCTATACAAATACTACATAACCTCCACTACTGAGCGAAATGTTCGGGGGGTCGGCCGCCCCTCCCGCACCCACAAACAGTGGCGGATCTAGGATTCCGACCAAGGGGTAACGTGTTATAAATAAGCCGTAACGAAATCGAAAAAACGTCAAATTTTTCTAAAATTTACACTAATTTTTTCAAATTTTTTCCGACCAAGGGGTAGCGGGGGTTACCCCTACCAAAGAGGTAGGTCCGTCCCTGCCCACAAAGCTACGCCCTTGAGTTTGAGGAGGTGTGACAAGGATAAGCCTTACCTGAAAACCCTTGAGTTGTGAAAACTCTGAAAAAGAAAACCGTTTAAGTTGTGAAAACTCTTAAAACCTTTGAAAAACTATGTAACACAACATTTATTTTTATAGAAAATTAGGGTGTGTAATATATTTAATTTCGAGCGTTTTTTGTAAAAAAGAATATAAAAAGCGCTAAGTGGATAATTAAAAAAAATAAAAATAAAAATATGTATTATATATGTAACATATGCACTCTTTAATAAAATATACTATCAACGGATATATTACATACACGTTACAATTTTTTATATTTATTTTTTCTTAAATTATCCTCTCAACACTTTTTATATTTTTTTAGCTCAAATCGCTCGAAATTATGTATATTAGATGCCCTATTTATCTATAAAAAAATACATTATGTTACGTGGTGTTTTTCAAGGTTTTCATAATTTAAAAGTTTTCAGTGGTATCCATCCCTTAAACTATTTGACAAATAAGATATATGTTTAAAATTATATACTCATTTGAAAAAAAAAAACGCATATTTACATTACATAAAATAATACACCACTACCAAACGGCCCTTTGAGACCACCAACGTAACCCTCGTGAAAATTCGAGCCTTTGAAAACTTTTTCTTTCGTAAATATTTCGTTAATTGATGTTCGAGCGGAATGATTTTTATGTAAAGTACACTCCGAAACAAAGATGTAAGTTACATATATCCTAAATACCATTCATATAGCTTAACTAACAAGGTAGAGAGCCTAAAAATGTCAAAATGTTGATAATAAAAGTTCAGGGGCCAAAACTGTCAAAAAGGAAAAACATTTGGTGTCAGAGTACCTTACGGTCATTAAGGGGTGCCCAGATGCAGAAAATTGCCTTGATCACCAAGTTTGGCCACCTATGCTAAATTTCTGCCACCTAGCCCCGAATTTTCCATTCTTGCTTCTCTTTGTGACACCTTAGGTGCCACTAATCAGCTTCTAATCATCCTTGGCAACACTTGTCGTGATTTAGGAGCATCTTGATTAGTATAAATAGGTTATCATAGTATTCATTTAAATTCACACCTTCAATTCACTTTAAAATATGTTCTTGGGAGCTTTCTTGGAGTTTGGGAGCAACTTCAATCCTTCTTAGGAGTCCTTAAGTTCTGTATGTCTTCCTCCTTTGCTCAATTTCAATTATTTAGTTAGTTTTCAACTAAAAGTCAAACAGTTTGACTTTCAGTTCTGACCACTATGGTCAAGTCAAAGTTCAATCCGAACTTTCCTACGTGATCATAATAATGTTGGCATGATTCCCCTATGATCATACCTTCTGATATTTACACTCAATAGGAGAAATGATGAGTCAAGCATGTTATGTTTAAAAAGTCAGAACTAGTAAAAATGGCAATTTATGCTAATTAAGATTTAAACTATCGAAACCGAAAATTTGACATCATATCCGTTTGTATGAACTAAATAATATATTTTGACACGCACAACTAATTATATTTAGTTTAGACCTCAATTCTATATCGAAAGCCAAGCAGTTTGACTTTTGCTTTGGCTTTCGATTCCGACCCATTTGGTCAACCTTAGGATCCGACCAAGCCCATTCATATGACCATAGTAATATAGGGAATAACTCTCTGAGGTTATACCTTATGGTCATTCCATTTGGATAGTCAAATGACGCGTCAACTTTATACACTTTTAAAATGTCAAAAACACATTTTTTTTGCGTTAAATAGTTTTAAACCTACATGAGCAATAGTTTTGACACCTAAACTAATCATACAATATTAGTAAACATGTTATGACATATTAAACTCGTCATAGGATTCATTCAACCATTTTAACAAGTCGTACGAGATCCTTCGCTCGTTTGGTTAATGTGACAACCGCCAATTTTCGGATTTAATTACGCGCATAACAAACATTAAAACAATAATAGCAGTGTTTTAAGATGCAAATTAACTTAATTAGGCCTTTGGAACGCCTAGGAACGTCTATTCGGCTTCACAGTACGCGGATGGTGATTTGCGAGAAAACCTGACGAACGTTAAATGATAACGAACTGACACCGGACGAAATACTGACAATGGTTACAAATACGAGTTTTATACGTATATCTTATACACATGAATTTGTTTTTGTTAAATTATTCCACTTCCGAACATCACAAAATGCATACGTGAATGAAAAACGCGAGTGCAAGAACGCACCAACAACGAAACGGAAGCATCAGACTCATGTATTAACTTAAAAACTAAAATATTATGATAAATTTAGCTTTTTCATTGAATTTTAATATTCGCACTCGAAATCGGATCGAAAAACGGATTAGAAATGACAATCGAAACGTTTTACGCAACTTTAACGCAACCGACGAACGAACGCGCCAAATATCGACTTCCAACGTAATTTTGAGTGTTTTCGACTCTAGAATTATATTCTACGACATTACATGAAGATCAGGGTCGAAAACGGGCCTCATAGACGCATTGGGACCACACAAAACACAAGAAACGGGCTATTGGGCCTTGGGCCTAACCCACTAAAACCCTAACTATAAATATCCCATTATAACCATCTCCCTCATTCTCTTAAAACCCTAGCACACAACACCCATATCTCCCTCTCTCTTTCCGGTGACCGGCGAAGTTGCGGCATGAAGCGGCGGCAGCTGGCGATTGCCGGCGGCAATTCACGGTGGCGACAGTGGATTTTTCTGACGGACCAACGGCGGACCCCCTAAAACGCACCTTCCGAACATGGTTCTGATGTCGGTTTTCCGATTTAAGTGACGAAGGTTACATTATCGAGCTCCGGCAACCGCGGTTCGAGACTTTGCTCTGGTAAGCACATCTAGCTTTCTTTCTCTTTCAAATCGACGTACCCTTCCGTTTGAAACTCCCATTTTTGTTTCTTTTCTTTTAGGGTGTTTGGGGGTGTCGGCCAAGGTGGCTGCAGGCCGTGGTGACGGCAGTGTCAGTAGCGAGTTGGTGGTCGGCGACGGGGTGACGTTGGAAGAACTGGACCGCCGCGCGACGGCAGCCGGCGGTGGTGGCACTGGTGACAGTGGGGCGGTGGTGGTAGGGTGTTGGTTTGGTTCGGTTCGCATCGGTTGGGTTCAAGCTACAAGTAAATATTGGTGGTGGCTCGGGTCTCAGCTCGAGTTCCGGTCAAGAAGTCAAACTCAGTCAGCACCGGTCAAATTTGGTTTGGGTACAGTTCGGGTAAACTACAGGTAAACTTGGTCAGTTTTGGTGCTCGGGTCAACGTGGTCAAACTGGTCAACATGGTTAACTGCGGTCGAACTCGGTCAACTATGGTTAACATGGGTCAACTAGTCAACACGAGACTTGGTAAAATAATAACGACGCAACTTATATTATATTGTTTATTTCAATGTTATCTTAACGTGAAACCGAGCTCAACCCGACCCGACTAGTGAAACGATAAATGTTTTCAAGTGAACTGGTAAATTTCGTGGACCTGTGCATTTCATACTATTAAAAATTGCGTATACTAATTTAAAAAACGAACTGACATTTCTTTACAATCTATATCTATATATATATAATATATGAATAAGGTTTGGGACACATGTCATGTTGTGGTGCAAGCATTTGTGATTTTTGGCGGGAAAACGTGGGAGATGTGTTATTTTTACACGGGATCCGCGTATGGTATCCATACCCACATGGTTTGACCCGGATATATAATGAACTAAAAAAACCCTGATCATTCTAATCCCTCATTTTTAACACCGTCATCCCAAATGAGTACACCATACGTTTCAAGCACTCAGAACCCTAATCTTCCAGCCTCCATCGTCGTTCTTCCATCAGTCAAGCAAATCAGATGGTAGGTTATCTGATCTTCACCTATGATTTTTATTGTTAATCCTTTCCTTTTCGATTCCTAAGAATCCCATCACAAACCCTAATGCAAACTAACTTCTGCTCATCGATCAATCATTCTGTTTTCGATTGACTTTATCTTCACTGCTGCACCATTCTCTTCTGGCTCAGGCGATCCATCTTCGTTTAATCCTTAGGGTTTACAGTTCCTTCTTTGCAAGGTGAGTTTATGTTACAATTCTTTTCTTCATTTAAACTTGGTTTGTTCGATTTCATCTTAAACATTCGTTTATTTTTCTTTATTATTAGGGATCCTCTTATAGTCTTCCATCATCTTCATACATAAGAAATCGCCACTTCTAATGTCTTTCTCTCCAGGTTTCATCTAAACCCTTTCCATTCAAATCGATTGTTTCAGGAATTGACGGCTGTAAAATTAGGTTTAATAATTGAAATTTTGTAGTTTTTTTTTGGCTTTTTACTTAGCTTTTTTGGTTTATTATTGTCTGTTTGATGTTTGTTTCAAATGCTTTAATTAACCTTTTAATATTGGTTTTGATTAGGGTTATGGAATTGGGTTTATTTCATACAGTAATAAGCTAACTCATATTCATCAGCTTAAGAAGAAGGAAGACAAGACCTTAATGGTTCTTCAGGTACCCTTTTTTAAATTCCAGTTATATCTTTTATTAATTTTGGGCCAGTTTATGTAATTATGTTTCATATGATGCATATGTTATCATAGATATTCACTGCTGGGCGCTCCTGAAGAATTTGATCAAATTTATGAACCACATGCTCTACATCCTGTAAATGATCGGCAGAGGTACAAAAAATGTGCAGTTCATAATGAAAGGTCAATGTTTTTAGTTATTAATATTCTGTGAAGAAGATATTAGTTAATTTTTGACATATTTTTAGATAAAGGAACAACATGGATACCGCCAATCTCACATTACAGTGCGGGGTTTGCCAGATTGGTGTAATTGGTCAAAAGGTTAGACGTTATCCATTTACTCTTATATGGGGTGGCTTTGGATTTTTTTTAATTATTTTTAATGGGTTAAATGGGTATAACTAGCTAAAAAAGGAACAAGTCATTTTGCTTATTAAACCTGTTAAATCATTATATTCAAAATAGTTTGCTTATATTTGATGTAATACTAAGTCCTTAATTACATTCAAGAGGCTATTTGAATTAATAATAAGTCCTTAATCACATCAACAGTCACTAATCACAAGTTTGCTTATTATTGATTTGGATTCCAAAGTTTTAAGTAAATAACATTGCCTATAAAGTTTGTCGTAGTTTTCTTTTGTTATACACAACAGTCTTATTGCAACTAGTTAGGACATTATATAGTGCTTTAACCTTTGGTAAATAATGTAGTCTAGGGATGAGCTCGGTACCAATGGGTATCGAAAATCCCCAAAAATGGGTATCGGTACCTGTATTTGAAGGTAAAAACCGGTGCCGAACAGGTACCTTACCGGACCGAAACCGAACACGGAAAAATTCGGTACCGAGTAGGTACCATAAATATATCAATTCTGGAAATTCGTTACCGGTATCGTTTCAGTACCGTTTTCGTACCAGTACCCAATACCATTTGCTCATCCCTAATCCCTAATGTAGTCATCAATATGCCAAAATTGGACACATATGTAGTACATGACCTTATGACAGTAGCATAATACATATACTTTGTCATCATCAGCAACTGCATATCAGGTCTGATTTCAATCTTTAAACCCTATCAATGTATCTATATTTTTTATTTTATAATGGATTGCAGGCTTCTTTGCTTTTTTCCCCTAGGATTGCCTGCATACTTAGCCCTTGCTTCATTGTAACACCCCGAAAAATGTAAAACCTTAAACTGGAATTAGTAAGGTTTAAATAAACGAGAATTTACTAACTAGGAAATTTAACCTAATTAGTTAAAAGTCTAGAAATAACCATAAAGTAGAGTTAAAGCTCACTAAAATCAATAATGATCAAAGTGAAGGGGTTAAAGTTGTTAAAACTGAAACTTTAAATCTAATAAACAAACAAAACACAAACTTAACCCCCCACTTCAATTCCCTGGTCGACCAGAGACATCAGGGGCGACACCCACCATGAATCAACCCTAGAATTCTACTAAAATCCACAATTGAAGGAGCAAATCTGGTCCAAACGAAAATCCGAGCATAGAATCGTGATCCTCATCACAAGAGGATTACAAGGTATGTAAAATTTAAGGATTTCTCGCAACTAGAAATTATCATGAATTGGGAAAAATCTGAAATTGAGCTTGCATGTATGTGTTATGTTGATCATGGAACAACTATAGTGTTTAGGGACAAACCCTAGATCAAATTAAGTTGAAATCATAAGAAAATTTTGTGAAACCTAAGAACACCATTGTAGGTGATTTGTAAATTATGTGTACTTGAATAAACGCTAGGAAATAGATTGTTGATTTCGTGTAAATTAGCAATCTGGAAGTGATTTCAGCAAATAGAAGCTAACATTCATGTAAATTGGTTGATTTGTATGGAAATAGGGTTAAATGAATAAACTAAAGATGTGATGTTTAATCATGTAAAAATCCGCCTATGAAGTGTTTGTTGAAATGCCTCTATGAAGGCTTTAAAACTGAAATTCGAAGCATAGACGCATAATCATAATGCTTTGGTGTATTATGCGAATTATGATTTAAAGAGAGTTCTAAAACGCATCATAAATGGACTCTATAGGAACGGACGCAGGAACGTCAAGCGGACAAACGGGTGGCGAACCACGTTTAAAGGGCAAACTTTGAAGGTATGTAACTTGACCCGTTACATTTATTAGGTTTGATGATTTTATGGTGTAATTGAATCCTTGAATAAGAGTTGTTAAAGTAAGCGATGCAATCGTCTAATTGATTGATTGATTAAATTTGTTTAGTACTCGTTGGTAGTCGTCATGGAGGTGGATTCCGTAGACGAGCCAAACGGGTCAATTAATCAAGTGAAGTTTGATTAAAGTTCGGAATATGATGGATTGCTCTTTGATATAGCTCAACATATAACATGTTAGAAATTCTAGAATTTGATGTGGTATATGTTAGAAAAGTAAATTCCAAGAGTTGGATTTGAGTGAAACGATCAAAACAAACAAAACTTGAGATCTCCAGGTACCACCGTAAATTACGGTAATACCGTAATTTACGGTGAAGAAAATATAAGTTACGGTGCAGACCCCCTGGTTTACGGTGGTCAAATCAATCCAAGACTCACCGTAAATTACGGTGATACCGTAATTTACGGTGGACAACAATATAAGCTTTATATTTTGTTATTTCAAATTTGATGTTAAATCTTTGGAATTTTATTATATAATAACATCAAAGCTAATGTTTTCAATGGTTTAAAATCATAGGTGAATTGGTGGTTCATACGGGTGGCGATCAAGCGATTAACGAAGAACCGAACACTCCATTTTGAAGCTTCCGCAATGAATTAGGTCTTTTGTAGTCTTGATGTATGGGTTGTAAACACATGTTAAACAATTTTTGAAATGATGTAACTTAGTCATAGTTGATTAAGATCTTGGTGTCTAACGAACTTCTTTTATGAAAGTCATGTACTTAAACTATATTTTGTCTAAATTTAAGGGTAAAAATTTAGGGTGTTACATTCATCTTAATATTCTAATTTCACCAGCAACTCTATTATGTTGGTAAAAGTTTTGCTTATGCTACATTAATGATGTGTAGATAAGGTGTGGACTTCGTAATGTAACATAGATGATCGGATGGCTTTAGTTCTCCCCACCTACTTATTTATGGATTCTGAGTGTATTTGTTTTTTTTTATTTGTAGCAAGGCAAACAACTTATAAGTAACCCGTCTTAATCCAGAGCTCATGTAACAAATAATTTGTGTTTAAATATTGGCAATAATCAAATTTTGTTTGTATGAATAGGTTCTAATATAGGGTTTCGTCGTCTCAGGTTCAAGTTATGTGAATGAGAGTATGGTTACCGGTGAATCAGCACCTGTTTTGAAGGAGGTCAATTCTTTAATGATTGGAGGTACAATAAACTTGCATGGCTCCCTCCATGTTTAAGCTACAAAAATAGGCTCTGACACAGTTTTAAGCCAAATAATTTCTCAGGTCTAGACGGCGCAAATGGCAAAAGCTCCTCTTCAGAAGTTTGCTGACTTTGGGTATACACATCTTAAACATTGTTACACTCAGATGCATATGTAGCCTACTTATCCATGCTTTTATTGGTCGGTTTCAGGTTTCATGTCCCTGTGCTCTTGGCCTTGCCACGCCAACTACTGTTATGGTTGCAATTGGGGTCGAAGCCAACTCTATTATCTTTTTTGTTCTTAGCAAGAGGTTTAAATTTGTGAAATTTAATTGAATTGATGGAATGATTTTGTTTGTGAGTTTTTGTATTTTGGTACTTAGAATATGTATATGCACGCCAGGTGTTTGTTAAAATGCTTCTTTTATTTTTTTTGCTTGGGATATGATATGAAATTTGATCTTATTTTGTGGTCTGAATTTGGTGGAGCTTGGTGCTGATCATAAAGAATGTTTTTAACGTCATGGATTACTAATTATAGGATATACTTTTGTTGTCACCTATTTTGCTGAGAAAACTTATTGATGGAACGTTTTTTTTTTATTCCAGTTATGAGAGGGGTGACCTAATTGAATTCGAGCTTGGTACTGGCTAGGTGATAAAGGGTATGAAACCAACTGCCTTTAGTTTTGCTCTTCATGTTATATAATTTATCTTTTAGGCACAAAAATTCAGCATTACACAATTCAATTTTTAAGTTAGTAGCATGTAAAGGTCCTGCTAAACCATTAAAGTTGATCAAACTGCCTAACTGAAACAAGTCAGTTGGGTAGGCCAGTTTTAATTATGTACAGTTTTGGTTCACGGTTTGGTTTTGGCGGATTGACGGTTTAACGGTTAGGGCTATGATTTGGAACTTAGAACTCACTTATTTACGCCGAACCGATTGCTTAACCTCTTTTTTTTTTCATAGTATGCAGTGATTTTGATCAATGTAACCCTGGTGGATTCAACACTTTGACACCTTCGAGAAGGGACAAAGAAGCTCGCCAAGCAACAAAGAAGGGGCAAGAATATGTTAGCAGGTTCGGAGGTTGATAAAGTCTGCAAAGCACTCGAGGTTGGTTGTCCCACTTGCTTCCTGGTAATGAGTTCTCATGCTTACCAAACAAAAGTTATTACTGTTTAAATGATGGTTTGTTTTTCAAGGACCCAAGATGAGATGGAATTCAAAGTGGAGGTTGAAGCAATTGGGCATGTGCGCCACAAGAATCAGGTGTGCTTATTGGGTTATCGTATTGAGGGAACTCATAGGTATTCCATTTCTCTTTGTTCAAACATACATAATAATGTATTTACAATGAACTATGCAATGTGTGTTTATTTCATCATTCAAGATATATTTCTATGAGGGGCTTTTTTTTATCTTTTATCTTTTTCTTTTTGTAAATTCAGGTTGTTGGTGTAGGAGTATGGCAACAATTGAAATTTAGAACATGGCTCCATGGAGCTATGCGCCAACATGGATATCTTAAATATAGTTTAGTTTAACAACTGGAAATTCTATGTGATGCGTCAACATGGATATCTTTTACATGTGATGCTCATTTAACAGTTTAGTTTTAAAATTTTGTGATTATGATAAAGTTTGAGTTCAGATATATTTATTTTACTTTAGATGATGAAGGGAAATATGTTTTTTAGTTAAACAATTGGTGTGATCCAAAAAATTTATGGGTAATAGGCCTCTTTCGCTATTCATCCACCATGGCGTGTCTTCTTTGGTGTATGGGTTTAAAAAACATTCTTATACAAAGATCTCATTATGAATTAAAAATGAATTAGCTTTACATGAAAACTTTGAATACATATGGAGGCAAAGTTGGGATACTTATGAAACCGAACTAAAAATTTGCGGTGGAGAAGGGAGAGGATACTTTAGAGGTTCAAAGTGTTATTTATATACTTTTGTTTATTGTAAATTAAATTTTCCTAACCCGGGAAGTTCCCGGGTGATAGCCTAGTATATATATATACACATATATGTGTGTCTGTTAGACATACTCACGACAAAATACGTCGTTTTGAAAATACAATAGGGTATACATATAGTTTACATTGTTTGTTGTGTTTTGAAACTTTATCGACAACTTGTATTGTCGGGATCATTCTAAAAACAGAGGAAATTCTGCCCGATTTTCGTTAATATATTATAATCTTAACACCAATGAAAACCTATAAGGACTCAAATGAAATTTTGTACAAAATAAATATAAATGTATATTTATTTTGGATGATTTATACATTTCACAAACACGAGTTTATAACGTTTCGACAAATGCGGTTTACAAGATAACGGAAGACGGAAACTTATATCGTATAAATATAATTTCTTATATTTAATTCAAACGTCTATTATTAGACGATTATTTAAAATAAATATAATTAGTTATATTTATTTACAACGTCTACAAATCGATAACTTTATAAAATAAATATAATTATTTATATTTATATTTATTTCAAACGTCAAAATGGAATACGACGCCATATCGTACGATCGTAGTAAATAACATTATCCGATTTTTATTGTCAACAAACAAACGAGAGTCGATTATAACAAACGAACAACTATATAATTATTTCGATAATTATCTACGAGACTACTATCATGACTATGCAACGTTTATGTATATATGCAAATATGTATATATATATATATATTGAGTAGGAGTTGGGTAGAAAGCCTTATTTTCCTAGAAAGTCTAGGAAGCAATCAGAACGTGACATGTGGAATTGAAGGATTTTAACTAAAAGGGCAATTGTGTAATTTGACATTTTATTTTAATTTTGGAATTTATATCTCATTAACTAACTATGCACGATTTTATGGTAACTGATTCTCCATGATTTGCGAATTACTACCAGATGTAAATATCAATCAAATTCTCATTCGTTCCTTTCACAATCTTGATCAACTTTATTCGTAAATCATTTTTTACGTGAGAGATAGTTATGGCTTCAAACACAATTCTTGATTGCGGATATGGCAAATACACTTCTTTTTCTGTTTACTATTATCTGGTCTGTATCGATTTTTAATTATGTTTGGAAACCACTAGAATGTTCTTGACGTTGTGTTTTAACAGCAAGCAGATTCATACAGTTGTGTTTTAGCATTCATATTCATACAGTTGTGTTTTAACAACAAGTAGATTCATACAGTTGTGTTTTAGCATGCAGCCTCATACAGTTGTGTTTTAACAGCAAGCAGATTCATACAGTTGTGTTTTAACAACAAGCATATTCATACAGTTGTGTTTTAGCATTCAGATTCATACAGTTGTGTTTTAACAGCAAGCAGATTCATACAATTGTGTTTTAACAACAAGCAGATTCATACAGTTGTGTTTTAACAGCAAGCAGATTCATACAGTTGTGTTTTAGCATTCAGATTCATACAGTTGTGTTTAACAGCAAGCAGATTCATACACTGTGTTTTACCATCCATGCTGGTAATGCTAGAGGATTTCTTGGCGCTGTGTTTTAACAGCAAGCAGATTAATGCGATATGTTTTCTTGATGTGTTTCTTCATGAAGGATAGAAGGAAGAGAGAGAGAGAGAGAGAGAGAGAGAGAGGGAGAAAGAGAGAGAGAGAGAAAAAATCGCAAGAAATGTGGGGTGGTTATGGAATGACAATTATTTCCATATTTAAAACAAGCTAAATGGCATATCTACCCCTGATTAATTAAATAATCCTATTTTAAGAAACACATATTACCAAAATGCCACCAAGATGATCTCAACCATTAAACACACCCATTGGATGGCCCAGATCGCTTCCTAGACTTTCTAGGAAAAACACACTTTCCGTAGGATCCCTACTCTATATATATATATAGTTACATTTACATACGTTTATCTACGTACATGACGACTACTTGGAAACCGTACAAATACTTATAACTAGTTTACGACGTGTATTATTTTTATACAAACACTTGTTTTCGTACACGCACAACCATTCAGGATGACTGACACGATTCCATATATATATATATATTTATATTTTATATAAATATGTATATTCTAAACCTCTTGGAAACTAAGTGTTTGCAAAACTTAGTGTTTATCACCGACTACAAATGGAACTTAATATGTATATCTTATTTGTTTCCATCAAGTTAACATCTTCCCATCGAATCATTCGGTTAGCGATTCGGTAGAGCTCGGTGACACGTAGTTTAGCTACATTTTAGTAGAAACTTATAAGTTTATTCCTTGATTGGAATGTTATAGATTGCTTTCTAGCGAGTTACGTTTTGAAAACAACATTATGGATCATATTATGCTAGCTTTGCACTGGATATCGAGGTGAGTTCATAACCCCCACTTTTTACGGTTTTACATTTTTATAAATGTTTTCGAGGTGAAAAGACATGCAAGTTTTGCAAAAGTACACAATATTTCGATGAATGAAAACTACATATTTTTAAACGATGTTGCAAATGAATTTCAACAAACTCAAATGGTTTACGAATGGTTTATGCTAAATATACCGGTTTATAAAACACACGCGTATTTTCAAAACGTGCATGAGTTTCATGACTAGTGACAGGATTGTCCTAGTTACAACGGGACTGGGTTGTCCCGCATACAAATAAGGGGACTGGTTTGTCTTGCTTACGAACAACGGGACTGGTTTGTCCTACATACAAATAAGGGGACTGGTTTGTCCTGCTTACGAACATCGAGACTGGGTTGTCCAAAATACAGACACAGGGACTGGATTGTCCTACATACAAACATAAGGACTGGATTATCCTCTACTCAACCATAAGAGCCGTAGGGTTCTTAAAACTGTACAGTGAATTTCCTCGCTACATATCAGAACTATAACCGCCTGCTAGTCTACCGTCTTGAGTAAACGGTTTGGCGAGGCACTCTCTAGCATGAGGTGGGTTATAGGCTCATGCGGGCATGTTGTCTTTGTCGTACGCGGACATTGATGGTTAAACCAATTTTACAAGTACAAAGTTTTCAAATGACATGCCGAGGAAAATGATTTTTATTACGTTTTCTCAACATTATTTAAACTGGTTACAAAAAGATTTATTTTAAATCTTTTTCAAACAAACTATGAACTCGCCAACTTTATGTTGATTTTTTCGCATGTTCTTTCTCAGGTTACATTTTCAAATTATGGCACGGTTCGAATAGGAGAACCCATGGTGATTCAAGTACTTAGCGGGCGTTCACTTTCTAGAAGTCTTAGCATTATACACTTCCCCTGTGCAATAAAGATACCAGTCAGATCACACCAACTCTTATTTTGCAGGGTGTGACAGTTAATTAAGTACATTCTATCCATTCTTCCATTTAAGCCACGATGCACACTAACTATATAACAATTGAACATAATTAGGAAACACTTGAGTTTTGCATATACAGTTGAACAAGACATCTACGCAACTTGTGAGTACATAGTTCCCTTCTTTTACTTTTTCAAATGTTTTGGGGTGATTCACATGTGCCTATTGTTATTTTTCAAGATTTCAAAACAATATATGGTTTATATATATATATATATATATATATATATATATAGCACACTTTCAATTTGTATGAAACTTGATGGTGCGTTGAACTCAACAATGGTACATTCATTAACTTTGATCAGGCCGACCAGTAGTAGGTTATAGCGCTATAGAATTGACAGTCCCATTCCCACTCCCTAAGTATGTTTGGAAGTTCCTCTGGGAATGACCGAATCCGAGAAATCCAAATTGATATACCTTTTTAGGGATTATTCGACAGTCCACACAGGCTTGAATATATTTGCCAACAAACCACACATGTTTTATACTAGACAAAACAATTTGGTTTTGGACAAGACAAGACAAATTTTGGTTTTTAGACAAAGTCAAGACAATTTGATTTATTTATACAAGACAAGACAATTTGGTTTACAATAAACAAGGACAATTGGTTTAGACAAAATGACAAATGGTTTTCAAGTTAAAGATATATAAACCATACAAAGTTTTCCGATTCTTACACGATTTCACAAAACAAACATTTTTGTCAAGATTTAAGGCTACAAAGATTTACTTATAAAATCAACTATTGTAGTTGATCAAACCTTTTTTCAAATACAAAACTTGTAGCCATGAATTTGACCACAAAACATATGTTACTCACCAGCATTCATTGTTGACTTTATTTTCAAATATGTTTCAGGGGTTAATATGTGCGATGATTATTCAAGTATGCTACACGTAGGAATGGACTCGGGCCTTAGTCTCCTTTAATTTAAAAACAATCACTTGTAATCTTTGTGTTGAAAAACAATGTAATATAATGAAACTTTAGTACCATGTGTTATGAGAAATTTGTAACGTGACTCCCCGACGTTTCCTCCACAGGTTGTTTTTACACGGTCGGGGTGTTACAGATTGATATCAGAGCACTGGTTATAGAGAATTAGGTTATTAGAATGCTTTAGACCTAGACTATAAGCTTCATAGGGACCCAACCATGAGGTATATTAGGATCTCTATCCTAATCCCCATCCTCATCCTTATCCTTACCATAACTACTCTATAATTTACAAATCATCTAGGACTAGCCTTATATGATTTATCTTAAATCCTTAGGCATTATGCCTTAAGATGT
The DNA here is from genome assembly GCA_030545235.1 of Helianthus tuberosus. Lineage (NCBI taxonomy): Eukaryota > Viridiplantae > Streptophyta > Magnoliopsida > Asterales > Asteraceae > Helianthus > Helianthus tuberosus. Next base: position 191,546,839 of record CM060352.1, on the reverse strand, counting down.
TTCTCAAAATCTTGGGATTTAATAAATGTGAACATGTGCAATCTGGAAGGGTGGATGCATGTACCCTGAATTTTCTATCTAAGGCTAGATTGTTTGTACAGTCTTATCGGACCAGTCACTCTTACCTGGGAACTCTTGGGGTGAGTATCCACTTATATGTTAAAGCATGTCTTCCAAAACATTATGAAAACCCATCTACCTTGATCTGTCAGCCGTTTTCAACACATTACGACCCTTGTGTAATTGCTCCACCATATTACCTTCAGTAATATGTTCAAAACCTTCGGAACGAATAACATTACACCTCACAACTCTTTGTATTCCTATTGTGTTCTCAAGTACACTCCTTTGTTTAATTCTCTTTCATATTTACAAAATTTTTATCGTTTGGACAAAAATTTTAAAATTTTGTTTAAAATTTTGCTATTTACATATTTTCTTTATTCAAATAATTCAATTACATATTTTCCTATACAAATAACTATTTACATATTTTTCTTTAAGATAAAAAATATTTATCTTAAAAATAATTTTTAAAGATAAAAGGTTTATAATTACACAAACCATTAACTTGGTTTGTATTTTCGCATCCAAAATTTTTATAAAAACTCATCTATTAAGCATTTCTTCTTTCAAAACAAATTTGCAACCCTGTTTTCCTAATTCCGAAAACAAGATTTTTGACTCATACAAATTAAATTGTTCACTTCATTAACTTATTCTTTTGATACCATATGGATCTCACTCAACTTTTGTTGAATACATACTCTTTCCTTAATATCCTCCTTGACGCAACAATACTCGAAATTCTAAATTTGGCTACTATAATCATCCAACAACTAGCTGTGATATCCCCAACTTTTGTGACTACGCTCAATCAAGTAAATGCAGGCAACGACAACAACAACAATGTACCCACACCTTGTAATTTCAAACAATTCAGTTCTATTAACCCTATCAAATACTTGGGTCATTTGGCTAACGCCTTCCGTTTTTCTTCTACACTACCAAGTCCAACTTTTGCAAATCTTGTTCAGCTTGTCGCACCTCTTCCACATACGTTAACTATTTGTCCCTTCCATCCATATGAAACCTGTTTCAACTGTGGTGATCCTAAACACTTCAAACGCAATTGTTCTAGACTTGCAAATGACAACCCAACACATGAAACCGAGTCTAACATTTGAATTGACGAGGCTTGTGCCAACATCAATGCACTGATAAACATTTAAACTCTTACGTTTTCATCCAAAACTCATGAACACTTCTTGGCTATTTTATACTGATATTATTATTATTATTCCTATTTCATTTACAAAATCTAAAATGATTACACGTATGCGTAACAAACTTGTATATATAACAACTTTGAAGATTCTATTCTTTACAAATTGAACTACACTCATAGTTTCTCCCATTGTGATCGCACCTAGTCCGGCCACACAATTTTTACAAATCCTATGTACACGTTCCTCTAAGAAACAAAGTACAAATCACAAGTTAGATCCTTGATGGATACTCAAAGGACTTGTTAGGATCTGAATTTCTTTTGATTGTGCTCGTTTGATTAGAATGAAGATGAAACAGAGTAAATTGCAACGGAAATAAATGAAATAAACTTTCAACACACAATCAATGGAAGAAATAGTTTTCAGCAAACATGTTTATCTCATAATCGAATGATTGTATTTATTACAATAATCAACTATAATGCATGCATGCACTAATCTCCCCCTCAGCCTGAGCTCACTTGGTTGTTCGTACAAAATGACTTGTGCAAAAAGAGCTACTAGAACAGTTCAGGGTACTGTTTTATTTATAGTAAAGAACAAACTGTTGATGCATATTTTGTGTCTGTAACTTGTTCTATATTAAGCGTTGTAATTTACGGTCTTTTATTATCGAGTCTGTATTTCCGTCCGTCGACCAAGTCGGATATCCTCCTATCCTACTTGGGTCCGACAATTTGTCTCTTTTGATTTGTAATGTTTTAAAGACTGTGCGTGTTGCATATGTTTGGTATGTTATGTCTTGTGTGTTTATTAAAGTCTGCTGCAAACTGTCTAACAGTTTGCAGCATATCAAGTTTTGCAGCCGACAGTTTGCAGCATATCAAGTTTTGCAGCCCTCGACGAAAGACCTGTCTTTCGTCAAGTACATGCATGACGAAATACCCTTTGGATGGTTATCCCATGTTTTGTCGTGTTTGGTGACGAAAGACCTTGTCTTTCGTCGCCCATGGTATTTCGTCAGTCCCATTCTGTGTTTCGTCAACACTTGGGCTGGGCTGCCTATATAAACCACACATGGTTTCTGTTTGAAACTATGGGAGCATACCCTTTCTGTGAGTTTACTGTCAAACATTGTGTGTATGTGTTTGATGATTGTTCTCATCCGTTTTAATCAATAGACTGTGAATCGTTGGTTACTTCGTGTTGTTATTATCTGTGTTTGGTTTGGCATCGTCACGGGGATTCCGCACTCGTGACCGTGTTTGATATAAACAAGTGATTTGGTTTCATAATCGATCCTCCAAAAACAGACCTATAAGTGGTATCAGAGCATTGGCTCTTATCCTTGTTTAAAACCAAACATAGTTGTGATTTTATCAAGTGTTTAAAGTGTTCTTGAAAAGCTTGTGATTTTCTGAAAAAGTGCTTAAAAATCTGTTTAGATCTTGTTTATTTGCCAAAGTTTTATCAAAAACCTTTGTTATATTACTTGTTCACGTGATAAAACCGGGTTTTCATTGAAAGTTTGTGCAAATTTGTGGTTCGGAAAATTATCCGGTGAAAAACTTGGCCGGAAAGTTCATATACTCAACTGTGTTCTTATTTTCAAGTGACCTTCAAAGATATTCTTGATTTTATAATTAAAATAGAAAAGGATAATTTGACTAAAATATTGGACACCTTGCTTGGGTTGGTAAGATAGGTATGTTGGTAAGTTGAAACGGGTGTCTTGACAGTACAAAAGGATAAGATTTACTTTTGAAAAATCTCACCAACTTTCTCACCAATTCTCTGTGACCATATCTCGACGAAATACCAAAGCGACGAATCTCCTAGTGTTTCGTCAAGAGGAACTTCGACAAAATACCAGTGTTTCGTCAAAGGAACTGTTGACGAAAGATCCTGTGTTTCGTGGCAAGAGTGTTTGACGAAAAACCATTTTTCATCAAACTTGGTTTTTCGCCAAAGATCCAGTGTTTCGTGGGGACACTTGTTAACATTTTCACAGAAGCTTTGTAAAAGTACTTTAACTGTTTCATTTCAAGTGTGTGACCAGGTATTCACTTTCATACATCAATCATGAGTAGTACTAGTCCATGGGATTGGAGCACGGGCCCAAGACCAGGTGAAGATCAGACCTCCGCAGCCGTTTGGTTAAGGAATGTTATGCCACAACAATCTATTAGTGCAAGTCAATGGGCATTGGTGACGAACCAGAATCAAAGCATTCAGAATCTGTTGTTAAGTGAGAGTGAAACGGGTAGCAACAACCGCCCGCCAAAGCTGAATCATATGAACGAATATCCGACTTGGAAAGGTCGTTTCCACACGTATGTTCTAGGGCAAAACACCGAGTTATGGACATGCTTCATTTCGCCATATAACACAGCTCTTGAAGAAGCAGGATCAAATGCCACAACCTTTATGAATATGCAAGAAGCCGACAAAAAAGCATATGATCTGGAGAAGAAGGCGTTTTCTATTCTCACACAAGCACTCCACAAATACATCTATCAACAATTCGGTTATTGTACTAGCACGAAATCCTTATGGGATGCCTTGGTAGCAAGAGGAGAAGGGAATGCGGCTACAAGAAAGACACGCCATGATTTGTTGTAGAAGGAATTTGAATCATTTCAATTCATGGATAACGAAACACTAAATGATATGACAACTCGTTTTTATCATTTAATTAGTAAAATGTATTCTTATGGTGTTATTGCAACTCAACAGGAAAAGGTTGCAAGGTTTACTGATGGTCTACCTCCAAAGTGGAGTTCATTCATTGAATTGTTAAAGCATACGGGTACTTTAGATACTGTCAGTATCTATGAATTCATTCAGAAGTTGGAGCACAAGAATGATGAAGAAATCCGGAAAGCTAAACGGATTCCAGCTCCTCAAAATACTGAAATGTACCTCAGAGGTTTTAATCCTGCAGCTAGTTCCAGTTCCGTTCAGCAACCAAAACTACAAACGGCATTTATGTCCAATACAAGCTCGTTTCCCTTTCCCCAGTCAGCTCCTCCACCGGTTTTCGATCCGAGTGCCTATCTTCCGCCAGCGCATGTTATTGCTCAAGCTCACGCTTTTTCAAAACCTCATTTCGATGCGAGTGCCTGGCTACCTAAACCCCAACCTCCACCACAAGTTTCCACTACTCAACCTCAATTTGATCCAAATGCTTATATTCCTCCCCCACCACAAGCCCAACCACAACAACAGCAAGCATGTTACTGTAAGACCCTTATAGACCTTTGTAAATTTATAATATTTCAAGTGCCGAATTCACAAAACGACATTTATATAAGATTTCAAGATCTAAAAAGAACGTTATTTATCGTTTACAAAACATATCATTTAAAACACAACATACTTTACTTTTAAACCCATACACCTATATTTAAGAAAGTATGATAACCCACGTTAAAGTTGTTGTAACAAAAGTTCAATTTAGTCGCGGAAGCTTTTAGTTAAGCGCGTATTCGGTTCTTTTCTACACTTGATCGCCATCCGTTTACATCATACTGTTACCTATAATCCAAAAACACCCAAATTCGTTAGCTTAGGATATTTAAGATTTGGTTTAATGGGTTCAGGAGGTTAAAATGCATAACAGCAACATTTCAGCGAGTTTTAACCCCGTCGCGCGACGCGACGGGAGAAGCAGATAAGGGTAACGTGACGCGACCATGGAGTAACCAGGATGAAATCGGACAGTTCCTCGAGCACCTCATCTGAAGAAACAAAAAGCTCAACATCTACGAAACAAGGTCCTCCAATCATTGAGGACTATGATTCGTCTGATGATGAATCAGATGTGAGTAACCAGGATGAATCACTTGATAAAATGAAAGGAGTAGAAGTTCCAATCGAGAATCATATTCTTTGTGATCCTCCTACTCCAGTTGTGGAACCGGTTGCCAAACAACTGATTAATCCTGTCAAGGAAGTGAAGGAATCTGTGTCTGCCGTTAAGGGTAATAATGTTTTGTATACTTTGGTCGGTGATGCTAAAATTTATTCAGACAAAGATTTTCCATTTAAAAATGTCAATACATCTTTGATTGATAAAGTTTTTGAAGATAATACAAGCAAGTTTTTGGGAAAGACTATCCCGGGAGTTGTTGTAAATGTGATCCTATTCCAAAGTCTGAAATTAGAAAACAATTTGGAAATCAAAGATTACCGACAAAGCAACAACCTATTGCTTCTAAGGGTAAACAACCAGTTCAACGAGCTCAAAAGCCTAAAGTTTCTCAATCAAAGTTTGAAACAAAAGGAGCTCGTTACAAGAAGAAAAGCAGTGATGTCAAATTTGTAGCATCAAAGGGTACTGATAAAATTGAGACTTTTGAAAACAAATCAAACTCCGATTTTGTCCAACAAGTCAAAATTTTAAAACGTAACAGTCAAAACAACTACACCCAACACGCAAACGGGTGTGATGAAAAAGCAAGTACCTCTGGTTCTACAGGTTCGACATCTGTTCGTCAATCGGATTCTCCTAAGTTTATTGAAAGGAGAACTTGTTTTAAGTGTGGGGAGTTTGGACATATCATCAAAAATTGTACAAATACTCCCAAGCAAAAAATTGTTGAGAGAGCCCCTCCTGAAAAAGGTCACCAACAACGTCATCTTGTTTCACCAAAACATGATAAACGAACTGTTAAAGAACAAGAAACGAAATAACGACGTCAAAATGTCAAGAAAATAGAAAAGGCTTTAAAATCTGAAGTCAAATCTGTTAAAAGGGAACCAAGTTCAACACAGCCATTAAAACCAGAAGTTTCAAAATCTTTTCACAAAACTCAATCTTGTAAACAAAATCAAACTTGGAAACCTAAATCTGGTGAAAGTTCAGGGGGAGGTGCCGTATTTGAAAATCATCAAGAAATCGAGATCATATTTCGGATTCCCATGGACGACCCAAGACCACTAAGGCTTGGGTCCCCATCCTCAACTAATCGTCAAATGAAATGTGCAGGATGTTCCAGGAGGAACTGTTTATAGTCATTGGATTGTTGACAGTGGAGCATCTAGGCACATGACGGGCGACTTATGGCTTCTTTATGATGTGAAAAACATTAGAGGAGGTTATGTCGCATTTGCTGGAGACAAAGGCAGATATATCACTGGAGAAGGAATGATCTCCAATGGTGTTGTGTGTTTCGATAAGATCAATTATGTTCGTCAAATTGATCACAATCTTCTAAGTGTTTCGCAAATCTGCGATAAGAAATTCACCGTGCATTTTGATGATGACGGTTGTTATGTGTTGAAGCCTGGATTCAAAATTCCTAAAGAATGGATTCTCATGTCGGATCCAATGGTTAATGATCTTTATATTCTTGATATGAGCCAAGCGATTACGACATCTGCATAAGTCACATGTTTTGTCTCGAAAGCCACAGAAAAGGAGTCTATATCTTGGCACAGTCTAATGGGGCACATTCACTTGAGGAAGATGAACCATTTGGTGAAAAACAATCTTGTGAATGGTGTGCATGTGAGAAGTTTTCATCTACAAGACGTCTGTGTGTCGGGCCAGAAAGGAAAGCAAACGAAGAAATCTCACCCGATTAAGAAAGTCAACACTGTGAGCATGCCTCTCGAACGTCTTCATATGGACCTCTTTGGACCTATGAAACACAAGACAACCTTTGGGGATGCTTATTGTCTGGTGGTTACTGATGACTACTCTAGATTTTCTTGGGTATCTTTTATGGCGCACAAGAGTGAAACTCCTGAAATCCTCAAGAATCTTCTTACTTTGCTTGAAAATTTGTACTCATTGAAAGTGAAGAGGATCCGAAGCGACAATGGCACTGAGTTCAAAAACCGTATAATGGATGAGTTCTGTACTTCAAAGGGCATTCTTCATGAATACAGTTCTCACTACATTCCGCAGCAAAACGGTGTCACTGAGAGGAAGAATCGGACGGTAATAGAGACTATAAGAACGATGTTGGTAGAGCCGGAGCTTCCTGTTCAATTCTGGGGGGAGGCTGTGTCGACTGCTTGCTACACGCTAAACAGAGTTCTCACAGTTAAAAGGCATGACAAGACGTGTTTCGAACTCTTACACAAAAGGAAACCGGATATTTCTCACTTAGAACCTTTTGGCGCTCCATGCACTACGATTGATCCGCACGGAAAGTTTGGTCCCAAAGCTATCGAGGGTTTCTTCCTTGGATATGCTACTCCGAATTTTCGTGTATGGAATTTGGCGACCAAAAAGATTGAGCTATGGTATGAAGTGAAGGTTCAAAGGTATACTGATTCTGTTAGAGCTCCGGGTGATACTTGGATGTTCGATTATGATGGGCTATTTGACTCCTTTAATCTGCCAACCTTTGACGAAGCATCTGCTGCTGCTCAAATGCTATTTGAAAGTGACAATGCGGCTGACTCGCCATTGGTGAGACCAATTATTATTAACCCCCAAGGTTCTAATTCGGTTAACAACACGGTTCAAAATGAGGTATTTGAAGATGCTGCTGATTACAATGAGTCATCGGAAGATGATGAATACCATGATGCAAATGAAGGCACTTCAGCTCCGGTTGCTCCTGTTCAAGGTGCTTCTGAAGCAACTCCTCATGAGCAGAATGTAGACACTGCTGAAGGGAATGCATCCACTTCTACGCCTATGCCCGGTGTGGAATTGTTTGTTGATCTTAATCTTAACAATTTGGGTATCAATACTCGTGTCCCTGATGTTCCTGAAACGAGAATTCATGATACTCATCTGCAGCAGAATATTATTGGAGATGTCCATAGTGGTGTGCAGACGCATAATCAGCTGAGAAACAACCAGAATGCTGGTTTGTATTCAGCCATCAGAGAATCTGGTCTTCAAAATGACTGGTCCTTCCCGTGTTACGTTTCACAAGAAGAACTAAAGTCTCGGAAACAAGCTTTAAAGGATAATTCTTGGGTGGAAGCCACGCATGATGAACTGCAGCAATTTCAAAAGCTAGGTGTTTGGAAGCTTGTTGAAAGGCCTGAAAACTACAAGAAAATTGGCACACGTTGGGTTTTCAAATGCAAAAAGGACGACCGTGGAGTAGTCATTTGAAACAAGGCGAGATTGGTTGTTCAGGGATTTCATCAGATCGAAGGCATTGACTACAATGAAGTTTATGCACCAGTTGCATGTCTAGAAGCTATTCGGATCTTTCTAGCTTATGCTTCATTTAAAGGATTCAAAGTCTACCCGATGGATGTCAAAAGTGCTTTCTTACACGGTGTGGTTGAAGAAGAGGTGTATGTCGAACAACCTCCGGGTTTTGAAGATCCTATTCATCCAGATCGGGTTTGGTTGCTCAACAAAGCTCTTTATGGTTTACATCAGGCACCTAGAGCTTGGTATGCAACTTATCTAACTATCTATTGGAGAATGGTTTTCGGAGAGGTCTTAGTGATTGCACTCTCTTCATCAAAGATCAGGATGGAGATCTTCTGTTGGCACAGGTATACGTTGATGATATAATATTTGGTTCAACTAATGATTCTTTGTGCAGGCAATTCGAGCATGTTATGCAAGAAAAATTCGAGATGAGCGCAATGGGGGAAATGAATTTCTTCTTGGGCCTACAAGTTCAACAAACAGAGTCTGGGATATTCATCCATCAGACTAAATATGTTGGTGACATCTTGAGCCAGTTCCAGATGTCTGATGCAACGCCCATTGGTACCCCACTTCCGCAGAATCACGGGATTACTCCGGATTTGAAGGGTGAAAGCATTAACTCTTCATACCATCGCGCTATGATCAGATCTCTCATGTATCTCATAGCCTCGAGGCCCGACATCATGTATCTGACGTGCCTGCTCGCAAGATATTAAGCCAACCCGAAGGCCTCACATCTGGCAGCTGTTAAAAGGATTTTCCGCTATTTGAAGGGTTTCCCGGACACCGGTCTCTGGTACCCTAGGGATGATAGCTTCGACTTGATCGCGTTCAGTGATTCTGATTTTGGTGGCTGCAAAATCAACGGCAAATCAACAACAGCTGGATGTCAATTCTTAGGAAATCGCCTGGTCACGTGGCAGTGCAAGAAGCAAATCTGTGTTGCTACATCAACTTGTGAAGCAGAATACATTGCTGCCTCTAGTTGTTGCTCCCAAGTCTTGTGGATCCAACAACAAATGCGCGACTACGGTTTTGAATTCCTATCTACTCCTATTTTTGTTGATAACAATGCTGCCTTACAAATCACTAGAAATCCTGTGCAGCATTCCAAGACCAAACACATAGAAATTAAATATCACTTCATACGTGATTGTTTTGACAAAAGACTCATCGATGTTGTTAAAGTCCACACCGATCACCAACGTGCCGACCGGTTCACTAAAGCTTTTGATATATCACGTTTTGATTATCTTCTTTTGGTCAATGGCGTTAAGGTGATACCCGAGTAAAACTTCTTTAGCTAATCGTTTTTGTAAATATTTTCTTTAAAAACTCTTAAACATAAAAAAAAAAGTTTCGTTTTTCGTAACCTTTTAGCATTTTAGGGGGAGTAATTTCAAGAAAATACAAAAACATTTGAAAAAGTCAAAAATCTAAAAAGATGTTTTTACTTTCTGTCCTTTCGTTTGAAAAATTCAAAAATTCAAAAAAATTAGAAAACAAAAAATGAGTTTCTTGGATAAAGGAAAATGATGATATTCACTGGTGTGGTAGGTCAACATGTTCAAAATGTAAAACAGAAAAATTTGAGATATGATAAGTACCTCTACTAACGATGTATCGGTAGGCTCACAATCAGATTAAAATGTGCAGGATGATACAAATCTAGCAGACTTCAAGACAGGTGGGAACCATTCATTGGCATATGGCCTTGGTACCGAAATTTCGTTTGAAAGATTGCCGAGGTTCTAAAATATTCGTTCTTTATGCTGTCTTATCATCTGGGTATCATGGTTGTATCTTTTACCGAAAAATAACGGAGACAAAGTCTAGATCTTCCATGATACTATACATACGTGTACATATTGCATTCGACCTCAATAAGTGATCAACAATCACATGTTCAAACAAAATAAGTGATAATATATCACATTTATCTGGGAGTCAAGTACGTTTCTTTGCTGTACGATGTACTGACCTGTTCACGGACTTGCTCATGTGCCCTCATGCATATGAAAATCAAGTTCCTCATCAATAAGTGATTCTATCACATAGGGCTTGTTTTCAATCAAAAATAAGTGAGTGTCTCACATTCTTTTATACGGTCAAACATATGATAAACGGTATACTCATCGGTAAGATGAACTCTCGTGCATACCTTGATACGGGAATGTGTCGTGAGTGGATGAACACCGACTTGTAAGTATATCTCTTACCGTAAATCGTATCTCCTAATTATGATTACATCTGATCAGTTTGAGCTTATGTGGACAACAATTCTGATAATCGTGGTAGTATGCTTATCCGAAGCTTTAAACCGAAACAAAAATCATGTTGAGTAAGACCGTAAGCTGGTATGATTCCTTTTCCTTGAAACTCCCAAAAAGTTTGATATTTGTACAGTTTTTACTGCTTTTTATAGTTTTTCGTTAGTTTACTGCACTTTAAATTCTGTCTTAGTGTAATTTGTAAAGTTCATTTTTGATTAGCCGAAGTTGAAACTTGGTGTTTTCTGCCGAAAGCCTGAAACCTACTTCATAAAATGTCCTTTGGATTTGGTAAACTCAATCACAATGAAAATCTGTTCAAGTAAGCAAAATCTGTTCAAGTGTGCAAAATTTCAAAAGACTTGGTAATTTTTGCAAAATGTTCCACGAAAAACCCTTTTGGTTGACGAAAGACCTAAAAAGTCAACGAAAAACCTTGGTCAGGTCAACTATTTTCAATCTCGGTTAAAATTGAATGTGTTCATGACGAACACCTTATTTTTCGTCGAGGTCACAACGAAATACCCCTGGGCCTTTTTAACTTTCGTCATGGGCTTACTGTTCAAGCCCAACCAAGTGTATCGTCGAGCCCAACAAATGTTTCATCGAGGATGGAGTTTCGTTGAAGGGTATGAGTATATAAGGGTCCCAGTAGTCAGAGACCTCACTTTTTCAAACCAACTTTCTGATTCATCTTCTCCAACACTCCACCCCATACCTTTTCACCGACTCTCAAAACACTTTCATTTTCTCTAAAATTTTCAAGTAAATCAAGGTATACAAAATGCTTATCTTCATGTTTTGAATCTTTGGAGACCCCGTGTTTTTACTCGACTGTTTGAAAAACCCTCGGAGACACTGTTTATTTGATTTCTTCATGATATAAACTTGTTGTTTGTCTTGGTTTTTCATAAAAACTGATAGAACTAGGGTTTGTATTGATTTATACATTGATTTGGCATTGATTTTGATTGGGTTTTGGATAACAAAAACAAGGGATGGTTATTGTTGAATATTTACACCGTTTTGGGTACTTTCCGGTCTATACGGTGTCGGTTTTACATTCTGGGTTGTTTTCTTGATGTGTTGGTTAAACAAAGTGTCAAATGTTTGATTTTTCCTGAATCAACCGTCGATTAAACAACAGTGGGCGAAAAACCCTTTTGGTTTGAAAACCCCCAATTCGACGAAACCCTAACTGTCTACGACGAAACCCCTCAGACGACGAAACTCATTTTTCTTCGAAGTGACTACGACGAAACACCCTACGACGAAACAACCGTTTAATCAAAGGAACATCTTTCGTCGAGGGACTGTCGATGAAAAACCAGTGGTCAAAAGTCAATGTTGACTTGATTTGACCAAGGGTTTTTCGTCGTGATAACATGTTTTTCGTCGCAAGTGCTAGTGTTTCGTCGTCCAACACTTAGAATATTTTCTGTTTGGGTGCCCTTTCACAGAAGACATGGTTATACATGATCTTTGTTCATGTTATACTTTAACATGTATACACTTATGTCTAATGCACATTTTATGATATTGTGACTTACTGTGATTGCTTTCGAATACAGATGGCACCAAAAGAGAAGAAACGTAAGGCCGCGACCAAGATAACTGATAAACCTGAGGAACTTGTGATGTCCGAAAAGCGTCACAATATGATTGCCTATCTTGATCCGGAAGGGAAGATCACTGAATTGAAAGAGATCACGCAGTGGATAAGGGAGTCGCGGATAAACAAAGCTGTCACTTTTTCAACACCGGTTTACAAGTTGCTCATCAAAGCATTCTGGAATTCAGCGAGAGTTGTCCAAATTGATGGAACTGAGTTTTTTCAAGGGCAAGTGAATGAAGTGAATGTGAATGTTTCACCGGAAATCTTGAACACCGTTCTGGAACTGCAAGACGATCCTAATGCACCATACTCTATTCCAATAATGTGCACATGTGGTTGTCTACTAAGGGTGAAGTGTACTGGCGATATCTTCAACAGTCAAATCAACAAGGGAGATCTGCCAATGCGGTACAAGTTTTTATTACACATACTTATTCAATGTCTTAGCAACAGGCGAGCTGGCTATGACATGGCAGGCAATGATCTCGTGGGACTCATGGTGGCATTAGTGCTGAACAAACCCTTTAGCATTTCAAAGTACATCTATGCCAACATGAAGGAGAACATGACAAGAATTGGTGGTCGAACAACTGGGAATAAATTCTGGATGTACCCTCGTTTTCTGCAAATGATAATGAATGTCTAGCATCCCAATCTTCCAAAAGCCGATGATGACATCTTGAAGATAGATGCTATGATCGAACATTCACTGAAGATATTCAGGGGCCTTGCAATAAAGAGATACAAAGAAAGCAAGTCGCCTAGGAAATTGTTTGGTGCTCTTGGTAAAACAGACTACATCGTTCCAGAAGATGACAAATGGCGTCACAATGACAGCCAATCTGGTGATGAGGAGCTGGAGGTAAAGAAAAAGATGGAAGAAAAATTTGGTCGAAAGGATTCGGATTCTTCCGACAGTGACAGTGATGGTGATGATGAAGCTGGTGATGGTGGAGATGCAGGTGCTGCTGGTGCATCTGGTGCTGGTACAGCTGGTGATACATCAGCCAGTGGTGATGAGGAGGATACGGAATCGGACGACAATGTTCCTGAGCCTGGGTATGAATTCTATTTGGATGAACGTGGTGTAAGGCAGGTCAGGAGGATTAGGCAAGAGGATGACGCGAATACGTTCCTTCGGATACTGAAGCGGAACGTTTGAAGAAAAAGCAAACAGTTGTCCGTCGAAAGAAGAAAGCAAGGAAGTACATTGGTACTTCATCTGCGCAGCAATCCGTTCCACAAGAACCTTCTCAAGAAGCGGAAATGGATCCAAACCTTGGATTCACGGCCACTGAAGCTTCTGCCATGGTGTCGTCTCCTCCGAGGTCCTCAGAACCAACTCCTGTAGTGACTTCAGCTCCTGAAACTCCTACAGTGACTCCTCAAGAACCTGCTCGCTCAATTGCATCGACCATTCGTGCAACTACTTCGCAGCCGACCTCAGAGCAGAGACAAACTATATTTTATCAGATGCAGCAAGATGAAAAGGTAGATTTCCTGTTCTCTCAACTGCAAGCTGTTGCAGGTCAAATCAATAGGCATTCGGAAGTGATAAACGTTACAAGAGGCGACATGATCAAACAACAGTTGGAGATAAATAAGTTGAATTCCACTGTTGATCGACAACAAGCAGAAATCACTCGCCAACAAGCAAAAATCACTCGCAAACAAGCAGAAATAGAGCAACTGAAGGCAGAAAATGCTAGCTTGAAAACTGTAGATGAAGAGAGAGAGAGAGAGAGAGAGAGAGCGACAGTTGCAACAGATGCGAGCGGCAGATAACACTCGTGGTATTGACATGAACCGCTTGAAAGAAAGAAGCATTCAGGTTCAGAGATTGGTCGATACTCTTAAACAAAAGCATGATGATATGAGAGCGTGGTACAATTCTCGCAACACCACTATAACCGAAGGGGTGAAGAAAATCACTGAAGGTTTCGAGTTTGTACGAAAGCAGGTCAATATTTTGTGGGACGATCGTTGCAAACAACAAGAAGTGTTTAAGAAAAAGGATGATGATCCTGAGGATCCTGGGAACCCTGACCCTTCTGCCACATCAGAGCAGCCGCCAGCCACCGCCTCTACTCAAATTGTTGTCTTTCAGCCTTCGCAGCTTGAATCGGCACAAGGAACCTCTAGTGGAGTCGTTGAAGAGCAACATCAGCTTGAAACACTTCTTACATTGAAAGCTCAATGGCTGGTAATTCTTCTGTTCCTAGTACTGCTGATCTTGCTTTGCAGGCTGTTCATCCTATTACTGGCGAAGTTCTAGAAGAAGGAGAGTTTGTTGTGGATCTTTCACATGAACAACTGCTTTCCTTGAATGAAATGAAAACGGTTGAAGACTCAGTGATTGATCAAACGCCGATTGAACCAGAGACCGTTGATACCAAAAACATTGAAGAGATAGTGTTTGAAGGTGAATCAAGTAAATCAACTTATGTTCGTGCCGACGGAATGGAGTTTGATCTGCTTGATGAAGAATGGATGAAAGAAAATCAGGAAGACATTGATGAGCAGTTAAAGAATCGTACGTCTTCTGATAATCCGACTGATTCATTCCAAGAATGGAGAAAACGGTTCTTGTCAAAGGTTAAAAAGCCTACGCCTCCTAAAGCACAGGTTGATTTTCTACAGTTTGAAAAGGTTAAGCTGCATGGGAAGATTCTGAGCTGGATGTTCGTAAAGGAAATTCACTGTGTTGCGATCAAGCGCGAACACGGAATCCAGTATTTCAATTCAATGCTGAGCATCTTATCTTTGCCGTTCTATGATGTTGCTGCCTTATCGAAGCTGGAAATCATCAATCGTTCCAATTAATTTGGCGCAACATTATTTGCAAGGAAAATCAAGTTCGAACGGAAGAAAGGATGGAAGGATGAATCGTACAAACCACAGTTTCCACTTTATTAACAAATCAAGTTCACGTTGGACCCATCGACCAACACGGCTCATTACAAGCTCATATACCAGCCGGCGAAGGTCATGAACAAGATTCCGTTGATGCCGATGGAACATAATTTTCTTGAAGAAATGGCGTTGTGGTGTTACGATTCGGATACTCATGAAGCGGTGATTGTGTTTAAGGGTGATCAAGAAAACTTTCGGATGCTAGATCCGATGTGGATTGTGAATATGTCGGTGAACGACATCAGCAAGCTATTTCGGCATGATATCTTTTATGAAGACAAGGACGCACATCAAGCGCTACAATTTTAATGCGTCGCTTGTTACTGTTTTTATCGAGGAATATATGCTGGAAGCACCTGGTCGCTGAAGCATTGAAGATTGAAGACCGAAGACCAAGTAACAGACAAGGGGGAGTTTGTCGATGCATATTTTGTGTCTGTAACTTGTTCTATATTAAGCGTTGTAATTTACGGTCTTTTATTATCGAGTCTGTATATCCGTCCGTCGACCAAGTCGGATATCCTCCTATCCTACTTGGGTCCGACAGTTTGTCTCTTTTGATTTGTAATGTTTTAAAGACTGTGCATGTTGCATATGTTTGGTATGTTATGTCTTGTGTGTTTATTAAAGTCTGTTGTAAACTGTCTAACAGTTTGCAACAAATCAAGTTTTGCAGCCCTCGACGAAAGGCCTTGTGACAACTCGAAATTTAGAACCTTTCGTGTATCTTAGTGTAACCTACTTGAAACATTATGTGACTAGTTGATGTATTGGTGTAATGATATATGTGAACATCCTATGTGACCACGTGTTACATTTATGTGTTGTAATTGTATGTATGCGTGTATATATATGAACCGAGACAACAAGGACCCGACTCGAGACCATGCGGTCTCGAGTGAACAATGAAACAGTGGGCCGGATGGGCCACGCACCCCATTTAACCCAACCGAAAGCCCATTAGGGTGCACTACTTGGGACGGGTATATAACCTTGGTGATTATCCATGTTTGCCATTTCTTTGGACAACACACTCATTCTCACACACACCTTCCCCTACACACTCTCTCTAGAGAAACCTTAAACCCTAGACACCAAACATCACATTTCTCCTCCCTCACTCTCGGATCAAACCGGTGACCACTAAGGAGCTCTCGGATCAACTCGTACACACCCACTTGGAGGCTTCACTCACACCTTTGAACCTATACTTGAACCGGTTAGTGATTCCTTTGCAAACACATGTATTTTCATGATTAAAGGTGTTGATGTGTGATGTTATAGGTTAATGGTGCATGTTATGCGTTTGTTTCGGTTTGATGATGATGTATGATGAAGACTATGTGATAATATGTTTAATTGTTAAGTTTTATGCATGATGATGATTAATAAGATAACATGACTTGATTTCGGACATATTGTATGATGGGTTAATGATATCTTGTGTTTAAATATGGTCTAAACCATTAGTTGTTAATGTTCATAAAATCGGATTGCATACTCTTATGTTACAAATCAAATGCTTGTTAAATGGCTGCATATATGTGGAAATCGGATTAGTTGTTTGAGTGTTATGATTGTGTTCATGTTATGATCATGTTAAAGTCCATAGAGATTGATGCTAAAAACCCTAAAATGAAGAACATGATGAACATGTGAAGAACTTGTTGATTGTTATATGGGTATTTGAAATGGATATGTTTGATCCATTTTGGTTAATTGTTAGACAACCAGACATGTTTGTAGAACCTCATTGGATAGTACATAAAATCACAACAGTGAAATCCCATTGGTCTAGTACAATGTTGGAATTCAGCAAATGTCCCCAGCCGAGGACTTCAGTCTCGACTCGAGACCGGAAACATGACAACTCGAGACCCCGATTGCGACACTAGTTGCGAGTCGAGAACCTATAGTCTCGACTCGAGACCATACTTCATCAACACACACATATCATGACTCGAGAACGGGATTGCGAGTCCGGTTGCGACTCGAGACATGACCCGAGACCTTCACGTTTGCGACTCGAGAACACCTAAGCACAACTCGAGACCGCACAGTCTCGACTAGAGACCGCACAGTCTCGACTCGAGACCAACTACATGTATACGCCGAATTGGACTTGCATGATCACGGGTTTGGGTGTTTGGGCCGGACTTTTGGGCCTAATGCATGGACCTTATGTGTAACTGTTGAATGTGAATGTTGTTGGGCTGCCATGAATGATACTTACATACAATGTGCTAGCATACGTATAGAAACATACGTGTACTACTTGATTAGGAACCTGATTTGTATGATACAACTATGATAGGACGTGAGTGACCACAATATTGCTTGATTGACTTTTCTGTGTATCCGCCGAGCAAACCAAGGTGAGTTCACACCCTCTACAAAGCATGGGATTCCCAGGGGTCGGGAATTGGGGTTAAGGAACATGGGTTCCTCGTCCTCCTTGGGTAGGACAGCAATGGTTCAGGAATGTAATTCCTCGTCCTCACGGACAGATAACTCGTACTAGACCAAAACTCTATCACGAAGTCCCTCATTTTTATATCGACTTAATCGCCGGGCCAATGGCGAGCGGGTCATTAGTTAGATAGTGCTATTTAGGTTTGACAAACCTCACACCGTGCCGCAGAGGGCGGGCGTGAACTAATGGACTATGGCACGTCGGTGATGATAGACACCGACGCTCAGGGCACATAAACATGACTAACGTCAGTAGTCGATATGGTAACGAGTCTAGTATATACATGGGGTAGCCCCCACGGCCGAAATGCCAGATAACTAACATGGGGTAGCCCCCACGGCCGAAATGCCAGATAACTAACACGGGGTAGCCCCCACGGCTGGATTGCCAGAGTAACCGGGAATGAACAAGTCACGTTTTTAAATATGGGGTAACCCCCACGGCAGGATTGCCAGATAAAGGAAACTGTTTTCGAAACAACTTAAAACGAACACCCAACCGTGAACTCACTCAACTTGTTGTTGACTCGTTACTACATGCTTTGCAGGTCTTTAGGTACTTAGCTGGAGCTTGCATGGAGGAGGGTCGTTGTGGGACATGGACAGCTGTGTGCCATGTTAAACTTTGGAACAATTAAACTAATGATTATGGTTTTAAACATTATGCTTCCGCTTGCAACTTAAACTATGTTTTGTTTGGACACCAATTGTATTGGTTGGATTTTTATAACTACTTATATGCTTGTTCAATATGATTGGTGGCTGGATCCTGGTCAGTCACGCCTCCAAGCGGTGGTATTCCGCATGTGGATTTTGGGGGTGTGACAGGCCTGTCTTTCGTCGAGTACATGCATGAAGAAATACCCTTTGGATGGTTATCCCATGTTTCGTCATGTTTGGTGACGAAAGACCTTGTCTTTCGTCGCCCATGGTATTTCGTCAGGCCCATTCTGTGTTTCGCCAACACTTGGGCTGGGCTGCCTAGATAAACCACACATGGTTTCTGTTTGAAACTATGAGAGCATACCCTTTCTGTGAGTTTACTGTCAAACATTGTGTGTATGTGTTTGATGATTGTTCTCATCCGTTTTAATCAATAGACTGTGAATCGTTGGCTACTTCGTGTTGTTATTATCTGTGTTTGGTTTGGCATCATCACGGGGATTCCGCACTCGTGACCGTGTTTGATATAAACAGGTGATTTGGTTTCGTAATCGATCCTCTGAAAACGGACCTACACAAACCACTGAGCATCTTTGGCTGACGTCACCATGAAAGTGACATCTAACCTCCTAACAACCTACAACCACTGATCAATACAAACACTGATACTAAACTACTGATTACAGTAAACAAATACAATACAAGATTAAACTACTGCTTCTTTATTCCACCATATCAGTAGATTGAGCATCAGTGCTTTATCTTCAACAGTCTTTAGGGATCAGCAGTTGTTGTCAAGAGCAATACTTATAGGTCATCAGATGTTAGGGCCACTTTCAAGGGGAAAGATCTGATGCAAACAACTGCTTATGATGAATCCACTGATCTGAACCATTTTTGGCTTTATCAACTGTTCCTTTGTAGGGTTCAATCCCAACAGGACTATTTTAAATCATTGATTGGATTTCTAAGGGTACTTTCACAAGTTCTTGATTGTTCTTTATGCAATTTGTTTATGTGCAACTTATGTGATAAAACAAAACACAAATCCCAAATCCATGATTGGGTCTTTCTATACAAATAGTTAGACCCTTAGATCCCAAAGTACTATTCCAAATCATTTCTTGATTCATATGTTTAAATACTTTCTGTAAACATGATTGTTTGATTTCCTCCACACATCATAAGATGAACTATGTGGACTATGCAAAAAATTGAGTAACTATGCGTGCACACATAATTATAATATTCGGTGCATGGAACATCATAACAAGTTTTGTCATGTGTGATTATAGAACCAATGGTGAAAAAAATAACGAAACAGATACAATATAATAAGGGCATGGTGGATACGCCGCTGGTACTTTCTAAATAAAAGTGTTCCTTCTTATATTGTAAACGTAGCGTTATTTAAGTCACTTGAAGTTCTTGACCTTGACCAAAGTTGTTAGATCTATTAGCTAGTGATGCTCATTCAACATAATACCAAACGATGCCCTTATCATTGAAAACTAAATCATACATTGATAACGCTAGCAAAACCTTTTAGTCAAATTTTATCCTATATTTTCCACCTTCGACCTTGGACACACACGTAAGTTTCATACACAAATAGTCTTCATCGTTTAGTTAGAAGACCTCTATAAACATCCTTCCTCTTGTTATTCAAAAACTCCAATACCCCTTTTCAAATCCGCACCCTTCAACAAATCAATACGGGCCGTATAACATTATACGAGCCGTATACACCATGTGAAAATAAGATTTTACCATGTGTGATTATTAGTTCCCTTATTTTATCTTTATTTATTATTAGTTGGATAAAAAGAATACATTTATTGCTTGCACAAACTTCAACGTTCAAAAGTAAACTTAGACTAGTTTTTTTACGTCGCGCATTGCGGCGAAACTGAGTAAATGATAATGTAAAACAAACGTGGTTTGAAAATAAAACATGTTTTTAGAAAGGCAAACAATTAGAACGGTTTATTTATCATTGTACCGTTTTATAATACCAAATATATATTTTATTTTGAGTACAACTTCGTTTTTAACAAAGTTTATAACGGCATGTCAGGGGAAAAAATTAAGTATAACTACGTACTTAAGTTTTTTAGAAAAAAAGTTATAAACGTAAATTATTAATGAAGTATCAAATTATATGATAAATTAATATATGTTATAAAAAGAGAAAAAAATGGTAAAAAATGGTAAAGAAAATATATGGTTTTAGAAAAGGAAAAAAATTAAAAATATGTTACTAAAAGTAAATATAATAATAAATTATTATAATATATTAAAAAAATTAATAAAAAGCTATATATTTATTTTAAAATAAAGTTACTATTCATCGTCATTCGTTAACTATATATACTAGTAATAGTAATATTCTTCAGCGTGTTGCGGCGGGTATTAGGTCGGTATCGGTTTGATTCATTATGGTATTAGTACGGTATTGGCACTCGATATATCACCGAAATATAAAACCCAAAAAATAATGTTATGCTATGACCAAAATGATATCGGCACATGTTTTACATCGGTTGAAAAACCATATAAACGAATATCAATAACGATTCTGATATTACCGGTACCGATGTTGTTAGGAACCGACATGCCATCAATGTTGCTAGATGATATCAGTTTGGTTTGTCACATACCAACACTCTCTATAGCTTAAGGTATATAAAATTTTCTATATATTATTACCAAAGTTGTTTATACGATATTGGTTCGGGTCATCACAACAAACAACCAAAGAAATCAATTATATTTGACCTATCTGATTTGAACAAAACTTTTATTGAAGCGTAGTTAAAAGTAAACACGTCGTAACGGTATATTTGTAATTTTAGACAACATAACACTACATTATTAGAATAACGGAAAGGTAAAATGACGTTGATTTACAAAAAAAAAAAGAAAACTAACTTGTACTTCGTTTACTTGTACGTTAACACTCACAATTCGTTTTGAACATTTTTTTTCTGTCCATATGGATAGAAACAGACATGCTTAAATTAATATATGTTTAAAATTTACTAATACAATAAAAGAAAAGTTATAATAAAAAATAAAAAAATTATAAAATACTGTATCATAGAGTAAAACTTAAAAGAAAAAAATTATAATAATAAATAAATATTTAGTTGCTATTCATCATCAGTCTAAATTAATATATACAAATAAATACTCTATTTTTAAGATAACTTCATTTTAACAAAATATATAGCGAAATGTCGAGGAAATAAATTTAGACACAACTAAGTACTTAAGTTTATGAAAATAAATTAACGAATGTAAGTTATTAAAGAAATATCAAATTAACTGATAAACGAAATATGATAGAAAAAAGAAAAAAGAGTAAATTACAAGTTTTGTCCTTTATGTTTGCATCAAATTTCAGGCGCTGTCCTTTACCTTTAAAATTGTCAGGCGGTGTCCTTTACGTTTTAAAATCTTGCAAGTTTTGTCCTTTAAGCCAAACCAGGTTAGAATTTTCAGTTAAAATACCTCATGTGCAAGGCACATGAGGGTAAAATGGTCATTCCCTCCTAAATCATTTAATTCCCATTTAATTCCTCATTTATATAAAAACTATTTCTTTCTCTCTCTTTCATATAAACATGCGTCTCTCTCTCTCTTCTCTCTCTCCCCACTCTCATCTGAATCAACCTCCATCTTTCTCTTCTCCAGCCGACAACGTCACCTCTTCGTCTTCCCTTGTACAGATCCATCACCACCATCGGCATAACCCACAACTCCATCACCTGAGGCCACTCGTCACCCACCCACTTCCCACAACCACTCTTCACCCATCGCCGCCCCTAACCCACCTCCCACAACCACCCTTCACCCACTGCCGCCATCAAGCCACCACCTCAAGTCCTCAACCACCCTTCACGCAACACCCAACGCCGCTACAACTCTGTTTATAAAATGATTTGAACTTCCCACCACACGGATCAATCATTTCTGTTTATAAACTGATTTGAACTCCCCACCTGCTGCCGACCACCTCCACTGTCATATCTCTTCTTCAAACAATACAATACGAACCCTAACCCCTTTTTAACCTTCGAATTCAATCCTCATAAAGGTCGTTCACAGAAATAAAAATAGGGGTTTTGATTCTATGAGGAAGACGAACAGAAAAACATAGATTGGAGCTTATGTTTCGCGTTATATCGATGAGGTATGATGTTCTCCGGCGAGGTCTTGAATTCCGGCAAACTGAAACTGTACCGGACGAAAATAGGTTGGTCGGATCTGTTATGTTACTGGCTAGATTTGGATTTTTCCGACAACACCTGTTGACTATGAGGATTTAGAAAATCAGAGTTTTTAATAAATTGGGGCATGGATTGATAATGGGTCTAAAGTTTTTGGAATTTATTTTTAATAATAGATGGTATTAGTGCTTGAGTAAGCGGTGCTTCCTTTCTGTTTGCAATTACCGCTGCAGAATAATCATCCCTAAAAGAAGTTGTTTTCAAATTCAAATAGGTTGCATTTAGAATAGGTTGTTCTCGAATAAACCCTTTGAAAGATAACTGAATGGCACCATGTCTACTGTTTAGTTCATAATTTTGGGGGTGTTGATTTGGGTTTTTTGGTTATGATGGGGGTGTTCATAATTTTGGGGGTGTCTACTGTTTTGTTCATAATCTGTTAGTGAAACAGATTAGAAGAGTCCTAATGTGCAGACTTGAGTTTCATATATATATTTTTTAATTTGACACAATAGTCCTCCTAATATAAATTGTTTTACACAATAGCCCCTGGATAATGAAATGACAAAAATACCCTCATGTGCAAGTCACATGATCAAACTTAACCAAAAAATCTAACTGGGTTTGGCCTAAAGGACAAAACGTGCAAGCTTTTGAAACATAAAGGACACCGCCTGACAATTTTAAAGGTAAAGGACAGCGCCTGAAATTTGATGCAAACATAAAGGACAAAACTTGTAATTTACTCAAGAAAAAAAGAATTAATAAAACTAAAAAATAAACGAGAAACGGATTATGGTTTTAAAAACAGTAAAATTAATTATCTAAAAACTATAAAAATAATAAATAATAAAATATAAAAAAGCTATATATTATTCTAAAAACAATGTTACTATTCATGTTCACTCGTCAACAATATATATATATATATATATATATATATATATATATATATATATATATAGGGTAGGGTTCCAGCGTGAACAACCTCCCCAGCGTGAACTGCGTGAACTGATCTGGACCATTGATTTCCTTTTTAGTTGTTAAGGGTATGATCGTAATTATATAAAAAATTAGATTTAAATCATTATTTTAATAATTGAAATAAGTTACATCTTTCCTATTTTAAATTCATTATCCACATTATCTTTTATTTCATTTTTATTTTTTAGATTTCACCACCAGAATTCGGATTATGATTTTTAAGATTCACGTAACCTTCATATTTCAACGGTATACACATGTGTACTTTGATATGAATTGAACAGTACACATGTGTACTCAGCATGGTACATATGTGTAATTAGCTACATAATACATACATATAAACAAAACTTGTAAACCTATTTTATATTAAGCAAATAACAATTTCCATAATGTTTACCAAACCAAAAAAAAAACATACAATTACAAGTTCCAGTTTCGTGAAAACAATAAACGCAACATAATCGGAAAAATAAAAAAGACATAGTCTTTTACAACTATTCGCCGCGTTGTATGCTGAATAATCCTTATCGACCAAGCAAACAAACATAAGTGAATCATCCTTATCGACCTCATACGTGAATCATCCTTATCGACCTTCCATCTCCACTTTCCTCGTTTACGACGTCTCCTATAATAACACAAAAAACTCAGCAATTAGTACTTTGCATAATTCACAAGTATACATCAACAACTTTACACATTCAATACACAAAAAAAATATGAGATATCACAAAAACAGACGCTATACACATGTGTACATCGCATTAAAAGCATAGCAAAACCTGAATACACATGTGTACAGCGCCTTAAAAACAGAGCAAAATCAGAATACACATGTGTACAGCGCCTTAAAACCAGAGCAAAAATCAAAATACACGTGTGTACAGCGCCTTAAAAACAGACCGATACACATACTTGGCCCTATCGGGACACAAGTTTGACAATGCGGTGCAAAGGCCTAGCCCGTTATATCGTCCTTGTCCACAACATGCTTTGTTAGTCACCTCAAATCCTGCACAACCCTTATCCTACAATTACAACGTGTCTACAAATTGTTTATATCTTATAAAACCAAAAGAAATAGAAACATGTAATAACATTACCAAAAGCTTTAGGTTTGGTGATGAAGTCATAGAAAATATGATGTGCTTCAACAGAAATAAAAACATTACTACCCAATTTCTTGTTCAACAAACCAATCATTGCTGTCACTTGAGGATTGAATAGGTCCGCGGCTTGTTGCAGCTCTGTCGCGCATTCTCCTTTACGGCTACGCAATGCTATTACCGACGGTGCACAACCCAATGGTCCGGTAGCAGTCACTAGTATTTTTCGAGCTCCCAATACATAAAGCCTCTGCATATATTATACATTTATCTTTTTGTATATTTGAAGATAAAAAATTTGAAAACTATGATGGTTTGAGTAGTTATTACCATTAAAATCTTTTGGTACTCTCTTGTGAGTAACTGGACATACTCGGGGAGTTTATATTGAAATGATCGAAATGAGTTTCGCACCAAATAATAGTTGTTTACGAAATCGTTGCCTCCACACGTTACCAAAACGAGTGCCTCGTTAATGAGCTCTTTGGTTTTCTTGGTACCGATTATAGTAGCGACTCGTTTTTGGTATGCTTCGAAGAATGCTAGTTGGCGCGGCATTCGAATTATGTTCACCTATAAAACATGAACGAGTTGAAGTGGAATAAGGGAAAATAAATATATGACACTAAACCAGCTATGATACGATAGATGATAATTCAACTTTCTTTAGTTAGTAAGGGGTTTGGTATGAATTTAATATCAAGAAACTCAAAATTATGTTAAACCCTAATTCACTTAAATCTTAAAAAATAAACACCCATTCAGATTGAGCCGGTATACCTGTAATCGACGATAGATCTGTTCAGCTTCGCCGGTATATCTGTTCAGATTCGCCACCGCTGACGTCACCGGCGGTAGATCTGTTCTGCTGCCGCTGTCTGCAACCATCATCGTCATCATCAACGGCACCCTCAACGTCCTTAATCACCGGAAAAACAAATGAAAGAAACAAAAAAACCAACACTTTGTCGATCTGAAGTAAAGAAGAGTGGAGGAGTGTTTACCAAAAAAACCATCATCGTCATCATCAACGGCACCCTCATCGTCATCATCAGCGCCGTCTGCCGCCGCTGACGTCACCGGCGGTAGATCTGTTCTGTCGCCACACAAGGATAAGGGGTTACGGGGTTACGGGGGGTGGGTATAGTGGATAAGGGGGAAGAGGTGTTAAGTTTGTTTGGGTGTGCGACGATCGGAGGTGTCGCCGGAGTAACTCCAGTTGCCGGAGGTTTAATCATCTGGTTTTTATCATCTAGTTTTTTGGGGTAGATCAGGGGAAGAGAGCAGGGGAATAAAGCAGGGGTTTGGATCCAGCGAAGGTGAGAGAAAATTGGATCTTCAACAAAGTTTGAATATTGATTTATGAGATTGTACGTGATTTATGGAATAATTTAAAATGGAAGTTACAATTATACCCTTTTTCCTTTAATTAAATGAAAAGAATTAAGCACGTATTTACTATCATGCCCCTCACTTTAATCTAAAGATGATAAAAACCAATGGCCCAGATCAGTTCACGCAGTTCACGCATGGGATTTTGTTCACGTTTGAACCTAATCCTATATATATATAGGTAGCCGCTAGAATGAGAACCACCACGAGTTGTAAGAACCGCGAGAACCGCGCCCCGCGGGTGGCCGTTGACCACGAAATTTTTTTTACACCTAGATCCGTATATTTTAACACCGGGGGTAAATTTTGGGTTCAAACGGCGCGCCCGAGGGGGTAGTTTTTTACGCCCAAAGTTTGGGTTTTTTTAATTTTTTTAATTTTTCTTTTTTTTTTTAACCAAACTTTGGGCGTAAAAAACTACCCCCTCGGGCGCGCCGTTTGAACCCAAAATTTACCCCCGGTGTTAAAATATACGGATCTAGGTGTAAAAAAAATTTCGTGGTCAACGGCCACCCGCGGGGCGCGGTTCTCGTGGTTCTTACAACTCGTGGTGGTTCTCATTCTAGCGATCCCCTATATATATATATATATATATATATATATATATATATATATATATATATATATATATATATATATATATAATATAAGGTTTTAGAAAAGGAAAAAAGATAAAAATATTACTAAAAATAAATATAATAATAAATTATTAAAATATATTAAATAAAAAATAAAAAAAGTATATATTATTTTTAAAAATAAAGTTATTATTCAACGTTCTTCGTTAACTATATATATATATATATATATATATATATATAGTAAGGTTTTAGAAAAGGAAAAAACATAAAAATATGTTATTAAAAGTAAATATAATAATAAATTGTTATAATATATTAAATAAAAAATATAAAAAGCTATATATTATTTAAAAAATAAAGTTGCTATTCATCGTCCCTCGTTAAATATATATATAATTTAAAAATAATGTTCGTATTAATAGTCAATTGTTAATATATATATATAATTATGCGATGCTTAGCAGCTTTGGGAAGACTCAACACTTTAATTTTTAGTTTTTTATTCCACTTTTTTTTAATGGGAAGGAATAATGTGTCAACCACCGTGACACCAGGCGTTGTGGCCAAAGTCGACTACTCGACCGCCGCCATCCCCTTGGCTCTCCCAGATACGCGGAAACCCGACCTCCACCCGCTCGAAGGCATGACAGTGGAATAATCGGTAAAACCTCGCCTCCCATCCAAGACGAACCCGCGCCACCCGTATTCGCCCTTCACCTTGATGCCGCAGAAAATAATGGGGAGGGTGAGAGTCGAACCTGGGTCACAAGGAACACCAAGTCTTTCCCCAACCACTCCACCACTAACCTCATTGATTTTTTTTTGCCAGTTAAAATCAATTATAGGAGTCCTTCCATCTGCAGCGTGTGGTTGTGACATCCGGGTGAAGGCTCGGCTCGGGATTCAACCCGGGTTTGAGTCCAACGGGGGCGGGGGTTTACCCATTCCACGGGGTTCCCGCGCATCAGGGGTGTGCTACACTTTCTAGCAATGGTCGAGTAGTTGGCCTTTGGACATAGCTTCGAAAGGGTGGGTTTACACGTGCAAAACAGTTAGCCGTTAAAAAAAATCAATTAAAGGAGAATTAACTTGTATAAATACCAATAAGTAAAAAGGTGGACCAAGATCCAATATACATGAAGTGTAAATCGACAGTGAGGAATTAATGACCACATCATTTTAGTCTGGTCTCGCTCCAATGTTGTACCATCATTCATTCCACATTCACACCTAAAAGAAAGCCCAAAAATAAATAATGGAAATATATAATGATTACCTAAATTGTTTATTATGTATTACAAAAAGAATTATCATCTATATATCCAGTGGCGGACCCAGGATTTTATTTCAATGGGGTCCATTTTCGGGTCGGTCCTCGTTCGGGTCGAGTTAAAGTGAGGTTTGAACTAGATTTTAAAAAAAAATAAGAAAAATGGGCTTATCAAGGATTGAACCCATGACCTCTTGGTGGAAAAGAGGGAGATTTACCACTACACCAACTTTCTTTTTATTTCTATAGTGTCCATCTAATTGTATTTATGGGGTCCATATACAATTTAATATACCGAATCTACTATTTTTTTTTTAAAAAGATTGGGGTCCGGGGACCCCGGTGGCACCAATGTGGGTCCGCCCCTGAATATCTATATTTTCTGTGAATATATATTATATATTGTTATATTCACGTATTCTGTGTTAGTATTAATATCCTCTAATCCCGCCCCCTAGCCCAACCGGCAATTCCCATGTGGTTTGGGTTGGGCCGGCTTCCTCTTCGGAGGTCGCCGGTTCGACTCCCGGGAGGTGCGAACGGGGGGTGGGACGTCCCAATGATGGATCGTATCCTACCGAGGCATGGTGCGGTCTTGAGGGCAACCCGGTTTTACCCAGCTGTTACCCCAGCGAGTCTCTCGTGTGGGGGCAGTATGGTTTCCGGGCGGAAGTCAGCTTGCGTGGCGGCCGGGGCCCAATCGAACATCGCGTTCGAGAGTGTGGGGCTGACGGGGGATTGTCTTCGACATGAACCCGGTGACCAATAGGTCCAGTACATAGAAAGTCACCTTCCAAAAAAAAGTATTAATATCCTCTATAGTTATGGATCACTAAATAGTTTAATTATTTGTTTATTTTGACGTCCTTGCTAAAACAATTTGTATTTATATTATATTATACTAGTTTATAGACCCGCGTATTACACGAGTTCGTACAAAATAAATGATATAGTTGTATAATCTTTAAAAAAAATTTATATTACTAACGACCTATATTAGTTAGTAACGAAACTTTAAATATACGAATTTCCATTACCATATAATAAATGGTTCACACAACTAACTTGAATTTATCACAAAAACTGACCCATCTTAATTAGTAATATTGAAAATAACATAATAGTCGTGTATTACAAAAGTTGAATACTGAAAAACATGTAATACACAAATTTATATATTATTAATATGAATGGAATTATGTATTATGTTACATATAACAATGTATAAATAATAATAATTTTTATTATTGTGTATCTTTTAAATATAACTTTTATTCAAAATAAATCTCTAAGACCTCAATTCTGTTTACAAAATTCATTATTTTAGTTGTTTTTTTTTCTCTTTATTGGTAAAAAGCCAATTTTATTGGTATGACATAAATTAGATTTGTTATTCTTACTAATAATTGTTATACAAATTTAGTTAATAAATAGTATTTGTAAAGTTATGATATAAGTTAAAGGTTTATATATGATGAATAAATCTTTTCATTATTAAAGGTTAATTTACTATGTATAAAATGAAATTAATATATTTCTTAGCTCTATTAAATTGAAAAACATCATAAATCAATGTAGCTACAAATCTTAATATTATCTCATCTATAAAACTTCAAAACGTTAAGTTCTCTCCATCTACCATTTTAAAACCGAGTTAAATAAAATTTAAGTCTTGTTGCGAGGTAGTCATCTGGTTAGTTACTCTTTTTAGCTTTCATTCGTATGTTGGAAAAACTCATATATTGATTTTATAGATAATCTCATATATGGATAACATTTTTTGTTTTTTTTTTCATTTGTAATTTAAATTATTTTATTTTAAGAAGTACCAAAATCATAATTTTAAATATTATAGATCACTTATGTATATTTTTTAATCATAAATTAGAAATAGATATTAATTATTATATCTTATTAATGAATTATCATAAATTAGAATTAGATATTAATTATTATATATATTATAAATGAATTAAAGATGAAAATGCCATGTGGCATTAATTAGAAGGATGTTAAAGGAGAAAATGCTATGTGGCATTATAAGTATTCTTTTATTAGTATTAGATTATTAGATTATATTTTAGGACATAAAGTTTAAATAGTATACATGTAAGTCATGCACTTTGACCATTCATTTATTGAATAAAAATCAAATACAAATAATGTTAACTTACAAAACGTGAGAAGTAAAGAATTTTATGCATTCCTGTGAATATGTTTTAAGTTAAATTTGAGTGTTGCGATCGATTAATTGAAGCTTACAATTACAGAGCTTGTAAGATTAAATATATTATGTATTAATATTTAATCTATAGCCATTATAATCATTTACATAATAAAGATCAAAATATATATAACCTATTATTTAAATTAGTTGGTAATTGTTGATGGACCATATTACCCTTAGTAACTAATTAGGTTTCCTCCTGGGTGCTTATATAAGGAGAATTAAGTGGAGGTTAAAGGGTTACTCAGTTACACACCCCATAAGCATAACATCAAATTCGTCCTCCATCTCCTAACCGATACCCTTTTCGGTTTTCTAAGCCCCATCATCAGTTAGCACCCTAAGGAGGAACCAGATCAAGATGACTAGCATGTCGAACTCCATTACTGGATTCTCCACTGGACTTTCTGCTGTGACAGGTATGTTTTACTGTTTTCCCTCATGAATAAACAGAACTGAACCAACAGAGCTTGCTTCTATTGTAGTTACAAATCTTGATTTCTTATTTAGGTTTGTGTTTGTTAATCAATTGATTTTCTGTCATGGCTTGCGATTCAGATCTTGATTTCTTACATAGCTTGATTGATTCTTTCTGCCAAGGGTTGTGATTCTGATTTTAATATCGATTGAAGCTTGCGAATCTTGTTTCTTATCTATATGTTCTCCCGTGGTTAGCGTCATCAAGTGAATATTTTTACCCTTTATTTTAGTAAATACAAAGATAAGTTAAATGAAGGGCTCGGATTATAATAAATGGACGGATCATATATACATTATTGCTTTTTATAAATTTATTTATTTATTTTGATTTTATAATAAACATTCTAGTAGGATAATATCATTTCATCATTTTACAACAATGAAGACCGTAGTGGGAATATAAAGTTAAAACATAGATACAAACCTTTGATCACATACCAAGGGTGGAGATATAATAGGAAGTTAATTTGGCTAGGAAGGCTAGGAAGTGATCTTGACCATCCATTAAGTAAATCAAGGGCTAAGATTAAATCAGGGAAATTGAAAGTAAGAAAAGAGGCGCGTGACTTTTTTCAGGGGCATTCTAGTCAAGTAAGCCAATAGTTTCTCTCTCCTCCAATTCCCCCCCATTTTTTAAACGTTAATAACTCTTTCATACGACATTATTTTTTTTATAAAAATTGCACCAAAAAAACGAGCGTTTTTTTATCTTTAAAACGAGTATACTATTGCTATATTTTGAAAAAAAAAATTTAAAACCCAGTTGCGTAAAACGCAATAGAAAAGCCTCCAGTATTGTAAAACGCAATGAAAAAAAAAACCCCTAAAAAATGACATTTTTCTAAAACGCAATGCATCAAAAACACAAAGAAATGACTTATTTGTAAAACGCAATGGCCAGAAAACACAACGAAATGTTTTATTTCTAAAACGCAATAGCCTAAAAACTCAAAAGAAAATGTACTTTATAAAACGCAATGGACTAAAAACCCATAAAAATGTGTTTTACCTAAAACGCAATGCACCAAAAACACATAAAAATGTGTTTTACCTAAAACGCAATGCACAAAAAATACAAAGAAATGTTTTATTTGTAAAACGCAATGGCCAGAAAACACTTAAAAATTACTCATTCTAAAACGCAATGGACTGAAAACACCTAAAAATATGTTCTACCTAAAACCCAATGACTAAAAACATTTCAAAAATGTGTTTTACCTAAAACGCAATAACTAAAAACACTTAAAAATGTGTTTTTTTTCTAAAACACAATAGCTAGAAAACACATAAAACTCTCTTATTTCTAAAACGCAATGGACACATAAAACTGTCTGAGAACTGTCTGTGAATTGTCTGTGAACTGTCTGAATTGTCTACGAATTACTGTCTTCGAAATGAGCCAATTTCTGGAAAATTAATTTTTCTGATGCGTTTTTAGTACAGCAATTTAATCAAAAAAAAAAATTTCGATGCGTTTTTAGCTCAACCCCAACCAGGGGCTCTGCCCCTTGGACCCCGCCAGGGGCTGCCGCCCTCGGGCCCCCGCCAAGATCGTAAAACGCAATGACTAAATCAAAAACCCAATTCGTAAAAATGAAATTAAAGAATTTGTGACCTGGATCGAAGTGATTTCTTCAACAATTGATGAATTTTGAATGATTGAAACACTTATCAGCTCTCGAATCGAACGAATCGAGTAATTATCTTCAAAATCACCGGAAAAAAACGAGATTTTGTATCAATTTAAACTGTGTTTTCTTCAAAAAAAAAAAACTGAAGAACACGTTGATCGGGTGTTTGAATCATTGATTGGTGATGAAAATCGCACTATAATGTAGTGATTATTTAGATAGAAAGTGAAGAAATGGTTGAAGATGGTGGTTTTTGAAAATGGTGGGTTTTTGAATTTACTGGGTTTTGAAAAAGGAAGAAGAAGGAGTTGGATTGACTAAAATACCCTTTCTCTTTATTTTAAAATTTGCCACATGTCATAATCCTATGGCTTCCTATCCTTTCTAGCGAAAATTAACTTCCTATTTGATCTTTACCCCACATACCAATAAGTTATGTTGAATAAATCATAAATAAATAATTGTACATCTCTTACAAAAAATAGTTTATGAATTCATTAATTATAGACAAACATCATATTACCATATAATCATCCCCCACCGTGTTTTGTAAAAACTATTAGTCTGCCCGTAGTAGTGGGGCGTTTTTTTTTTTTTTTAAATTGAAAAAAAAACGCCGGAAAACGCCCCGGGCTCCACTACACCCGGCGTTTCCGGGCGTTATTTTCGAAAAAAAAAATCCCTCCGGCGTGTTAATTAAAACGCTTAAAATGTCTTGGGGGGGCGAGATTCGACCGTTTCCAAACGGTCAAATGTATTATTTTTTTTTTAATTCAAAATTTTACCCACTATATATATCTCAACCCCTTTTCTCCAATTTTTTTATAAAAAACCTCTAACTTTCTCTCCTACTTTCTTCTATTTTTTTTATAAAAAACACCCACTTTCTCCTATTTTTTATACAATCATGCATCCATTCCGACACCCTTTTGGTGGCCCCGCAAGACCCACGAACCCGAACACAACTCAACCGCAAAACCCGTATAACCTTCAAGACATGGACCCGAGCTTTTTACCATACGCGGCTTACTTGACTGGCGCCACTCCGTTTGTGCCTCCCACCTTCGGCTATGGTCAAGCCGGCGGGTCGCAACCGTCACAACCCGAATCCGAACCCGATGTCGATGTCGTGCCGGAGACGCAACCCGAACCGGTGCAAGACAAATCGAAACGCGGCAGAAGGTCGCATAAGAAGAAGGAAAAGGACGAACCTCGACGTACAAAAAATACCATTAAATGGACGAAGGACGAGGAATACACGTTGACTCGGGCGTGGCTCGACATTTCGGAGGACGAAGATACTGGTAACTCTTGTTTTTTATTCTGTTTTTTTTTCTGTTATTTTATTTTCTGTTTTTTTTTTTAATTTCAAGTAGTGTAAATTTTATTCTTAACATACAACTTATATTTTTATTTTTTTTTAATTTGTAGCAAACTTTCAAACGGGCCCCGTTTTTTGGGATAGGGTTCGTGCACTCTTTTTTAGCTCGTGGGGTCAAGGCGAACATCGGGACAAAGATTCCATTTCTAGCAAATGGACCGACATCAACAACAAGTCTCACGCGTTCCAAGAAGTTTACCAACGTAACTACGATAATCGCCCAGCGGTGATAGTGACGTCGGGGTTTTAACGAAGACTTTGGAGGAGTTCGATAGGACGAAATGCCCTTTCACGTACTATAAGTGTTGGGAGCTACTACGAAAAAGTCCAAAGTGGGCGCTAGTTAATCCAATGACGTCTAGTAGTAGACGTCAAGCTAAAAGGTCAAAAACATCATCCTCCGTTGACCCTTCAACTCCGACATCGGACGCCCGCAACGTCGATTTAAATGAGGTGGTGGACGTTGACGAGGAACTTCAAGAAGAGTTGAACCGACCGCCCGGTAGAAGAAAGGATAAGCGAACCGGGAAAAAAACGGTCGAGTCGTCTTCCGATCTCGAGTTAAAGGATGATTTCGAGGAGATGAACCGTCGTCTCCAAGACATTCGCGACCTCGGCCACAAACGTTGGGAGATTATGCAAGAACGAGTGGCCGAAACCAAAAAGTTTAACGAGATGCAAGAGGCGAGGCAAATGGAAAAGGACATTGAGTTTTTGTCCAAATCGATCGACCACCTCCAAGGCGACGCGTTGATCCTTGCGCAAATGTGTCGACAAAAAATTCGAGAAAAATATGGACTCTAGATCATCTTTTTTTTTTAACTTTATTTTTTTCGGTTTTTTTTCTGTTTTTTTTTTCGGTTTTTAATTTTCTGTTTTTTTAGGTTTTTTTTAATTTCAAGTAGTGTAATTTGTATTTTAAATTAATGAAGATTTTTATGTTTTAAATTAAAAAAAATATAATTGTCAAATGATTGCATGGGCGTTATTGGAATAATGCCCCACTACATCACTTTTTGCTATAATGCCCCATGCTGACTGGGATGACACGTGTCGAATAATGCCCCATGGTGGGGGCATTATAAGTTGTTACCACTACGCATGGTCTTATAGAAAACGATATAATAATAGATTAAAATGAAAAGAAATAGAAATGATGGAGGCTATACTAGGGTTATGTGGAATCATAATTAGATGCCCTTTTAATACTTATTATTAATCACATTAAAATTCTGATTTATTATTAATTATCAACATTATAAGCGTGCACTAGCTTTCTAACTTTTTAACTAATCTTTTTTTTTTTTTTTTATATCTAGAACACTATTTCCATAATCCATCTATTCAAAGATGCAAGAGGAAAATGTTACGATCAATTATTTATTATCATATATCCTTCTAAATTTATCTCTAGTCATCTATGAGCTCATTAGACTTCAAATCTAAATGAGTCAGCCCTTTCAAGTTCCCAAAACTTGTTGGTACTCGACAGAGGCGTCTCTGAGAATTCACATACCCTGTTCGAGCTTGAAAAAATGTGCCCTTCCGTTATGTTTTGTTATTATTTAAAAAAAATCAAATTAGTATTGGGTTCAATAAACCTAATTCTAAGTGGCCTAAATTCTAAACCATAAAAAATGATTTGTAAATGGGCCTATATTGGAAGTGGTATGTGTTTACTATTTAGAAAAAATAACATATACGTATCAGATTTTTTTTTTTAAATCGCATGCCCCTCAAAATCGCGGGCCTTGTGCGAAGGTCCTCTCCGCACACCATCAAAGCCTCCCATGGTACTCGACCCGATAAATTCTTATTACTAGTAAAGTTCGGCTTTACCAAACTGCTCAAACGCCCCATCCTTTCAGGGACGATGCCAGAAAGGGTTATACATGCTTATACATGGAGGGAAGAGTCTTCAAGCTTTCAACCTCACAATCTTGTTGCTTCTTGATAAAATTAAACGGGTAATAAGATTTCAGTTTAATTAGAAATTATTGCATATAGGTTTCCATGTCCAACTTTTCTAGCAAAACTTAAAAGATGTTGAAGTAAAATTCTAACTTTAGTTGGCTTTTCACATTATTAACTCATTACTTAACTTTTATTTAATATGGTAAGATTCATTTAACCATCCTATCTGGATTCTTTTTGCCAATCTTGAGAGAGTTGTGACTGGCCATGATTACAGACTCCCAAAAGCACTGCATCCCCTCCATAAATTATGCATTTCCCTTTTTTCACCCTTTTGAAGTGTAAATTTATCTTGAAATAAGTTGTTTGTGACTTTGTGTACAAAGGAATTTCACTATGCACTAATCATGTCCGTTTAAAAGAAATTATAACGAATCTAGTTAGTTTCAAAATTGTAAAATTATACTTATTTATTAATTGAGTCACTAAATTAGTGAATTTTGAATCTTTTTTTATTATTTATGTCAGAGAAAGTAAAAAAATAAATAAAAAAATATAGTCTTCAATTTAACTAAAAATATTTTGGTTAATTAATAGACAATAGTGCCAATGATCCGCAGACCAATTGGTTTGTAGGGGGGGGGGGGGGGAGGGTTCCTGCCCAGAAGGTCTCAGGGTCGAACCTTACGGTGGACAAACTGTGCTACCGGTTTAAACTGCCAATAATATGTCAACCACGGGATTCCTACTCTTGACCTGGGTGATCAAAGACCAAAGGCCTAACCTGGTGATCTAGCCGTTCAAAAAAAATTAATAGACAATAGTACAATTATTAACCTCTGCATCGTGACACTTGGCTTGTCAAAAGCAAAAAGATTAAGGAGTCCATTTAAGATAATTAACATGAAGTGCTCTAGTGGTGTGAAATGCACAAGATACAATTTTTTTTTAAACGATAATGCATTCATTCCACACGAAAAAGGGCAATTACAAAGCAATGACAGGTAGTCGGACAACATAAATAATTTTTTAATGTTGGGCCGAGACTGGTCACAAACAATCGTCACTGGGGAATTACTCTCCACTGATTTTAGCATAGTACCAAATACAACACTATTTAATAAATGGCCATAACATTATAGCCTAGTGTAGAGGTGTACAAAAAACCGATTTTAAGATCGAAACCGGGAAAAAAACTGAAACCGATTTTTATTAACCATTTTTTTAAAACCGGTTTCAAACCGAACTGAACCGGCGGTTTGTAGACTGGTTAGTATGCTTAATCTTTGAAACTGGTTTAAAAACCGAAACCGGTTTTAAAAAAACCAACCGGTTTTTACAAGCAGGTTAAAAACCGACCCGAACCGGTTGAGACCAGTTAATGTTTGGGGATTAAAAAACCGGTTATAAAAAACCGGTTTTTGTTTCTGATGAAAAAACAGGTTCGGTTAAAAACCGGACCGGATTAAAAAAACGATTTGTACTCCTCTAGCATAGTGACATCTAAGAGGTGGTATAAGGCTTTAGGTACCATTACGTCTTGGTTTTGATTCCCACAAGGGAGTTTTTTCACAAATTTATTGGATTTCCTCCTGAATTGTTGTATAGGCTTATTACCTAGTAGAGATGAATATGAGCGGGTGGTTCCGCTGAAGACACGATGATACTCCAGATTTGCTGTAAAAAAAACACTATTTATTAAACTAAAGTTTCTTTTGAGCTAAAGTTACATTTAACAGATTCACAACTAATTTTAACGTGTTGTAAATTAATTTTCGTGTTAAAAATTGAGTTTCATAAATACATCTTAGGCTATAGGGTGTGGAGGTCATGATTGGGTCATGATTTGCCACATAGGCCCATTATTCATGCCCTATACCACCCCCCTAATTAAATCACGGTGGTTCGCGTGAATTAAACCACGGCAACCACGTCCCTCTTTTTTTCATCATTCACGCAAACCCTAACCCCCACCATCAAAAAGAACAATCGCAGCAGCAAATTCTTTTCCTTTGTTTGCGATAATCAAGTTTCACAAGAGAAGAATAGCAGATATTTTGTTCCACAGGTACTTGTTTTATATGTTATGTATTTTTAATTCACAATCGCAAATTACGTAATCGTAATCTGCACTGGTTCGATGCGTTGGTACTCTTTTCTGATTATCATCATCCTCTTTTTTGTTTTTCTTTTAATTTGTTTAATTGGGGCATTGATTTTGCTTTTGATCTGTCTGTGCATACAAGTGACGAGTTGAAAAAAAAAAAAAAATTAATGAATAGCAGATATGTGTGTTTACTGATCAATGTGTGTTTACTGTACTTCTCTTTTAATATATTTGTATGTGTATTTTTACTAAGTGATGTAAGGGTGATATCAATACAACTGGAGTTAGAAGGAATACTATAACATTGACATCATTTGTTAAACACAGTGATTTTCTTAATTTTTCTTGTTGGTGCTTCTTTGTGTGTTTATGTAAGTGCATTATATTTCAATGAAAGTAAGACCAAAGTAATATTGTCATGCATATATCAAAATTCATACGAAAGTTATATTGTCTTATTTTATCTGCTGTTTGTCAAAATTCAAAAATATAAAGCAACTTGTCCATTTATGCAATTCTTTTTATGTGTTTGACATTAAGCTATAGTTAATACTACCATGGATCCGAACAACCCGAACAACCCGCCACAAACCCCGTGGACACCCCCCGTTGATCCGATGTGGGCGACTCCACAATTTTCTTTTACAAGCTACAATCAAGTTCCTAATGCGTTCAACCAACTCCTAACGCTTTCACGCAACTCTCTCAAACCCCGAATCCTAACGCGTTCACGCAACTCCCTCAAACCCCGCAACCTACTAGTTTATTTCAACTTCAACAAATCCAATTTCAACAACAATATCAGCAACAACTTAAAACGCTCCAACAAAGCCAAAGTCGGCCTATTCATACGAAAGTCCAATCGCAACCGACACCCGACACCCCTTCGTTAGACGATTTGGATGACATTGCCGTTGTACCCGAAACCCAACCTCAAAGTTCTAAGAAAACATCTAAAAAAAAGCGTTCAAAGAGGCCGGAACAAGATAATTTAACCACCGGTAGAGGTCAAACTTGGACATCAATCGAAGAGATGGCGTTGGCCAGGGCGTGGACCAATACGTCTACGTGTCCGATCGTAGGTATGTTATACTTTTTTTATTTATACTAAAATAATATTTTATTCAAGATAAAACAACATTTATTTACACGTTAATATTTATTGTAGGTAATAATCAAAGGTCTGATAGTTTTTGGAATGAGGTTTGCAACAAATTTCATGCTTTGATGCAAAAAGAACCGTACCGAAGAGTGAACTCAATAGGCTCAAAGTATCGAGAGATGAATAAGAAGATATCGGCGTTTTGTGGTTATTACAACAATGCTCATTCGAATCGGCCAAGTGGGGCGAGTGATGAAACGGTTTTTGCCATAGCTATGTCAAAATACCATACGAAAGAAGGTAGTGCGTTCACATACGTAGGGGCTTGGGAAATCTTTAAAAATTGTCCCAAGTGGGCGCCGGTTCCTAACGAGGTGGTAAGGGCAAAACGGTGTAAAACATTCGAGTCGATGGAGCATAGTGCCGGTGATTCGGATGTGCGTTGCCATATTAATATTAATGACGAACCCGAGTTTGATGATGAAGTGATGGAGGTTCCGGAATTGAAGCGCCCAAAAGGTAGAGACAAAGCAAAAAAGGAAGCGGCGGCCAAAAAGAAAGAGGCGTTGACAAAAAATGAATCTCCGAGTGAACCGAAGGTGGATAAGTTGATGAGCAAGGTCACCGAATTTAACGAAATACTAGCGGCGAGACTTAAGTTGAAAGAAAAAGAAATACAAGAAGTGGCCGATCGTGAAGACTTTAAGCTAATGGCGACAAACATCGACTCGCTCCCAGAAAAAGATAAAGAAGTGTTGCAAAAAATGAAGGCGAAAATTGCCCAAAAATGGGGTCTTTAAATTATGGCGTTATCATTTTTTATATTTTCTAGTTTTCATCTTTAATTTATGTCTCTATCGTATTTTATATTTTCTAGTTTGTAACGAAATTGATTCAGTTTTATATTTTATGGATTAAATTATCTTTTTTCAATTTTTGGACAACTCTGTTATAGATCTCTCGAGATCAAAACAAACTAACATTATTTACGAGACTGTATATTTGTTACAGCGGTAAAACCTGGATATTTAACATCCACGACTTCATACGCGCCAAAAAGAGTTCGGTTGATGGAAAGTTGCTTGTTCCAGAACTTTTGGTAGATCGAAAAGATGGTGGCGGGATTGAAGTTTTGGTCTAGTGGTACTAGATTGATAAGAACAATGGTGTTGTCAAGCTGGTCGCCTGCGGCATTGGCTCCAGTGATTCGAGCCTGACTGGCATTGAGTGAGACACTGGTGGCGATTTCGTTGGCGAGTTCGTGTAGGGAGAGATCATGAGGCGAAGTTTGATCTGAATTGGCCATACGATGGTGATCCTGCTGGTGTTGATGTTAATAGTTGTGTGCATGTTACTGTTGTACAATCTACAAATAAAATTTGAAATTAGTTATGTTTTAAGTTTTCATAACAGATTTACATACTTTCCTGAAAAAATAAGAAGTATAAATTTGGATGTTATTTTTTTTATTAATTTGAATGCTATGTAGTTTTATTACTAAAATTTATTTAATTTTATTTGTTGTTTATTTAAAATAAATAAAATGAATTTCACACAAAAAAAATGGGTGGATAGTGGTTTGGGTCATGACCACACCCTTAGGATAGTGATTTTGGATGGTGAATTAGAGGGCAATGACATGTCGCTGACGTGAAGGATCATGGTGGGTATGAGGGTCATGACCACACCCTTTAGCCTTAATATATGTGCCTCAAAATTGATGGACTGAAGCAAGAGACTTAAACTTATTCGTGCCGAATACATCAAACTTAAACCATATACGATTAAAACCATGTAATCCAAACACTACCCTTGTAATTTGTTTATTTAATTATTATGTTGAGGTAATTAAACGAGTTGATGAGTCGTAAACAGAAGGTGGTATCAGAGCCCTTCTGTCACAATCCTCAACCCTACCTTAGGTGGGAGCCGTGAGCAGATACAAGTAGTACCGGTGTTTATTAAAATTATCACATCGGAAAACTTATCAGGAACGCATGTCAAGAAAAATATCAGAGTTTCAAGACACCGAAATTTTCATTTTATAAACTGTGGGGTAAAACCCGTATTTACATAAGGATTTTCACGGGGTAAATCCTTGATTGCAAAACACGTTTTATTCAGGTTTATATAGTCACTTATTTAAGCTTGAGTGCTCCATAGCACTTTTTCTTCTCTTCACAGTAAATCATCTGAAACGCGTTTTCAAAACATTTGATTAATGAAAAATACTGGTGAGTTCATTCAGTTGTATAAAAACACATTGTTATAATTACAACATTAAGAGTTTTTTTACATTTGTCTATATCTCACAATATTACTATTGGCTATCTCGTTGTCCAATAGCAAAGAGACCACTTTAATGGTATTTGTCACTCGGCAATTTTTGTGACTGTGGTCATATCACTATTTGGCTAACCCGTTGTCTAAATAGCAAAGCTTATCAAGTAATGTATACAAAACCCCACAACCCCAAAGTAGTTTTCCAGTAAGAATACAAAGACTTAATCACTGTAATATAACTAGGAAACATTTAGGGTTTTGAAAGCAATTTGATAAAACAGAAAGACTCACATGGCGAATTTAGGGTTTTGGTACTAGCCTTCTGGTTTAATGCTTGGTTTCTAATTAAACACACAATGCACGCGTATTAGTGTATTAACTCAATTCAACTTTAACGATAATCACGAGATCAAAACCCACAACGGGATGACAAAGTATAGCCTTATTCAGGCAGCACTTAAACATCTGTTGGCTCGGTTTCAATCGATCGGACAGGGTACCGTACCAGTGATTAGAGTTAGTACTCTGATTACGTGTAGAGTTTTGGCACTTCGGGTATTTGAGTATAATGCCAGTGTATCGAGCGAAAGAAAAGAAAATTGAGTGAATGAGAATGTCCTATGCACGTCCCTTTTATAGCAGAACTTGGACCTCGTTCTTCTTTAATAACTAACTACGTTAAACTTGTAACTTATTTTCATAAAAATATTTCTTTTTTCAAAAAAATTAATAATTTAGAGTGTAGGATAAATTACGAGGTGTGTAGGATAAATTACGAGTTGTGTAAGTTAAATTTTAATATGTGTAGGAT
The DNA here is from genome assembly GCA_030545235.1 of Helianthus tuberosus. Classification (NCBI taxonomy): domain Eukaryota; kingdom Viridiplantae; phylum Streptophyta; class Magnoliopsida; order Asterales; family Asteraceae; genus Helianthus; species Helianthus tuberosus. The sequence goes on along the minus strand of CM060352.1, from coordinate 191,505,035 downwards.
AAATTTTAAAATGTGTAGGACAACTTTTGATATGTGTAGGCAAAAAAATTTAGTGTGAAGGATAATAGTCTTTATGACTAATTAATTAGTCAAAAATAATAATAAATGAGCTGACTGAAAAACTATTTAATATTTTACTATTGTATCCTTTGTTCTTTAAATTCTCAATTAAATTTTCTTCTCAAATGATCCAACCCTATATAGTGTGTGTATATATATAAATGTGCATGGAAAGAATTTGGGTTATATATAATATGTTTTCATTATACGGTATAGTTACGTTACGTTTCGACGTTGTCGCAATATTGTAACACCCTTGTCATTATTTAATGGTTTTTGTAAAGTATACGACAAACAACATGTAATTATGACTACATATACTTTGTAAAAATACGGGTTTGTTTAAACTTTACAATCTTAAGATAATACAACATAACATAATTGAGTTCGTCGTTTAAAAGTTACGACGAAACGACGTGCGGAAGCTTTTATCTTACTCGTGTTCGGTTCTCCGTTGAGCTTGATCGTCCTCCGGTAACTTTTGAAATTAACCTGTGATCGAAACCAACCTAAAAGTTAGTTTCGATACTTAATAAATAGCTTAAAACATGTACATCGCATCAAACAACAAAACAAAAATAATTTCTCAAATTTATGCCTCTCGCGCCACGCGAGAGGCTCAACTCGTTCTTTCGCGTGCCGCGACGCCTGTCGCGTGTCGCGCCCGGTTTCAGGTGGTCCCTCGCGTGGCGCGGGGGAAGCTCTTTTCCAGCAGGTCCGTATCTGGACCTGCATTTCCTGCCCAGCTCTAGTTTTGATCAAACTCTAAACTTCAAAATGCCATGCAAATCACATTATATTAGTTTTCTAATATTCAAGGTTCAAATTACGGGTTCTTATGCAAATCTTAACCCGTTTCGCATATCTACTCATTTTGACCCGTTGCGGGGTATTTAACACTTTTAAGCTTAATTCACGCTTCTTTTAGCTTACACCCTATCTCCATTTTATACATATCCCAAGGACTCAATTAAACGAAACGCTTATTTCTAAACAACTCTTAAAGGTTGTTTTTCCCTATTTACCCCTCAATGACTTTTTTGGTCAATTTTAAATCCTTCATTTTGCGACGAAGAGCTTTCGCCAATAATTGACCACGATATCGTTTCTAACTACAATACAAAATATGCGTACCTGGCTCGGATCAACATATTGACCCGTTTAATACCTTGCGTCCATAATATGCTAATTCATAGCACTGCTAAATCATAACCATTTTATCCTGTGCACATAAGACTCGACAAGCACTTATTAGTCATTATTTGTCAAATGGTATCCACATTAGCATTTGACCCGTTTGGTCTAAACGATTTAAACACTTTGCGCTTATATTGGAATGGTATCTATTTACCATTTCAATAAATAACTAAATTCACATTTCTCACCTCTTTAGCTATGTCTCTTAAACCCTTTTTCTTGCGCATTTAGCCCGACATGACTTATGTCGCTTAGTGTTGTTTTATATTTCAACTTTTACCTATTTGTTCGTGACTAAATCACCGTTTCCCCTTTTTACTCGTTTAGGCTTACTTATAAAATAGCCGTTCGAAAACCCATTTTTATTTATGTCACTTCATGACTATTTTGCCTCTTTATCATAAAACATGGTTTTTCATCATTAGATATGCTCCGACCCGTATCGTTTCGTGTCGGAGCCATATCATGAATATCATCTTAATCGTATAAGAAACTTTTAGAACAAACACATATTCTACAAAAAGTGTAAGTTTCACTTACCTTGCATCCGGTTATGTCATTTTTCCGCGTACTCGATCCGTTTGACCCGCTTTTTTTTCCAAGTCTTCATCTAGCTTGTCTAGAGTCAAACTATCATCATCACAATTCGTAAGATGGTTAGATTAGTCATAATCATTTAAGACTATTCCATCCTACGGGTTTTATGTCGAATGATCATTCGACCATATCAAAATTATCATTCGATCTAATCATTTGGTCGGTTTGACTTTTTAAAAGTCAATTGACTTATCAACATATTCAAATGCACATTTGGTTCATTGAACTCACTTAGGCATATTTCATCCGAACTCTTAATGAAATCAAATTTTACACACAACCAAGTAGACCGCGATTTCATTCAGGCATTTCATATCACTGAAAAATGGGCTGTTTTTGGTGACTTGTTTAACCTGTTTACAAGTCTTCAAAAATTATGATTTTTTTATGTGGCGTACCTCTCGGAGGGTTAGACCTTGTGTTAAAATTTCAAGATCTAACTCTTTACCAAAAGTTCGTAAAAATTCATTTACTAAGCTGCAATCAGATTCGTCACTTCTGACTGCAGCTTACGGAAAAATTCATTTAAAATTCCTCGTTTATCCGATTGACGAAATTCCAATTGGCAATTCTTTTAATCACTTAAAACTTTCTACAGTAAGAATTTGAGATCATAACTCAATTCCTAAATTGAGTTATGACATTCGTAATGGGCTGCAAATTCTGCCAGAAAACGCAGCTTGAACCTTCGATACGGAAAAATTCATAAAACGCTCAATTTTCGTCGAAAAAATGCAATTCCAGTGGGGTTTTAAAGATATTTCCTGGAATTACATTTTAGACTCAAGAAACACATGTTTTTGTCTCGTTTTGTCCAGGTTACAGCGAATACAAGTCGGCTGTAAATTCTGACCAGAAGCTGTTTGAATTAAGCTTTCAATTTGAACATGTTTATGACATTATAACACTTATTCTTAGCAATCAAAACCCCTAAAAGCATCACAAACACGAATTTAGTCAAAACCCACCTAGCACATGCAAGAGTAATCATCAAATCCCTAGTCTTTAATACTAATTCATCAAGTTTTTCAACTAGGGTTTGTTTCTAAACATGAATTCATCCTAGTTTCACCCAAACATCAATCATTCAAGCTTGAATTTCGATTTTTCATAAGTTCATCAAAATCTCAACTTCATAAATATAAAAAATTTGACATACCTTACGATCCCCACGACTAGGTGATCGTTTCTATGTGTTCATGCATTTGATTCGAGCTAATCTTGGCCTTCAATTTGATGAATTTGGGTGAGCTAGGGTTTCACCCCTCTTTCTCCTGCTCTGGTCGATCCTACGAATATACACTGTGTTTTTTTTTTCTTTTTTTTTTGTGTTATTTATTTAGTTAACTTTCAAGTTAACCCTTTTGGCCCCTCATGTTTATTTTGTTTCAAAAGAAGCTATAATTTATTATTCATCACTTAATCATATATTACTAACTAGGTTAATTATTCCTAGTTAACTTAATGGGTTCGGAAAGTCATAACCCGTTTTATTTTAAGTCCCATTAACTCGGGCCTTCTATATACTTTGTTTTCTCAAAGTATTTATCCTCGTTTTATTTATTATTAAACTTATTTATTTAAATCCTAATAATTTCCGGTTTAATATTTTCTGCTAACGGTATTATACCCGCTCTTTAGTATTAACGGGGTTTAATTACCAAACCCGTTTTCGGGGTGTTACAAGTCTACCCCCCTTAAAGAGGTTTCGTCCCCGAAACTTTATTTACGTATTTCTTTTAATTTAGACTAAACGAACCTAGTTTCGTTTTCAAGACATTCACTCGTTTCTTTCGATCTAACGTTTTCATTTATATTGACGCGTACGTCTTTCATGTGTAAGGCCTCGCGGGCCGTTACCTTCAGCTTATATCCTTTATCTTTATTGACCGAGTTGTCATTTGACCACTTAGTCTCATCAGTCTGTTAACAGGTTTATCCCCTTCTGTTGTCATTTCGGTATTGACTTCCCCCTTTTTGTGGCGTAACACAATTTAAATAATTGTGGATTCTTTGTCGATTTTGCCCGTTTAAATGTTTTAGTGAAATTCTTCACTTTAACCCATTCGATTAACTTAGCGAAACTCATCGCTTTTATACTAACTTTACCTCCCATTATTATTTTACGCGGGGAGTTACAACCAGTTTTCCTCGTTTTATCCAAGTGACCCGCAAGTTCTTTTACTCAGCCTCTTAAGTTTTTTTTTCTCTAGATTTTCACCTTTTTAAGGTGAGAACCCCAACCATTCGTTTCTTTCTATTTATGACCCGAAGGTCTTTTTGGTCCCGTAGACTTTAACACAAATTATAATCCCGTAGGTTATGATGATCCCGTAGATCGTCTTTTATCCATGTCTATATTCAAATGTATATATACATATATAGCTTCAAAGCATCTCTTATTATGTTTGGAATTGTTTATTTTCGCTTTTGAACTTTAGTTGCCCTTGACCGTAGTCTAAAGCTTCGTTCGTTTACTCTTGGACTAATCTTCCGATTTTATGACTCTTTACGTCATCTACACGTCGATTTGTTCTACGCTTACCATTATTTGGTTCTCACATGTATTTCCTTGCAACCCACTACCCGGGTTCTTTTACCTTAAGGGTTTTTTTAGCGCCTATAGCCCCTTGCGTAAGTTTATTAATATTTCACGCTTACTTATGTTAGCAAGCGTTATTCTTCATTTAATTCGTTTGACTTGTTCGTGTGAAATTTAAAATTTCATCACTTATGAATGTCCAACTTCATTCTTTATTCGACCCGTTCAACTTTAGAATAGTTGAACACAATTTATTAAAATTTCTATTTACAGTATCTTATCGTCTTTTAGTCATGACTCGAAACCCGAGTCTTTTGACTTTCAATTCGCCTTCCCGTCTCTTGGTTTACGCATTCACTCAAATTCCTACCCATCAATTGGGTGTTTTACCGAAGTCGTTATCATTGCAACCCTTCCGGTATGCATTAAGACTTCGCTTCGATTGATTTGGTCGTCTTAGCGAAATCCATCGCTTTTATTCAACCATGTCTTTTATTCCTTGTGTGACCATCCTTGACGGCCTTATAGATTCTGAGTGACGATTATCATCGTCATCCTTGCTTTACTACGACTAAAGTTAACAACTTAGATTATTTTTTCGTATGGGCAATACCTTCGTTTTTATTATCCGGCGGATCATCTATACTTTGGTTTTACTTGCCCATTTTGTCAACCATGGCTCTTTCGTCCAACATGACTTATCTTTATGAATTTTCATCAGGTTATTCATTTATGTCATCATTTACATTGGTCTTTGTCCCTTCTCTCGGGCTCATTATCCTAATGTAATACGCTTCCGTCACCCGGCTATGCGTTTACATTATTATCAAATTTTTTTTGCTTGTTTGATTTATTTGGGTACCATTTAAGTTAGTCCCATTCACCCCGCCCTTACTACATCAGACGTAAATGTGTCCATCATAAGAAGTTCATGGTACCACATGTTCACTACTTACTTGGCCAGAGTAAGCGATCAACACCTGGTATACATGACCTTTTTATAATTTTCACATTACACCCCATGTAAGTAATGCCTTTATTTGTTTCTCTTGGAAACAATATCCCGGATAGGTTTTCTATTCGGGTTTTTCCAAGTTTTCAATTTACAGGTGCAACAATCATTCTCTACATGTTTGTTGCATATTGCTATTTGTGCAATTAAATTTAAAAAGTGCACCTGGTAGTGCTTGCCCTAACGGGCTTCTTTTGCCGTTAACCTTGTTTGCGATCACTACGCGATTTAGATCCTTGATGAGTATGCTTTGCTTGTCATACATCGGACCGTTTCACAGTCATATCCGTAATTTGTCCAACTCTCGTCATCTTCAGATGCGAGTGTCCTTCAATTAAAACATTCACAAAGGTTAGTAATTCCGACATTAATAAACGGCTGTATTGTAATACAAGGCCTTTTTTTTTACTGTACGTGTCAACGCACGTGATTTCGTTAACTATACCTATCGTTTTCATTGGGGTAACGTGTATTACACAATAACCCTATGTGTTGTTCACAACACTTTAACATGTTAAACCATTAACATACATGTACTTACCGAATTTGCGATCAAGCCTCGAACCGAACACACTTTATTCTTTAACCATGAGCTCTGATTACCAACTTGTAACACCCTTGTCATTATTTAATGGTTTTTGTAAAGTATACGACAAACAACATGTAATTATGACTACATATACTTTGTAAAAATACGGGTTTGTTTAAACTTTACAATCTTAAGATAATACAACATAACATAATTGAGTTCGTCGTTTAAAAGTTACGACAAAATGACGTGCGAAAGCTTTTATCTTACTCGTGTTCGGTTCTCCGTTGAGCTTGATCGTCCTCCGGTAACTTTTGAAATTAACCTGTGATCGAAACCAACCTAAAAGTTAGTTTCGATACTTAATAAATAGCTTAAAACATGTACATCGCATCAAACAACAAAACAAAAATAATTTCTCAAATTTATGCCTTTCGCGCCACGCGAGAGGCTCAACTCGTTCTTTCGCGTGCCGCGACGCCTGTCGCGTGTCGCGCCCGGTTTCAGGTGGTCCCTCGCGTGGCGCGGGGGAAGCTCTTTTCCAGCAGGTCCGTATCTGGACCTGCATTTCCTGCCCAGCTCTAGTTTTGATCAAACTCTAAACTTCAAAATGCCATGCAAATCACATTATATTAGTTTTCTAATATTCAAGGTTCAAATTACGGGTTCTTATGCAAATCTTAACCCGTTTCGCATATCTACACATTTTGACCCGTTACGGGGTATTTAACACTTTTAAGCTTAATTCACGCTTCTTTTAGCTTACACCCTATCTCCATTTTATACATATCCCAAGGACTCAATTAAACGAAACGCTTATTTCTAAACAACTCTTAAAGGTTGTTTTTCCCTATTTACCCCTCAATGACTTTTTGGTCAATTTTAAATCCTTCATTTTGCGACGAAGAGCTTTCGCCAATAATTGACCACAATATCGTTTCTAACTACAATACAAAATATGCGTACCTGGCTCGGATCAACATATTGACCCGTTTAATACCTTGCGCCATAATATGCTAATTCATAGCACTGCTAAATCATAACCATTTTATCCTGTGCACATAAGACTCGACAAGCACTTATTAGTCATTATTTGTCAAATGGTATCCACATTAGCATTTGACCCGTTTGGTCTAAACGATTTAAACACTTTGCGCTTATATTGGAATGGTATCTATTTAGCATTTCAATAAATAACTAAATTCACATTTCTCACCTCTTTAGCTATGTCTCTTAAACCCTTTTTCTTGCGCATTTAGCCCGACATGACTTATGTCGCTTAGTGTTGTTTTATATTTCAACTTTTACCTATTTGTTCGTGACTAAATCACCGTTTCCCATTTTTACTCGTTTAGGCTTACTTGTAAAATAGCCGTTCGAAAACCCATTTTTATTTATGTCACTTCATGACCATTTTGCCTCTTTATCATAAAACATGGTTTTTCATCATTAGATATGCTCCGACCCGTATCGTTTCGTGTCGGAGCCATATCATGAATATCATCTTAATCGTATAAGAAACTTTTAGAACAAACACATATTCTACAAAAAGTGTAAGTTTCACTTACCTTGCATCCGGTTATGTCCTTTTTCCGCGTACTCGATCCGTTTGACCCGCTTTTTTTTTTCCAAGTCTTCATCTAGCTTGTCTAGAGTCAAACTATCATCATCACAATTCGTAAGATGGTTAGATTAGTCATAATCATTTACGACTATTCCATCCTACGGGTTTTATGTCGAATGATCATTCGACCATATCAAAATTATCATTCGATCTAATCATTTGGTCGGTTTGACTTTTTAAAAGTCAATTGACTTATCAACATATTCAAATGCACATTTGGTTCATTGAACTCACTTAGGCATATTTCATCCGAACTCTTAATGAAATCAAATTTTACACACAACCAAGTAGACCGCGATTTCATTCAGGCATTTCATATCACTGAAAAATGGGCTGTTTTTGGTGACTTGTTTAACCTGTTTACAAGTCTTCAAAAATTATGATTTTTTTATGTGGCGTACCTCTCGGAGGGTTAGACCTTGTGTTAAAATTTCAAGATCTAACTCTTTACCAAAAGTTCGTAAAAATTCATTTACTAAGCTGCAATCAGATTCGTCACTTCTGACTGCAGCTTACGGAAAAATTCATTTAAAATTCCTCGTTTATCCGATTGACGAAATTCCAATTGGCAATTCTTTTAATCACTTAAAAATTTCTACAGTAAGAATTTGAGATCATAACTCAATTCCTAAATTGAGTTATGACATTCGTAATGGGCTGCAAATTCGGCCAGAAAACGCAGCTTGAACCTTCGATACGGAAAAAATTCATAAAACGCTCAATTTTCGTCGAAAAAATGCGATTCCAGTGGGGTTTTAAAGATATTTCCTGGAATTACATTTTAGACTCAAGAAACACATGTTTTTGTCTCGTTTTGTCCAGGTTACAGCGAATACAAGTCGGCTGTAAATTCTGACCAGAAGCTGTTTGAATTCAGCTTTCAATTTGAACATGTTTATGACATTATAACACTTATTCTTAGCAATCAAAACCCCTAAAAGCATCACAAACACGAATTTAGTCAAAACTCACCTAGCACATGCAAGAGTAATCATCAAATCCCTAGTCTTTAATAGTAATTCATCAAGTTTTTCAACTAGGGTTTGTTTCTAAACATGAATTCATCCTAGTTTCACCCAAACATCAATCATTCAAGCTTGAATTTCGATTTTTCATAAGTTCATCAAAATCTCAACTTCATAAATATAAAAAAATTGACATACCTTACGATCCCCACGACTAGGTGATCGTTTCTATGTGTTCATGCATTTGATTCGAGCTAATCTTGGCCTTCAATTTGATGAATTTGGGTGAGCTAGGGTTTCACCCCTCTTTCTCCTGCTCTGGTCGATCCTACGAACATACACTGTGTTTTTTTTTCTTTTTTTTTGTGTTATTTATTTAGTTAACTATCAAGTTAACCCTTTTGGCCCCTCATGTTTATTTTGTTTCAAAAGAAGCTATAATTTATTATTCATCACTTAATCATATATTACTAATTAGGTTAATTATTCCTAGTTAACTTAATGGGTTCGGAAAGTCATAACCCGTTTTATTTTAAGTCCCGTTAACTCGGGCCTTCTATATACTTTGTTTTCTCAAAGTATTTATCCTCGTTTTATTTATTATTAAACTTATTTATTTAAATCCTAATAATTTCCGGTTTAATCTTTTCTGCTAACGGTATTATACCCGCTCTTTAGTATTAACGGGGTTTAATTACCAAACCCGTTTTCGGGGTGTTACAAATATGCGGATGGTAAATATATAAATGTGTGTATATCTATATATTATAATTAATTTTAGAGTAAACTGCCATTTTGGTCTCTAAGGTTTGGGCAGTTTTGCCACTTTAGTCCAAATCTCAAACCTTTTGCATCTGGATCCCTGTGGTTTCATTTTTTTTTTGCCATTATGGTCCAAAAGCAAAGTCAGCTCAGATTTCTCAAAAAAAAAAAGAAAACCCTGGTTTTTTGTCCTTTTCCTCAGGGACAAAATGGTCATTAAAGAAATACATATAAGCCCACCCTAATTCCCTCTTTCTCTCTAATCAGAACAACAACCCCCACCTCTTCTCCCCCCCACCTCTTTGTTCACCAGTAACCACCGCCTACAACCAATATCCACCCTCCTCCACCTTCATTCCATGGAACTAAATTGTTCACCAGTAACCCCCACCTCTTTGTTCACCAGCAAATCGCCGGAATTACATAGGGGTCCAAACTTGCAACCCCTCGTTTGTTTCAATGGACGCCGCCACACCACTGTCAACCACCACTATCAATTTCAAACGGAGATCCGTTGAGGTATGTCGAAAAATCAATTTTATTCCGGTTATTGACGGCAAAATTTCGAAACTGGTTGCGTTGAGTTACCTGATGTTGGTGGTAACAACAGTGGTGGCAGTGGATCTAAATCGTAAAAGTGGTGGCAAAATTTCACCTCGTGCGGCTGCAACAACTTCACGATTTGCATAAACACATTGATCGGTATCCGATCGAACTCTCCAATTGAAGACGAACACATAAAAATCTGATCAAACAATGTTACACTCGATGAAGTTGAATGGTTCAGATTAGATGAAAAGTTGGAATTAATCGATGAAATTGATGTGTGTTTAGTGGAATTCGAACGGTTTGAGACTGATTCCCAGACTTTTCTGATAAGATGGTTCAGATTAGATGAAAAGTTGGAGTTAATCGATGAAACTGATGTGTGTTTAGTGGAGTTCGAATGGTTTGAGACTGATTCCCATACTTTTCTGATGAGATCTGACATTGAGAGTGAGATTATTGAGTGAAATTGGGGAAACAAGGTGAAGGGGTATGGTCCCAAAAAATCCGCGCAAACCTCTGTAAAGGTTGCGCGCGGGACCATACTCCTTATTTAAAAAGCTTCCTATCATTAACCTCGCGCGAATTACACCACGTCCCATTTTACGTCGCGCGAGACCTAGACAATAAGAAGCTCCAATAACAACACTTAGCATGCCGAAAGAATACTCAGTCACCTAAACCCCGCGCGAGTCAGTTAACGTGCCCATCAAGACTCGTGCAGGAAAGCAGCGCAAGGCTGCTCCAAAGGTACAAGTGGCAGAAAAGAGCCAATCAACGTCCCTCTGGCTCTGCTCAATCGTGCTCCACGATCATCTGACATGCAGGAGACAAAAGTACTTAAGGACGCCTACATGGCACCAATCATAGGGAAGAGACAACTGCCCCACGATCTCCACTTACCTGCTGATGGCAGAAGGCCGGCCAGGCCGACAACAGTGACACGTGGCTCCAATCACATTGCCCCAGATAGGGAAAGCTCCTAGAAGCCACTAACGGTCGACACCAGCGAGACAAGGAGCATATCCTCCATGTTGTCGCCTTCCGGCCCAAGGCCCATCAGCCCACACCCTCTTACACCTCTCCGGCTATAAATAGAGACCTCACTTCACAGGTTTGGACATCCCATTCCCTCTACTCTCACTTAAGACTTAATTATCTCCACCAATACAGTCACTTATTCTCACGCCGGAGCCCGGTTAAGAGGGAAACCCCCATATTCCCCTCTTAACGAGTAACGGTGTTCTGTTTTGCAGATAACCACGGTCATTAAGGAGCTCAGGGAACCACAAAGAAGATTAACCATCATGGTAGAAACATAAACCAAACTGATTAGTCTCATAATTAGTTCTGTGTTTCTTCATTGGCGCCCACCGTGGGTTTTTTCTACAAACCACTTTCATCTTCTTCTTTCCTGAGTTTTTCGTTGTTTTTTCCTTCCTTCGATCATGGCTGGTCAAGGAATTATTCCTGAGTTTGTTGGTCTTGGAGCAAACCCTGATGCAGCGTTGGGGGTGGATAATCAAAACATCCAACCCAACACGTTGAAGAAATCGGCGAAATCGAGATAGCCAACACTGGGGGTCCGCGCGGGAGCTTCACCCGCATCACTCAAACTACCCCAGGAAACAACGGTGATGGACCTTCGAACCCAGCTCCACCTCAGAATATCTCGACGCTACTAGGGCTACCAGAGGGCGAAACCCCAGCCTCATGGTACGCCAAGCAACTCGCCACCATTAACGCGGCATATCAATCCTTGAGCGCGCAACAAGCAGTTTTAATGGCAGAACCTTCCTTGGTTACACCAACCGGCCCCAGTCACGGGCCGCGCTAGATGCCACCACCGCAAAATATCCAAGGAAGAGCCAACAGACCTCCCCCTACCCGAAGACTGAGCGTGCAGGACACGCGCGACACACGGGGAGAAACAGAAAGCTACTATGACGACCCGTCAAACTTCCAAAGAGGCCCAGTTCATAGCCGGCTCACGCCGCGCAACATGAACGATGAATGGGAAGATACCGACCCAAATGATCCAACTTGGGAGAACGATGAAGAATCTTCGGTCTTCAATCGTTTACAAAGAAATCACGAGTACTACAAACCAAGGCAGCACGTTGGGTATACCGAAGAGGCAGAGCGTGACTTTCGCCTCGCCTATCGACCAGAGGAAGCTATAGAGCATTCAAAGTTCATTCCAAAGATAGCACTGGCGCCGCGCAAGAGAGAAAAGTTACCACCGACTGTCGGAAAGTTTAACGGATTGACTGATCCCGATGATCACGTCAGAGTGTTCACTAGCGTGGGCTGCATGGGAGGATGGAATATGCCCATGTGGTGCCATCTGTTTATCCAAACACTAACGGGGGCTGCTCGCGCCTGGTTCGACAGCCTTCCTCCGGGAAAGATAAAATCATGGGTGGATTTCAGGACTCAATTTTTGAGTCACTTCAGTCAACAAAGACGATACCAGTGCGACACAGCCGAAGTTGAAGACATCTGGCGCAGAGATAACGAGGGTTTGGAAGATTTCATAACTCGCTTTAACAAAGAGTGCTTGGAAATCGGCGGCGTTAGTGAGCAACTCATGCGCTGCCATTTCAAGAAAGCCATCCGCTGCGATAGCCTAATTAGAACCATCATTGGGAAAGATGGAATGCCCAAGGAATGGGATAAACTCATGGAAGCCGCGAAGATAGTCGCGCAAACTGAAGAGTCACTCGCACGAAACAACAGCTATCGTTCTGAAGATAGATTTTCTAAAGGGGGTCACTCGCGTGACGACAACAGACGCAACAAAGGCAAGAACCCTGGGTGGAAGGCCAACCACTCCAGCGGTTATAGTGAACGACCTCGTTATGAGGAACGATCCCGCTATAGGGAAGACGCGCGAGATACTATTGATCGCATCGGCTATAGAAAGGCAGTCCGAGATGATAATCGTGAAAAGCATTGGACTCCGCTCATAAAAACACCGAAAGAGGTGCTAATGACGGAGAACCATGATTTTAAGGCTCCCAGGCCTATGACGAACAAAAAGGGGCAAGACCCCAATCTGTATTGTGATTTTCACAAGGATACATGCCACTTAACAGATGATTGTTACAGCTTACGTCAAGAGATCGAGAGAGCGCTAAAAAGTGGAAAGCTGAGCCACTTGGTGAAAAACGTGCGCAAAGAAACTCGACAGCTCCATCGCCACGATGAGGGAAATCACAAGAAAGTCCGACGCTTAGAGACCCACATGGTCAACGGACCAAGGTATAGCGCGAGAGAAAAAGGCAAGAGACTGTATGAGCCTTCATGGCAAGAACAACAGGTCATTTTCCCGGTGGTACGCGGGGGTCCTCGAGCCACACGACCCATCGTCATCACCGGTATCATCGGCCATTACGAAACTGAATACGTCTTCATTGACCCGGGGAGTACAGCAGACATCATCTATGAACAATGCTTTAACCAGTTCGACGATGAAGACAAAGAGAGACTTGAACCAGTTGACTACCCACTGTCTGGATTCTGCAATGAAATGGTCTTCCCGCTAGGCCAAATTAGCTTCCCCGTCACACTCTCTAACGGGAAGCATTCAAGAACAACGAACATTAACTTCATGGTGATGCCTGTTAAGTCAAGACATGATGTGCTGATCGGGAGAGAGACGCAAGGTGAGCTGAATATGATAACTTCCACCCCCCACTCAGCGATTGGTTTCCCAACCAAGACGGGGGTGGCAATCGCTTATGCAAAGAAAGAAGTGATGGCAATAGAAGAGATGCGCCCAACAAAAGCGGCGAAGGTTTCAACAACCGAGCCCGAAAAGTGGGTTTTAAATCGCAAGTACCCGGAGCAAACGGTGACGATAGGGCACGCAATCTCACATAACATCAGAACTCGTCTCAAGCAACTCCTGTTCAAAAACATGGACATCTTCGCCTGGACCCCGACCGACATGACCGGAGTCCCGCGCGACATTACCGAGCACTGTTTAAACACCTACCCCTCTGTTGAACCGAAAGTCCAAAGAAGGCGCAGCTTAGGGGCAGATAAAACGAAAGCAATGAATGAGCAAGTATGCGAGTTACTCAAAGCCGGCATCCTACGAGAAGTACGTTATCAAAGTTGGGTTGCGAACCCCGTAATGGTAGAAAAGTCTAGTGGAGGATGGCGAATGTGTGTCGACTATACCGATCTCAACAAGGCATGTCCTAAAGATTGCTACTCTTTGCCTGAGATCGACAAAAAGATAGACTCTCTTGCGCCATACAGATGGAAATGCTTCTTGGATTGCTACAAGGGGTATCATCAAGTTCAAATGAAGCTTGAGGATGAAGACAAGACGACTTTTCGTACTGATCATGGGATTTTTTGCTATACAAAGATGCCATTCGGCCTCAAAAACGCTGGCGCCACATACCAGCGCCTGATGGATAAGACCTTCGCGGGAGACATCGGGAAGCACATTGAGGTCTACATTGATGATCTGGTGGTCAAAAGTCCCGAAGAGGACCAAATGTTGAAGGACATCGAGAAAACGTTCAATTCATTGCGCAGCGTAAATATGAAGTTGAATCTAGCCAAGTGTTCTTTTGGCATGGAAGAGGGGAAGTTTTTAGGCTTCATAGTCACAAACGGTGGCTTTAAGGTGAACCCAGAAAAAGTCCAGACAATAGAGCGAATGCCATCACCGCGAACAATCAAAGAGATGCAACGGCTAGCCGGCCGCCTCGCCGCGCTTAACCGCTTTTTATCAAATCACGCCGCGAAGTCGTACCCTTTTATCAGCATGCTGCGCAACTGTGTGAAGAAGCAAGAGTTCAGATGGACCCCTGAAGCAGAAAAGGCTTTTCAGCAAATGAAAGAATGTTTGATCGAGCTCCCTACCCTGACTGCACCATTTGAAAGAGAACCACTCGTACTGTACTTATCTTCTTCAGATAAGGTAGTAGGATCGGTATTACTGGTGGAAAGAAATGGAGTTCAAACTCCAATTTATTACGTCAGCAGGGTACTCACTGACCCGGAAACGAGATATTCCACGATGGAAAAATTGGTGCTTGCGCTGCTACACGCCTGCCGAAGGCTGCGCATATATTTTACAGGGCATGTGATCACCGTACTTACCAATTTCCGTATCGGCACGATACTTCAAAAACCAGAAACATCCGGGCGGTTAGCAAAATGAGCCATCGAGCTGGGGGGCCACAACATTCTGTACCGGCCGCGCCCAGCCATCAAGGGTCAAGTTCTAGCGGACTTCATCACAGAAGTCCCAGTTGAGAAAATCAAAGATTGTGAGCTGGTGGAGACTCCCGAGAAAGACACGACAAATGAGACTTGGATGCTTTATACTGATGGGGCCTCAAATGAGGACGGCGCGGGAGTTGGATTGCGCCTAGTAAGCCCTGAAAACCATGAATTCACTTACGCCATCAAGTTGGATTTTAAAAACACCAACAACGAGGCGGAATACGAGGAATTTCTGGCAGGCTTGCGCCTCGCCATCAAAATGGGAGCTAAGAATCTACAAGCACACGTTGACTCACTCCTGATAGCCAGCCAAGTTAACGGTATATACGATGCAAAGGGTGAGGTTATGGCCCTATATCTAGAGCAGGCAAAAGAGTTGCTTCAACAGTTCAAGTCTCACAAGGTAATCCACATCAATCGCTCGGAAAACAAGCCAGCAGACGCCTTGAGCAAGCTTGCTTCAACCTCCTTTCAACATCTTGCCAAAGATGTAAGGATTGAGGTACTCAAGAATCCTTCAGTCTTGCTGCATCAAGTCAATGTGATCGAGATAGGGCAGCCGTCCTGGATGACCCCTATCATTCAATACTTGCAAGAAGGAATACTCCCTGAGAGCAAAGCAGAGGCAAGGAAGATTCAAAACAAGGCTCTGCAGTACGAAATGAATGGTGGTATCTTATACCGCAAGTCCTTCTTGGGGCCACTGATGCGCTGCGTGGACCCCCAGGATGCGAGTTATCTGATAAGGGAGATTCATGAAGGAATTTGCGGCATTCATGCAGGGCCACGCATGGTTGTCGCAAAGATTATGAACGCTGGGTATTACTGGCCAGGGATGCATGTTGATGCCCTGCAAGAGCTGCGCAAGTGCGACTCCTGTCAGCGGCACTCTCCGAAAACCCTGCGCCCCAAGAACGATCTGATCCCCGTATCCACTGCTTGGCCTTTTCAGCAGTGGGGAATTGATATGGTGGGACCCTTCCCAGACGCTCCTGGTGCCGTCAAGTTCATAATTGTAGCCGTTGATTATTTTACTAAGTGGGTGGAGGCCAAAGCCCTCGCCTCAACCACTGCAATGATGATGCGCAAGTTTATCTGGGAACACATCATTTGCAGGTTTGGTCTCCCACTCAAGATTGTCACAGACAACGGCACCAATTTCGCTTCTGAGGACCTCCAGAAGTGGATGAAAGAGATGAAAATCGAACACACTTTCTCCTCCGTGGTGCATCCTCAAGGCAACGGGCAGGTTGAAAGTGTGAACAAGTGTATTGTCGATGGGATTAAGGCCCGACTGGGCACAAAGCGAAGAGGCTGGGTGGATGAGCTCCCGAGTATCTTATGGGCTCACCGAACCATGCTGAAAACAAGTTCCGGCGAAACCCCTTTTAGCCTAGTCTATGGCTCAGAAGCGGTTATCCCCGCAGAAGTTGGCCTGCCCTCTCCGCGTTTGACAGCAGTCAACGCAATCGACAACGAGGCAGAGCGTCGTCTTGACTTGGACTTGCTGGAAGAAAGGCGCGAAATTGCGCGAATTAGAGAAGCCAAGTACAAAACACAACTGGAAAGGTACTACAACGCGCGAGTCCGCATCTGTACCTTCACTCCAGGGGAATATGTCTTTCGAGACAACGAAGCCTCAAACGCTGAACGCCCAGGAAAACTAGCACCCAAATGGGAAGGCCCATACTTGGTTCACGAAGTGCTAGGAAAAGGGGCTTACAAATTGCGCACCTTGGATGGACACATCATCCCGCGCACGTGGAATGCGCAACAACTGCGCAAATGCTATATGTGACTATTCTAGGCCCTGCGCCTTTTACCTTTCCATGTTGGCTACACGCCTTTTACGTTACAAGCAATGTATGTTTGGCCTAAGCGCCTGTTTCTAAGTTAATGAAAGCATACGACATGTTTTCTTTTACGGTGACTCCTTTCGTTACAAATGCATGTTAAACTTCTGATTAGCACGAAAACACTCCAGTTACGCTCGCACAAGAGCCACTCTTACATTTATTCGCGCTAACTTAACCAAAGTTTCTAACAATAGTGCAATAATTGTAACGGGAAAGGATAAACAAACATCATATTTAAAAAGCGCAACCGCGCAACAGTTATATAGACAACAGAGTGTTCCTTCCATTTAAAACTAGCGCGACCGCGCAAAAGCTTACATTCAAAGCATGAACACAAATTACAAGGCACAAAGCCTAAAAAGTACTAGCCTATTCAAAGCTATCATCAGGATCATCGTCATGCTTATCGCCATCACCTTTACCATCGCCATCATCACCCGCAGCTTCTTCCTCATCCGAGAGCTCAACAGTCTCCGGTGGGTCAAGGATATTCTTCAGCCGCTGACACCAGTCATCGTGCTTCAGCGCATCAGTAACCAAGTCCATCACCGGAATGGATAAATGATCATAACCATGTTCCGCGCGAGCTAGCTCAGCCTCAGCTTCATCAGTCACTGAGCAGTGACTAGTATCGAGCTCCTGTCCAAGCATAACTGATGCATGTTGCGCACATTCAAGATAGCCTTTACGGTGACCAACTGCGAGAGAAGCATCTATAACGGCCGCAACAGCTTTATCCAATTCTCCAGCATTTAGGATGGAGTTGGCCATCTACAGCAAACGCAATACTTAAGCCAACAAATTTCAATAAATCAAAACGCAGTACTTAAGAAGAATCATACCAGCACCATTCCGTGCCCGCGCAGCCACTCGGCTTTAGAGACCAAAGTATCTACGATACCTTGAGCTTCGGAGTAGTTGTTTTGTGCTACATTAAGAGCAGTGGTGCTAATGTCTCGCGCCTCCTCAGCCTTTTGTTTGGCCTCTTGAGCAGTGGCTGCCTTAACCTTCTCAGCTTCGAGGTCGATTTCCAAGGATTCGCATTTGTCAACCTGCTCGTTCAGGCGACGTTTCAGCTCAGCGATCTCGACATCCTTGGCCTGCAGGTCCTTGTCCTTACCAGACAACTGACCCTTCACTTCAGCAAGCTCAACCTAAAAAGGACGGGACTTAGGATATTTTGCAAACAAAGCACAGAAGGAAAAGGTATAAGTTGTACAAACCTCAAGCTGCTCCTTAGCAGCCTTAGCAGCTTGCAGATCCTCGAGCTTCACCGTCAACTCCACAACCTTGGTTCAAGGTTGACAATCTTGTTACGAGCCGCGGCCGTGCGCTCATTGTCCTTCTCGCATATGCGCTTGAATTCGGATTTCTCCTTTGCCAACTGCTGTTCAGCAGCTTGAAGCTTGCTTTTAAGGCCCTCGCGCCCCCACTCTTCTGACTTTCGGTCAGCCTCGAATTTCGCTTTTTCCTCATCAAAAGCAGCTCTCGACTTCTCCAAGTCAGTAGCACGCCTTAATATCCGATCACGATATTTTTCCCAGTCATCCCTCTCCCTAACCATTGTCCGCCACTCGCGAACAATTTACTGGTTAGCGGCGCGGGTGTTGGCCTCGCCAACAACATAAGCATGATATAGCCCGCTGTGAGTGCGCGCCCTTTGGCGATCAACCTCGCCAGGAGGAATGGAGTTCAGCAGCCAGTCGCGGCAGGGCGCGAACTCTTGAAAGGTATCCTTTTGCTTTAACCCCCATGGCGGATTATGCGGAGAGTGGCCACGACTCTCTTCAGTATACGACTTGTAATAAATGTCCCCCAAGGTATCCCGGGGGCCTATCGGAGAGCGCGGCGGCACGCCTTGTTTTACACCACCCGAACCAGCCGCCGAACCAGAAGCGGAACCTTTTCCAGTAGAAATCCCAACAGACTTGTCAGCAGCGGATTTCTCCTTCTCTTTCTCCTGCTCGGCTAGTCTCTTCTTCTTCTCCTGCTCAGCTAGCCTGTTTTTCTCCTGCTCAACCAACCTTCTCTTCTCATCCTCAGCCTTCTTTCGTCGATCTTCATCAGCTTCGGCTTTCCTATGCGTCTCATCAGCCTTCCTCTTTTCTTCAGACACACTTTTCTCTGTCGCGCCAGCTTTCCCCTTCTCGACTTCGACAACATGCTTTGCCTCATTAGACTCCACCGTTTTGGGGGGCTTAGCAGTAACCTTCGGCCTCTTATGCGCCGGCTCTAGGGGATCTACGAACACCACCCCCTTTTCAGGGGTCGTCTTTTTAAACTCTGCAAAAACCAAGTGTTAAAAAGAGCGGAGATAACAGAATAACGTGACTAAAAAACTAACCCGGAGAAACTTTGTAAAGCGAGTGCAAGTTGCTTCGTTTCCCAATCAAGGGAACCTCACCAGCTCCGGGCGCAGCTGAGACACCAGCTGTAGTTTCGCTTCTAACTCTCTTTCTGCTGATCAACTTTTCAGCAGCCTCCTCTTCTTCTTCCTCGTCTTCATGCGCAACAGAGGACGGAGTAGCGCCAGCATCCGGGTTACGAGAACCCGCGCTACCTCCACTTTTCGAGCCTCCCGCTCCAGCATTCCTCTCGCCTGCGCGCGACAAGCCTTCAAGTGAGTCACTAATTATCACATAATCTTTCAAGTCACTCTGACGAAGCCGAAGAGTACCTTTACCAGCAGCACCAGCAGCTGCGCGGCTACTCCCACCTTTCTTACTTGTCACTTCAGGCTCAAGGTTGATCACCTTCTTCCTCTTGGGTGGTTTTTTCTTCTCTTCAGGGTCAATGCCCAAATCGCGCAGCACACCTGCAAAGATGGCAGACCAGGAACTTAACTCCCCAGTTGAAGACCCCACAGACTCTTCGCTGGAAAGATAGACAACCTCTTTCCCAGCAGAAGTGACAGAGCGCAAGGGACGAGGGTTAGGTATTAGCGCACCTTCAGTCGCGGTAGGCGGCGCGGCAAATGCATCAGCAACCGGGTACATGAAGTTACCCTTAATTTGTTCGTACCAGTACTCCTCCCCAGCTTGGAGCGGGCGCACACTCATTGAACCACCAAAGGTGGAGAATGCAGCTTGATACAGTTGCGCCTCTACACAACAGATTACATGAATAAACAAGACTTACGAAACGCGAAATCAAACAGGCTAAGTAAGTTACTAACCTCTATCGTTAAACGTCAAAACCGGAACGTCCTTGCTATCAGCCGGCCATTGGTCACTCATGCGCGCCGACACCAAGACGTTCTCTCCAAACACTCGGTTTGGAGTAGAAGTAAGCTTCTTATACCAAACGTCATTCTTGGGGATCGCCAAATCTTCCTTCAAAATTGGTTCCGACCAGGCGCGGAAGGTCATGGCGATCGGGATTACCTCCTCCAGGATATAGAAAAACTTTGGTTTCCAGTCATGGAAACTCTTGGGGGGGGGGGGGGGGGGTTCAGCAATATCTTCTTTGCAGTGCCACGACTGGAGAAAGAATAGAAACCCATATTTCTTTGAAGCTGGTAAAAAGCCCGGAACTTCTCAACCGTAGGCTCAATACCATGAGACCAACACAAGAACTCGAACTGACGAACCCGGACCATCCCGGGAGGGCTCATCTGCGATATATGAAACCCATAAAACTGCAGAATATGGGCCATAAAATTCGTCGTCGGTAGCCGGAAATTACCCTGATGAAAGAAATCTTCGAACAACGTGATGTACCCCGGTGGTGCATCAGCGGCCGTCTGGTTTTGACCGGGGTACTTAGCGTCCCATTCCGGTGGAAACCGGAAACTCCTCATGATTTGCTCAAAAAGACCCGGATCCCACCGGAGAACCGAAACCGGGCCTTCCTCACCAGGAATATCCTCTTGATGTTCTTCAGCCATAGTAAAAGAAGATTCAAGTTTCTCTGGAAGAACTTGAAGATATGAAGAAATATCTTGTAGTCTCGAATATTCTGCAAACAGACTTGAAGATCTGCTACGATGTTCTTCAAGGAGGTGAAGATTCTGCAACCGTCTTCTTCAAACTTTTAAGATTCAAAGAAATTCGAGAGGAAATAAAGGAATAGTAGAAGAGAAAAGTGATAAACCTCTCACGTCTCTTCGGATATATATACCCATCGCATTTAATGCGATGGGTAACCGTGCCGAAGTCGCCGCGAGCGAGGCCAATCAGAGAACGCCACGTAAGGCATGTTTCCCGGAGTGACAGTTACCACGCGTGCGTGGGCCTCACTCTCTGACGGAAATACGATTCGTCAGGGACAAGTTGATGACAATCGTCAGAGGTCAACTCAGTCGTCACCAACCACGACTTTCTTCACCAACCTGTCAGAGTTCAAATTTCGAAGTTTTTCCCGACATAAATTACAACAAACTTCATCCAGAAGCAACTAGGGCCGCGCAATGTTAACAGTTCCTTAATAGCCCTGCGCGCCTACACAGAAGGGCAATAACCCACCTGGAACCAATCTGGTAGTCGCGCCGATTGTAACCAATAAAAGGTTACACGCGCCCCGTCTACCAAAGCCAAAGAAACATTTTCCACAACTTTCAAGTCCAGAGCTCCAACCACTTGCCTTGCGCATGGTGCAGCACTGGACTGGGGGGACTTGAAGGGGTATGGTCCCAAAAAAGCCGCGCAAACCTCCGTAAAGGTTGCGCGCGGGACCATACTCCTTATTTAAAAAGCTTCCTATCATTAACCTCGCGCGAATTACACCACGTCCCATTTTACGTCGCGCGAGACCTAGACAATAAGAAGCTCCAATAACAACACTTAGCATGCCGAAAGAATACTCAGTCACCTAAACCCCGCGCAAGTCAGTTAACGTGCCCATCAAGACTCGTGCAGGAAAGCAGCGCAAGGCTGCTCCAAAGGTACAAGTGGCAGAAAAGAGCCAATCAACGTCCCTCTGGCTCTGCTCAATCGTGATCCACGATCATCTGACATGCAGGAGACAAAACTACTTAAGGACGCCTACATGGCACCAATCATAGGGAAGAGACAACTGCCCCACGATCTCCACTTACCTGCTGATGGCAGAAGGCCGGCCAGGCCGACAACAGTGACACGTGGCTCCAATCACATTGCGCCAGATAGGGAAAGCTCCTAGAAGCCACTAACGGTCTACGCCAGCGAGACAAGGAGCATATCCTCCATGTTGTTGCCTTCCGGCCCAAGGCCCATCAGCCCACACCCTCTTACACCTCTCCGGCTATAAATAGAGACCTCACTTCACAGGTTTGGACATCTCATTCCCTCTACTCTCACTTAAGACTTAATTATCTCCACCAATACAATCACTTATTCTCACGCCGGAGCCCGGTTAAGAGGGAAACCCCCATATTCCCCTCTTAACGAGTAACGGTGTTCTGTTTTGCAGATAACCACGGTCATTAAGGAGCTCAGGGAACCACAAAGAAGATTAACCATCATGGTAGAAACATAAACCAAACGGATTAGTCTCATAATTAGTTCTGTGTTTCTTCACTAGGGTTTGTGTGTGAGTGAGTGGTAACGGTTACGGTGGTCAAATGTGGCCGGTGTTAGTGAAGGAGTGAGGAGGTTGAGGTGGGTTGAATGTGGCCGTTAGATTTGACTTTGGTGGCGGTGGTGGAGGTGGTGATGGAGGGTGGTTGTTATGGCAGAAGAGAGACAGAAAGAAAGGAGGTAGAAGAAGAAGTGGGGGTGTGGTGGGACCCAAAAAAGATTATTGTTTTAATAAAAGCTTTAAATAAAATAAAAAAGAAATGACCGTTTTACCCCTGAGTAAAAGAACAAAATATCAGGATTTAATTTAAGAAATATAATCTGATTTCATTTTTGGAACAAAATGACAATAAAAGTGAAACCACAAGGACGCAGATGCAAAAGGTTTCAAATTTGGACTAAAGTGGCAAAACTGATCAAACCTCAGGGACTAAAATGGTAGTTTATATATACTACATATCATATAGAGGGGAAAAGTGTCAGACAGCTGCCTAACACTTCCATATTGGTTCAACCAAATTACAATTTTGCCCTGTTTAAATTTACTGTTTTGCCTTTAGTTTTGTTTTTTTTTCTCCCAGCCAAATTACGATTTTGCCCTAAGTTCAAATTTACAGTTTTGCTATCGTTTTTGTTTTTTTTTTCGTGTCAAATTACGATTTTGCCTATAGTGTGAAATTACAGTCATCCAATCATTTTAATTTTTTTTTTGACAAAACTATGACAGTGTTTTGTTTTAGTTGGTTGACTTTGTGTAATTTTTATTCGTATCAGGTGGCTGCCAGGAAATGTGCTCATTTTTTCTGAAAAATTACAATTTTGCTCCAAGTTTAATATTATAGTTTTTCTATCGTTTTAGTTTTATTTTAGCAAAAGTATGATAATGTTTTGTTTTAATTAGTTCACTCGATGTGAGTTTTTTTGTTAAGATTGTGTTATGAATAGTATGTACAAGTAACCGAACACACAGACTTACATATTATCAGAGAGAAATATTCGGTTTAGTGCCCGCAACGCGAACATGGCAAAAACTAGTTAAAAAACAATAATTGGACATAAAAATGTATATAAAAAAGTGAAATTTAAAGCTTTATGGGAACTAAAATAGACTAAAATAATCAACAATTAGGCCACATGGTGTGGCTTGGCGCCACTCTGTCTTGTTAGCCATTTTAGTGTCCCGGGGCGCCATCAACCACACCACTATCGTTAACAAGAGGGCGCTATGGCATCCCCGCCAGCGTGCTAACGAGTGTTAAAGGGAAAAGCTGGTGGGGCCCATATGATATCAACCAATCAAATCTTTTCTCTTTATTTTTTTGTATTTTGTTTAATAGGAGACTTTAAAGGGTCTTTAAACCATTGCATGCAAGTTAAAGGGAGAAGCTTTAAAGCCCCCTATGTGACATGACACTGATGTGGTGTGATAAAGCCCCTAGGGGCTTTATACCACACCCTCCAGCCTTGGTAAAAAACTTGATAACGTATAATGTTCTAAACATACAAAATGAGCAAGTGCCAAGTAAAATCGATTGGAGAATGCTGGAAAGTGCTGACATATCGTGTAACCCAAAAATCACATACAACTCGTTGGAGAATGTTTGTCCTCCCTAGTGGAGATGTAGATTCAATTCTTGCTTGGGTATTTTTAAAAGGGACATATGGGTGAAAGAACGAATCGGGGCTTTAATCTCGGGTTCGAACCTGACGGGGAGTGAGGGTTTACGGATTTCATTTGGTTTTCGCGCATCGGGGGACATGGTCTCATGGCGGTTGAGGAGTTGACCTTATACATAGTCCCGAGTAAGATGAGTTTACACGTGAGATTCTTTGCCGTTCAAAAAAAAGTTTGTAAACGAGTTTACATGTTGTAATCAAGTGTAAACGAGTTTAGGAGTTGTATTGACGGGGTTAAACAGGCCATGAAATTGTTAGTGGGTGACCGAGTTGATATGAACATATATGGTTTATATTTTATTGTAACTTTTAAAAAGGTTAACAAGTTCATATATTAATTTAAACTCGTTAAAGGGTTGACCTATTTATAAAACGGGTTAGCAATATTAATTTGGAGTAAACTTCCATTTTGCTCCTTGTGATTTGGTCATTTTAATAGTTTTACCCCAATAGTTTAAAAATAGTTATTTTCCTCCCTGATTTTTCTAACTTATCGTCATTTTGCTCCTCGCCTCTAACTCCATCCAAAGAATCCATTAACTAGAAGGGTATTTTGGTAATTTTACAGATAAAAACAAAGGCATGTAAGTCTTTTCACCTAAATAAACTTATAACTTGTTTATTTACATGTATATAAGTAATTCTTTTCTGATTCCTCATCTTTCCAACCACTATTTCTACCGGCCACCATCATCCACAACCATCCACCACCGACTGCAACTACCACTTGCCGACCACGACTACCGCGACTTTTAACTAAACGTTTTAATTGAGTTAGAGCCAGGAAACCACCGAAATACCCCTACTTTTAATTTAACGTTTTAACTTCGTTAGAGCCAGGGAGCAAACTTACGACAAACTCGAAAGACCAGGGAGGAAAATGACTATTTTTAAACTCTTGGAGTAAAACCGTTAAAATGACCAAATCACAGAGAACAAAACGAAAGTTAACTCATTAATTTGAGTTGAGATGTTTAACTAACCGACTTAATCATGTCAATCAAAATACAACATATTTCTCAAACGAGTTAGATATAATTGAAATTTACCTATTTTATGTTTACTTCGTGTTGTGTTTTGAATCATTTAAAGAAATTAACCCACTATTTCTGATTATTTTAATGTTTTATAAAATCCCTCTATTGTATACAAAATATTAATTTAATACGCAACTCACTCTAATAAAAAACTAGTATAGCCCAACATGTACTGATTTATATATAATCAATACATTGTAGATTTGTAATAATAATTGACAATTTGAAATGAGGGAAAAAGAACAACATCTATCTCCAAAATAAACTTTAATACATTATTATTATATTTAGAGTTAATTGCCCGGATGGTCCCTGTGATTTCACGTTTTTTCACGTTTAGTCCCTACCTTTTGGAAATAGCAGGTATGCTCCCTATGGTTTGTCATTTTGTTACTCGGATAGTCCCCTGAGTAAATGTCAGGGGACTATCCGAGTAACAAAATGACAAACCATGGGGAGCATACCTGCTATTTCCAAACTATCTGACATCTACTCAGGGACTATCCGAGTAACAAAATAACAAACCATAGGGAGCATACCTGCTATTTTCAAAAGGTGGGGACTAAACGTGAAAAAACGTTAAACCACATGGACCATCCGGGCAATTAACTCTTATATTTATTCAAAAACAACTTGTCATAGCGAAATTTATGTGGGAAAGAAAACACAAAAACATAGTGGAAAAAGGCACCGAAAAGTAAACAACAGTGCTGTCTCTACATTTTTGACTTTATATTAATCAAATCGAAAACCACTCAATTAAAGCATAATTATCCCTTCCCTTTAATCTTGCATGCATCCCTCTCACTTTCCTCACATACTCATCACTCATGCCTCAACCCACTTGAAAGAAAAGCTGGCCTAGCTTTTTTGTTCTTGAAGAAATGGGAGTTGTTACTATGAGTGAATTGAAGCCAAGCATATCAGGAAAACGATCCTTTCGACCGAGTTCGAGCACTCGACATGTCACTGAATGGTAAGGCTTCTTGCTGTGAATTCATATGACACACAACAGATGTGTTATGTTCATGTTATTAATTTGATGAGTTGTTTTTATCTGTAATTACTGTTTGCCTTCAATGGAGTTCATTTAACCAGGACGAAGCAATATATTGTTGTTGGCCCCACTGGTTATATTTGTTTTCTGCATTATTGTATAGATTTTATTATGAACCAAGTAAATTTATATACAAATGTTATTATTAGTTTCGATATTGTTGAAAATAATTTCTGGATCCGTCACAAAATTGATTTAATTGGGCAAGAATTTTAAAATTCTTTATTTTCGACACTCGAAAATGAGGCGGTAACTTATGTCGTTAGTCAATTGACCAGAAGTAAAAGTTACGGTTACAAAAGTCGCCTTTGTAACTAGGGATGATATAGTGGTAAACGTCTGATTTCCCTCTAGCATGTCTTGGGTTCTAATCCTGCTTCGATTGGTTTCCTACTATAATCTCTTGAAATACCCTACTGCCCGATGCAAATGTGAATTACGGTTAACCTGATCCCTTTGGTTATTCGAGTATTGGCACGATCCATGAGTTTTTCCGGTCCTCATGGTTATAAAAAAAGTCGCATTTGTAGGTTTAAAGACTAAAAAACACATAAAGAAACTCAAGCAATTATTAACCATAGAATTATTTTTTTATAAGTAAAGAATGCAAATTTCGGATCTTTAAATTAAAATTAAATTTCGTAATTTGTATTTGCAGTGCAGCTTGTTGCTCGTTTACCTGTCATTCTTCTATAAATTTCCTAATATTAATTTTGTTCCTCCTTTAAATTATTGTAAACAAGTTTTAGTGACTCAAAAGTAAAGCAAAGAGTACGACAAATCAGGATTTTTGTATTGTCTGCCAAAGGTTTTAACATGAACCCAATAATTCAAACTATTGATGCACATTTGTTCACTTCATTTCCCATAAACATGTTCAATCAAAGAGGCCCCTCAAATGGCTGAAAATGACAGGAAATTTATTTAATTTAGATTATAGAAAAAAACAAAAAACAACATACTTTCGTGTTTAGCGTACGGCTCACATGTTTTTCTCTTAACCTCTTCAATTATAGAACCCATATCGTCAACTTTGGGCCCCCTACTAATATCCCATACTTGTGTTTTCAAATGTTTTCTTCATTTTTCCTGCAAGAAGTTCTAGATTCTGTAGCACAGTGGCGGATCCAGCCAGTTTTTTCACTGGGTTCCTTTTTCCAAATCATACAAGGTTTACACTAATTTTTCAGTATTTTTTACAAATCATACAAGGTTTACACTAAAAAAAACGTTTTTTTCCAAATCGACTGGGTTCCTGGGAACCCGTAAAACCCTTCTACATCCGCCCCTGCTGTAGCACAATCGCAACGGAATTTTGTTATCGCGACGTTTGATTCATATCACTTGGGAAAGCTTCATATGTGTCCTAGATTCATGTGTGTTATTCACTTGTTTTTGGCTAAAATTTTTTAAATAAAAGAATCTAGACTCTAGAGTACCTTTAGGACATATTATTGTTATTCTGAAATTTCATTTCTAGTGTTGTTAACTAATAACATGATGCATCTCTTTTGTTACAGGCCGATATCGGATGTTTCTAGCGATCTCACAATCGACGTAGGCGCAACAAGTTTTGCACTTCATAAGGTACGCGAAAATGGATCTGATCTCTAAACTTCTAATCCGGATTTATCATAAAATTTTATCTTAAAAAAGTTAAACAATTCTACAACTTTTCTACAGTTCCCTCTAGTTTCTAAAAGTGGAAGAATCAGAAAGATGTTAATGGAAGCTAAAGACTCAAAAACGCTACGCCTAAATCTTCAAAATCTTCCAGGAGGATCTGAATCATTCGAGCTCGCTGCAAAGTTTTGTTACGGGCTGAACATAGAGATCAATCTAACGAACGTTGCAAAGCTTCGATGCACATCACATTTCCTTGAAATGACTGAAGAGTTTGCTGATAAAAATCTTGAATTTCGTACAGAAACATTCTTGAAAGAAAGTGTGCTTCCTAACATAACGAATTCGATCTTGGTTTTACAGCATTGTGAAAGTTTGTTACCGGTTTCTGAAGAGATAAACTTGGTTGGAAGAATTATTACAGCCATAGCTAATAATGCTTGTAAAGAGCAGTTAACTTGTGGGCTGTCAAAGTTAGAAAGTAACTATCATTTGAAACCAGTTTCGCAACCAGAATCCGAAAACTGGTGGGGGAAATCGTTAACGGTGCTCAGCCTGGAGTTCTTCCAGCGTGTTTTGACCGCGGTGAAGACGAAGGGGTTAAAACAGGATATGATTGCGAGAATTTTGATGAATTATGCTCATAATTCGCTTCAGGGTTTGTTTTTGAGAGATCCACAGTTTGCAAAAGGAAACTTTTCAGATCTAGAAGCACAGAAGAAACACAGGATGATTGTTGAAGTGATTGTTAGTTTGTTACCAACTCAATCTAGAAAAAGTACTGTTCCCATGGCGTTTTTGTCGAGCTTATTGAAGTCGTCGATAATGGCGTCTACATCAACCGCATGTAGGTCGGATTTAGAGAGACGAATTGGGTTGCAACTCGATCAGGCGATACTTGAAGACATACTAATTCTGGCCACTTCTCATGGCAACACTCATACTCAACTCTATGACACTGATTCTATTTTCAGGATCTTTTCAATTTTTTTGAATCTGGATGAAGATGACGATGATGATAATATGATGAGAGATGAAGGCGAAATGGTTTATGATTTCGACACTCCTTCGTCCCCAAAACAGAGCTCAATAGTGAAAGTTTAGAAGCTACTTGATTGTTTTCTAGCAGAAATCGCGATAGATCCAAACTTACCGGCTTCTAAGTTCATTGCCCTTGCGGAATTGCTCCCAGATCATGCTAGATTGGTGAATGACGGGTTATATCGAGCCGTAGACATCTTTTTGAAGGTAACAATGTGTTTTTATGGTATAAGGACCTTGAAACTATACACAGATGGATTGCTGCGAGTAAACTCGCACTGGCAGTGCCAGTTTACTCGCAACAATCCATCTGTTTTCTTTATGTTATGATAGATTGTGTGGTCAAATGACAGGTTCACCCGAATCTAAAGGACTCAGAGCGTTATCGGTTGTGTAAAACAATCGACTGCCAAAAACTAAGTCAAGAAGCATGCAGCCATGCGGCTCAGAACGAGCGTCTCCCAGTACAAATGGCAGTTCAGGTGCTCTACTTTGAGCAAATCAGGCTTCGAAACGCCATGAATGGTGGTCACAATCACCACTTTTTTGGATCACTGAACGCCCAGTTCCCACAACGCTCTAGTAGCGGTGCAGGAAGTGGGTGTATATCTCCTAGAGACAATTACGCATCCGTTAGAAGAGAAAACCGGGAACTAAAGCTAGAAGTAACGCGAATGAGAATGCGCCTTACTGATCTAGAAAAAGATCATGTTTCGATGAAGCAAGAACTTGTGAAGTCGCATCCCGCGAACAAGTTGTTTAAATCATTGACAAAGAAATTGGGGAAACTTAATACCTTGTTTAAGTTTAAAGATGTTAGAGGCATTGGAAGCAGGCCAAATTCTGAAAGTCGGTTTTTGTTTCAGAAAAGAAGACGTAACTCCATTGCTTGATTGATTTACCCTTTGCAATTTCTATTTGCACTAGTGTGATTTGTGAATATGAAAGTGTGTATAGTGATGGTAGTGATTATTGCTTGTTGTGAGTTCTTTTTGTGTTAAAAATATTAAAGATTTGTTTAGAATAATTTATAGACTTTGAGTTCAAATTTCACACGAGTGTAATGTCTTTTGAATTAGAACTATATCAATAGTATAAAAGGAAAACAATAGTTATTTAACTTCAAATATTTCAAGAATGTTTCATACTATTGTTTTGTCAAAAAAGTTATTTAAAGCCAATATTTTTGTTTTATTCTTAAAAGTATTATTGCTGGGCTTGCAATCCGTGGATCCATTCTTTCTTGAAATTCCAAGTAGGGTTGTAAACGAACCGAACGAACACGAACAAGGCCTTGTTCGTGTTCGTTCGATAAGGAAATAAATGTGTTCACGAACGGTTCATGAACACTTACCGAACGAGATTTTATGTTCGTGTTCGTTCATTAAGGAAATGGGCGTGTTCGTGAACGGTTCACGAACACAAACGAACACAAATAAATTTGGCGAACGCGACGAAGGATAAAGATAGATGGCCCAGAGAGTAGCACTCGAACTTGAATCCCTTATTGTGGAACGGAGGTCGATTGTATTCTCGGATGTAAATAAAGAGAAATGAAAGGAAAATGATTCATAAACAAGGTGAAAGTGGGTTTCGTAGTTTAATTGTTAGGGAAATAAAATAAATAAAAGTTTAATAATATGAAAAGTACAAATAAAATATAAGAAAGTACAAAGATCTTCAATTAAAACACAAACATAAAAACATAAACGAACGCAAATCAACGAACGTTCACGAACACCTTACCGAACGTTCACGAACACAATCGAACGAACGAGACCTCTGTTCATGTTCGTTCATTTAACTAATCGAACGAAATTTCTTGTTCATGTTCGTTCGTTTATTAAACGAACGAACATAAACGAACTTCCCGCCGAACGGTTCACGAACTGTTCGCTGAACGTTCGGTTCGTTTACAGCCTTAATTCCAAGCATGTGATTCAAACGCGCAGAATTTATACTTATTTTTTAATAAAAAAAGGAGACAATACGCATAGCCCCAAAGGCCTCCATTCCATATCATATAGCCTAAATGTCAATATCTCATTTGCCATGTGTCACAAGCATAACATCACTTATGTTCACATACAGATGGAAAGTGTACGATGTTCTACACATAGGGTGGAGGGTATCATTCAATCACTTTAAAGTGTTTGAGTTTTATTTACCCCATAATCTTATGCCACGTCAACTCCCCATTCACTCTCCATTTTCTACTCAAACACAAGAAATAGTTTAAACACCTACTCAATTAAAAAAAAAAATTTGATTGGTTCTCTCTCCTCTCTCATCTCCTCCATTTCTTCTTCTTTATCTTTGGTGAATACTCACCGATCACACCCCTTCTCTCCTACTCCCCACTCACCGATCCACCACCTAGAGTCATTCCCCCTGCGGCAAACCCGGTCCCCGATCACACTTCCCGCAATCGTACCGTCCCCCCTTATGGATTTACATGTAATTATATGTTGATAAGGTTTAAAGAACTAAAACTTAGGTGGGTTAACCAGATCAGTAACAGAATTCAGTAAATGGCCTCATATTTTTATTTTACTTTTGGCCTTCAAAGAGATTGAGCCGCCCTTGGTAATTCAATACTAGAAAATCGAGTATCACTAATGACTGATAATTAAAACTCATTGGAATTACCAAAGGATAACAAAAAATAAAACAAAATATAAGTATCCATTGGGAGCCAATGAGGTAGTGGTGGAGTGGTTGGGGAAAGAGTTGGTTTTCTTTGTGAAAGGTGTATACGGGAGGCGCCGGTTCGTCTTGGATGGGAGGCAAGATTTTGCTGATTATTCCACTGTTGTGCCTTCGGACGGGTAGATGTCGGGTTTCCGCGCATCTGGGAGAGCCAAGGGGCTGGCGGCGGTCGAGTAGTCGACCTTGGCCACAGCGTCCGGTGTCACGGTGGTTGGCACGTGTCACAGCCCCCGTCCCTTATCAACCCGGGAACGGGCGGCCGGGACCAGTTCGGTGGTATCGGTGTTTATCATTTTGGCAGCGGAAATTACATCAGGACCGTAGTTAGGAAATACTTTATCAGAGTAAAATACCACGCTTTTATAATATTAAACCCATGGGAAATTCCCAAGTTTCAAGTACACACATTTTCATAGGGATAAACCCTATTTCATTTAAATAAAAACATCTCTTTATTTAGGTAACTTTTATTGCCACTTTTCCAAGCCTTCAGTGTTGTCCAGCTGTCTTCTATTTGGCTTTCACATTTTGTTACCTGAAACGCGTTTAAAAACATTTTGTCAGTGGGAAATACTGGTGAGTGAATCCCAGCTTAATCAAAACAGGTTTTATCAGTCTACAGCATTGAGGGCGGTCGCGCAATTACATTTGTTTCCATCTACTTTAATTACCACCCACGGTACTGTCAACCCGACTTGTGGTCATGTTACTACTCACAATGTAGTAACAAATTTTGTATACAAAACCCCAACATACCGACGATAATTGTACAATACAAATACTCAATCACTGTTTAATATAACGTTAATCATATGAGGTTTTGTAAAAACAGTTTACAAAAAGGAGATTACTCACATTGCTGTCTTAGGGTTTTCCTTTAGGATTTCCTTGTGATTATCTATTAATTAAACAAATGCACACGCGTTAGTATAATAACCCAATATTTACATTAGTAATACCCTCCCCGAGACGGCATTTCAACGACTACGTCGGGCAGAACCACGACAGCCGTTACGGAACCCTGGATCAATCGGGCAGCGTATCTAATACGTAACCGGGGGTTATGATATTTACAACGAGGTAGAACTTCGTTATTTAGGGGGTTATAATGCCCGGGTATAGTGCCTACTATAAAGAAATTTGAGAGAGAAAAAGAATTTTGAACGATTTCAACTGATGGCCGATGCCATCTAATTATAAGGCCTGTTCGGCCATTTGTCGCGCCCCGCGAAAGCCCGGGGGGGGGGGGGGGGTTATGCGCCCCGCGATCTAGGGGTGTAGACCCTAGCCTCGTCGAATCACAAGCATAGGTTCTCCGGGTGTCCTGCCACGTGGCGGGCTAGGGTTTCGCCACCCATCACTCGGTCGCGGCCCGCGTAAACTCGAGGGTAGTCTGTCGCGGCCCGCGTGTAACAACCCTCGGTAAAACCAACACCCTCAGTATATTTTACGACACCCTATTATATCTTAAAATAAATACCCTTATGTGTTTTATATTATGCCCCGTATGTAAAACCGAGCCCAAATTATGTTATAGTTTATAAAATAAATCAAAAATAAGAAATAGTAAGCTGAGGCGGGCCGCGTAGGACCTCACCTCAAGCTCACGCGGGCCGTATCAAGACCAGACTTTAACTCCGCTGACTTCTTTAGTTTAAGCGGGCCGCGTAAGACCTCGTTCAAATTGACGCGGGCCGCGACAGATCATGAAACGCGGAGACATCAGGTGATGACACGTGTCATCATCGTGGCGGACCTACGTATCGAATCAGCTAAGCTATATGTTGACCGCGTATTGACGCGGGCCGCGTAAGGCTTAGCCTTACCTTATGCGGGCCGCCTGAGAATCAATATCAACAACTATATAAGAAGGCCACCAGTCTACGTTTTTCGTCGCTCACAATCTCAATTCTCAATCTAAATTCTGTAGAGAAGTTATAATACTCGGGTATTATACCCCTAATTAGCAAGGTTTTGCTCCATTGTAAGTATTATAACCCCAGTTTCGTAATAGTTACGCTGCCCGATTGATTTAGGGTTCCGTAACAACTGTCGTGGTTCTGCCCGACGTAGTTGTTGGAATGCCGTCTCGGGGAGGGTATTATTAATATTTTCAAAGGGTTATGATACTAACCAATGTACATTTGTATAAATTATAGATTATACCCAGGAAACCCTTACAAGAAGCCTAAGATAGCAAAGTGAGTAATCTCCTTTTTGTTAACAGTTTTTACAAAACCTTAATTATTTTACAATGCGATTAAGCAGTGATTGAGTCTTTGTAGTTCTTCAATTACTGCCGGTATTTGGGGTTTTGTATACAAAATTTATTACTTGCGAGTAGTAAGTCGGAATGACAGTACGTTACCATTGGACGACGAGTAGCCAATGTGTAATATGACCCACAAGTCAAGGATTGACAGTACTGAATGAGTAATTGTGTAGAAATAAACAATGTGATCGCTCTCAATACTGTGTTAATTGATAAAATGTTTCTTGATTAAACTGAGGTTCTCTCACCAGTATTTTCCGCTGACAAAATATTTTTAAAACATGTTTCAGGTAACACAATGTGAAAGCCAACTGGGAAAAAGCCAGCTCAAGAGCACTGACGGCTTGGAAAATAAGTGGCTATAAAAGTTATCTAAGAAACGATGTTTTAAATTAAATAAAATTGGGATTGTCCCTATAAATGTATTGTAATAAGAAACTTGGGTTTTACCCATGTGATTATTAATCTAAAATATGGTGGTTTTACTCTGATAAACATTTCCTAACTACGGTCCTGATGTAATTTCCGCTGCAAGATTTAACAAACTGATACCACCACACTCTGAGTTCACGAACGCCCGTTCCCGGGGATCAGGGATCGGGGGTTGTGACACCGCGACAGACTTATTTTTCTTGTTTTTATTTTATTTTTAATTATGTATGGTATTTTGGGCTCGGTTTTCATATACGGGTGTATTTTAAGATATATAGGGATATTTTAAATATTTTTAGTGTGTCAGATATATTTTGGAGGGTTGTTATATCCTCCTCACCTTGTTTTAGAACTCGTCCTCGAGGTCTACTGGAATAAGTGTGTATATTTCCTTTGCATCTCCGATTCAAGCTCCCATGTGTATTCTGGTCCTCTCTTGGAGTCCCATTTTACTTTGACCAGAACTAATCTCTTGTGTTTGAGGTTCTTGACTTTTCTATCTTCAATATGTAGAGGCTTCCCTATAAATTTAAGCTTTTCATTTACCTCTATATCCTTGAGAGGTACTGTCAATGATTCATCAGTTACACATTTCTTGAGGTTAGATACATGAAATACACCACGTATTTCTGCCATTTCCTCTGGCAGTTGTAGCTGATAGGCTACATGTCCTATTCTTTTAATAATCTCAAAAGGTCCAACGTACCTGGGGCTTAGCCTTCCCCTTTTGATTAATCTTACCACTCCTTTACAAGGAGATACTTTCAATATCACTTTGTCTCCTACCTGAAATTCCAATGGTTTTCATCTGTTATCTGCATAACTCTTTTTTCTATCACGTGCTGCTTTCAATCGTTCCTTGACTTGAATGATCTTGTCAGTTGTTTCTTGTACTATCTCAGGTCCGGATAGTTGTTTTCTCCAATTTTTGCCCAACAGACTGGAGTTCGGCACTTTCGTCCATAAAGTGCTTCGAATGGTGCAGCATTGATACTTGTGTGATAGCTGTTATTATAAGAAAATTCTATTAATGGTAAGTGATCGTCCCAATTACCTCCGAAATCAATTACATAAGCTCTAAGCATGTCCTCCATTGTCTGAATTGTCCTTTCGCTTTGTCCGTCTGTTTGAGGATGATAAGCGGTGCTTAGATTTAACTTGGTTCCCATTGCTTTTTGGAAACTTGTCCAAAAAGGAGAGGTAAAATGGCTATCCCTATCAGAAACAATTGATAAAGGAATTCCATGTAATGAAACTATTTCATTTACATACAATTTAGCTAATTGTTCCATACTGAAAGTTTCCTTCATGGGTAGGAAATGAGCTGACTTAGTTAGCCTGTCTACAATCACCCAGATTGTATCATTACCTTTCCTTGTCCTGGGTAGTTTGGTAACAAAATCCATTGTTATCAATTCCCATTTCCATACGGGCATCTCTAACTGTTGCAACAAACCTGAGGGTTTCTGATGTTCAGCTTTAACTTGTGAACAGGTTAGACACTTTGCAACATATGCTGCTATATCCTTTTTCATTCCTATCCACCAGAAATTCTTTCTTAAGTCTTGATACATCTTATCACTTCTAGGATGCATCGTATACTTAGATTTATGGGCTTCTTCTAATATACGGTGGCGTAGGTTTCCTAATTAAGGTATCCACATTCTTTTCTTATGGAATCTCTAGATTCCATCTGTTCCTTGTTCTAGTTCCTTAATCATTCCTTTCAACTTTTCAGTATCATCCTTGATTACTG
This sequence comes from Helianthus tuberosus, assembly GCA_030545235.1. Classification (NCBI taxonomy): domain Eukaryota; kingdom Viridiplantae; phylum Streptophyta; class Magnoliopsida; order Asterales; family Asteraceae; genus Helianthus; species Helianthus tuberosus. Next base: position 191,468,996 of record CM060352.1, on the reverse strand, counting down.
ATTCTTGTGCTTTTCTAATCTGTTCATTTAATTCTACCTGCAGGTCTAACTTAAGAGAACGCACTCTTTTTGGTTTTTCATGATACTTTCGACTTAAAGTATCAGCTACTAGGTCATGATACTGGATATTGCAATCATAATCACTAAGTATCTCCATCCAACGTCTTTGTCTCATATTCAATTCCTTTTGCCCAAAAATATACCTTAAACTCTTATGATCAGTGAAAATGGTAAACTTACTACCTTAAAGGTAATGTCTCCAAATCTTAAGTGCAAAAATTATAGCTCCTAATTCTAAATCATGGGTTGAATAATTTTCTTCATGATTCTTAAGTTGTCTAGATGCATAAGCTATAACCTTTGACGTTGCATCAATACACATCCATAACCTAATTTAGAAGCGTCACAATAGACTATAAAGTCTTCAGTTCCTTCAGGTAACGCTAGTATGGGTGCGTTGGTTAATCTTTGCTTAAGGATTCTAAAGGCTTCTTCTTGTTTTGGTCCCCATTCAAACTTAACGAATTTACAGGTTAGCTTAGTTAAGGGAATGGTTATTCTAGAAAAATCTCGAATAAATCTTCTATAATAACCGGCCAATCCTAAGAAACTTCTAACCTCGGTTGGTGACTCAGGGGTTTTCCATTTAGTAATCGCCTCGATCTTTGTGGGATCCACTTGAATTCCTTCATGGTTGACTAAATTTCCAAGAAACTGTACCTGTTCTAACCAAAATTCATACTTCGAAAACTTTGCATAAAGCTTTTCTTTTCTCAATAGACTTAGAATTGTGTGCAGATGCGCTGCATGTTCCTCTTTGTTTTTAGAATAAACAAGAATATCATCTATAAAGACAATTATGAATTTATCCAAATATGGCTTACATATTCGGTTCATCATGTCCATAAATGCAGCTGGGGCATTGGTTAGACCAAATGGCATGACAGTAATTTCATAATGGCCATACCTTGTTCTGAAAGCGGTCTTAGGAATGTCCTCTTCCTGTACCTTTAATTGATGATATCCTGATCGTAAATCGATCTTAGAGAAAAATCGAGCTCCTTGCAATTGATCAAACAAATCATCGATTCTCGGTAATGGATACCGATTCTTAATTGTGACCTTGTTCAATTCGTGGTAGTCAATGCACATACGCATTGATCCGTCTTTCTTCTTGACAAATAAGATCGGTGCTTCCCATGGCGATGAGCTTGGCTGTATGAATCCTTTCTCCAACAATTCATCTACTTGTTTCTTCAGTTCCTGCATTTCTGCGGGTGCCAAACGGTAAGGTGCTTTGCCAATTGGTGCTGTTCCTGGTAGCAGGTGGATTCTGAATTCAACTTCTCTGTCTGGCGGTAGTCCTGGTAATTCTTCTGGAAACACGTCTGGAAACTGGGATACTACTGTAATATCTTTCAATTCTTTTCCTTGAGTGTTAATGATTATAGAAATCAAATACACTAATGATCATTTTCTTACATAACTGGATGTTTTCATTACAGAGATGAATTTTGTGGATCTAGAGGGCTTATCTCCTTTAATTGTGATCTTTTCACCCCTTGGTGAATTTACTTGGATTGACTTTTGATCACATAGAATACTGGCTTTATTGGCTATTAACCAATCCATTCCTAATACAACATCAAATCCTGCTAGATTCATTGGGTAAAGGTTTGCAATAAATTTTTGATTTAAAAATTCTATTCTTGCTCCCTGCAAGATTTCAAAAATCTTAATGGTTTCTCCATTTGCTGTCTCTACTAGACATTCTTGTGAGAGTTTAGTTAATAGTTGATTGAGAAGTTTGCAAAATGAAATATTAATAAAACTTTGGTTTGCACCAGAGTCAAATAATACTTTAGCAAAAACATCATTAATTAAAAACGTACCGGCGATCACATCCGGGATCATCTTTGCTTCTTCTGCAGTCAGAACAAATGCTCTAGCATTTTTAGTAGTCTTGTTGTTCATGGCTGGAACTAGTTTCGGACAGTTCGGCTTGATATGACATTTTTCTCCACAGTTGAAGCACATTCCATTATTAGGTTTCTTCCTGCAATCCTCTTCCTTGTGTCCTGGTATCTTGCAGAAATTGCAGTAAGTGGAGCATCTTCCTGAATACTTCTTCTTGCAAGCCTTGTAGTAAGGTGCAGAGGTAGAACCTACATTTTTCCCACGGTTGGAATTATCGTAGCGAAATTCTTGGGTAAGCCTTTGAGCTAGGTTTCTTCTCTGGTCTTCTTCTCGTGTACGCACTAATTCATCAGTTAAGGTGTTTACTAGTTCTACGGCTTCTTCTATAGTTTGAGGTCTAGCTGCCTTGACTACATGCCTTATCTCACTGATTAATCCCCAGATGTAGCGGGAGATTAATACTGGTTTGGGTAATGCAAGTGTTGGCACTATTCTAGCATATTCAAAGAATAAAGTAGTGTACCCCTTACTATCCACTCCAGTCATTCTAAGGTTTAAGAATTTATTTGCTATCTGTTACTTTTCATTGGGAGGGCAAAATTTCCTTTCTACCATATTCTTAAATTCCTCTTATTCCATATTGTAAATCCTGTCACTTCACCTAGACTGGAGGATAGTGTTCCACCATTCTAAGGCTGAGTTTTTAAACAGATTGGAGGCAAACATTATCTTATTTTCTTCTGCGCACTTGCTTATTTTTAAGACTGCCTCAGACTTTTCTATCCAGCGTAGAGCTGCAACGACCCCTTCATTGCCTGAGAATTCTATTGGTTTACAAGACCAGAATTCCTTATAAGAACAACCATGAGACATGGTCATTCTTCGTTTTGGAATAGGCACTTGAAGTATGAGTCCATTGTGCACGCTGTGACTAGGTTCTATATGGGTTCGTTTACTTCCATTACCACTTTTATCATTATTTTCTGCATCCCTAACATTTTGGATAATAGATGGCATGGCATCTCTAGTTCCTTGGGTTACAAGGTGTCGAATTTCACTATTATTCATTTGATTTTCATTATTCTGGTTTTCTGGATTTGCTGCGTCGGCCATCTGGATTTTAATTATCAAGTACTAATATTGCATAAAAATATCTAATGCAACAATCACACAACAAGCATGTTGATCAAAATCGTCGAGTATTGCGATTTACTCTATTTTATAGTATGCATCTATATCTATTACAAATACAACTGGAAAAAATATTATACTAATATGCATCACTAACCACTAGGTGGTCTATACTACAATATATATATTATCATCATTTTTTTTCATACACACATATTATATATATATATATATATATATATATATATATATTATATTATTATTATTATTACTAATGATAGTGGTTCATCCAAAAGTCCAAATTACGCTCGTCATATTTCCAGACGAGTCGTTCCCCTATTTGTCTCATCCTTTCGCTCTCTTCTAAAATCTCCTCACCAAAGGTTCAGAGTTCTTGCACATTCTCAGTGCTCATTGGGGGTGCATGTGCTGGTATGGGATCTGGGTATTGTGGCATTGGTTCTTCCTGAGGATATGGATTCTCTAGGATTTCCTTAATGTATTCATCATTATCATAATAGGGATCTAGAGGGTTCAGACACGGGCAAGCTGCTAGGTTTGGCATGGGTTCCTCTTGTATTGGGTAGCGTTGCTGGTAGTCCCTATGGTCGTCAAACCACGGGTCATAGTCTGGGTCTAAGGGATTGGGTGCTGGTACTCTAGGTATCTCAGTCGGGTCAAAAGCTGGTGCTGGGATTTGGTTTTCCGAGTTGACTTCAATCTTTATTGGTTGTGTGGGAAACAAGGGTAATGGTTGGGGTTGTAGGATCGTTGTGCGACCTGAATGAGTCATTCAGAAGAGTTTGGATCCGAATCAAAGGCGGAATTCAGAGAAACGGACTTGTTTACAGCTTGATTCACTTATAATGTCTCTTGTATTGATATAATAGTCTTACAGCACCTGGAGACAATTCGGCAGCACTTCGGTACCGAATCAGAAAAGTTACAAATGAAGATCAAAACCTGGGTATATATAGGGTTGGGTATTTCGCACGAAATAACTCAGAGGCATTTCGTGCGAAATAGCTGATTGCTATTTCGTACGAAATAGCTTCTTGCTATTTCGTGCGAAATCAGCTTTCCACATTCAAACCCTAATTTTATCGTACAACGAGCCCTGATCTATCATTCTAATTACAGTACTTGATACAAGACGAAGTTAACAGACATTTTGCACTAACAGACTCCCCCTTGGATGTTGACGAAGTCTTTAGTGTCTAATCTTCGGCATGACACATCTTCAGTCTTGATCAGTCTTCAAACTCTTTCCAAATTGCCTAACATTGTAAGCATCCATCAATCTTTCTTCAGGCTCCCCCTTTCGCTAAGCTTCCGTGCTTTTGAGATCGACACCTGACTTTCCAGTTACAAACTCCCCCTTGCTTCGAGCTTGTCATCAGACTCCCCCTTAGACCTAGCTACCGGAATCATAATCTGGAATCACATCTGCAACACTCAAACATTTATAAGAAACAGTGTTTTGAACATCCAGAATTGAAAACCCTGGTTCTTTTAATAGAATCTTAACAATCTAAGAATCCAACTCCCTCACAGTTAATCATCCAAGTCAAAATTAATGACCTTGGATATATCACAAACTGTTTTTGATTTTTGATTTGAAAACTTCAAGTTTCAAATTAATGAACTTGTTTTATTTTCAGAAACACGATCAGCATACTCAGATTTTGAAACTTAGTTCTCAGACTTCGGTTGTCGAAAATAAAACAGAATAAAAAATCTTTTTGTAATTTTCTGAAACATAAAGCAGTAAAGAAATATTCACAAACATATTTACAGACAATATTTTTGTTTGAGTTCGCGTCAGAGGATCATATCAGTTTCTGACAAGTCACAAGTACCGTTGAGCTTAGTTACACATTAAGAATTAAACAATTCACTTAGATTGTCGATATACTGATCCACTTAAATTTTCACACAAATTTCAACTGATTCAGGATACGAATTAGGTGTATTAAGAACTTAAACTCATTCATGTATCCCACCTCTTGAATATACTCCCGTATCCAGATCCCAATATTCAGTCTTACAGGTGAGTATACCTAGATGATATCTGTAAGGGTTAAATGCGAGATCGTGAGAGCTCAGGCTATTGCTTCCGCAAAATCAGAGAGATGACGGTTCAACTTTAGGTGTGTTCCCTTTAGAGAATCTTTTCTTCAACAGCACATGATTAGCATTTTGCAATATTTCATCATTTTTTATGCTGAGGGTGTGCTTTTATTTCAAGCATGCAGAAAGTATTATACGGGGACTAGGCCATTGCTTCCGCATTATCAGAAGTCCCGGAATAATACCCCAGATATCACTAAGCATAAAGACCTAGTATCTCAGAAAGAGGGGTCCTTCAAACGAGATTTCAGGGGTTACCTATATATCCAAGTAGTGTTCCCCACGAAACAAGCAAGTTTTAATTTAAGTTTATATCCCGAAAAAGTTTACTAAATGTGTAAAAACCTATCGGCATATCATCAGTGAGACCATTTAACGCTTATTTAATCATTACAATTCTTTAGCATACTGTAACTGTCTACTGATGTACTATCATTTCCTCTTTTTACACAAAAACTTTTTTTTCAATTTTATCATGTTTTTGCCTTTTTTTTAAATTTTCAAATGTTTTTTGGATTTTCTGAAAAATCTTACTCCCCCTAAAATGCAAAATCATTTAAAGAAAATTTGACAAACCGACACTGATAGCTTTGTCTCGCCATCCATTTTCTGCTTCTCATGCACTGATTTGCAACACATTATATTTTCTGCAAATGTACCCCCATGATTTACAACACATTGATTTTTGACAGTTTGAAAACCGTTTTTCAATCTTGTGAAAGTAATCATGTTTGTTCAGCCGTGAGAGTTTCAGCGTATTCAATCAACATATTTTTTGAATTTTTATATATTTGACAAAATTTAAAAATAAACATATTTTTAGTTTTTAAATTTTCAACTTTTTAGGGTTTTTTTGAAATATTGTTTATTTATATACAGAAACAAACAAACTCCCTGTTTCAACCAACACCGGATTCAACAGCCTCCTCTTCCCCTTGTGCCAGGCTGCTCCGATTTCCATTCTTACAATCTGCAATTTCTTTGAGCACCTGCACATTTACAATTACTCAATTATTTGAACAATTTAGCCTAGGTCTGTTGAACCTTAGGCGTTTTAACACAATATGCTTCATTCAACTTTCGGAAAATCTTTGTCATTCAGAACAAAGACTTTTTCAATTTTAATTTCATCTTTTTCATCATTTACTGGAACAATTTGTTTCTTAGCACTCCAAGTTTGACCTTTAGGAGTACCTCGCTTGTAAAAATATGACTCTTTTTGAACATTTTGATTTTGAACAACAACTTTTGGTGTCACACCCCGATATTTCCACGTATTATCGGTGGGGAGTATCGTGACGTAGTTGGTAACATTACAGTCAAACAACACAATATTTAAATGCACAGCGGAAGCAAAAGATAGATATACTTTAACTTTAATGAATTGTAATATCATGTATCACAACAGTCGAAAGTTTATCCACATGTGGATCAAAAATAAATAGGAAACTTTTGTTCAACAGACTGAAATGCATCCAAGCTTGCGAGACTCTTATTGATGCTAAGGAGAAATCCAGCCTATTACGAGTAGTACCTGCACTTAATCTTTTTGGGAAAATACGTCAGTTTACACTGGTAAATACAATTAACCGACTCATTTTAAAAATGATTAAAAATTGATTTGGATGCACATGGCACAAACATTTTTATAACTTGGGATAATTATTTGAATATATAAACTTGTAAAAGAATTACATGTTCCTTATGCGTTCAGTAGCCCGGTTCGTGCCGGGTTAAAGATCAATAGACACACCACATTATTTATTTATGCACTGACGGTTGTACGCCTACACCCCGTGCTTAGGTCGTGGTCATTTCGTAAAATGATGCCAAGGATATCCGGGACATGGTCATTAACCCCCCAAAGGCGTTAAGCAAACAAAACATAATTTAAACGGGTCATCTCGATAATACTTAACCACCAAACGATTAAGGTCGAATGCCCGGCCAAGCGGTATTTTATATACCGTACCCCAAGCCCGTATAAGGGAAAATAAGTTAAAAGTATTTACCTTTGCAAGTATAATTCACAAACAGCAAATGCAAGTAGCTTTTACTGGTCCTCCTATTCTGGAACGAAGGTTTATAATAACCTATTAGAATCCTAACGGGTCTTTAATTAAGTCTAAACTTAGACCGGTTAGTTTTAAAGATACGGTTCGTACGCACGATTAAGCGAAGACCGGAATAGAATGTGATTTAGACCCGACAAGTTTGAAGACTTGCCTTATATGGGTAATCTAAGCACATTCTGGATTTTGAGATAAAACTGATAGGGTTTGACCCGTTTTGGCCAATTTATGCAAACTAGTTACATAAACCGAACCGAACGCGCAAGAGGCGTAACGGGTAATCACGAGAGCCATATACAGGTTTCTTAAGTTAATATGCCTCAAATATGTTGTGACATCAGTAAGATATCTTTTATTATGCCCGAAACAAATTTAAACACAAACTATGCCCCGTAGGGGCATTTTGGTCATTTACAAGGTTATAAAAGAGTTTAAGTATTAACCTGAGTTACAGGTCTGATGTAATCAGTAAAAATACTTAATTTAATAAGTTATAACAGTAGGGTAATGCATATATGTGAAATTTATCAATTATAACCAAACTATGCACTGTAGGGGCATTTTGGTAATTTCACATAAGCTTAAAAAACTCAAAACTGAAGTCTGAGTTAAACAACTTTTGCTTACTGTTAAAATATTATAATTTACCTAAAATATCAGTAGGTATCAACCCTTGTATGTTTAAAATAGTTTTAGTACATAGTATGCGTTAAAAACGCTTAAAAAGGCGTTTAGAAGCCATTTCCGGGTTCTATAAATAAAGCTGATATCTTTATTATTCCAGAAGGTCTAAAATAATTTATTTAGCATACAAAATCAGTAGCAAAAGGTTTGAGGTCAAAAAGATATGTAAAACTCATTTTATAGCCCAAAAGGGCAAAACCGACAATTACCGAAACAAGCTTATGACTCTAAGTTATGCTCAGCCTAAAATTAATTAAAAATCTTCAAAAATCCCAAAATAATATATTACATCAGTGGGTAAAAATTTTGATATAAAAAAGTGGGTTTAAATAGGCTATATGCTAATTATGTCGTTTAATCGCTAAAAAGCTTTCTAATTACGCTAATGAGCATAACTCTCAATCTACAACTCAAACTGATGTCAAATTTTGGGTGCAAGTTTATAAATCATTAACTAAGGTTTCTACTCTTTTACATCTTTAAAAATCACATTTTATAGTGAAAAGGGCATAATGGTCAACATATGGCAATTAACGGAATCATGCGTATTAATTGGTTAACTAATGAACCAAGGTGTATAATCACAGAGGGTTATACTAGCATGTAACCTGGTCCTAAGGAAGCTCTAAGGCATTTTCAAATCATACTAAATCGGGTCAGAACTGAAGTCAAAGCAAAAGTCAAAGTTTTGCGACTTTCGGTTCCGAACCGGGTCTAAACAGAAAATTGTCGGATCAAACAAGCTTAGACCAGTTATTATACTTATTACCAAGTTATATGAGTGATAAAATAGTTTACATGCCCTCTACATTGCTAATTACATGTTAATTTGAAAATTAGCATTCTGTTGACTTTTTCTAATCAACTTTGACCCGACAAATGGTCTAGTTAGAGTGGGAATCAGAGGGTGCCCTTTTAAGGGTTTAATGCCCACATAATTACCAACTTATAACTACCTTCAATTCGACTAATCACTGGACCATTAATGATTAATCGCGAAGTCAACCGTTAATTACGACGGTTTGACTTTTAAGCTAAAACTAAGTAAAAACTCAACTAAGAAAGGTTAAGCATACTTACTGAAGTCCTATGCACGATTAGGAAAGACTTGGGTCTGCTCTTAAGCTCCAGGAAGCTCCAGAAATGCAGAAGAAAGGTGTGATCACAATGTTGCAACATGAGGCCTTTATATAGTGTTCAAAATCTCATAGATTATTGACACACAAGCCTAGCAATGGCCATGGATCATCCACAGATGTCCCTAAGTACCTAGGACTGTTTAGGGGTCGGCCATGGAGTGAAATATCTGATTAAAGTCGGTTATAGCGAGAAAATAGGCTGCTCTCTAAAGTTTCTGCATCTGCGCGTCGAAGGCGGCCCGCGTAAGGGTCTTCATGGGGTTACGCGGCCCGCTTGGGCCTTGTGTTCAGGTTTAAACATTTTCAAGTTGTTGCAACTTGTCCCTTGGCCCTTCGAAAGGTCAACCAACTTTATTTCTTGCACTTTGAGCCCTCTAAATTGACACACAAGGGCTTCAAGACATATACCCACTTTGTTAAGTCCTTGGTCACTTTGGGTTTACCCGAAAAGTCATAATTTTCAACGTTGACGCTTTAACCCCTCATATACGAATTTGATCATAACTTTCTCATACGATAACGAAACTTTATGAAATTTTTATCATGTCTTCTAGTGAGCATAATTTACCGTTACAAAGCTTCGGGTTTGCTAAAAGGTCACTCAGAGGTATAACTTAAACATGTTGACACATTTAACCCCTGTAGTTTGTAATCTCTCACTTTCTTTCATATTTAGCTTCGTATGATCCATGATTTATTCGTTTAAGGGTATGAGCATCATGTAGGGTTACTGTAAAGTATATTTATCCCTTGTTGACATTTTGAACACTTATATTCACACACTTTTCTTGTTTGTCAACTTTAGTCCTTCTAGAACATTCTTTCACACGTTCAAGCTTATGACACGTGTCAGTACATTATAGGACGTGAATTTTCGAGGTGTTACATTTGGTTTCCAAAACTCGTTTGATTTTGTTGTGTCAACAATTGTTCTCCAACTTTGTGTTGTTCTTAATCTGGGTGTGTGAGAATTCCAGGTCTGTCTAGAATCGAACCTATTCGGGTTTGATTTCCAAATTTGATTCGAAGCAAACTTGTTTGTGTTGTACCTCCAAGTTTGTTTTGAATCAAATCCGGTTGACCTTTGTTTCACATCCTCAGATTTTTGTTCTTCCACATCATCAGACTTCTTTTTCTCAACATCAACAGGTTTCAGATTTGGACACTTGCGTGCAAGATGTCCCGTTTGATCACACTTAAAACATGTTCTCTTTGAAACATCTTTGACCTGTGGTTGTTGCTTTTTCTTTTGAGCATAGAACTCTTCATTAGACTATCGTCTAAATTGGAGTTCTTTCTCTTCTTCAGAACTTGTTCCATGAATAAAAGTCATCTTTGCCTGATAATTTGCCATTTCATTTCTTTTCCAACTTTGTTTCTTTTTATAACCCAACCCCAGCCTTCATGTTTTTCTTCTTGTAACCAGGTTTGTTATAAAAAGTTTTGTGTCTCTTTCCAGCAAACTTTGAAATTTCAGATTTTTCAATCTCAACCATTTTGAAAACTTTATCAATCTTTTCTGAAATCACATTCTGAATTGGGAATACAACATCTAAGAATAATTTGTCCGATCCAATCATGGTATAAACCAATCCTTTTGAATCATCATTCAAATTTTTCTCAGATTTTGAGTTTTTCAGATATCCATCATGAAAATTACCTTCATTTTCATCCTGTGATTCAGATTTACCTGTTTCAACCGACTCTTCTTTCAACACACTTTCAACGACCTTGCCTACCACCTCTGAATCACTAGAATCATCAGATTTGGAATAGGTTACGCCAATGTTATCTGGCAATTGATCTACCATGTTGAAAGCTTTTTCAACCTTTTCATCATCATAAAATGCAAATTTTTCCGGTGGTGGAACTTTATGAAACTCTGAACCAATTCCTTTCTTGTTTTGCTCAGAATCGTTACCATCCGGTTTTATGTTGAAAATTCTTTCAAGCACATATGATGACGCGTGATAACTTTTTAACTTGTTATTATCCTGTTCTAAATCAGCAATCTGACGTTTAAGTTTAGCAACATCCTCAATGTAAGAATTTACAACTTGTTGCTTTATTTCATACTGTCCCTTAAACATATCAGTTGTTTCAGAACAGTATCTTAATCTCGATTGAACAAGTTTCATTTGACTTTTCACATCTTCATATGACTCTTTAGTAATGTGATAAGCCAATTTTATTGAATCATATTCTTTTTCATTTCTTGAAAAGCATTTTCTTTTTTATCATATTCTTCTGTCTTTTTCAAAACATTTTCTTTCAAAATCTCATTTTCTTTTTCTAATTTTTTACAATTTTCTGAAAGTTTTTCATCATTATCTTTTAAAACTTTTTCGTTTTCTAACATTTCTTTGCATTTATTTTTGAAAACTTCTTCGATTTTGGTAAATTCAAGATCTCTTGTTCTGAACTTTTCGTTTTTTTCAGTACAAGCACTGCATGGTCATTTCTTGCACTGTTCAACATTTTCATTTAAGTTTTCAGAATCAGAATTTTCGTCAGTGATTGGCACCTCGGTGTTTGCTTCTATCTGCTTCTGATCAACTTCATTCTTCTTTTCTTTACCAATACCAGCATCACCAACTTGCTGTTCTTCAGCAACAACTTCTTTCACAACTTCTTCTTTCACAACCCCTGTTTCTTCAACAACTTTTTCTTCTACCATCACATTCTCAACTTTAATATTTTCGACTTTAACTTCTTCAGCAACCTTCTTCAATTCATCAACCAACTTCTAAACATTTTCCTTAACTCTCTCTTCATCCCTCTTCCTCAAACTCGATGTCATGACATGTCTTGTGTCTTTTTCAAGTCTTTTCACATATGTTTTATCTTTTCCAACATTTGTATAATATTCGATAGATCGAGGAATTATGAGAAGAACATCATCAAAAATTATGTCCTTCTTCGGAACAACAGGTTCACCCTCTCTGTTGATATAGCACTCTCGCTTCTTGTCCCATCTTTTATTACTAACAGGACTTTCATACTCTTCTTGCATTTCATTAATTCTGTTTGCAGCAATGTTTCTTTTTCTGTATGTCTTTTCTTCCAGAATCTCTTCTCTGGTTTTCTCTTTGACTTCAGCAACAAAAACATAATGTTTGCTCTTTGATGTATTTCTTCCATGAGTTGTAACTCGATTATCAACACGATCTTCTTCTGGTAGAATCTGACTCCAATCATATCCTTCATCATCATGGATTACTGCACAAGCTCTTGATTTCTCTTTTGGATTGTTTTCAATCATTTTCGGCTCTTCTTTGCTACGGTGGTAGATCGCCTTTCGGTAGTAATCATCATTGAACGGATTTTCATTTCCATCAACTGTAGAGTTGTTACATTCTCTCTTGAAATGACCTTTTTGTTTGCACTTGAAGCAAAAATCCCAGTTTTCTTGATGGTCCACTGATGGTCTGTTTCCCAGTAATCTCCAGATATCTCTGAGCTCTGCGGATGCAACTTGCCAAACACCAGCGAATATCAATGAATTCCATTTCTTCCGGATCAATCTGGTCGTAGTCTTCTTTGGTTAACTCCGAGTTTCCAATTTTACCAGCTACAAGACCTTCATATGATTCCAGAACAGATGCAAGGAAGCTCATTTGCTGTTTAGCTGAGTTGATGCTCATTGCAGGAGATTTTTTCAACTTGAGAGCAATGTTGCAAAGTATCTCCTATGATTCTTCAGAATTAGCTTTTGACGAAGATGAATGATAACCCGGATTGAAGCTTGATGAGCTTGTCTGAGGTTCTTTTATCTTCTCACCACTAAATGCTGTCTTTGGTGATTCACCAACTTTTACCGATGGTAAATTACCTTTGTAATACAGACCAACATTCTGTTGATGTGAAGAACTGCTCATCTTGTTTTGTTTCTGCAATTCAAGCTCATGAGTTTCAATTTTTTCAATTAACACATCGAGAGAAATTGTTTCATACAAAGCATCATTTTTCAATATAAACACGAACGTTTGCCACTGATCAGCTCGTGGTAACGCTTCTATGATTTTGTCAATTATTTCTTCTCTCGTTTTCTCAATCTTAAATCTCTCAAGTTCGATTTTTAGATGACAAAAACGTTCAATCATTTGTCGAACTGATTCAACTTTCAAGCTATCAAACAAATCAAATTATTTCTTTAACAAAGCAATTTTATTTTTCTTGATTTGTTTACCCCCCTCAGCTTTAACCCTTAAAGCCTCCCAAACTGATTTTGATGACCCGTCATGTTGTAGTAAAGCAAATATGTCATTTCTAATTGATGACTGGATCAAGGCAATCATTCTCTGTTCAGATGAGAATTCCTTTTTGTCCTCAGGGCTTAAACTCTTCAAAGAAATTTCCTCTCCTTTGTCATTTTTTGGTCTTTCATATCTGAACTCTAGACAGAACCAACTTTCATGTGCATAAGCTTTTTCCCAGTTAATGAAACGTTCTTTCCACCAAATGTAGTCCTCAATACTATCAAGCTTGGGTGATTTTGAATGAGTTCCATAAAAATTGTCATGATTAATGTTTTCATTGACTGCTTTTGTTATTGATTTTGGTGTAACAATTGATGTTTCAGATGACTCTGATGTAAAAGCATTGTAGAACATGTTGTAGAATTCTTCAGCCATGATGTGAACTTCTTAAATTTCCTAGAGACAAACACAATCAAACAAACAAAATCAGTTTAAACAATATCAAACAACTTGAAACAAACTGATACTTGGTTGGTGCGAAATAATCTTGACATGAAATGTCCACTTTCAAACGAAATAGAGATCTTCAAATGAAATGAAATCTCAAACGAAATCACTTTGGTGTTGAATGACCTCTTCAAACGAAATAGGTGATTTCGTGTGAAATACTCAAACGAAATTCCAATTTGATGCGAAATAACTGATTTTGTGTGGAACTCTCAAACGAAATTCCAATCTGGTGCGAAATAAGGCTTATTTCGTGCGAAATACGGTCTATATGTTGATTTTGTGCGGAACAGTGATGACTATTTCGTACGAAATAGTGATGACGTCAGCATATCGGGAACCATTATGTCAAATTAATCTGGTTTAAAGCTGAATTAAGATCCAATTCTTTCAAGGATTCATTAAAACTATGTTTCGCATATAATGTGTGAAATTCAATCCATTTTGTCCGTAAAATTTTGTTAATTTTGAAAAAGAAGGTGTAGAAGTCAGAAATCTGATGAAATCAAGCTGAATTCTGTAATAACTCTTCCTCCTGTGCTCTGATACCACTTGTAGGATCGTTGTGCGACCTGAATGAGTCGTTCAGAAGAGTTTAGATCCGAATCAAAGGCGAAATTCAGAGAAACGGACTTGTTTACAGCTTGATTCACTTATAATGTCTCTTGTATTGATATAATAGTCTTACAGCACCTGGAGACAATTCGGCAGCACTTCGGTACCGAATCAGAAAAGTTACAAATGAAGATCAAAACCTGGGTATATATAGGGTTGGGTATTTCGCACGAAATAGATCAGAGGCATTTCGTGCGAAATCAGCTTTCCACACTCAAACCCTAATTTTCTCGTACAATGAGCTCTGATCTATCATTCTAATTACAGTACTTGATACAAGACAAAGTCAACAGACATTTTGCACTAACAGGGGTGCTATGAGTTGCTCTAAATTAGGGTCTGCAGCTGTAGTTGCTAGAATATGAAAGTTTGCTAGACTCCTATTGAGCATATCTTGGGTGTGAGCATCTGTTTCTCTCTTAGCGGGTGCTAAAACTCGTTGTTGTTGTAACCTTTTCATCCTCTTCCTACGTTCATGCGCACCTCTGCTGAACCATCCTCTCTTTTTAGGAGGGAATGACTCTTCAGATTGAGCCTTGAACACGAATATCCCATCTTCATTGTCAGCAAAATACCCTGAGAGGGTAGGCTGTGAAGAGGTACATTCGTCCCTAGGTGAGCTGGACAACTGACGGTAGGCGTCGGAAGGTCTTTGGTCGCTCATAATGTAAACTAACAAATAGTCAAATAACACACAACAATAAAATACAGATATGCACGTAGTTCCGTAGAAAATTTCCTAACATTTTGAATAATATCTTGGGGTCAGCAGAACACTTCTGTGGCTGAATCAGTGGCTTAGCTCTGATACCACCTTCTCTCACAGCCCCCGTCCCCTATCAAACCGGGAACGGGCGGCCGCGGCCAGTTTCGGTGGTATCGGTGTTTATCATTTTGGCAGCGAAAATACAGATATGCACGTAGTTCCGTAGTTAGGAAAAATTTTATCAGAGTAAAATACCACGCTTTTATAATATTAAACCCATGGGAAATTCCCAAGTTTCAAGTACACACATTTTCATAGGGATAAACCCTATTTCATTTAAATAAAAACATCTCTTTATTTAGGTAACTTTTATTGCCACTTTTCCAAGCCTTCAGTGCTGTCCAGCTGGCTTCTATTTGGCTTTCACATTTTGTTACCTGAAACGCGTTTAAAAACATTTTGTCAGTGGAAAATACTGGTTAGTGAATCCCAGTTTAATCAAAACAGGTTTTATCAGTCTACAGCATTGAGGGCGGTCGCGCAATTACATTTGTTTCCATCTACTTTAATTACCACCCAGGGTACTGTCAACCCGACTTGTGGTCATGTTACTACTCACAATGTAGTAACAAATTTTGTATACAAAACCCCAACATACCGACGATAATTGTAGAATACAAATACTCAATCACTGT